>OU565294.1:24570208-25188374 GCA_913789915.3 Sphecodes monilicornis | reverse complement strand
AGACCTAACCCAGACCTAACCCAGACCTAACCCAGACCTAACCCAGACCTAACCCAGACCTAACCCAGACCTAACCCAGACCTAACCCAGACCTAACCCAGACCTAACCCAGACCTAACCCAGACCTAACCCAGACCTAACCCAGACCTAACCCAGACCTAACCCAGACCTAACCCAGACCTAACCCAGACCTAACCCAGACCTAACCCAGACCTAACCCAGACCTAACCCAGACCTAACCCAGACCTAACCCAGACCTAACCCAGACCTAACCCAGACCTAACCCAGACCTAACCCAGACCTAACCCAGACCTAACCCAGACCTAACCCAGACCTAACCCAGACCTAACCCAGACCTAACCCAGACCTAACCCAGACCTAACCCAGACCTAACCCAGACCTAACCCAGACCTAACCCAGACCTAACCCAGACCTAACCCAGACCTAACCCAGACCTAACCCAGACCTAACCCAGACCTAACCCAGACCTAACCCAGACCTAACCCAGACCTAACCCAGACCTAACCCAGACCTAACCCAGACCTAACCCAGACCTAACCCAGACCTAACCCAGACCTAACCCAGACCTAACCCTGACCTAACCCAGACCTAACCCAGACCTAACCCAGACCTAACCCAGACCTAACCCAGACCTAACCCAGACCTAACCCAGACCTAACCCAGACCTAACCCAGACCTAACCCAGACCTAACCCAGACCTAACCCAGACCTAACCCAGACCTAACCCAGACCTAACCCAGACCTAACCCAGACCTAACCCAGACCTAACCCAGACCTAACCCAGACCTAACCCAGACCTAACCCAGACCTAACCCAGACCTAACCCAGACCTAACCCAGACCTAACCCAGACCTAACCCAGACCTAACCCAGACCTAACCCAGACCTAACCCAGACCTAACCCAGACCTAACCCAGACCTAACCCAGACCTAACCCAGACCTAACCCAGACCTAACCCAGACCTAACCCAGACCTAACCCAGACCTAACCCAGACCTAACCCAGACCTAACCCAGACCTAACCCAGACCTAACCCAGACCTAACCCAGACCTAACCCAGACCTAACCCAGACCTAACCCAGACCTAACCCAGACCTAACCCAGACCTAACCCAGACCTAACCCAGACCTAACCCAGACCTAACCCAGACCTAACCCAGACCTAACCCAGACCTAACCCAGACCTAACCCAGACCTAACCCAGACCTAACCCAGACCTAACCCAGACCTAACCCAGACCTAACCCCGACCTAACCCAGACCTAACCCAGACCTAACCCAGACCTAACCCAGACCTAACCCAGACCTAACCCAGACCTAACCCAGACCTAACCCAGACCTAACCCAGACCTAACCCAGACCTAACCCAGACCTAACCCAGACCTAACCCAGACCTAACCCAGACCTAACCCAGACCTAACCCAGACCTAACCCAGACCTAACCCAGACCTAACCCAGACCTAACCCAGACCTAACCCAGACCTAACCCAGACCTAACCCAGACCTAACCCAGACCTAACCCAGACCTAACCCAGACCTAACCCAGACCTAACCCAGACCTAACCCAGACCTAACCCAGACCTAACCCAGACCTAACCCAGACCTAACCCAGACCTAACCCAGACCTAACCCAGACCTAACCCAGACCTAACCCAGACCTAACCCAGACCTAACCCAGACCTAACCCAGACCTAACCCAGACCTATCCCAGACCTAACCCAGACCTAACCCAGACCTAACCCAGACCTAACCCAGACCTAACCCAGACCTAACCCAGACCTAACCCAGACCTAACCCAGACCTAACCCAGACCTAACCCAGACCTAACCCAGACCTAACCCAGACCTAACCCAGACCTAACCCAGACCTAACCCAGACCTAACCCAGACCTAACCCAGACCTAACCCAGACCTAACCCAGACCTAACCCAGACCTAACCCAGACCTAACCCAGACCTAACCCAGACCTAACCCAGACCTAACCCAGACCTAACCCAGACCTAACCCAGACCTAACCCAGACCTAACCCAGACCTAACCCAGACCTAACCCAGACCTAACCCAGACCTAACCCAGACCTAACCCAGACCTAACCCAGACCTAACCCAGACCTAACCCAGACCTAACCCAGACCTAACCCAGACCTAACCCAGACCTAACCCAGACCTAACCCAGACCTAACCCAGACCTAACCCAGACCTAACCCAGACCTAACCCAGACCTAACCCAGACCTAACCCAGACCTAACCCAGACCTAACCCAGACCTAACCCAGACCTAACCCAGACCTAACCCAGACCTAACCCAGACCTAACCCAGACCTAACCCAGACCTAACCCAGACCTAACCCAGACCTAACCCAGACCTAACCCAGACCTAACCCAGACCTAACCCAGACCTAACCCAGACCTAACCCAGACCTAACCCAGACCTAACCCAGACCTAACCCAGACCTAACCCAGACCTAACCCAGACCTAACCCAGACCTAACCCAGACCTAACCCAGACCTAACCCAGACCTAACCCAGACCTAACCCAGACCTAACCCAGACCTAACCCAGACCTAACCCAGACCTAACCCAGACCTAACCCAGACCTAACCCAGACCTAACCCAGACCTAACCCAGACCTAACCCAGACCTAACCCAGACCTAACCCAGACCTAACCCAGACCTAACCCAGACCTAACCCAGACCTAACCCAGACCTAACCCAGACCTAACCCAGACCTAACCCAGACCTAACCCAGACCTAACCCAGACCTAACCCAGACCTAACCCAGACCTAACCCAGACCTAACCCAGACCTAACCCAGACCTAACCCAGACCTAACCCAGACCTAACCCAGACCTAACCCAGACCTAACCCAGACCTAACCCAGACCTAACCCAGACCTAACCCAGACCTAACCCAGACCTAACCCAGACCTAACCCAGACCTAACCCAGACCTAACCCAGACCTAACCCAGACCTAACCCAGACCTAACCCAGACCTAACCCAGACCTAACCCAGACCTAACCCAGACCTAACCCAGACCTAACCCAGACCTAACCCAGACCTAACCCAGACCTAACCCAGACCTAACCCAGACCTAACCCAGACCTAACCCAGACCTAACCCAGACCTAACCCAGACCTAACCCAGACCTAACCCAGACCTAACCCAGACCTAACCCAGACCTAACCCAGACCTAACCCAGACCTAACCCAGACCTAACCCAGACCTAACCCAGACCTAACCCAGACCTAACCCAGACCTAACCCAGACCTAACCCAGACCTAACCCAGACCTAACCCAGACCTAACCCAGACCTAACCCAGACCTAACCCAGACCTAACCCAGACCTAACCCAGACCTAACCCAGACCTAACCCAGACCTAACCCAGACCTAACCCAGACCTAACCCAGACCTAACCCAGACCTAACCCAGACCTAACCCAGACCTAACCCAGACCTAACCCAGACCTAACCCAGACCTAACCCAGACCTAACCCAGACCTAACCCAGACCTAACCCAGACCTAACCCAGACCTAACCCAGACCTAACCCAGACCTAACCCAGACCTAACCCAGACCTAACCCAGACCTAACCCAGACCTAACCCAGACCTAACCCAGACCTAACCCAGACCTAACCCAGACCTAACCCAGACCTAACCCAGACCTAACCCAGACCTAACCCAGACCTAACCCAGACCTAACCCAGACCTAACCCAGACCTAACCCAGACCTAACCCAGACCTAACCCAGACCTAACCCAGACCTAACCCAGACCTAACCCAGACCTAACCCAGACCTAACCCAGACCTAACCCAGACCTAACCCAGACCTAACCCAGACCTAACCCAGACCTAACCCAGACCTAACCCAGACCTAACCCAGACCTAACCCAGACCTAACCCAGACCTAACCCAGACCTAACCCAGACCTAACCCAGACCTAACCCAGACCTAACCCAGACCTAACCCAGACCTAACCCAGACCTAACCCAGACCTAACCCAGACCTAACCCAGACCTAACCCAGACCTAACCCAGACCTAACCCAGACCTAACCCAGACCTAACCCAGACCTAACCCAGACCTAACCCAGACCTAACCCAGACCTAACCCAGACCTAACCCAGACCTAACCCAGACCTAACCCAGACCTAACCCAGACCTAACCCAGACCTAACCCAGACCTAACCCAGACCTAACCCAGACCTAACCCAGACCTAACCCAGACCTAACCCAGACCTAACCCAGACCTAACCCAGACCTAACCCAGACCTAACCCAGACCTAACCCAGACCTAACCCAGACCTAACCCAGACCTAACCCAGACCTAACCCAGACCTAACCCAGACCTAACCCAGACCTAACCCAGACCTAACCCAGACCTAACCCAGACCTAACCCAGACCTAACCCAGACCTAACCCAGACCTAACCCAGACCTAACCCAGACCTAACCCAGACCTAACCCAGACCTAACCCAGACCTAACCCAGACCTAACCCAGACCTAACCCAGACCTAACCCAGACCTAACCCAGACCTAACCCAGACCTAACCCAGACCTAACCCAGACCTAACCCAGACCTAACCCAGACCTAACCCAGACCTAACCCAGACCTAACCCAGACCTAACCCAGACCTAACCCAGACCTAACCCAGACCTAACCCAGACCTAACCCAGACCTAACCCAGACCTAACCCAGACCTAACCCAGACCTAACCCAGACCTAACCCAGACCTAACCCAGACCTAACCCAGACCTAACCCAGACCTAACCCAGACCTAACCCAGACCTAACCCAGACCTAACCCAGACCTAACCCAGACCTAACCCAGACCTAACCCAGACCTAACCCAGACCTAACCCAGACCTAACCCAGACCTAACCCAGACCTAACCCAGACCTAACCCAGACCTAACCCAGACCTAACCCAGACCTAACCCAGACCTAACCCAGACCTAACCCAGACCTAACCCAGACCTAACCCAGACCTAACCCAGACCTAACCCAGACCTAACCCAGACCTAACCCAGACCTAACCCAGACCTAACCCAGACCTAACCCAGACCTAACCCAGACCTAACCCAGACCTAACCCAGACCTAACCCAGACCTAACCCAGACCTAACCCAGACCTAACCCAGACCTAACCCAGACCTAACCCAGACCTAACCCAGACCTAACCCAGACCTAACCCAGACCTAACCCAGACCTAACCCAGACCTAACCCAGACCTAACCCAGACCTAACCCAGACCTAACCCAGACCTAACCCAGACCTAACCCAGACCTAACCCAGACCTAACCCAGACCTAACCCAGACCTAACCCAGACCTAACCCAGACCTAACCCAGACCTAACCCAGACCTAACCCAGACCTAACCCAGACCTAACCCAGACCTAACCCAGACCTAACCCAGACCTAACCCAGACCTAACCCAGACCTAACCCAGACCTAACCCAGACCTAACCCAGACCTAACCCAGACCTAACCCAGACCTAACCCAGACCTAACCCAGACCTAACCCAGACCTAACCCAGACCTAACCCAGACCTAACCCAGACCTAACCCAGACCTAACCCAGACCTAACCCAGACCTAACCCAGACCTAACCCAGACCTAACCCAGACCTAACCCAGACCTAACCCAGACCTAACCCAGACCTAACCCAGACCTAACCCAGACCTAACCCAGACCTAACCCAGACCTAACCCAGACCTAACCCAGACCTAACCCAGACCTAACCCAGACCTAACCCAGACCTAACCCAGACCTAACCCAGACCTAACCCAGACCTAACCCAGACCTAACCCAGACCTAACCCAGACCTAACCCAGACCTAACCCAGACCTAACCCAGACCTAACCCAGACCTAACCCAGACCTAACCCAGACCTAACCCAGACCTAACCCAGACCTAACCCAGACCTAACCCAGACCTAACCCAGACCTAACCCAGACCTAACCCAGACCTAACCCAGACCTAACCCAGACCTAACCCAGACCTAACCCAGACCTAACCCAGACCTAACCCAGACCTAACCCAGACCTAACCCAGACCTAACCCAGACCTAACCCAGACCTAACCCAGACCTAACCCAGACCTAACCCAGACCTAACCCAGACCTAACCCAGACCTAACCCAGACCTAACCCAGACCTAACCCAGACCTAACCCAGACCTAACCCAGACCTAACCCAGACCTAACCCAGACCTAACCCAGACCTAACCCAGACCTAACCCAGACCTAACCCAGACCTAACCCAGACCTAACCCAGACCTAACCCAGACCTAACCCAGACCTAACCCAGACCTAACCCAGACCTAACCCAGACCTAACCCAGACCTAACCCAGACCTAACCCAGACCTAACCCAGACCTAACCCAGACCTAACCCAGACCTAACCCAGACCAAACCCAGACCTAACCCAGACCTAACCCAGACCTAACCCAGACCTAACCCAGACCTAACCCAGACCTAACCCAGACCTAACCCAGACCTAACCCAGACCTAACCCAGACCTAACCCAGACCTAACCCAGACCTAACCCAGACCTAACCCAGACCTAACCCAGACCTAACCCAGACCTAACCCAGACCTAACCCAGACCTAACCCAGACCTAACCCAGACCTAACCCAGACCTAACCCAGACCTAACCCAGACCTAACCCAGACCTAACCCAGACCTAACCCAGACCTAACCCAGACCTAACCCAGACCTAACCCAGACCTAACCCAGACCTAACCCAGACCTAACCCAGACCTAACCCAGACCTAACCCAGACCTAACCCAGACCTAACCCAGACCTAACCCAGACCTAACCCAGACCTAACCCAGACCTAACCCAGACCTAACCCAGACCTAACCCAGACCTAACCCAGACCTAACCCAGACCTAACCCAGACCTAACCCAGACCTAACCCAGACCTAACCCAGACCTAACCCAGACCTAACCCAGACCTAACCCAGACCTAACCCAGACCTAACCCAGACCTAACCCAGACCTAACCCAGACCTAACCCAGACCTAACCCAGACCTAACCCAGACCTAACCCAGACCTAACCCAGACCTAACCCAGACCTAACCCAGACCTAACCCAGACCTAACCCAGACCTAACCCAGACCTAACCCAGACCTAACCCAGACCTAACCCAGACCTAACCCAGACCTAACCCAGACCTAACCCAGACCTAACCCAGACCTAACCCAGACCTAACCCAGACCTAACCCAGACCTAACCCAGACCAAACCCAGACCTAACCCAGACCTAACCCAGACCTAACCCAGACCTAACCCAGACCTAACCCAGACCTAACCCAGACCTAACCCAGACCTAACCCAGACCTAACCCAGACCTAACCCAGACCTAACCCAGACCTAACCCAGACCTAACCCAGACCTAACCCAGACCTAACCCAGACCTAACCCAGACCTAACCCAGACCTAACCCAGACCTAACCCAGACCTAACCCAGACCTAACCCAGACCTAACCCAGACCTAACCCAGACCTAACCCAGACCTAACCCAGACCTAACCCAGACCTAACCCAGACCTAACCCAGACCTAACCCAGACCTAACCCAGACCTAACCCAGACCTAACCCAGACCTAACCCAGACCTAACCCAGACCTAACCCAGACCTAACCCAGACCTAACCCAGACCTAACCCAGACCTAACCCAGACCTAACCCAGACCTAACCCAGACCTAACCCAGACCTAACCCAGACCTAACCCAGACCTAACCGAGCAGGGCCTAACCGAGCAGGGCCTAACCGAGCAGGGCCTAACCGAGCAGGGCCTAACCGAGCAGGGCCTAACCGAGCAGGGCCTAACCGAGCAGGGCCTAACCGAGCAGGGCCTAACCGAGCAGGGCCTAACCGAGCAGGGCCTAACCGAGCAGGGCCTAACCGAGCAGGGCCTAACCGAGCAGGGCCTAACCGAGCAGGGCCTAACCGAGCAGGGCCTAACCGAGCAGGGCCTAACCGAGCAGGGCCTAACCGAGCAGGGCCTAACCGAGCAGGGCCTAACCGAGCAGGGCCTAACCGAGCAGGGCCTAACCGAGCAGGGCCTAACCGAGCAGGGCCTAACCGAGCAGGGCCTAACCGAGCAGGGCCTAACCGAGCAGGGCCTAACCGAGCAGGGCCTAACCGAGCAGGGCCTAACCGAGCAGGGCCTAACCGAGCAGGGCCTAACCGAGCAGGGCCTAACCGAGCAGGGCCTAACCGAGCAGGGCCTAACCGAGCAGGGCCTAACCGAGCAGGGCCTAACCGAGCAGGGCCTAACCGAGCAGGGCCTAACCGAGCAGGGCCTAACCGAGCAGGGCCTAACCGAGCAGGGCCTAACCGAGCAGGGCCTAACCGAGCAGGGCCTAACCGAGCAGGGCCTAACCGAGCAGGGCCTAACCGAGCAGGGCCTAACCGAGCAGGGCCTAACCGAGCAGGGCCTAACCGAGCAGGGCCTAACCGAGCAGGGCCTAACCGAGCAGGGCCTAACCGAGCAGGGCCTAACCGAGCAGGGCCTAACCGAGCAGGGCCTAACCGAGCAGGGCCTAACCGAGCAGGGCCTAACCGAGCAGGGCCTAACCGAGCAGGGCCTAACCGAGCAGGGCCTAACCGAGCAGGGCCTAACCGAGCAGGGCCTAACCGAGCAGGGCCTAACCGAGCAGGGCCTAACCGAGCAGGGCCTAACCGAGCAGGCCTAACCGAGCAGGCCGGTAGGAAATCTCTGTTGATATACCCGTAATAGCACGACACCGCTGGAAGGGGGCGTAGCGCGGTGGGGTGGAAGGTATGGTAGAAGGTCCTGCTATGACGCATTCGAATGCTGTCGCCTCGTAAATTTCAGTTGTACTACAGGATTATCGATGGTCGCATTGAAAATCGTTTGAACGGTTTCGATCGCAGGTAGTTAAAATATTATTCCAATAAACAGCGCGAGGAATTTATTGTCCGTGAAACAAAACAACAATGAATGGATCGAAATCGACTTCTAAATCAGGATAACGGTAACGCGGTATAGATGTGTTGATATTTCGAAACTTTGTTTACTTTTTTTTTGACAGTCCACAAACGGCCGCGACAAACGAATCGTTGAACAAATAGCTTGCTCGGTTGCCATAACCATATTAAATATCCGGAGTAAAAATTAAGTATACGGAATATTCAGTTCTTACTAATGCACCTAAATTCGTGAACTATCGGTAATATTGGGCGCGACACCGAAATGGTACTATTTCGATCTCTATTTTACCGACAATTATAATATCGAACTTTATCAAAGTATGTTAAACTATTTCCGTCAAAAGGAAACAACGAATAAATGAATTAATTAATATTCTTGGAACATTATCATTGTCGGTAACACAGAAATCGGGTGATTCGCAATTGATCAACATTATCATTGTCGGTAACATAGAAATCGGGTGATTCCCAATCGATCAACATTATCAATGTTGGTAACATAGAAATCGGGTAACATAAAAGAAAAATAGCCACCAGCCACTGGCCGTAAGGTTAGGTCTGGGTTAGTTCTGGGTTAGTTCTGGGTTAGTTCTGGGTTAGTTCTGGGTTAGTTCTGGGTTAGTTCTGGGTTACTTTTAATTTAATTTAATAAAGATTCGACATTTAATTTTTAATAAAGATCCAGAGTTTAATTGTGATAAAGATTTTTATAATATAAATTGATAATACATTTTGAAAATTATTTTATGCATTTATTTAAAGTTATCATGAAAATATTTAGAGACCCTCGGACGATTCTTTTGGCAAAGCAACGTTTCGAAATATGTAGTGGAAATAAGTTCTCTATTAAATGTGAAGTACTCGTGCTTTGTCTTGAGAATCTACCCGTCGCGAATCGTCTTTTTGTACACGTTATCTAATGCTTCCGAGCAATTTAAATATATTTGAAAAAAAAAAAAAAAAAGAAAAGTCGCGACGTACAAAAAGACCCTACCTAACTAGGAAACAGATTACTATACTCGCCAAAATCGACTACCAACAACATCAACTACAGACAATTATAAGAAAAAAAAAAAAGACAGTTGTTTCTTCTCACTTACTACTTGTTGGGGGGTTAGAGTCCTGAAATCAGAAAAGGAAACAAAAAGATATTAAAATCGATTCGTACGATTTCTCATCGACATATAAAGAGAGTCTATTTAAATTATTCTTTAAGTAACGATAACAAATCAGTCGAAACGAATCGTTGCCTCGAATGGTTAACATGAATCTTTGTCATATGGAAAATCTATTTAATTTGTGAAGATGTTTCACAAATCATTTTCATTAATAATTTAAAAAGACTATGTTCGACATGAAAGTTTAATTCGAAAGATATATTGGTACTTACATTCTCTCCCCCTTGAAGAAAGCACGACACGTACCTTTTCGTTCTCAGCTACGGATGTCGTCGTGGGATACTTTTCCCCTCGGTCTGTGCGACAGAAACAACAAATTCATTTAATTTCGACAGAACAACAGTCAAAAAAATTAATCCAAATTAATAGAAAATAAATCATTTGTATTGAATATAAAATCAAAATCAATTTATGCTGTACACTAAAGTGGATACTCACGAAAAACACGTTCAGCATTCGAAATGATCTCACGATGTACTCGGTCACAAGTTTCGCCATAACTTTGCATTCTCTATACACGAATGCTGAATATACCTGAGAAATTGACACAACGTAACCATAATTAGAAAATACTCGATTCATCTATCAAATGGAGAAATGAAATATTTTCCAAAGGGGGGAATAAATTTTCTATATTATTTGAATAATACAAAGGATAAAAAAAAAAAAAAAAAAAAAAAAAAAAATTTTAAATAATTCTTTAATTAAAATTAAGTTATCTGTTACGTTACTTCAAATGAAATGTAGCGAACCATGTACATGTTTGTTTTTTTAATAAATCGCCAATACATTAGCAATGAATTTTTATATTATTGTAATTTGAAAAGAAAATTTAAAATAAAAATGATTAATTGTGAATATCTGCGAAATATTCTGTGTTTGACAGAAAGAACAAATTCATTTCATTTCAATCGATCAACCGTCAAAGTTCAATAATTCGAATTAATAGAAATGAAATAATACGAACTGAAAATAAAATATAAAATTAAATAAACTCGATATTAATCGCACACAAGAGTAAATTAACATAAGAAGGCAACGTAATTTGAGAATAAATTTAAACTGATTAACAAAGAATTGATTCCAATAAATATATGAAAATTAATAATTATGATTTCTAATTACTGATAAAAACACCGAAACGTGTACTCACGAAGTAACGGTTCCTTGTTATCCGTCGTACACTTCCTGCATCGTATACTTTCTATATCGCAATAACACAACACACAACGCAACAACACAACACGAACGATATAAAGAAATACGCGTCCGTTCACTTCGACTGTTGCAATTGTAATGAGTCGCAGCCGAATCGTTGGGACCACGGCGGGGAGGGGGCCAGTGGTACGGTGATAGGGTGTTATAAGACGCCAATAGAAATATTTGCCGCGATGATAACACGTCTATTATGACCTCACGTTCTTGAGGGCTATCAGATAGCGAAGGGACACTATTCTTTTGTGACCGCGTCGACCGCGCCGAACTTAGAAAAGGACAGCATGCAAACACGGACCGCGCGGCCGAAGGCGCAACAAAAAAATATACTAGTGCAATAATAAAACTTCTTTATTTTTTATTATTTTTTTATGGAACTTTCACGAACATATTCGTGGCATTTTTCTAATGAAAATGGTACCAAATATGATATAATTCCGATGATATTTACTTGTGTAATAAACGATGAAAGTTTTGGACGTAAAGATGGACAGAGTATAGAAAAGATATGGAAGAATAATACAGACCAATGAAAAATTGTTAAGAACTAAATAACTAGACATAAGTTACAAACACTTAGAATTGCAGAATATAGAATAAACCTTCATCTAGTTACGCGTATACTTTCTAGTTGGCTTTTATGTTTAATTTAATAGTTATTAACAATTATTCCGACCATGGTTTTTGAATAACCTCAAAATGTTGTGCAAGCCACTCTTCAATAATTAATTTACCAATTTTAGAGACATAAGTGATGAACTTTTGTGATTGAAGAATGTAGAATCAGGACTCGGTTACATTTTCGTACAAGTTTTATGCAGATTTGATGCTTATTTTGTTAGTTATTAATAAATTTCGGAGTGGCGTCATATTTTATATGTCGGTCCTTGTCGCACTGTTCGGTCCCCCTTGTCTTATACATTACGGGAATATAGTTCTTAACCAGAGATAATTTATGTATATTTGCAATTGGGAAATATAGAATATTTTGTATTCTATAGAATATTTTAATAATATTATATTATTAATAAATAATACATATATAAATCACCGCGAGTGATCGCAGAATCACGATCGCGGTCGTGATTATTTCACGATATATCGACTGTGATCATAACTTTTTTATCTCTACTCATAGTAATTCTTCATTATTTAGTTAAAAATTTGTATTATTCATGTAAATAATAAAAAGGTATAGACAATTTCTTTTTTAAATACATATATATTTTTTTGCAAAAATACGCAGCCGACGGCGTATGAAACAGTATAAACCTCCTGAATAATTCGTACCGGATTTGACATAGTGGCTTACTAGTGGCTTAATCTGTCTCTCGAGTACTATTAGCTATTTTTACTAAAAAATTAGATGGCAAGATGGTCAAGGGAGTGCTTGTAGACATCATCGACAAAAGGAATTGTTACAAATATTAACCAGCTAGAGATAATAAATCTGTCAGTGAATTGTGATCGATAAATTAATGCTCGCGAATATTCATGTGTCGGAAGATATTCAATATCTCGAGTTACATTAGATATTTTTACTGAAAAATTAGATGGTCAGATAGTCGAGGGAGTGCTTATCCACGTAATTAGCAAAAGGAATTGTTATAAACATTAAACAGCCAGAGATAGTAACTTTATTAATTACATTTGCTTGATATAATATTGTTTGGTAATATTCATGTGTTAAAAATTACTCTGTATCTCGAGTACGATTAGCAATTTTTACTTAAAAATAAGATGATAGATGGTCAAGAGGATGCTTGTCGATATCGTTGGCAAAAGGAATTGCTATAAACATTAGACAGCCAGAAATAATACATTTATCAATAATTATTATCACGGCGATCGAGATCTATTAAAATTAGTTGGGGTGGGGAGCGTTGCGCTTCGCTGCGCGCTGCGCATCACTGCTTACCTAAGCCCGCGGAACGCGCTCAGTCAGTCAGTTGGGCTGGGGGCTCCAGCAGAAGAGGACGAGCCCCGGACCAGGAGAGTCTTCCAGAGGTACCTGGCCTCTCCTGCCTACCTTGGGAATGACCATGGGTCCTACAGCAATGGTCTATCCTTGCCTACCCCGAGGTCGTCCCCCGAGTGGTCGTCCAGTGGACATACAGTGGACATACAGTGGACATACAGTGGACATACAGTGGACATACAGTGGACATACAGTGGACATCCAGTGGACATTGAGTGGACATTGAGTGGTCATACAGTGGAGTTCCAGTGGACATACAGGGGTCATTCAGGGGTCATACAGTGGACATACAGTGGACATACAGTGGAGTTCCAGTGGACATACAGTGGAGTTCCAGTGGACATACAGTGGACATACAGTGGACATACAGTGGACATACAGTGGACATACAGTGGACATACAGTGGACATACAGTGGACATACAGTGGACATACAGTGGACGTACAGTGGACATACAGTGGACATACAGTGGACATACAGTGGACATACAGTGGACATACAGTGGACATACATAGCTACCCTAGCCTATCCCTGCTTACCTTCAGCTGGCGTAGGGTTGACCATGGGTCCTCCACCAATGGCCTGCAATTGTTTATCATGGCCTACCTTTAGCTAGCTTCGGGTAATCCAAGGGTTATTTAAAACTTCCTTGGCCTACCTTAAGCTAGCTCGGGGGGGGGGGGGCAATGGTCTCTTCAATGCTGTCTTCGTTTACCTTGTGTTCTAAGCCGGTCCAGTTTCAGTGTCCAGCATGATGTCAGTACCTTGCTGATCGGTTCAGAGAGGGCAATCATTGCAATGGCTTCGCATCTTTGAGTGAGTCATTTCGTCACTACCTTAACACTATATTCGTCTGTAGAAGTAGTAGTATAGAGTAGTAGTAAAGTGTAAAAGTAGTTAGTTGCATGCATGGGCAGGCCTCGCCGCCCCAACGATCAGCCGAGATGGGAACGTCCGCGCTTTGCACTAGCGTTGCGAAAAAAGTACGCGTTGCGTTAGTCGATTTTGAACAGAGATCAAAGTTAGCCTTTTTTCTAAATATAATAGTAGTCTCTATCAGCGATATAGCTTGTTTAAACTATAGCGTTGCGAAACAAATAGTCGCGATTCGTTTTGCAGAAACTGTAGAGTAATCTTTTTTGGATCTCTGTTCATTGAATTAGCGTTGTTCACCAAAAGTTCGCGTTTGCTTTCGAGTCTTTCGACATTTCAGGCGGCCTTGCTCAAGCTGCAACGATCAACTGTGAGATGGGCTCATCCGCGATTTCGAGTAGCGTTGCGAAACAAATTGTCACACGCGTTGTACTAGTATCAATTTTTAAAGTTGATCAAATGCCTAGTTAATGTTGCGAATAAATAGTAACGATTTAAAGTAATTCTAGAGACACCGATATAGAATTTTAGACGTCAGAGTTCTTTTCTTATTTAAATAGTATTTTGAATTTCGATTCGTTGAATTAGCGTTGCGCATCAAAAGGATCGCGTTTGTATTAGAATGATTCGATATTTCAGGCGCCCATGCTCCAGTTGCAACGATCAACTGTGAGATAAAAACATTCGCGATTTTAAGTAGCGTTGCGAAACAAATTGTAACACGCGTTGTAATAGTATAAATTTTCAAAGTTGACTTAATGTCCAGTTAATGTTGCGAATAAATAACCGCGATTGTAAGTATTTTTAGAAATACTGATCTAGAATTTTAGACATTAGAGTTTTAAATTTCTTATGTAATTTGCAAGAATGGTAATACTTAATTTTGTAAGACTTTCAAAGTTCAACTTTACCAAATTGGTACAATATTTTTGTCTAGAAATTGATATTTTTCAGGAAATTGATATTTCTTTCTGGAAATTGATATATTTATCTTGAAATTGATATATTTGTCTTGAAATTGTTATTTATTTCAGGAAATTGTTATTTGTTTCAGGAAATTGATATTTGTTTCAGGAAATTGATATTTGTTTCAGGAAATTGATATTTGTTTCAGGAAATTGATATTTGTTTCAGGAAATTGATATTTGTTTCGGGAAATTGATATTTGTTTCAGGAAATTGATATTTGTTTCAGGAAATTGATATTTGTTTCAGGAAATTGATATTTGTTTCAGGAAATTGATATTTGTTTCAGGAAATTGTTATTTATTTCATTAAATTGTTATTTATTTCAGGAAATTGATATTTTTATCTTGAAATTGACATTTTTATCTTGAAATTGATATTTTTATCTTGAAATTGATATTTTTATCTTGAAATTGATATTTTTATCTTGAAATTGATATTTTTATCTTGAAATCAATATTGTTCGGATCGGAGTTGACTCAGGGAGTCACTCACGGGATGGGGCCCGTGAGTGGGTACGGGGACTCGCGTCCCCGGGGGCACCCGAATCGCCTATAGGTCGTTGCGTCCACAAATCATTAGATTTGGGCTCGATGTGGTTTCGATTTTGTTTCGACTTTGTTTCGACTTTGTTTCGACTGGTTTTCGATTTTGTTTCAACTGGTTTTCGATTGTCTTTCGATTTTCTTTCAATTGGTTTGCGATTCTGTTTCGATTTGGGTTGTTCATCTTGCTCTTGTTAGTCAGAACGAACGAAGAAAATTCATCAATGTAAGAAAATTCATCGAAAGAAAAAAATTCATCGAAAGAAGAAAATTCATCGAAAGAAGAAAATTCATCGAAGGAAGAAAAGTCATCGAACGAAGAAAATTCATCGAAAGAAGAAAATTCATCGATCGAAGAGGAATCATCGAACGAACTCCAGATTATTTATAAATTAGTTTTAGTGCGTGCGTTAGTTACTAAGATTGTAAATCGTCGTTGTAATTACGTCGAGTTATTATTGCCGTAACTTGACTTTGCTCGCCCCGTTTTCCGACTCCGACACAGCCTTCTGCTGTGTCGGCCTTGCTTGCAGGTTCTGAGCTGGTCCAGTTTCGGTATCCGGCGTGAAGTCATTAAGAGGGATGTTTAAGAGACTCGTTCACTCGTCTTCTGACGATCCCCTGTGTTAACGTAATCCTGGACTAGTCATGTTAACGCTTGCGTTCTCATGGCCCCCAGTTGCGCCAGAAACCGTTCGAGCGCATCTCTTTGCCATCTGTCTTGGTGATGGAGTGACGGGTATCGGGCTGGTATTGGCTCACTTGTAAGCAATGAACGCGTCGCGTCACCCTTGAACCAGAGCCTTCTGCTCTGGTTCGATCTTGTTTTTCTCTTTGAAAGAATCAGAGCCTTCCGCCTGATTCGCCTTTGGTTCCTCGTGGATTGGAGACTTCTTCTCCGATTCACTCTTTGCCCCGCAATAGTTACTCGACATACGCTAAATGGAAAAGAAGTCTTTTCCGTGAAAAAGACTATTTTTCCATTTAGCGAGCTGCGAACTTAGTTTCTAAGAATCGTCGTTGTAAGAAAGGGAGACAGAACGAAGGAAGACTTCGTTCTGACTCCCTTTCGGGTCTCTTGTGTAGCAACCTCCTCGTGGTGAGACCTGGGCAATCGATATTATCCACAATTCGCAAAATGCTATAACTTATAAATTATAGTATCTTGCATGTAGTGGATAATATCGAGCTAATAGCTGCACATTTAGAATTTGCGTAAATATGTATTTCATAGTAGAATGTAAGACTTTTAATACTTTCTTCCTTTTCCTATGTCCCAGCTTCAACAATTATTTTCAATTAATAATCCAAATACAAAGTTTTCGTTTCAGAATACATGTAACTCTTGCTCTCGTGAGCGAGTGTTAAATAGATTTGCACTCTTGCAGTAGATTGTAGGTTCTGATGTAGTCTAAATATGATGTACGTGCTGGGATGTACGTTACATATCGCATATTATTTCGACATTGAAACATTATTTTATATTCAAATTAAATAATTGGTTGAAACTAGTTCTTATCCAGACTAAACGTTAGTTCTGATTCATGTGTTAGAGGGGGTAAAAAGATGAGGCAGGACCTATTCCATGTTGCCGCATTACGTTCGTACAAGAAGCTATCGATGCTCGCATCGAAATCGTTCGAACGGTTTCTATCACAAGCGATGAGATAAATGTTTTGTCCTGCTTTTCGAAGCTGTGGAAATTCAGAGGCACGTTGCTTTTTAATCTAAACCACAATTTTATTGAACGATCATTTGAATATTCGATGTCTTCTTCAAAAATCATTATCATTTTTTATGCGAATATAAAATTGTTAAAAATTTTGCAATTTTCAATTCGTAGTTTTTTTATTACATGTATGTACACCTGATTATATGGATAAAAACCATGTTGACCAAAGCAATTTGCAGAACACACGTGTAGTTTTAATATTATTTTCATCATTTTTATATTATTAACAAATGTTAACTTATCAACATAACTAATTTGAATTTTAACAAGAAATGTATTGTTTTCCGATATGAAAATGTTAAGAAATGTATAAATTTTCGCGGCATGATAATTGTTGCAGTGTACACGAGCATGTGTAAACTGATATTCATATATTAAAAATTATGCAGATTAGAATACGTCGTCGAAAGCCTCAAATAAAATTCTTTCTTACATACATACGTATAATAAAGCAATGTCTCTTTGGACACTTTAGAATTAAACTAATACAATAGAAAATTTGTACTACTTTATACATATTCATTAAAAATATTATAACGAAAATTTAATTTAATGAATTTAATGAATTTATGAAAATTTCAAGTACTTATTTTAAAAACAAGAAAACACAAGCATAGTTAATATATGTGTAATGTGTACGCACTCGTCAACTGCATAGAATTTGTATTGATTTTAAGTGTAAAGAAAGTAAACTATTGGTTTAAAGTATATAAAACTATTATAATATACATTCATTAGTGACACGAGTAATAAAAATAATATTACGTATAGAAACCAAATTAATTTTACTACAATTCGTATTTTTGTAATACATTCTTCATAAATATTATTTTCACCGTTCAAATACACGCGCCGTATGCATTAGTAGCCTCCAAAACACCCGTAGTAAAAATAAAGTATACGGAATATTCAGTTCTTGTGAATACGGCTAAATTCGTGAACTATCGGTAATATTGAGCGCGACACCGAAATGGTACGGGGGCCACTGTGACCCCCCCAGGCCTAGACAGAAAAGCCCCTAAGATGCAATGTCTGTAGTAGTCTTAAGTCTGTGTCTTAAGTCTGTACCAGGGAGAACATAACAGGATCTTAAGTTTGTTAATTGACTAGTAGTTTCGGTATTCTGCCATAGATGTCGCGATCAGTTTGGAGTCTGATAAGTCTGTGGAGTGACCTTATCTGTCGATAATTGTATGTGGCTACCAGTTCGAACATTTTTACAGAGATGACGCCATTAATCCAGTTTAAATTCTGCGCGGCAAACAATATGCTAATATTCATTTTTTACGTTTGTAATTCATTCATCCATTTTGCTATTGTATTGATTTATCTTACTTTAACAGGTGAAGTATATTTAATTTATAATACCTTATAACTTGTTGCATACTCATGATTTATAACAATAATGTAAAACGCACTGTAAGGGAGAATATCTTGAAAGAGTATCTTATGTAACATTGATGAAACATTTAAAAAAAACAAACAATTTTAAGGTAGTGAGGTTCACGTAAAAAAAAAAAAAAAAAAAAGAGAGAAAAAAAAAAAGAAAATTGGCAATAGAAGTCTTGGAAAAATATAGTTAAGCCTATAAATTTATATTTCTAATTGGTCTTCAATTTTTAGGTCAATGATGGGCTGCAAAAATTCATAACATGTAAGATATATTCTCAATTAATGTCTGCGATTACCGTTTTTCATATGTACATATACATCTATTTGTTTTCATAGATACCTACTATGAAACATTCGATTTTTGTTTGATTGTGTTGCAACGTGTATTTCTTTAAAATGTGGCATTAGAATTGAAACCTAGCTTATCGATCTAAAGCGTAAAACAAGTAGTAATCAACAGAGTGAGACTAGGACACACAAACCTCACCCACTCATATTTAATTAAAAAAGAAAAAAAGAAAAAAAAACCATGATAAACTTAAATGTAATAGATGCTACACAATAAACACAATGGGAAACTTAAATAAAGTGGTTCCAATTATCTATATTACTTTAAAATTCGTCTTTAGAATCTGCTCGGGATCAGTAGAGATGCCCTGCAAGGGACTCCGAGGATTGTTCAGGATAATTGAGGCCTGTCGAAAGGTTTCATGGATATCAGTGGCCATTGGAGAATCTTGGAGTGTCTCTGGAACACTGTGAATCAATGGAACTCGCGAAAATTTTTACTCGAAAGCTCGTAAGCTGATTTATGATGTGCGCTTTATGCCTTGCGGGGTGATGACTGTAAAATAAATTTAACTTGTCAACAATAGGATATCAGGCAAATAAATATTGTCGATCGCACAAAGAATTTGATGTTTCATTTTAATAGATGGAAATAGTTGTAATGAAGATAACGTAGAAACACCAAAGAAGGACGAACACTTGTCTCCTTTGTCTCTCTAACTCCATACAGAGTACGCATTTAAATAGGTCAGCAGTATAACTAGACATTTTATAATAGATTGAAGTGTCCGGAGCCTATGCACGGTGCGGAAATTGATTTTGCATGTTTGGGAAACGCCTACATCTACTGTTGCGGCGGTGCCTACATCGCACGATATGCGATGCGTGAAACAGTTCAGTTTGATCTGCGTTAGTAGCCGTGTGTTGTCAACCTGATGGCATTAAATTGTTTTATAGCGAAACTCACAGTTGGAAAAGGCCAAATAACTGAAACAATAGAATCTCTGGGAAATCATTCGAGTACAAAATGAAACATTTATCAATATTGTGGACATTTTTCACGAATCTTAACCTTCGTCATCGGATGAAACTTCAGTCAATCTCTTTTAGATGCTATGAAATTTTTTATTTCTCCGTGATGGTATTATAATTGAATGTGTTTATTGAAAATACGCGATTACGAATAAAACGCAATTGGTGGAATTAAAGTTTAAAACGAAAATGGACGAAAACTATAGGAGGACCTTTTGTGTAACCGGTATTGCACACGAGAGGTTGGCTATTCAACAACGCGCAGAGCAACGAACAAATTCAATTTCATTCCATATGTAACGTGTAATTAATATTAACATTACGTTTCATTTCGTTTCATTTACTCGTTGCTCCGGCTGTGGACGCGCTTACAATAGAAAGTTTCTTCCCTTAGGTTTGATTGGAAACTGCGGAGGTGGAGGACTGGAAAACTGCGGGGATACCCGTGAAAGCGGGTTAGAACACACTTCGAAACAAGGCTGACCTAAATTTCTTTACAGCGCTGTGTACACACTGTTCCCAGTCAAGTTGGTTTTTTCAGCTTGTACGGCAAACCTTCGACGATTAGCGGTAAAAGCCAATAATATACGCGAACGACAAATCTGCTAAATTCCCATTATCGTTAACGCGTAATCCGTTCCCCTCAACTCTCCAATACCATGTAATTACTTTTCCAAGCATCAAAGAGAACAAATTACTGTTTGCAATGTCGCTCAAAAATGTAAATTTTTGCTGCCAAAAAACCACGAAGATACATTTTCTTCTATTGAAAATGTAATGCTTTTACTGAAGCTTTAATTGGTATTACTTGGTAATAAATACTATGCACTTTCTCAAACTTGCATTTAGGAGCAATATTAAACCATTGAAACCATTCTTTGAAAAAATCTTTGTTGGTATATTTAATAAAACAGAGTTCCAAAAATCTCAAGAAACATAAAACTTTGCTAGTTACTGTATTTGATTCCTACCTTAATTTTGCACTAATCCAAAATGCTATCAAAGAGATATATTTAATATGTTGTCCAAATACCTTTGATACAAAATATCAACAATAGTAAAGCCATGTTTGCTTACATGTAGTAGTCAGAAAGTTCTAAAAATGCAATCTGTATTAGTTTTGTATAAAACACTAAAAAAGACTTCAAAATACCACAATGAGTGTCACAGAATATTAAATATTAAAGAAATATTAAGTAATTGTTACGTACGGAGATTTCACCTATGTGACTTTTGAGCCGTCTTGAAACCACATGCTGCTCTGCAGAGGTCCGCTGGTTTATCTAAAAAACTACATGCTGCTCTGCAGAGGAAAAAACCAACTCTCCCACGGGGGTGCTGCATCTGGGAAATTCTCAGGAATTTCCACCCAGATGCACGCCTACCCCCACCAAAAATTGTAGACAATTTTCGGGGTATATAAAGGCCACGATTCCACCCACGAATGGATACAGTTGAAACCTAGCCACGTTGCGTTATGTTACATACAGTAAGATCGGGTACCAAAACCCTCTTCGAGCATAAATTAACTAGTAAGTATTCTATCGCACTATCAGCTTAACCACAGTAACCCCCACATTTCTCAGTGCGCCAGAACCGAGAGTTAGAGATTTAGTATCCGCGACTACACGTCACACAAATACAATTGTAACCATTATTTAATTATTGAATATACTGTACTACATTTTTGAGGAATTTAATTCTATTAATTCCATACTCACATCACATTTCTATCCCAGAACTAGTATTCCCACAACGATACACTTTAGCCGCTCCAGGTGTACAAATTTCTATATAACGTTACGAGAACCGATAACAATTATCCAGTTCCTGATCCACGCGGCGACCCGACGGTGAAATACACGTCGGCCAGTCCTCGTGTCCTTACATTTCCGAAGTGGCGACCCGTCGGTGAAATACACGGCGATCAGTCCACGAGTTCCTTCCTTATATGGCGATCCGACGGTGAAATACACGTCGGCCAGTGCATTGTTCTATATCTTGGCGAGGTGGCGACCCGGCGGTGAAATACACACCGGCCAGTCCACAAAACCAAGTCTCCGAATAATAAAACATCGGTCACGCATCATCCGCTTAGCCCTCGGCTTGTAACGTAATAAAAAATATTAAAAGGAAAGTACCTACTTTATCGAAAAATGGAATATACTACAAATCGTATTTTATAAATGTTCAATGCATATTCGGGTAGAAAACAGTTGTATAAAATGACTTTTAGAATTTTCTCTGCGGTACCAACCAATATGCACTGTTCTCAAAACTTCTCTTACATGTCATTTAGTAAAGTAATTGAAGACTTCGGTGCAATAACTGAGTAAGTACAGATTTTTAATGTTGCCCGATACTTGGACCAAACAATCGGCAACGTATAATTATCCATTACAACGAGTCTAATTTTACTAAAAAGTGAACTTGTTCGATTTTCGCATAATACTATTCGATTCTTTTAACATCTTGTAAGAAGACTTATTTCGTTAAATTTGAAAAAGTTACTCCGTTTTAAAGGATGCCCGAATATTAACGTGAATCGCTGTAGTCATGCAAACTACTACCGTCACGGACAAAATGATAGGACACTCTACATTTCTCTGCGTTTCCATATGTATGTATAGGAAATTTCATTTCTCAAAATTAATAAATGAATGGGATACCCTATCTTTTCGTTCCTGACTGTATGTATTACTTTCCTCTTCCTCTGGATTAAATTAAGTCGCGGGAAGTGTGGCGCGGTTCTCGCGCAGATTGGCGCGCTAGATTCAAAACAGCTTTCAATTCCGACCGCTTGAAACAAAATCTTCTCGTTAATCCGTCGGAATATGAAAAATTACGACATAACAGTGCGGTAACAGAGTCTACTGTCGTCTCGCGAACAAGAGTAACAGATATCGCGCGGATTGGTTCGCGAAGGAACGCGGCCAGCCAACCGGATGCAATCCTCGAATGCGATACAATCTCATTGCCGCGCGTCCAGGCTGCTGTTTAAATTGTGCATTTCCATCGCATCGGCAACGTCACACCGATTTTCCAAGGGAAATTTTCAGAGGAGAGCGTGGCAGGTTGTCGCGATCATTATTCACGTGCATGCTTCTGCGTTCTCGTCAGCGGTTCCTGATTTATCGTTCGTGAAGCGCTACGAACATTCCACGCTGAAGTCAAATTAACGATAGGCTCCCGGACACGTTCGA
Organism: Sphecodes monilicornis; assembly: GCA_913789915.3. Classification (NCBI taxonomy): domain Eukaryota; kingdom Metazoa; phylum Arthropoda; class Insecta; order Hymenoptera; family Halictidae; genus Sphecodes; species Sphecodes monilicornis. The sequence continues at coordinate 25,165,003 of OU565294.1, read as the reverse complement.
ATATGCCGGGCAAGAAATTCGAGCCCCGATCCGTATCAGGACGTGCGGACATATTCTTTGAGATGTTGGGATGGTCGATAGCAAGCTGACGGCCTATCATGAACGGAATCCCATATTTTTAAGATTATCTCGGATCGCCGGCATTTCGACCGCTCAAACACACTGCGCGGAATCTTCTGTTCTAGTGTATCAGAACTTTAGAGTTTTTCATAACTTTAACATGAATACACTCTTTATAAATAACATATCGCTAAAGAACAACGGTTACAAAGGAACTAACTAATTTGGTCGTTAAATTTAAAAAGACGCGCGTACATTGATATCTCGACGCCTCTACGCGGACAACTTTCACATTGAGCCACGTTCATATTATCACGCCATTTAATAACACGACCTAATCGAGCTAATCCATTCGAAATATTTGAAACTATATCAACATGCGGGTTCGGGCAAATCGATCTTTGAAACTGAATTCAACATTCCCCCTACCGATTTGTCCCATCAATAATATTCATTAATTTCATACGCTTCAGGAGTCAAGACATTTAGATTTACTTCAATTTTTCAGCAAGGACTTTAAAAAAGGATATTTAAAAAATAATGTTATATATACAAAACATTGTTGTATTACTGTCTTTCATTAAAGGGTTGAGAGTAATAGCTAAAATATTCGCATTCGGGATTCTGATTGTTCACTTAGTGTACTCAATACCATAACTATATGTAGCATTTAATAAACGCAGACTAATATAGTAATATGAACATACCTAGTTTTGAATTGTATACCAACATTATCCGAGTATTGACTTAACACGAGCCATACTCTTGTTGATTGTTATAAATCTGAATATTCATATATGTATATTTGTAAACAATTGTGTGTAGAGAAATCCGTCTTTTGGGTGTCTGTTAGGCATCTTTTGGGGGTCTGTTAGGCGCCTAAAAGACGACTGTTTTAGAATTTAAAAGAAAAATCATATCGACGGCGGCGGCCTGGACGAGTAAGATCGGTAGTAGTTGTTGGCACCTGCCAGGGGGGCTTCCTGGTTATAGTTTTGTCGTCTACTACGGTTGTTGCCGTTGTGCTCTCGTCGTCGGGGTCTCCAATTTGGCGGCGGCTGAAATGCGTGGGTAAGGAGGAAAAGAAAATAAAGCGTGTTTCGACTTAAGGCCGCTAGAGGACTAGTCATCGGTAAGGCCACAGACGAGGTATAAAAGTAGACCACTCACCCAATGTATTTTTCTGTCTCACGCCCCGGGGGCTCTACAGCCCCCTTACCATTCCGTGTCACATCCTACCGTATCGACCAAAACTAATATTGTGGAACTTATATTCTACAACGGCACTGTTACTGATAGAATTTGACATCGACATATTGGGGATTGTATAGATGATGTATGAAACAAAAGAATGTTGTCTGTATCCAAGAAGACGTTTCTACGTGGGAGAGCTTATATTCAGGTAAATCATATATATATATATATATATATTTATTTATTTTATGTTGCGTGCATTTAGTAAATACTACATTTACTTTTATGGAAAACTAGCGTTTCTTAATCTATATTTGCTTACTTTTTATCTAATCGCTTTCCTATTCTATTTCTCGCAAACAATAAAGCGAAACGAAAATAAAACTCACTATAAAAAATGTGTTTATCCTTTTTGTGGCTTAACAAACCGTAATAGAGCGGGCAGTATTTCTTTTCATTCGTTTTCAACGAGAGATTGTGATGATTGTGATGGTTTAGATGATTGGGTGGAAATGGAATTGTTGGATAAAAAATTACAAAAAAAAGTATGTGTGCAGTCAACATTTTTCTAAACATTCTTTTCACGCGTCGGGTAGACTGTGCAAAGATGCCGTGCCGGAAATTTTTCATTCGTCCGATATCAATAATAATAGTTTTAGTATAGAATCAGACACTATGTCTGTACAAGATGACATTTCATCTATACAAAGCTGCAATGGTTTGGGACAGCAGCTAATGGAAACTCAAATGCAATTAGAGCAAGAGAAGAAAAAATATAATATTCTCCGCTTGCAATGGCGGGCAAAGTGTGAGGCAATGAATCGGTTGCAAAATAAGCTTTCTGCATTCAATATCGATGATACATGTTTGAAGAAAGCAATTTCTAAAAGAATATCCGGTTATTTATTAACATTTGTTATACTTATTTTATTTAAACCTAAATCGTGGCGAACTTTTTCGAAAAAGGAACAACAAATATGTATTACAATGCACTACGCTTCTCCCGTTTTATATCATAAAATGCGTGATATTTTTGGTTTTCATTTGCCATGTCCAGCCACGATTATTCGATGGTTCGGGAAAATTAACATTTGGCCAGGAATTTGTCAAAATTTATTTAATGCATTGAAATTAAAGTCTGCACACATGGAAATTGCAGATCGTAATTGCAAATTAATTTTTACGTTGGTAGATCGAGTGTGACAACATTTGCTTACGATCTACGAAATGGAAGAGGTTTGAAACAGTAATTAATGTCAGAAAACTATACCTCTCAGTTTTTGTTTTGTTAAATAAATTGCTTTAGTTTTCTGCAATCTCTTTGATCGTCGAGTGGGCGATCAATTTGTTAATATGAAATTCAGTGTACATTTCAGATTTGAGTGGTAAAGTCAGACTAGTTTGATGCCATTGAAAATTGCGTGAATTGATCAAAGTGGTTTTGAATATTTAGAAAATTCCAGAAGTTCGAAAGAGTAGAACATTATTAATGAAAATTTATTGCAAAATCTATAATAAAAGTTTGAAATGCATCGATATAAAATATTTTGAGTATATTTGCATATTTTTTGTAGACATCTGCATATTTTTCTTGCATATTTGTATATTTTTTCCTGCATAGATGTTATATGCTTTTTGCATATTTATCATGCATAAACATCCGGAGTCTAATAATAAATATAAACATTTTCGTCATACCTCGGCAAAGGATTTTCTAATTCGAAAGTTGCTCATTGAAACGTTTCAACCACCCGCACGCGAATTCAATCTACCGGCCTTCCGATGGTTCTTTTAACTCTATTTCTCTCTTTGCCTCTCGTCTCCAAGAAACAAATAAATAAGTTGAAACTATCTGACCTCATCGCAGGTCTACTGGGAGGTTAATATGCACTCCATCCAATCTCGCCGACTCAGTTTCCAACGGAGTGGATCCCTCGTCGGGTTTCTTTTATCTTTAGACGTGTCCGACTCACCTCCACATTCTCTCACTTCGCTTTTCTATTTCCATTTTCCCTTACATTTTCCTTCCATTCCGGGCAAACGTTCCGCGTGCATCGTTGTCCGTTCCATTCTCCCATACGCTCGTGATCGGCCGAAATTCCCGTCTCGAGATCGTGGCATTGTGCACAGACAACACAATTGAAAGCGAAAGACAGCATTGAGATGACTCGTACATTTCCGGTAAAATAATTCAAGCTGCCTTGATGGATGCGTTGTTGTTTGCAAAAATTAGGTCAGAAAACTGGTTCGTGCTCTTCGGAGTGAGAAAACTTTGAATAACGTGCAACATATTATTGTTCGCGAGATCAAAATATTGTTTGTATACTTCTTATATTGAGTTTATTCGATATCTTTTAAAGCTGTATGCATTATAATGATAATTTGTTTTGGTGAAACATCATGTTCACAATTCTTAGTTAGTAGACAAATGTTTAACTAATATTGTTTTGGAAATATAAAGGCATTTGCCAAACTATTTGTGTCATTAAGGGATTAGACCACCTATATCGTTCAACGATCAAATTGCATTTCAATTTTCGTGTGGTTTCATGGGTGTAGAATGTTGTATGAAAGCGATATTTCAAAATTTGAAACCTTTTAATATCGATCATAAATTTTTATTATAATCTGAAAAAGATTTGTTTCAATTAATTATTTATAATATATTACCTTTTGTATTTATTTAATAAGAAAATGCTGCTAAGTTGCAACTTCTTTTTTGATTTCTCTAGAATTATGTCCTTTTTGCAAAACATTATTTGCTTCAAATTCTAAATAAATATTCTACATAAAATACTCTAAAATTGAGCGTAGGATTTTTCTTAATACTTGAAATATTTTGTAAGTTGTAAATGACTAAAGTTGATATTTCAACGTTAAAAGCGACTTTTCTAATTCAAACTGTTGCCACTTCTACAAACGATAGAATTTCTTTAAAAGTATACACTACACTTTAGATAATACCTTTTAGTTGATGAACAAAAGAAATTATTCATTTTGAACGTTCAAATTTTTGTCAGTAATGGCGGCGATCCATCGATGTGCCAATAAAAGACCGTTTCAAAAACAGCGAATAACTTCGCCATTTCTTAATATGTTGTTTAAAAAAAATAGAGAATAAAGTTAGGAGTTGTGTTAATATCACGATAAGAAATCGGACTTTATCGCTTATTAGTATTCCCAAAAAAAAATTCCCCAAAGCATAACACATTTTTAGATATTCAAGATGATCTACCCCGTAGTACGAGTGTTTTGGCTCGAGCACAGTATATCACTCGTTTGTTACTGTTTTCAATATGAAAAAACTATTAAAAGATGAAATAAATTTTTATTCAACTCCTGTTTCCCACAATCCATGTAAAACATTTTCATATTTGATTGGCTTTCAAAAAGTATACAAATTTTGTGGGATATGTATTCAAGTCCCTATTTTAATATACATAGAGTCGTCGGAACGTCAAATGTTTAAAGCATTAACGGGAAAACTATATGTATATCGAGAAGAAAGAAATTTAAGAGTGAAATTTCGCTCCGTACATAAACGATTATATCGTATCATTCTCCGCCAGTCACATTTTTCCCTTCTTTCCTTCTATCTTTGTTGATCTTACAGAATGACACCAATTCATAGTAGCAAGTTTAATTTACATTTTACTGGCCTCTATGACATATACTTTCTATTTACATAAAAAAATCTATGCAATTTTATCATTAATCGAATGCTGTTCCTCCTTAGTCTTGAAAGAAAAATTATCATTTGCGTCGCTAAATGGAAATTTTCATTGGGATTCTTCAAAATGTTTGCAGATTTGGCTCATCGATATACTTTCTCGTAAATCTTCAAGGAGTTTCGGTGCATAGCCTCCTGCGACGGTAATTCGAAGCAATTATCCATCCTTCCTGGAAAGGAACGAAGTTTTCTTTCCAAGACAATCGACGACAGACGTGACACAAGTTTATGCGGCAAATTGTTTCCACTTAAACCCCAAGATGTTCGGAGGACAGACTTTTCCCGGCGATCTTTGACTCGTGATTTGCAAGTTGATTTTTTGCTCTTCGTCTCGCTACGGACCAAAAGTTGATGTAAAAGCACAGGGGATGTCAAAATTATGTCAACACTTGGACGTAAATGAACAAATTTTTCCATGTATTATACATATATACACGCAATCAGGAAAATCTGCGTACACCGCACCAAAATTTATTAAACGTTTTACATTTGCCAAGGAGGAAGATAGAAATAAATAATTTTTACGTTATTATGTTCGGAAGCATGACATTTACTATTAGTGAAAAAAGGGGAAACATACTAAAATATGGACAAAGAAGTTTCCGTGCATAGAAAAATTCAACGATTTAGTTTTAAGAATCCTACAGAATGTTTACAAACAGGACTGGTGCAGTATTCCCAAGGTAAGAACAAGTTAGTTTCTTGCGTGATAGCGAATAGAAAATATCATGTCGTGCATATTTCGTTAAAAATGGACATTCCTATTCGAATTCGAGAATTAATTGTTAAACTAAGAAGAGAAGGATACTCGTGCAGGAAAATTGCTTAAATCGTCAAGAAATCACATTCTGCTGTACGATATACATATTTGTCAGAGATATAATCAAGTTGGATCGAATGAAAATCGACAGCGATTGGGTTAGCTTGGGCCAAAAAATGGCTATTATATAATGTCCCGAAACAGTTTTAAACATCCCATCGATCACTCGACGTGAATTCTATTGAGCACCTATGAAGTGAAATAAAAAGAAAATTCAAAGGACAACATTAGAAACAAAGAAGATTTAAAATCTAAAATATCATTGGAGCGGATCAATATTTAATCTAATTCGACTAAAAGATTATTATGTTCGATGCAAAACAGGTTGCGAGAAATTATTACACCGAAGGGAGGACCGACAAGCTATTAATTAAGAAATTATAGTTTGCAAATCTCTGTGTACGGGGATTTACTTTTCTTTTTTCACTAATAATAAATATTATGTTTCCGTATAATAATACCGTCAAAATTATATATTTCTATCCACCTCTGTGAACACTACACAACATTTAATGAATTTTCCTGCGGTGTACGGAGACTTTTATGATGACGTGCATATTAAACACGTTAAACGCCATTTTACTTTTCATTTAGCTTTAAATGCAAGAATATGATTGTGCATAAGGAATAGACTTGCTTACGCCATTTCTGTTTAATATGTTTCTATATATCTACCAAGTGCAAACATTTTTTAATATTATCTGAATTATATATTATAATATATTGTTTCGTGAAAACGATACCGTCAGTCCCCAGGGACTGTCATACCGTTAAATGTGTGTAAGGATAACAATTTGTAATTATCAATTATAATGCATTGAACAAAATTACAGATATTTTGTACAATATGTCTGACATTGCGGATTTTTATGCAAAATAAAAACTGACCGATTTAATTGCAAGGTACAGGTGCTACATTTATGCATATTCGTTTGTTTGCTTAATAATAATAATAGGTTAGACATAATGCAACAGTATTTCTGAATGCTTCAAATATTTTCACTGTCTTGTATTTGATTTGCTTATTTTTATCATAAATACATAAAACCCGCAGTCTAATTAAAGGTTACCTGGTACAATATTTTTCAACGGTGACTATTTGTTTTCCCTATTAAACTGTTAACGCAGTTATCATGATGTAATTCCTCATATTCGCAACCGCAGTTTAATTTAAAACAATTTTAATGGAAAATATTCTGCGTTTCAATATTGAAAAATGTCCATGTTAAATCAGTTAAATCGAAATTGGTTAAATATCATAGATTAATTATAATTGTTTTAATATAAACTGGTTAAATGTTAATAGATGGTAATTTACATTTATGTGTGATTACCGCGTGTTTGCTGTAACATGTACAGCGCTTTTACTTATAATTATTGATGAAGATTTGTTCGTTCTAGTATGAATTGAAAATTACATACTGATCCGCATTCAATTTTCTCTTTTTTGAGTCGAGTAACTTTAAATTTTAACTAAACTATAGACACATTCGACGCGTAAATGTTACTATTACATGCTGCAAAACGGTCACATTACTGAACCGAATTAATCGCCGGTGTAAAATAAGAATGATGTTATCGTATTGATCGTGCACTGATCAATTATTGCTGTTGACTGTACAAAGCAAACTCGTTAGCCATTTGCATAATGCCTTGTCGACGCGTTTGCATAATACATTTTCGAACGAAATACTGTAATTTCTCCCACCATTCTTTGCGTGAATGTTTAATGTTTTGAATGGGGGACATGGTAAGGACTTAACATTCTTATTGCAGATCGAGGAATGGATAAAGCGATCCTTAAGGACACTGTAGTAAAAACATGCAAATTATAGCTTAAAAGGTGCTAACTGAAGTAGTTGTATAGGAGCGCGTTAATAAATTAAGCGCGCACTCTTTGTAATATACAACGTTTATTTTCGAACGCGATCGTTCGACGTTCACAATATGTACAAGAGTTCAAACAAAAAAAAACAACAAAAATGTCACGGCACGGAACTGTATACAATGTACGAAATTAACGTAATAAATGAAATGATGCAATATTACACGATGAGAAAGATGGATTGTCTTAAAACTGAAATGAAACGTTTAGATGCAATGTACTGAGTTTGCGCGAATCGCGACTTGAGATTTACAACCTCAAGCGGACACGAGTCATCCGCGCGTCGCTCTCGAAATTCGCACCGAACAAGTTATAAAACTTAGTCTAGTTATAATCGTTTGCCAAAAAGGCGAAGCAAATTGTTGGTTATAATAATTCTATTGCACAAGGATGCGCGATGCTCTCCGTGGTTGACAGGCTGAAGAACAGTGAGGGGGCGGGACCGTTTGACCATCGGCAAAAATCTAAAGCCGAGCTCTCACGGCACCATGGCGATTTTTATGATAAAAATCACTGTATCGCTATATCACATGTCAACACTGTATAATGTTTAGATGTCATGTCTTTTCAACCGTTCGTTTCAGCCGTTTTATTGCAGTAGATGATAGTACAATTTTAACCATCTACAGGTATACATTGCAACAACGCCATTACATTATTCAAACTTATTATGAAAATGCTGCATATCGCTTAACCGAAGAAAACATTCAGCTTCTTCTATTAAAATTTCATCGTTGCGTCATTTCACGAAATTTAACACCATTGTATATTTCTGTGGGGTTTCCTGAAAAGTTGAGTATATGCTAACATTCGGAAATAATTCACGACTTATATATCATTCACATTGCAATTCGTGAAATAACTCCGGTAACATGTCGGAAAGTCACTGAAAATTTCTATATTCGAATTGATGCCTTCAGACGCAGTCGAAGTACACATATGAATGATATTCTGTTCTACGTATAATTCTAATAGATCATATTTTGAATAAAAAAAAAGCGAATTGGAAAATTTCCTAATGATAGGCGTTTTATTGAATAAATATATGTAGCGCCTTTTTTGGATGACCCATTGCTATTGAAATCCCATTTCGTGTATCGTACAGATCAAAGGAGAACTACAGTGTTAAATAATCGTTATGGAAGGGTCAAAGCGAAGAAGGCTCGACGTTTAATAAAGGGACATCCACATGCAGAACCAATCATCACCATAATCGGTTCCTAAGGGTCGCACTCGCTCACGATATCGCGGGCACTCTAAACTAAGTGTCCAGTTTCTATTTGAATCATTGTGTAGTGCGAATTAACTTAGTCGATTAAACGCGTTGCCTGTTTGCGACAGCTCGAAACCATCCGCTGCTGTGAACAATATAGCTTACGTATGGTAATTCGAAATAGCATCCCCGTGAGCACCATATGCCAGCGACATGGAATTAATTATCACCATGGACACCCTTCTGTACTTCCCCCTCGTTTCATTCATCCCTTTCATCCCGGTGACAGGACCATACACTATTTCTGTGTTTCGTTCGCGACTTCCTACTGTTGCACTGTTGTAATACCGTTCCGGTGGCTAAATGTTTGCTTGCGTTCGCTAATGTTATGGTTAGCCGCAGTTCAAAACGGTGATACGGCGTTTCTTTCTTTATTGCACGACGGACGCATATACTTATTCGTGGCTTTTCATAGCGTATATTTGAAGCTCGGTTTTGGAGGAAATACTGTCATTTCAGAAATTCTAAATAACTAAAAATAGCCGAAACACTATAATTTTCGCATTATATCTTACATTCGGTAGGTAGTGAAGTCGCAAAATTTCAAGGGTGACGCCTCCAGACGTCATAATAAATTTTATAAAAATAATAAAAACCTAATTAAAACTATTGGTGAATGCAGATATCGCAAAAATATTAGACACATATTTTTAGCGACCACCGTTCATAGTCAAAGGGTGGAACAGCCCTCAAAGTTTAGGGCGAGAACAACGTTTGGTGCAATATTTCAAAAAACAATAGAGCCAGAGGGGTGACTTAATTCGCAAAGTTATACTTTTTTTGTTAATGTTTCCATTCTATTGTTTATTCAGGATTTAATCCAAAGATATAAATACAATATAATTTAATAACGCTTATGACTTAGACGCTAATATCCAACCTTAAAGGTTAGAATTACCCCAAGATTACCCCAAGGCTGATTTCTAACACATTCAAATATTAATCTATTGTCTCGAATATTCGTGTGTGAAACATGCATACCCAAAAACAAAATACGGATGTATTACAATTTTAATATTTTGCGTTTTATCTCTTAAGTACCATAAACATTGAGACTTACACAATCGCTATAGAAGGTCTTCCGGACGGTTATTGTTTATTGCTGTATGTATTAATAATAAAGAGTTCTCTGGGTCCGAAACTCGCCGCAACGCTCCGCACGCAGTACGTGTCGCAAGCGGTAGGCACGGATCTGAGGAGCTCGGTGGACTACGGCCGCCACGGGGAGCGAGACGCGCGGGCGGGAGAAGTAGGCGCCTCCCTCGAATTTGCGTCCAAGTGAGCTACTTCTGGACATGCCTGTCATATATTGTTTCTGGTCACGATTTGGAGCACATTTGATTGCTCAGTATGACATCTCTTCGAAATTAAACAATTTGTTCCCGATGATTTGCATTGCATTTTATGAATGTGACATGAATTGCATTTTACATAACTGATATTTAATTATACTTTCTATACCTTATCTTAAATTTTTTTAAGATGCATATTTTTCCTCAAACTTGGGAAAATTTGATCACATTGCATTCATTTTTTATTAACATCCTCGGGAAGAATAACAATGATAAAAATATTTTCGCATTGTACATATAATCTGTGCCGAATGTGACCAAATATGGTAGAATTTAGGTACAATTTGAAGCGGTTCTAATATTAGCACAGCTACGCAAGCCACATCTTGACTAACAATCAGTGAAATTGATCATTGTACGTCCAATAATGGACTAAGTTGGTTACATAGCGATTCTGCAGCCTGTTTTGATGTTATATTCACTTCCTCCCTCTCAACCGGTACTCCGTGTGCCACCATTACCATTTATGGTACTATAAGCCAGGTTGTCTAAACGTCGCACGCAACTCGAGGCAACAGTCTTCGGTATTAGGTAGTAACATTTGACTGCGCATCACGGATACGTTCCGTTTACGTTAACGACATTTCCACCACAGTGAAATTACTTGAGATCGCGTAGGGGGAGGAGGGGGGGGGGGGTGGCGCGCACCTCGTTTACTCTCCTGAGAACAACCCGGACTAACGAACGGTAATCTGCAAGAGTAAATACGATGTGTATCCACTACTTCCGTAGAATATCATCGTTTCAACGCTGAGAACTGCGAATACTGATTCCAGACCGGACGTTCCTATCAGCCCGAGATTTTACATTTCCAACGCTATATCCTCAGAATTTTTTTTAGCAAACTACGTGCGCCGAGATATACATTGTCATTTGGTTTCCGCAAATGTCACAGAAACCAGTTTTCATTAGCAAAATCAAAATGCTTCAACGAGGCATGATGCTATTTTCTTTTTCATTTCTCAAACGTACGTTGAAGGATATATTATTAAATGTTGATAGTAAAATTGTTATTATGTCCTTTATAGCTTTTTGAATACACGTTATCTTGATTTATGATATTAAAAGAAAGTTCATAAATATTGCTCAATTTATCGATGGTTTTATCTTTTAATGACAACAACATTAACAACAATCCTTCCACTTCCATGATGCACCTTCATGATTCTTACGAAAGAGATATGATCGATAATAATAGTGAAATATAACATTATCAAAGTGTAACACGAAAATAGGTAAGATGTTGAATGAATTAATTTAATTTATTATTACATTTGTATTTTATCATTTTTATTGAACTATGTCTGGTAAATCGTTGTTTACAGAATGTAACATTAGTTTACCATGAAAACTAGAAAAAGTTTAATAAATTAATTTGGTATTATTCTTACGCTTAAATTCGTCACATTTAGTTAAACATTTTCTTGCGAATCGTATTATGAATTCTTTATCAATTGGAAATAAAATCAATTCAATATTAAAATAGAAAAAAGTTAGAGCAAATCAATTTGGCATTATATTTACACTTAAAATTCTCAGTTTTTATAAAACTATTCCTAATAAAAGTTGATTAAATTAAACATCAAATTAATTTGTCATTAAAACAAGAGCAATTTAAGTGTATTAATTTTATTTTGTTGTTACACTTATGCTGATTTTTATTAAATATTTCCTTACAAGTCGTGGTAACTATATATTCTAAGCTGGGGTTCAAATTAGTCTAAGTGCATGTGATAAGTCAATGTACGCTAAAACGAAGGGATGCGATAACGATCAAGGTTTCAGAACTAATTGTACAGTTCGTTTTAATATGCCTCACTACAAATTAATTATGGTTTAAAACTCGATTATGCAACAAATGCGTAACTATTTTCATTGCTTCCGTAACTAGTTTCGACTTGTTGAGTATACAAAACCTAAACACAACACAAACATAGTAATAACGATGTGTGTTTAAATGTCGCGTTAGTTTGAAACGTGCTTGAATTTCGCGACTATCGCGATGTATATTCGTTGATGACCCCTCCGATGGTATTCGTCCGCGGAGCCAATAACCAACAATAGATCGAGTAAAAACGGCGTGACTTTCTGGTTACCAGCAAAAGTCAGCTGATAAACACGGCGATCGGTTGATCACCATTGTAAAATAACGTTCAAATTAAACTCGGGTCGCGAAGGTATAGAGAGACAAAGGGAACAACATACACACGTTGAACCGAGACAGTGAAAGACAGTGCCGCGTAGCGGATCAGCTGACACTCTCGCGACGTTCGTCGAAGCCTGACCAGTGATGCCAGAAATGTCACCTTTTCGCGCATGCCTATTCGCGCGTGGCATCAGTAATGTACTAATTTCAAGTTTTTGAGAGTTTGTTAAGGCCCTGTTTTAAAAATAATGTTTTTCATTCAACGTTCACATACTTTCTTTACCTAAAAATGTTCGGATTATACAACATAACATAATATATAAATATAAACAATATAATATAAACAGTGCATGGTTGCGATAGCTGCTTAGACCTATCTAACGTGGCTATTGTTTCACCACACAACAAGTGTCCGTTCTCCGAATTCACTGCCCACCATTCAAGAGAAACTCTTGGAAGGAATCGTGTTTCCGATTCAGTACGGCCACCCGTGTAACACGGAGGACACTCTTTCCGAGTACTGTATCTGCAATAACCCAGCGCAGCAGGAACCGAGACTCGGATTGTGACGGTCAATTTACTGTACACCATCGCCAGTTCTACGTAACTGGTATGTTATTTGGTGTTGTAATTGATCGGTCCAGCCACAAGTCTTGACTCGTAAGTCCTAGCCTCGCACCCTCTTCTGAGAGTGAGAGAGAGAGAGAGAGAGAGAGAGGGAGAGAGGGAGAGAGGGAGAGAGGGAGAGAGGGAGAGAGGGAGAGAGGGAGAGAGGGAGAGAGGGAGAGAGGGAGAGAGGGAGAGAGGGAGAGAGGGAGAGAGGGAGAGAGGGAGAGAGGGAGAGAGGGAGAGAGGGAGAGAGGGAGAGAGGGAGAGAGGGAGAGAGGGAGAGAGGGAGAGAGGGAGAGAGGGAGAGAGGGAGAGAGGGAGAGAGGGAGAGAGGGAGAGAGGGAGAGAGGGAGAGAGGGAGAGAGGGAGAGAGGGAGAGAGGGAGAGAGGGAGAGAGGGAGAGAGGGAGAGAGGGAGAGAGGGAGAGAGGGAGAGAGGGAGAGAGGGAGAGAGGGAGAGAGGGAGAGAGGGAGAGAGGGAGAGAGGGAGAGGGAGAGAGAGAGCGTGACGACGATCTCGGCAGGCTTGACCCGTTCAACCGACCTTTGACTGGTTGAACACACTTACGCTATACGCACCTACTATTGTGCGCAGATTGTAATTTTTGTGCGTGTAAGTGGTGAGTTGGACCACGTCTTCCACCGAGATTCCTACAGCTGCGTGACCTATGGAGTCACGCACGAGCTTGGAATCAAGGTCGTTGAAGCACGGGATAATTCGGCTGGATTATCGAACTTGGAGCCTTACAACCTCCTTGTAAGATTAACCGCCACCCCTACGCTAACGTACACGCAGTAGAATCGGTTTAGCTGTGACTACGCCAGTGCGAGAAGAAGAATTCTCGATTATCGAGATACGTCACCAAATACAGTCCACTAACTCTGCGTTTTGAGCAGATTGGCTGTATTCCCCCTCCTTCGATAGCGATTATCGCAGTCAGGAGCGTACGGGAAACAGCGTCACGAACTTATACGTAACGTATCGAATAGGTGGTTTCACATCTTCGTTCGTTATTTATTTTCGCAGACGCCAACGTCGCTAGACGCCTAAGGGACAACCCGCAAAGGAGACTGACGACCAGAACCGCCTGCATCTCCGGGGATTTTTTGAGTAATAAACGGTCCAACATTAGGTGGGTCACTATCAATATACAGTATTTCATCGATAATTGTCCACAACATGGGTCTGCGCAGGAACAATTATGAGCGAGGGATATCATTGTTTGAGGTTTGTCGAACGTAGAGAAGGACAGCCGAGCTCGAGAGGCCTCGGTCACCGAGAAATGTAAACATACCTAATCCGAATTTCCAACTTCTTTATTATTCATTGTTTTTTTACGACACTTCGATGACCATATTTGTGGCATTTTTCTAATAAAAATAGTACCAAATATGATATAATTCCGATGATATTTACTTGCGTAATAGACAATTAAAGTTTCGGGTGCGAGGAAGGATAGCGTATGGGAAGGAAAGAGACGCGGAGAGTCGCAGTCGGCGGCACAGTTCAAAGGCTTGCGCGTCCTTACAATGTGTTACCAAGGAATAACTTTTTTATTATTACTTATTTTTTACGAGACTTTTGCTAATAGATTTGTGACATTGTTCTGATTAAAATGATACCAAACACGATATAATTCGGATCATGTACAGGTGTATGGTCATTATGTATAGGTCAGGTACATAACATCGGTGAGGCAACAGTAATGCAATGACGACACTTTTTCATATTTAATTAATCTTTTAGGAGACTTTTGCCATCATATTTGTAATATTTCTCTGATTAAAATTTTTCTGATTATACATACACATCTATTTTTTTAATTGACGATATCTCAGGGACAATTATGTGCGAGACATTTGGGACAATTACCGATGAAATACTATAAACCTTTACTTTCCCACAAAATTCCTATTTCCTCATATTCGAGCCACCGTTGAAAAGCGTTGAATTGTATTATACAGTCCATCTTTTTAACAATGTGAATGAGAAAATGGGAAAGCATATGATTGACTATTTCGTAGCGATGCAAAAGGAAATGGAGTCGAACAGCTATACAGTCCGTGAGAAACGAATAAAGGCATTATTTAATGGATTTTTAAGCGGCATTGTCGAACGTCGTGGGCATTTTTGCAATCGAATTTTTGCATAAAAGCTCGTGTATCGTTATGCTGGCGGAGCGGGCTCGAATTACCGTAATAATTCATTGTTATTGCAACCCTAACAATGGTCCGCAGCATGCAGTCATGCAATCATGTGGTACATTCGCAAAGATCAATTGTGCTTGCTTTCGCAACCCCCATTTGTTGTCCAGACATCCCCTAAATTCGTGCGCGAGGGTCGACTTATTGGCGTAGAGTACAATATAGGGGTTCGCGCAATATTAATGGAAAAAGTTTCTAGGACAATATGGAACCGAATGCAACCGAAACGACACACCCACACGCTCAGCTTCCCCGAAGTCCTTTAATGGACCCAAAACTGATTTCTATGCATATCACAAACAGAACTTTCCAACTCGCCGACATAATTATAATAAATTTCCGTCGGGGGAAATTGGTTATTGAAGGTTCGTTCGCGACACTGTTCGTCCATAAACGGTAATCAAATCATAATTTTGATACGGAATTTATCGATTGCCTAACCGTTCATAGAAAATTATTTATTATCGCGGGATTCCGCAAAGGCGTTAAGCTTGATTACGGGGCATTCATACGCTACAACTAAATTAAACTTGCGTGAAACTAGTCGGAGGCATAAACATATTACGGTTTCCTTCATTAAAACTTACGGTACGCGTTAAGTAAATTAATATTCCGTTTGGACGTCCTGCCAAGCAATGTTTCAGTGGAAAAATTCTTATTTTAGTATTTCATTTCTGTTTTTGTAGTCTTGTGAATTTTAATATTTGTGTCACTGAATATTGTTCATCTTTTACTTTCGTTACATTCGTACCATTTTGTCGAAGCGAATATTGTAGACAGTATGAAACCGTAAACTTTAAATTCCTATGTTTCATATCAATACATACACAGAAGTAGCTCCAATTTGAAAGAAACATTCATGTAACGCTGCAATTCCTGTATTGTGAAAGAAACTAAAAATAGAGTAAAAAAAATGTTCATAAGGAGATAGTTGTCAAATTAATCTAGCGATCTTTGATACCTCACGTCTGCGGTGACGTTGTAATATCTCGGCGTTTGTGATTGCGGGTTATACATACATATACGTGTGCTCAAAACTAATAATGTCATGAAAGAAGTATTTTTACCAGTTTTTACTACAAAACTTGAAAAAATTTAAGATGTGCTATCTTTTTCTCCCCGAGTGTACATTAATATTAAACTTACACTAAATGTGACTGGTATGCGTTATTTTATAAGGCTTACAAGATTGAATTTATTTAGATTTTAAGTAACTTTTACTTATATATATATATATATATATATATATATATATATATATATATATATATACTTGATTAAGAAAATTAAATCATTTCCCACGAAAAAGTCTTTATAATCTCAACAATTTTACATTAAAAAATCTGAAACCGGTTATTTGGCCAGCGCTTGATAGGTTAAGTGTTAATGAACGTATTTTTTTTTCATCACGTGAAATATTTTAGTGATTGACAGAAATATTTTCTTTACTTCAGTCTTCATAAAATTAAGCATGAATATAAGAATTTGCATAAAGGTCTACGATTTAGTTATAACGCGACTGCGGATCTTCATACAAAATAAAAATTGTTTGCATCAATTACAAGTTACAACAACTAAATAGATATTTATTTTTCTTTTTAGCAGTTTGATTAAGTTGTAAGTAATGTATTGGTGTTTCTAAATCCTTTCAATCTTTCAGGTGTTTAGTCACAGTCTAGTAATAACACTAATAACCATTTGATTTTTAATTGCTAACATTGTGTTCACTTGTTTGTATTCTTTATAGATAGAAACAAAATTGATTATCATACTGCAAAGAAAGCGTATGAAAGAATTACGATAATAAGTATATAATTAAAAACGATTGTATAAAAGGATATTCTCGTATCAATATTGTATCTTTGTATTGTCAACAGGAAATATATGAAAGTGGAGCAAATACCTCCATTGTTGAAATAAATTATAACATTGTATTATTGTCTTCGTTTAACTTTCATTCACCGAGAAAAATTGTCCTGTACCATTCATCGATTATAATTAGCAAACTGCGAACGTGGCAATGAGATAATTCAAAGAACAACGCCGTTGGTTAACCTTAATTAGACGAATATGATGGGCCAGTGAATTGAGCAAGTAACTGGTGGTATCTGGTGAGACAGAGATAATTATCTTGGCTGATAACGAGGTACAAGGCCTTCTCAGTAACAATGTACGTCAAAAGGGTCCATGGTTCAACTTGAATAATGGCGGTGTACGCTATTTCCTGTATGGTTCTAATGTTTCACGGATGGTATACTTGCTAATGATAAGGGCTTGTACCCAGTCATTAATCGGATTTATAAACAGTAATAGTTTGTGTTAATTTCATACATTGAAGAATTGTTCGACATTAAATTTCAATATACACTGGTATGCAACTGTATTTGGACATTCATTGAAAAGGAATAACTTCTTCAAAATTGGACCCAGCGTCTTGAATCTTTAATTTAACACAAATAATTCCTAATAGTTACGGTGGAGTCTTTGTTAACTTTAATAAAAGAAAGACGAAACACTGTTTTATATGTACAGAGATTGTATTTTCCTTCGTAAATTTCCAGTTTGGAGATTCTCAAGCATAAAATTCCTGTTCATAACAGTTTTATTATTACTGGCGTCTATTTCGGTTTTTATCATGACAATCAACAAAGTTCAAGAGTTTCAGCACACTCTGAACACTTTGCTCGTAAAAAGTTGCACAGCGTCCTGCTTTTATTTAATATCGAAATACTGCCTGTATTTCTGGGATTTTCAATTTTGTCCAGCTGTTAAAAAAATCGATGAATCCTCTGTATGTACTTCAATTGATTTTCTTAACCGACGTTGCGCTAATTGAGTAATTACGAGATCTTTTCCTGAACGGCATAACCAAAAATCACTAGCTGGAACGCATTCATAACGTACCTTTGAACGTATACATTACAAGGATCGCGACAAAAATAATATTTCTGCTTCACATTTAGCGCCTTAAGATCCTCGGTACAAAAAAACTTCTATTTAACATTCACCCGTGTAAATTAGTTCAAGAAAACGTAACTTTCCGGAAAGGTCCACTAGTTGTTAATCAAATATTTAATCTCAAATCTTCGATGTTCTAAGTCCACCTTCAGAAATTTAGTCACTTCATAATCTCCTGATGCAATATTCATACGTAAGTTTAAATATTCTTTCCTCGAGCTTCGAAAAATTCGAATATTCAAAATCATTTGTCACCGTCAGTGTACATTAATTCTTTTACTACCGAATAAGATTATATCCGTCAGAATTAACGATTACATTACCGATTTTACTGGCATTTTTGAAAAATTCGTGCCGGAGCTGTATGAAAAAATTAAAATTTATGCACCATTTTAAATGAAAAGATAAAATTTTCATTGTTACGAATGTTACAGTGAGACAATTTTTTAATCTTTTATTCACTACGGATACGTAGTTTTCTGATTTCTTGTTACCAAGGTAATTTTCTTTTGCACTTAGTTTTCTAGTAACACCTAATTTTTTATCAAAATCACGCATTTTTACAAAAACCAATTTTTTTCGGAAACATTGCGTGATAGAGCAATTCTGCTTCTGGATTCGGTTTTAGAATGACAAACTCTATAAGAATCTCCCATAAATATATATATAATATATATATATATATATATATATATATATATATACATATATACTGTAAGGAGGTGAATATAGTATCAGGAGAAAAAAAATTTTTTCAAGATCATTTTTTCAACTTTTCAAGGTCACGGATGTTTTTTCTATTACCAACTGTTTATGCTATGTATGAATTCTTAAAGAGAAAAAAAGACAAATTCAACAATATATCATAACGTCTATTTATGGCCCTGTTCCCATAATCCAATCGACCCCAAACTTTTTCCAGATCATTTTCTCAACATTTGTCACAATTCTGTGGGGTGAGGCCAAAAAAATGTAAAAAATTTTCGTCGAGTATAACTAAGGTCCGCCCTACTGTACATATCTCCAAAAGTCCCTCGACATAATTAGATTAGTAATTTTTTATAGAGAATGAAAACTCGAATTAAATAATGCATTATAAAATGTATATGATTATGTCTAAGATAACAACAACTGACCTTCACATGTCTCCTATACGTCTTCCCTATTTAAAAAAAAAACTGAATACATCGCATTACGGTACATATAAAACCATTAAACTTTTACCTAAAACATTTTTCCATAGTATATGCAAAGTGAATGCCCATTGGCGCCTATCGTTTCAGCGGACCAAAGTTAGTTAAGCACCTTTAGGCGCCAACAGTACCACAATATCAAATTTTGAAATCGCCTTTAGACGCTAACAGTAGCGAAAGGGTTAACCGACGTCCCAAAGTAGTATAAATAGGCCCGCGTAAAATCGCTCGCGGGTGTTTTTAGATTATCTCGATCGCTTGATCACGTTTCCGATATATTTACCTTCATCTATATAACTTCGTCTTTATTACTCTTGCGCGCTTCACGTCTGTAATACCTATCTCTCGAATAGCGCGCTTTACGATTTGTGCGTTCTATTCTCGATCGTTTCACCTCATCTCATTCTGTATCATTCCAAAGCATTTAATTTCTTTGCTGATATCATCGTAATTTTGTAATATAGAATATTTGACAAGTGCTTCGCATCTCATTACATGGATGTGAACTAGGATAATTGTTCCAATATTGAGCTTTGTAAAGCCAGTAGTCAAACATCTCAAGCGTTGTTATTAGTAATATGCTACTTTCTAACTGTTTTATAATATGATGACAGTAGGCTACACATTGGAAGTGAGAAATAGGCTGAAACAATTTATTTGTAGGAAGGCTGACTATTGTGTAGGGGCTGAAATAAGGCATTTCCACCTTACCAACTTCAAACTTTCTTTCGTCCATCAATGTAAATTCTCTACAGGGTGAGTCCGAAGAAACAGAACACTTAAATATCTCCGTTACCTTTTGTTCTACAAACAAACTTCTTAAGATAAAGTTACACTGTTTGAAGGACCACACGCTGTAAGGGAAAAAATTGTCAAGGTAATTTTTTTAATGAGATTTCAATGTCATCGATGTTTTTTTTAAATGGAACGATATATCTTCGTTAACGTAATGTTTTAGCTGACGAAATAACGAATTCACCCACGCAATATGACCTACGAATGTCCTTCGACCCAGAAAAATGGAATAAATCAAATTCAACGTGTAAGATTCATTTGCTTTATTTCTGTTATGCAAAATGTTCAATATTCCTTGAGCTGCTTACATTCAAATGTATCGCAATGCACAACATTATAACAGATTCGGTGTTGACAGGAAGACATTTATGATATCATAAATACCTTCACCTATGCGTTCGTACAGAATCGTGTTTATCAAGTACTAATTACTCTGAAGACCTTCTTGCTATCAGCGTTGAGATGTGCTTATTATATAGCCGGCTCGAATTTCGGTTTGGGTCTACGCTACGGTCCATTTTGAACAGTGCCATTGTCGAAGGAGTCCTCTAGCGTTTTCTGACGAATTTATTGTTTTATGACTCTGGTGCGGCTGGAAAGTATCAGCTGACCATGGGAAAGTCAGCCTAGCCGTGCAGCTCTCAATGGCACTTGGCGTAGCGTAGGCCCACTCCTAGCGCCAGAGGGAACTATGGCCGTAAGCCTAAATTATGGTTTCCGGCGAAATTGCAGAAAACCGAGTGTCGTCTGCTTAGCGACACTCGTTACGACGTATTTCGTCTATGGGCGTTGCCCTTGTTTTGGGAGGTCATTTGTAGCCTCCCAAAAATTATATCATTGGCGGGGCCCCCACTATTTTGTACTTTGTGGAGGGATTTTTCAACCCCACGAGGTTACTTGTTTCTTACGCGTTAGTTGTAAGACCAATCGCAGTTTAAGAGTTCGAAACTATTAGTCGTGAATTAAGAGTTGCGAACTAGAATCTTAAGGTACAACATCTTCGTTATACCGTCTTTCACATTCAGTTTATTAAAGTTACTTAGTTATCCGAAACCCGATTATCTCTTTATTTAATTTTCCTCTCTTTGAGGTGTGTATCTCAGCGGCTCACAAATTATTGTTTGAGCACTGACACGACATAACAATCAGATTTCTACTGTTTCTAAGATTTCTAATCTATCAATTTAACGATGAACGTTTCACAATGCGTTACTCGAAGGACGATAAGATTGATATGATTTTCATTTATGGAGAAAGTCGACAGTGTTTAAGAGAAGCAGTGCGGTTGTACAAGGACCGATTTCCTAATCGTAATTGTCCATCAGTTTCCGTTTACTTCAATGTGATAAAGAAATCCGTGAAACTGGTAGTATTGAAAATAAAAAATGTACGAAGGTGAGGACTGTAAGGAATGAAGCAAACACAATTAGTGTTCTGGCAGCAGTGGATATAAACCTTCGTGCTAGTACGAGGCAAATCACACGAGAAAGTGGCATTAGTCAACAATTTGTAGTGCAAATACTCCATGAACAAAAATTTCACCCCTTTCACCTATCAATTCGCCAAGAACTTCATGGTAGAGACTTTGTAAATCGTGTAAACTTTTTCCAGTGGGAATAGAGACAATTGATAAACGATAGAGCATTTTATAATAAAGTATTATTTACCGATGAAGTTTTGTTTACGAATCACGGTCAGATAAATTTAAAAAACATGCATTATTGATCATCTGAAAATCCGCGGTGGTTACGGACAGTCGACAAACAAAGACCATGGTCCGTCAATGTTTGGTGCGAAATTTTAAACAACCAAATAATTGGGTCTCGCTTTATCACCGGAACATTAAATGCAGAAAAATACGTTGCATTTTTACGAGAATCGTTACTAATTCTCCTGGAAAATACACCCTTCCTTGGACATTCGTGAAGATATGTGGTATCAACATGACGGATGTCATGTGTTGGATTGAACGTAACGGACCCGTATTATGGCCAGCTCGCTCACCAGATCTTACAACCCTTGATTTTGATCTATGGGGAAAAGACAACCAAAAAAGGCAGGAAGACTCAAACGCGAACAGCGCCGCCACAAGAACGACATCGGCGCGAAATTCAAAACAATTAAAACAAGGAAAGATGCATGACACTAAAACGAAACCAATGAACAAATTCTAGGACAGTGGGTTAAAGATAAAATGGATTGAGAATCGTGCGGGGACGAAGCATCGATTAGACTTATTTAGGTTACACGCGCCTTAGAGAAAGTTCAAAGTCGAACGGGTGGTGCTCGAGGTCCCGAGGAACCGTGAGAAAAGGGAAAGATTTATGCCGCAGTTTTCGTGTTTGCAGCAATCCTCGTCGTGTGAACAAATTAAATAAATTTTCTTATTTAGCAATCCAGGAGAAAACGGCGGAGTAGTACCTACCTGGCGGTGGTGAAGTGAGTTGCCGAGTTAAGAGAAGGGGTCGGTTGGTCGCCGCTTGTAATGAACTCTCGAGGACCAACTTGACTGCATTTATATGTATGGACGCGAAGGTGCACAGGTACATGTGCATGCATACACTTTGCGAGGTCGCATGTGTGCAACCGTGGACACGCATAGACGCCTGTCCTCGCGTGCCACGTGCACACGTGGAAGTATGTAAAATCGAGTCACACGAAATTTCGCGGCGCTACTTTATGAATATTCATACTCTGTGATTTTGATATAGTCGAAAAGGTTGGCCCCTTAACGCGTTCGTTAGACGCGAAATCACTCGTGTTGCTAAATTGAAAATCGCTTGCAAATTCTGACAAGGCATCGTGAAATTAACGATTGTTTCACATCTTTGGTAATATTTAGGTTATGCAAAATAAGAATGTTCCAATTTAAACACTATGAAGATAATATCCCACCTACTGCAGGGTATACCCTTCGAGATATATAAGTGAGCTAATACTACTGTAATGACAAAAGTCTCTTGTTTTTCATTATTTTTTCATGAACCTGTTATCAACGCATTCGTGACATTATTCTGATTAAGATTGTTACGAGCCTGGGCCGAGATAGGGCGCGTGGCCAGCGAGCAGTTTATGTTTTAAAGAGGAATGTGGTTTTCAATTGTTAGTAAGGTGCACGGACGAACCTGATGCGAAACCAGGGAACCGCTAAGGAGGTGGGTCCCATGAAAATCACCGACACAGGTTTCACGGACAATATTTCACCCACTCCAGATTTGACCAACAACGACTTTGACCGAACGGTAAGATTGTATCATGCGGGAACGGTCAACTAGGAATTACTGGATCCGAATGATGGGTTAAGAACAAGTGGCTCTGTCACAATTTTTATTGTTACGGTAAGAATTGAGTGTGTATGAGCGATATTATTGTGTAGTTACCTACGTACTACTGCCTATTGAATGACGCACTGGCTATGCGGAGAACACGGAGTGTATGCGCGTCGCGGCGTCGGCAATTAGGTTAGCGACGATCGAACAGCGCGGAGGAACTTCACCGAATATGAAGTCCTGTCGAAATGTATGAATGTATAAGTGAACTGTAATATGTTGGTAGAAAACGCGGAAACTACGTGGACTAAGAATGTGTGTATTTACAATATGCTTTACACGAGTAGGACTTTATGAATCACACTGTGGATAAGTGTGTCGTGCTTATATACAAATCGGTTTGTGGGAGGATCCACCTATTAGCCTATTGGCATCAAGTGGATTTTGGGCGATGCCCTTTTCGAATTGCTAGTTACCACCCACTAGAAGCCTTGTGGGACTAGAAGATGGCCGCTATGGATGGGCCTAAGGAGAGAGGAAACTGGCGAATTTTCCTTGTGGGGGCTTTCTGACGGCAAGTTCCGTTAGGGTGGCTCGCTCGTCTTACCGCTGTTTACCTGGCGCTGTACGTGTTTATTGTTTTATTGCTCGAAGGCTAGGAGACCCGGGATACACGTGGGTGCCAACTGGAAGCCGTAAAGCAATCTTTGGGGTCCTAGTCCGATGTACATCTGTTTTGGCTTAACAACTAAATTGCAGGTATACTAAAAATCCTCCGTCGCTAGGCCGTAAATCGAACTGTTTTCGAAGCCTTAACACGGAGTGATTGAATAATTATGCCAAGATAGATTAATACCATACTCGCGGAATCGATAAGGTTACTCGATTCGAAAGGGTGACTAGGCTCGATCTCGTTTAATACAACCAGCTCCGAAACGACATTCAGCGTAAGGACGTGTATAGCCCGTTTGTACTTTATGCAATGCCCCCGAGGGTTCAAATTTGAGGGTTTATATACTGTGAAATCTGAGTGGGTATGCTCTCAAGATTTCCATATTAGGGAATCTTGAGGATGTTGTCGAAATTTCTATATTAGGAAATTATGAGATATGTGTTGAATCATGCATTGTACCGGCTGCATGCAGCTAGAGCACATCAAGAGACTAGAAAATTCTGATCAAAATACTCGCAGAGAGTTTCAGGTGCAACGAAGACAGCAAATGAACAAAGAAAAAGAGACAAGTAGTCAAGTAGACAGCAAACATCAAAGTATCGATCAATGAGACGATAAATGCAATTGTAAAACTTTTTTTGATTTTCAATTTTTCCTTACGAAACCTTTACCGATATATTTATGACATTTTTCTGATTAAAATGAGACCAAATATGACGTAATTCGGTGCATATTTGTCTATGTGCATTTGTACTCTAAAAACTTATTACCGTCAATTCAACAAGTAAATACAATCCAAATGATATCTTATGTGGTGTCATTTTAATCAGAAAAATGTTACGAATGTATTGGTAAAAGTTTCATGAAAAAATAGTTAACTCCTTGTACTATGACTTATTTTACGATTACAATGATTAGAACTTATTTGGTATTCAACATTTTTTAGAAGAAGGGTTTGCATTTAAAAGGAATTAATAACATACATATTTAGTTGTTCCTGTTCGAAATTTTCATCACGATTCTGACTCAATGTTTTGTCATTGCAACAGTATTGGTTCACCGACATACCTGACCTGACGCGCTGGTGCCGATTTGTTTGGCCGCTTAGCTCGACGCGAACGGCAAAACGTGAAGAAATCTCGACGAATCGTGTCTGTCTCGATGAGTGCAATGTTGCGAACCTGAGGTCACTGCTTTCATCGCGACAACGCTGTACTGTTACGTTCCGAACAAGATTCGTATATTTTATACTTTTTCCATCGGCTGTACGCCGACTCGATAATGCAAAAGCATTGCGGGAAATCGAACGCACTACGGTCTTTGATGTGTATAATATCATATTCTCTTCACAACGAGGGCGATATGTTTGGTAGAACGCATACCTTCCTTGGAATCAACGTGGTCCAAGCGCAAATGTAAACCGTACTTCCTGCGACGACCGATAAGAAACAGCGATCACAGGAGATCTTCATTGCCGATTTTTACCGTTTAACACGTTGGGCTCCGCGCCGGTCCCTGTTGACCGGCGGTGAAATTTTCGTGTGGTCGGCGCCGGTCCCTGAGGACCGGCACTAGAATTTTCGTTTGACTGGCGTCGGTCCCTGTATCAAATATCGCCTAAGCGCTCGCCGTTAAGTGCTCGCTCGCTGCCGGCTGAACGGAAAGGACAGCAATATCGGCGCCGGGCTCAACGTGTTAAAGGTCAGTTTATACTGACGTGCGGGATTTTTTTTTTACATAGGATTGGGTCTAGAGAAAACCCCGCACGAGTTTTCGCTTCCACGGCGACCAATTTTCAGCTCGGCCACGTCAGGGCCATTATCTTGACGTCTGAGCATTTCCAGATGGCCTTTCGAGAGTGCGTTGACGCTTTGTCCGCTGTGCATGGCACAAAAAAAAGATGTTGTCAGGAGTTTCACAGCTCCTTAGGTAAACTATCGATATCTCTCCTCTACAACATCGTGGAAATAGGAAATTTTCCTGTCCCTTGGTGGAAAAGCATGTTACACATTCTGATATTATACGTAAATTGCTTATGTGTTGTAAAAACGAGAATAACAGTAATTTTTTTAATTCAGTTATTGTTATCATTTAATTCATATTCCATGCGAAGCCGGATCATTTTTACATACTGACACCGTCAAAGTTTGCTATTTTGAACAAATTTTACAAAAACTACATACCTTCACGAAATAATTTATATCATGGTTATTATTAAAGATAGAAACATTTTCTTCTTTTTAATTATCCTCGCAAAGGACAGTTATTCTTCTTAAATAATTTATCATTCTATACGAAAATGTCATTTCTTAATACAAAAACATTAGAAATATCTTTGTTTTGCCAATTTTGCCGCCCGTTCAAGTGCGACAAAATTCCTTTTTTAATTCGCGCAGCTTCAGAAATCGCAAATATTGGGCACTTAGAACTATTATAAAAATATGACTGCTATGAAAAATGATTCCAGATACAAAAGAAAATAATAACATGTTAATTTTAGGAGAACTAATATTGTCATTTCGTCGACTACAATATTTTGCAACTTAGTTAACCTTTACTGTACGCACCGTATACATATTTCATGCGGTACACATGGGACGTAACACAACCCAAAAATTAGAAACGGCTGTAAGGTTTGAACTATTCCTTATTTTGGGTTCATAAAGTTGCTGAATATTTTTTAAACATTCTGAAATAAAGTTGACGACGTAGTCCTAAAATTACAACTTTCACGTAGTAAAAGAAAGAACACGGGGAGCGGACCCGAAATCTCATTTAATTATTATTTAACCTAAACTGTTATTGGGATGTCGTAAAAAGGACAATGGTTCTTCCAAGCTGCCGGTGGATAGCAATCGATCCGTCGATGCAGTTACAATTACCTGAATCGCCGAACGCCGCGAACTTTACCGGCCTTTTACCTGACCGCAATTTTCGAGGATCTGCATATTAAGCAACGAAATTTCAAAGAGAAACAAGTGGATTAATACTTTCTAACAATTGTGTAAAGGAAACTATTGTATACTATGTTATATATTAATATTAAAAATTTTGAAATTGGGCCATTACACACAAAATCGGAAGCTTTACCGAGTAGTGTTTCAGATTTTGTTCAAATTTGAGTATGCTGTAGTCTGTAGTGACCTGTCAACGAATCCGAAAACGAAACACAACCAGAACGCATCGGAACGCTACAAGATCTCTAAACAAACCGAACCTTGGGATCACACAACCATCTCGAACATCGTGAAATCGTGCCTTTTGTAAGAGAAGGTCCTCGAACCCCGACAATTTGTTAATATACAGTGTTCAGCAAATCTCTCGCGGCGAGTGTTATTCTCCGATCGGGACAAGAATCCAACAATTTACGGGAAAAGAGAAGAAGAATGAACTCTGTTCAGCTAATGACTTTCCGAGGTACAATTAATTTCAATCGCTGAAGAAAAATTTATTAATTTCGTGACTCACGCGATGCGGAATAGTTATGAACTAGAATAATTGATGGGTCTCAGAACTGAAAAGTTCGCCATTTACTCATTTACACACAAATATCGATTGTCCCCTTTGAAAACTAGAGCATTCGGTAAAGCACTAACTGATCAACGGGCAATTGCAGCGAACGGCCTTCCGCGTAATTAAATTCAGTCACAATTTATAAAGTTTCTGAAGTTAGTAGGTAATTCTGTCCCATTAGGGTACATGTTATATTCCTTGTCAATTTTCGAACGATTTTACAACTTCGTTCATTCTATCAATGAACGAGATTAATTGTGCCATGAAGTTAAAACTTCGAAACTTTGACGTAAATGTGCGCCGTGATTTTTGATTTTACGTCAAATTGTTTTAAAAGTGGAATGGAAAATTACTTTCTAAAAATAAGACTATTTTTTTAGTAAATACCCAAAGCAAATCCTTCCTTTTAACTACAGTTTTTGTTATAGAAACGTAATTTCTTTTTTACCATTACTTTACAGATTTATTACAGTTTATATGATTAAAAGTAGTTAAATGAAACTTCCTTGGTTAATACTGTTTAGAACAATAGCACTATCAATTTCAACATTTTATCTATTGTTCCGTCGCAAAAACATCCGTGTGAAGGAACAAGCAGGCGACCGAGGACAGGAAAACCACTTGGCTACGTACCGGTCATAAATGCCATAAACATCGTAAGACTCGTCCAGCGTACAGCTGATAGCCACATGTTTTGAAGGCCTTGTACCGCGCTAAGCTACGACTATTTTTATGGCCTTTTGTCATCCTGCGCACTCTACTCCTACTCCACCTTAATTTTTCTCCATTCCCACTCTAACTTTTCGCCATCTCCACCACTCTTTCCGACACACCCTAGAACCAATCATATGCAATTTTCCAAGACACTACCTACATTCGAGCTTTCCTAAAATCTTACGCAACTCCACCAAATCAGAACTTTCTCGACTGTCGATCTACCGATATCTCTAAGTATAGCTTAGCCTAGCTTAGATCTAACCAAAAGAAACGAGTTGTTCTCCAGAGTTGGAATTTATACCCCTTCTTCGTAAATACTGTCTGATCCATGTCCTCTAATTCGAGGTGACCGATTCGGCACCACGTGTCTCGTGTCTTCATTGTACCGCGCATGCTGGAAGGGGACAGAGGGCGCTACGGTGCGAACGGTTTTGCCTCAATTGAGTCAAAATTGCCCATCGCTGATTTATATGGTACATAGGACACACTGCATTGTGTAAAATGGCCTTAGTAAACAAAAATCGAAAAGTAAACCGTGTCTGTGATATTAGTGTGGTTCACCAGATATTATCACCGTGATTTACGTCATTATTATTATTCGCAGCGTTTGGATGGAGAAATGTTTGAATGGAGAATCAACGGTTTAAAGAGATGCATATATGCACTGGTGTTTTTGTTTTTTTGTAGGTGGACGTGTTTCGTGTATCGAGGGTAATTTTTTTATAAACCAATCGATGCAGCTTTTTATTCCACATGTATAAAACAAGTATTAAGCCATTGTATGTTGAAAAATTATTAGTTTAGGAGATATTTTAATTCAAACGTTCACGACCCATTCTCACTTATTGTTGATGTGTCGACCTTAGTGCAGTCTTATCTCGGTAGGTCAGGAAAGAAAATAAAGATACATGCATATCTAGACGCCCCCAGGAGCCAGTAAGTTAAACATAATGCATACATATGAAAATGTTTATATCTCTGAAACGATTGACTTCAGAGACAGCACAGTGTGTCCAATATACCACATAAATATTAAATGGATTTTTAACACCCCGTATATTAAGTTCGTATAAAGTTGGTTGCGAAATCGCAAGACTTGCTGGATCGAATTGGTATTACTACAGACAGCAGAGTAAAAACATCCATGAATTTTCGAGACCAATATCTGTCTCATTACGCTTTAGACAGACCAAATGCGAACACAAAACCAAAGAATAAATAAAAACTTTCAAAAATCCGGAAGCATCGATCACAGAGAAATAATCTTACGTTTGGGTTTGCACAATTCATAACTGATCCGGTTACGGCTCGTTGTTATCAGATATACAGCGAATTTCGGATGACTCCGTGCTCCGTAGAAGTTCTTAATGGTAACTTTCTAAGTTCGAGGATGGATACCACTGTCCTAATTTACTTGGTTAATACTCCACCTCTAAACCATGAACTTGGAGCCGATTATGTAAGCTACTCGTTACTCCGGGACATTTGCTTAGACCTCGAAATTCGTAGGATTATTTCCGCGAACTTATGATCGAAACCGAAATCTACTTTTACAGACTGCGTTATCCGAATGTTGAATCTCGTACCACGGGTTAAACCAGGGATTGAAAAGGTTCAGAAAATAACCGTTTCAAACTGTTATGTTGGATTCCGGGTGACGGAATAATACAACACTTTAAAATAAACTTTAACAACAGGCTTTTATTCATAACGGCGCACTAAGTGTAAGTCTGGCTGAACAGTAAGAATTCAGAATTGAGAATCAGAATGAGAGTATGAGAATGAACTTGAGAATGAGCTTGAACGGAATTAGAATGAGCTTGAACAGAATTAGAATGAGCTAGAATGAGCATCAGCGCTTCGCTTTAAGGAGTTTTATATATGTTCTGACTGCTGTAGTGGGGAGAAGGTTACGTTCGCTCTTAGCTAAGGCTAAGGGTGACTCGGTTAGCCTCCTCCAGGATGTTGGATTTTGAGGAGCGAGAGTGACTAAGATGTTTTGGAAGTGTCCGAGCCGCGAGCTAAGCGGGTGATGCGTGACCGAGGTTTTATTAGATTTTCAATTGGGAACTTGGTTTTGTAGACTGGCCGGTGTGCATTTCACCAACTTGTCACCACCTCGCTAAGATATGGAGCAATAGACTGGCCGCCGTGTATTTCACCGTTGGGTCGCCGCGTGGTTTTGGAAAATTAGTATCGGCTCCCGTAACGTAGAATAGAAGTTGGTACACCTTGAGCGGCTAAGGTGTACCGTTGTTGGGATACTAGTACTGGGATAGAAATGTGACGTGAATATGAAATTAAGAAAGCTTGGACTGTTATAAATTAAAAGTACAGTATATTCAATAGAGAAAGGGGATTACAATTGTGTACGTGTAATGTGTACTCGCCGATGCTGAATCCCTTGCTCTCGGTTTCGGCGCACTGATAAATGCGGAGGTAACCGTGATTAAACTGATTGTGCGATAGAATACGTACTCGCGAATCTTGCTTTACGTAACAATACGCAACGTGACAGAGTTTCAACTGGGCCCGCTCGTGGGTGAAATCGTGGCCTTTATATACCTAAAAATTGTCTAGAAATGGTGGTAGGGTTAAGCGTGCATCTGGTTGGAAATTCCTGAGAATTTTCTCAGACTGCTACACCCCCGTGAGAGAGTTGTTTTTTAGGATAAACGAGCGGATCTCCCTAAAGCGGCATGTGGCTTCAAGAAGGGCTTAAAAAGTCACGTAGGCGAATTCTCCGTACGTAATAGAAGCAGTCGTGTGATTTTGTCTATCTGTTAGGGTTTTTTGATGATTCAGGAGGTTGGTCATTCAACAGTTATACATTATCGGTTCTGACTGAAAACGGTTACGGTTTCGGACCTTCAGAACCGATATTATATCGGTTCTATAACTGTTATTGGGTGGGTTAGTTCGGTTGTGGGTTAGGTCAGCCAGTCAGAACCGACACATATCGGTTATTCTAACCCAGAACCGAAAAATAACAGTTTTAAGAACCTGAACTGTAACCGATGCAAGTCAGAACCGATACATCTTATAACATTGATGCAATTTTGTCGGTTCTCTAATATCTGTTTCAAGAATCGAAACCGAGTCGGGGCGATTGAAACGAAATACGATCAATCGAGGGGCTGCCGACATATATACATAGATCTCCACGAGCGAATCGCGGAAATTCATATCAATTTAGATTTTTGGAAAGCCGATCTTGATTGTAGAAATTAAATGAAATCACTACGTCTCGAGGATTTCCTCTAGTCGCAAATAATTTAATAGACGACTTATAGCAAAATTATTTGTATGTTAGATATTAGTAATCGCGACTCTGCTCTTTCACGGTTCTTGGATAAGTACTGAGCGGTCTAACACAGTCCTCTTACCAGAAGGCACCCCCGTGCCTTCCCCACTCCGTGGCCAGCTCCTTCAGGGCAGGGTCCGAATCCTTGTGCAACGCACTCGTCACTCTCTCTCTCTCTCTCTCTCTCTCTCTCTCTCTCTCTCTTTCTTTCTCATAAAGTCATTCCAAACTTTCACTCATCTGTTTCACATAAACATCCCCGTGACGGCCGATAGCCGGAAGACTCAGCGCGGTCGCCTGCCATCGTCCATCGACGGTTCTGTTTAGTCTCAAGCATCCCTCTTTAAAGCCTCACGCAGGCCAAGATCCTGCCATAAATCCTTCCAGGCCTAAGAGTCGCCTCGATACAAACCCTTGACCTGGCTTTAAACACATTGACGCTACATGTAAGTCTTTCTATAAGTATTAGTTTATTGCGTTTGATTTGCCGATTTTAAACAATAACGTTAAACAGGTATAATTTTGTAACATGGTAGAAATTGAGTTTTTTAGTCATCGCCATTTTTGTCTTTCGTAGTTGAGAAAGGACAACGAGAGAGACGACAACTGATTTCTGCGAATAATGAGCGCGAAGTGACGAAATTTCGGGGAATCGAGAGATTCCGCACAATAGATTTATGGGGATTGGTTCTCGAGGATTACCCGATGATGGGGTGCCCGCTGATTGGGTCACCGCCATCGCGTGATCCTGCCGAGGAACGACGCGGTAACGCGGGTCGCGTAACGGCTTCGCAGGAGATCGCGATCGGGTGAGACGTCACGACGGGGCGAGGAGGGCGCGTCTCGTCAACAGCCCGTTCGAATTCGCGCTAGAGGTGTTTAGGTAGAAACATTTTCAAAAGTTAAAAAAAATGTATATCCTCTTAATGTTTATACATACAAACAGCTGAAAGAACGCTCTTTAACGCTATTCAAACTTCTCTTTAAAGATAATGGGTGAATTATAGCAAAAATTTCATTCATTTTTTAGAAAGTTGAAAAATTGTTTTCTGGCCACGTTTTGGCGATTCTGAACCACTGTGCGACGACGCTTTACCTTTCAATGATATACTTCAAAACTCTTTTGTTCCAAGTGAACGAATACGCCCAGTTGTTCATAGAAGAGATTGGAACATGGCTGCCGCTCCACGCCTGCTCTTCGCCAAAGAGGATGAGATTAATTTCATTGGTCATTTTGCATTCTCTCGCGTCACAAAGCTTTGTGGCCTCCCAATATTTGCGCCAGCCGTCCAATTTCATGCGCCTGGTCGATTCAACTAGTCTACAAATACAATTCACCGTGAATTTTGCCCATTTTTTCTTTGATAAAGAGATAGTATTCTTATAATTCACTATACAAATTTTACGCTTCCTTCAAAAATAGTTACACAAAAGATCCTTTCATGATTTTTACTCATTGTCGTTTCACATTTTAATTCGACTCATTGTACGTTATATATAATTTCAAGTTTGAAACGAATAGAGAGCAATAAATGCATTACTCATTCAAATTATTATCAAATTCATAACAATACTTGTCCTACTATACAGAGTGCCCCACATAAATGGGAACACCTAAATGTCTGTTGTATTTACAGTCCTATCAGAAAACTTCAGAGGACAAAGTGACACTATTGCAGGGGGCAAATATAATGATAAAGAAAAAAATTTTTTATGTCGTGTTTTTTAATGAAATTTCAGGGCCACCGATGTTTTTTTAAATGGAATAGCATATTTTTTTACGATAGCATGATAGACAATAAAAAACTGAATTTAGTGGATACCACCTTTTTGAACTTGAAACGACCTTGAGCAAGAATAATCATGTTGGAGCGGATAAAATGTGGAAGTTTAAAACTTACGTGTTTCAGCAAAGATTACGCGTTGTTTACGGCGGGTTGACCTTTACATATCATAATAAATGTTCGAAATGTTGACCATCATTATTTATGCAATATTGCAATCTTGCATTAAATGATCTGTAGGCATTGTCGATTTCCTGAGACGTAATTGAAGCACATGCTGCAGTAATTATTACGATTTTTAGAACTTACACTACCGGTATTTTTCAATTGTTTTACCACAACGGCAAGTGTGTGTAACGAAGGATAAATACGATTCACAAATTTAAACACATTTATTTATGCACCACTGTTGACCGACGTGTGATCCATATATGCAAACGGGTTAATAAATATTGTAACGTGTGTGTAATGTAAAATTTGTAAAAGTTTGTCATCGATGCATCGTTGATTGTGCTTTATTATAATATTCATTATAATTCCATCGCATTTAATTAAATTAATTTAATTTATTAACTGCACCAATTCTGTCAACCATATCATACGAATGCTTTAACCATTATATTTGCGATCGTTGCAAATTACATATATTAGTATTTTTTACTGCGTCCGGTACGAAGGGACACATCATGATGTTTTAAAATCGCATAACCAAAGTATAATCTTATTTTCAGTTAATTATTATGAAAATTTTCATTATTTTTCACTTCATTTTGGTATCAAATATTGTTACTTTATAGATAACGCAGAATCAAAAAATGAAGTTTTATATTTTCTCATTGGACAGTGTTATCGTTGAATTGCATCGCGCTATTGAGATTTCTCGATAGCTACGGAACGCGGCAAAACGGCACACTAGTTCACAAATGAAACGCTCGTTTAGGACGTGATCGAGTTGGTGTATCGGAAGATGTGATTGCTCGACGAAAGACTCAGTCGGCGTGGCTTTCAATCGATTCGGTTTAATTAGACCTGGGACGAGGCCCGAAAGTTCGCGTCGACGTGACTGTTAGAAAGTGAGAGGTCAACTTAGGTTTCTAAACTGTCGGAAAGTTTCTAGTCGGATTCTCGGAACTTTGCGTTCCGGGACGCGCCAGTGAGCCGTGGTTGGTTGAAATTATCGATTCGGTATAATTGCAACGCTCGATAATTGGCTGTGTCAGCGAAATCACAATGCATGGTAAACTAGTTACACGAAGCAGAAGTAACAACTTCATTAACGCATCAACGCGTCGCACTTTCATGCTCTAGGGAGCTGCGATTCTGTTTCAAAGTGTCCACTTGAAAACGAACCTAATGGGAATTCGTTCGCCGACTTCGACCATTTACTCCTTGCTCTGCTGTTATATCGAAACGTATAAGAACTTGTTGCTTGATCTTGCCTGTTCTCCCATGAGTTTTCTTGTTCGAGCGTGCACTGTCGTCTTTGCGCTACGCATTCTACAGGGTGGGACACGGGTCGCTTTCCCATCCGAAAGTTGTGTGACATGACATTTCTTTCGTGTTACATATTTTTTCATTTTTATTTTACCGCTTTAATCCTTTGCATTTCAGATTTGTTTCAATTTTCTTCCCAACAACTTTCTATGCTTTTAAGAGGGGCTTCTCGTGTAACGGCAGTGAAAGCAAAATGGCTTCTTGATAGCTTCGGCAGTGCAAGCATTATTGGCATGCAATGTAGCCTCTATCGCAGTGATTAAAACACAAAAACCGAGAAATTATAGTTATAGTTGGAAATTTTATGGTGGTATTGAACCAATTTTCAAACCAAAATGAAAAGTTGGAAAAGCTCTAGGCTTCGCAAGAAAGATTTAGTTTTCTCGGCCGATTAGTACAAATTGTTCAAAACAATATTGTAAATTAAAAATGAAATATAAATTGGTCCAATCCTTAACAAAAATATGTGATGAAATGAAGGAGCTTCGTCCGAAGTTGTGTATTTTACAAATTTTTTAGTTATCGTGCACGCCAATTTAAAAAACATAGTTTTGAGATACATGTGTGTTCTACAATAAATAATAAGAAGTACTGAACTTGTAAAAACACTTGTACTCCAAGACTATCTGTTTGCATTCCAAAAAGTCCTAATGCCATATATCCTATAGTTATTCTAGAAAAAATTCTTAAAAATCGCATGTTTCCGCTGCCGTTACCTGAGACGGCCACTTAAGTGTTTTACTTAAGATGTACTTAAAAAGACAGTTCCTTAATTGGTAATAATTTTATATTGAAAATAGCTAACTACATGTATATTGCTCATCTAAGTAAACAAAAAGTTAATACTCTAAATGTAATGCATATTTCAACTAACACTTTAAAAATGTATAGTCTTACTCGTTATAAGATTGCTATGGTTAATCCTTGTGTATCCATTCGTGTCAGTTTGATAAATTTTTTACTGATTCCGAATAAATATTAAGTTAATATAAAAATAGCAGTCAAATTTTTTCGATTTGTATTTTACACACAATTTTTCTAATAAATGTTATTACTTAAGCAGTAGGCGTTATCGATTAAGCGTTAAAGAAAATGAAAGCAGGTTCATTAATCGTTAAATAAAATTTTTAAATAATCGTAAAGTAAGCGATACAAACAATAAGATTTATTAGAAAAATTATTTCTAAAGGTCAAAACTTAATGTGTGTATCACCGCATATATCATTTTATTATTTTCGGACGATACGAACAAACTTATTTTACACTTGCTTTACCTTATCCGAGTTTATCGCTACACTATGAAATTTCTGCATTTATGGTATGTATGATTTTTTAATATCTAATACAAGTAAGGTGAGGTGATGATATTTGAAGGACAAAGTATACGTGAATAAGCTCCAAAAATAATGCAGCGGCTAAGATATTTGACGGTAAAATAATAATAAGTAAAAATTATTGAGAATTATAAAAGTTATCCATCTTTTAAATGGAAAAACAACTTACGAGTCAACCTATATTTCACGAACGAACGGTACCGAGAAGAAATGTCAGGCAAGCGACATTCGAAAATTTTGAAGGGATTTCATGTATTCAAACGTAAATAAAGTTTCTTAATATTCTACAAGAAAAATATATAAAAATGTATTACGTGTGATCAAACTGCAGAAAAGCTACTTCCTCTCCGGTTTCGATGATTTTTGAATATATTGTTATACTCAACATTTTGAACAAACTTTTCCTGTACTGCGGACTTGCTTAGTTTTCGACTATTATTGCAATCAATTCTTGTATATTGACAGATTTGTTTAGATTTCACAGAATATTGTGGTTACTAACGATATGCAAACACATTATTTGTTAATGAATTATAAATCAATAAATAATTCAAAATTGTACAACCTGCAGATTTTTAATTTTTTGCTGTGACCAATAGTTTTATAGATATTTCATACATCGAGTGTTATTGCCTCCCCTTCGAAATGAACGATTCCAGATAAAAAAAAAGCACGTGTCGAAATTTTTTCCGAGCTCTATATCATACTAAAAGCGTACAAAAATTAGCGTGCGCCACTCGCTCGACTTCTTTATAGAAAATATTAAATTAAATTTACCGAAGAAGAAAATTGAATCAATCCAGAACATAGAAAATTGTTCACAAAGGTACGTTAATACTAAACGAAATTTGTTTAGCGAACTGTAGGGAATAATAGAAAAGCAGAGTTCACATAAAGATTCGATTTTCATCTGTCGTCTTTCATTAAGAAGCATTATTAAGCTGCAATATTTTTATTTTGAGTGATCTTTGTTCGAATATTTCACAGCAAATTTGAAAATTAGTGTTAAATTGAAACTTATTGTTTTCTCTATTCACAAATTATATTTCGGTGGATTTTCGTTACTCGGCAAGGTAGACAGTATTTCTGACTCAACAAAATAGCTTCTCCAATATTCATTCGATGTTGCTAAATTTGACAATTACCGTTAAACTCGAGAACTTTTATTCTGGGTAGCGTTTAATTATTTTTATCGTTGAATTTCCATCGTCCAAGGAGAAAAGTACTTCCGCCTCGTCCAAAGAATTTTTCTTCGTATCTCGGTATGTTGGCGCGCGCGCTGCGTTCGGGTAGCTCACTGCAAAACGAGCAGCGCAAAGGTGCTCGGTGACGTTGGGCCGTGTACATTTCCGCGTTTCGTGTGCTTCCACTAGCTGACTTTTGAAGCACAGAAAACCTCTTCGGTAGGTGGCTATTAACGGAAGACAGTCAACTCTACTCGCTTATGCCATTCATGTCGTGCTACTTGAGCTTCGCTCGCTGTTTCGCACACGGTAATTCGCGGGTTTTGAATATTAGCCTTTAACAGGTTTATTTAATAAAACTGTTAAAGTAATGGCCGGTTTCGCCGTCTAAGCGAAGGTGTGATTAATCTTCAAGTAGTATAGGCCGCTCGAGAGACCGCTTTCAATTTTCATTCGTTCCTATTTTAATTAGAACAATACTAATAACTGGACTGCGGATTTTATACATTTATGAAAACAGTGAGATGGTATAACACGAAAAAAAGAAACCATAAGATGAATTAACGACTACCATTATGTTATTTTCATCTTATGGAAATTGTTTAGAGAAGGAATATATTTTTATTCAACTTTGGCTTTATGTAATTGATACGGACAACTTTTATTTTGCACAAAGATGCGAGGTCTACTAATAAGGAAGGTTTGGCAACCAGAAAATTAAAAAAAATTGTGGAAGTAAAATGAACCAATATTTAAATTCTTGGAATTCATAATAACTTGTACGCATTGATGAATCTTAATCCAATTTTTATTGTATTATATTTTACAGATGAGAAGAAGCTGAAAATGTATAAATATGTGTTATTGAATATTTAATATTGAAATTAATGAAAATAAAGTATTATGTTGCATTTATGAATATTCCTTTTTTTCAGACAACGTACAACAGCAGCGAATTCAATTTTGCATCCAGTTAAGAAATTTTTAACAATAGAATAACTCTTGTAAATCAATACAATACATGGGTCATAAAGAAAGGAATGAAAAGCGTACGAAAGCCTGCAGCGTACGTTCGCTAACCATTTCATTTATTGTATTCATCTGTTGTCTCGGTTTGGTATGCGTCGTTATTCCCTACAGCAGGGCTGGACACGGTTGGGGTTCCTCAAACGCTTGTTTTCCTCACCAACCTTCCTTCGTGTAGCGCGCACGATCGTTGCGCACGCTGATGTCTCGTGCCTTCGTTGCCCCATTGTACCGCGCTTGCTGGAAGGGGATAGCGGGCGCTACGTTGTGGACGGTTTTGCCTCGATTGAAGCAATATTACCCATCCTTGCCCCACAATTAACGTCTTGTTCCAACAGGAACCACAGCATGCAAATGAACCGTCCTCTTCGAAAACGACACCAAAGTTTCGTAAATTATTTTATTTCATATCGACAGGGTGTCCCCGTATTGGATACAACCATAGGAGGGACGATTACACACGAGAAAATAAGTCGAAAATAAGGAATAAAATTTTTCGATCTAAGGCTTTGTTTTCGATAAAATCGACTTTAAAAAGCCTAGTTCGAGTGCTTAGCGTTTGCAAGAAGTAGAACTGGTAGGCGATGAATAGATGTGTCAGACGATTCCAATTGAATAACACATATGTTCGCCGAATTTTCAAACTTTATTTTCTCGAAAATGAGGCGTCAAATGACAAAAATTTATTGTATATTATCGACATATTTTCTTATTTAGAATCATCCTCTCCATGTGTATACAATCTTCGGACACCCTTATACACATATGGAATAAAATAGTTTACGAAACTTTGGAGTCGTTTTTCAAGAGAACGGTGACCTCGGGAGATTTTGGTGGTCTTCTTGGAATGCGATTTTGTCTTGATCTGCTTCCGGCTCGTCGTGTTTCGTCCAACATCAACTCGGTTTTTTCATGATTGGTCGGTTATAGATTTAGGTGGAGTTGGTCGTTACGTTGCTCTGTCGCACGCGGTGTTCTGGTGTTTTAAGACGCTATATTGTTATACAGGGTGTCCGGTAATTGGTAGTACAAGCGAGGAAGGGCTGATTCTACGTGAGAAAATAAGTCGAATATATGAAATAAATTTTTTTCATTTGACGTCTCGGTTCCGAGAAAATCGAGGTTGAAAATGCAGCAAATACTCGTGCTATTAGATACGAATCGTCTGACATGTCCGATTATGATCAACCAATTCTACTTGCTGCATATACAATTCTAAAGCAGGCGAAGCCGACGGATCTTTAAACACGATCTTCTCGGAAACTTGGCATGAAATGAAAAAAAAATTCATTCCATATTTTTCACTTATTTTCTCACTTAGAATCACTCCTTGCTCACTTGTACCACCGATTATGGGACACCCTGTATATTATGGGAGCTGTAGGATACGAACGAACCTGTTGCGAAATCGGAGGTTTCGGATTCCTAATAATGTAACTCTGATATTATAAATTAGTTGATACTGCCTCAGTGGTAAGAGTGTCAACTCAGCATTCTGAGTTGTGGGTCGGGTCGAGCGACCCGGAGACGACACAGGCCTCGAACGGTACGCTTCCCGTCTCGTCCTCGATTTCGTACGTGCCGAGGCGCGTCTCGCCCAGTGATGGTATATGGTCTCGGTTTTTTCGCGCATGCGCGACTAAATGCAGGAACGTGCCGTACTTCTTATGTTTGTGGGGAAAGTAGGGGAGAACTGTCATTGGCGGGAAACCGGACAGAAGAGTGCAAGACGACACGACGAGACGACCGTACTTCGAAATTTTGGTAAGTTAACGTTAATATATTCGATTTCATAACGGCAACTAGTATTGGAGAAGGAGCTACTTGTCAATTCATATTTGAAAATCGAAAAAAATTTGCGAAACTATGCGGGGTGACCGAGGTACCCCATTTTAGCCCAACTTTGTACTTTACCGACGCTAAAATCGTCGCGCATGCGCGAGAAAACCGAGACCATATACCATCGCTGGTCTCGCCTCGTGTTCGCGCCACACGCCGATTACCGGCGTTTTGAGAAGAAGCGGTATTTCGCGTTCGCCACCAAAAGGGAGTTTTCCTCGGTGGAATCGCGTCGAGAGGAGTGAATGTAGTTTTTCGTGTCGTAACGTATGCGTTTCGTGGATCGCGGTCGCGTAACATCGCGCCGCCGGGTATAGCGCGCTAGTGGGAGCGAGCGAGAGCGAACATCGCGTGCCGTCGCACACTCGTAGCGTTCCGTTCCGGGAATCCTCGCGATCATCCGCGTGTGCGAATAATTGTACCGATCAATTCGTACCGAATACCGAACTACAGTATTCTTGCCATATTATAGAAACTGACAACCCCGGGTAGCGAAACTCCGTCTGTTCCGTTTCTTTGTACGAAGGGAACCGGCTCTCGGGTCGCGGCCACGTGGCCGCTCATTTTGTAAAACTTGGACACCGATTAAATTTAATCTCGAGACAAATTAAACTGTCGTTTCTCATCCTGCGAGACCCGTCCTGCCGCGAGGGCCGTCCCCGTCCTTCCTGCGTCCGAACCTCTGACCCTTCGTGAGTCGCGTAACGTCTCACGAAACTTGGTAACGGGAATTCCCGTTTCGATTCTACGCGTAAGGAAATTGTTTCGTTTCGCGTGGTATCCTTGCGATACCTGGCACCCGAACATCGTACGTTGGCATCGATATCGAGTCTTCGAGTCGCGTTTTTGTGCCGGGTGGACCTCGTCCGTGCGGCCGGCCGAGGCTCGGTCTACGCGCTTATAAAATCCCGGAGTTGATCCTTCTCTCGTCCGCGAAAGAGGGGCCCTCTTCGTTATTATTCAATTTTTACTTCATAGTTCATTTCTGATATGTTATAACATCCTACTTTCATTAAGATAATTTGTCATTAAAATGCTGTAATTAAAAGCAGGCGTAACAACAAAACTGCATTGTCAATGACTTTTCAGAGAGTAAAGAGAAACATTATTTACGTTATCATTTAAAGCTCGTTCATTATTTAATTTCTGAGATCTTATTCGATTCAGGTTTCTTTGAGGGCAAGGATAAATGATGCAAAAAAAAAGAATGTGTATTCAGATAGAGACTATTTCATCGTAGAAGAAAATAGACACAAAAAAACTGTATTTTTAACGACTTTCGTGTTTCTTAAGGTAGAAAAAATATACTCTTCGTTATTACGAACGTAACGTAAATACCATATTGAAATGGTGAGATCTTATTGAATCCCAGTTATATTGAAAATAAACATGAACAACGTTCGAGACATCTGAATATTCGAACAAAGACTACTTTATCATAACCGAGAAGACACAGCGAACGGTAAAGGCAGTAACAGAACCGTATTTGAAATGACTTTCGTTTCTCGGAAGATACGTTTTCGAGTCGATTGTCAAGCGGTTGTAACGTTTGTTGCTGTTTTTAGGTCAGCCATGGCATCGTCGCAGTATACTGTTCGTAGGGAGTTCTTTGTAGACGCCAAGCACCAACATACGTAGCTCTTTGGTTAGTGGTTGCTTGTGGAAATCAGCAATGTTCTCGTTGGCCTCAGCGCTCTGCTATTTAGTTGAACAGTTCGGATCTGGTGAGCAATACTAATGCACGAGTATCCCATCCATTGAAGTTTTCTGGCAACACGTAGCCGCGTTGAGTTTTCAAATAGCACCCGGGGAGTGCGAGCGCATCCTATTTCCACGAACGAGGGGTAATATCCTGTTACCTGGCTGCGATATTTTGTAAAAAGATACAACTCCGTTCTAACGGTTACAGAACATACTTGTTTACCAAAAAAATCCATCGATTCTAGTTCCCTGCTTTGTTAACGCTATTGCTTTGTTTTTGAATTTGCGCGTTCACGAAATCAGACTTGTTGAATAGTTCACGCATAGCAGATGTTTTTGAAAAGCGATAGATTTTCAAAAAGTAAATAGGTATAGTAAAAGAACACTGACAAGAATTTAGAATTATGTATGTTTTAGATATTGTAATTAATAGGTTTATATTTTAGTAATAATAATTAGACACGTATGTTAAGATCGCATGCGACTTTATTGAAATACGTATGTGTACCGGGTGTACCTCATTTTGGCGATTTTCTTTTTTTACAAAATTTTCTGATGTACACCGCGCCATTTATTTCCTTTGGATGTGGAATGTAATTGTATTAAATTGGAGCCTTATTGGGATTCATTTACCCGTGGCGGCGAACATTTTCATTCTAAAAGCATTAAATATCTATTCAAAGCAGGACATTCAACGGTTGTCCAATTTTTATTTATTGGTAATATTTTTGTTTCGCTTTAGAAAATCATTGATAGTAAATATGTGATATTTATATAATATGCTTGTATGGATTTTTCAAGGTCTCCTTGTCGCACTTCGGAAATAAGCGACGGTGTTCTTGAACACAACGTAGAAGAAATTCCGTGCGTGCTTCATCTTTTGTTATAAGTCCATGATAATCTTCAACAAATTTAACAGATCTTTCTGCAATATCATTTACTACACTCAAAGAGCAAGAGATTTTCCTGCGACGAATGTAAACAATATTTGAATTCCATTCGCTTTTAAAATTGTTTTTTAGTACACGAAAAAATAGAGTCTCGGAGAATACGAATTATTTGATGGAATAAAAGATGAAACGATTCATTCGTTATTTCGATTATTCAATCGATAATTCGAATAATGAAATAATTTTGAAGAAATTATTTAGCTGTTCGATCAAGCTAACATATAATTGCTTCGAGTGACATATAGCCAAATAGAAAAATATATTGTATCGTCTTAACGATTATTTTTCAAACAATTTGTTTGGATAATACCC
Organism: Sphecodes monilicornis; assembly: GCA_913789915.3. Taxonomy (NCBI): domain Eukaryota; kingdom Metazoa; phylum Arthropoda; class Insecta; order Hymenoptera; family Halictidae; genus Sphecodes; species Sphecodes monilicornis. The sequence continues at coordinate 25,121,684 of OU565294.1, read as the reverse complement.
AACCCTCTGGTTATATTATATTAAAAGAAAATAATAATAAAAACTGACCAGAACGCTAATTTTGCTTAATTATGGAGATGTGTCGGTTGCGGGAGTTTCCCTTTCCTACCCCAGATAGCACAAAGACGTCTTTAAGACGCCTGCCGCAAGACATTTTGTCGTCTCGAATGGAGATAGTGAATGTAAAAGGTTTCCTATATTGGACCACTTAAGCTAATACTTCCATAAATCAAAAATGTATTCCTATTTTCGAGCACAAAAAATTAAGAACAATCTTAACATTGTGATTTCTATATAAATGCAAAAATACTCTACCGAAACTGTTGGATATCCATATGAATGAAATTTAAACGATATAACAGCGCCATCTACGTTGGTGGCGCAGCGACGCGGCACGGTGTGGCATGGCGTGCCGATTTCTCTTCTCGAGCGTCTTCCGGTCTCGAACGCCATACGGTAAAGGCGTTACGGTATAAGCCATAAAGTAAAGTTCCAAGAGGTTACGGGCCCAGGTGCACGCGGCGAAGAATAATGATAGATCTACGTTTTCCGATCACGAAGCTGAACAACGTAAATTATGAAATATGGAAAAGTATGATGGAATTGATACCGATTAAGGAAGACCTCTGGCATACGGTATCATTGGAAAAACCTTGAAACGTGGATAAAAGCCGACGATCGGGCAAGAGCAATTATCGGCCTCTAACTGGAGGACGACGAATTTATTCATTTTAATTGTAGCATCACCGCGAAAGAAGCGTGGGAAGCGTTGAGAAAATATCACCAAAAGGCATCGTTGAGTAATCAAGTACACCTACTTAAACGAATAATTAATTTAAAATTAACTGCAGATGGTGAAATGGAAAAATATATTTATGAAATGCTATTGTAGATCGACTTGCAGCAATAGGGGACGTTCCTAAGGAAAAGCTCGTAATATCTATCGTGTTGAGTAACCTTCCAGATACGTTCGGTACTCTCGTTACAGCTCCAAAAACTAGGAACGAGAACGAGCTAACATTGGAACTTGTTAAGGGAAAATTGGTCGGTGAGGCAACAAGACGGAAAAACTTTAAGTACGTACAATTGCTATTTCTGTAAAAAGCAAGGACATTTGAAAAAGGACTGTATAAAGTATCAAAGGTGGAGAGAGAAAAATCCTACCAAATCTCAACAGAAAGTCAGTCAAGTTGTAAATAAAAGTAGAAATGCGAATGTTTCCATATCGATTGTCGTGACATATCCTGGAACAGGGTGAATGGTCCATCGATTCGGGTGCCACGATTCATATGTCCAACGACAGGAATTTTTTTAAGGAAATGGAAGAATTCAATTATGAAAATGTAAGACCGATGGATGGTTCTTATGCAAAAATTGAAGGAAGACAAGAGGGAGAGATCCGATGGGAGGACTGAAATTATGACACCGAACGTTTGATCGGTAATAGTACGTTTAGTGTTAAAACAGAAAAATCGGAGTGAAAGTTGCGGAGTGCAAAGTGCAAATCTCGAAGCAAGTTAGAAATCGGAACGACGCGCAGGACACTGTAGCGCTGCTGGCACTGAATCCCAGAGCTTGATCTACGACCAACCGGAAACGAGAGGATGCACGGTTAGAGTCACCGATAAAAGAAACCGGAAACGCGCGCAGTCCTGGCCGAGGCGCGGCTATGAAAACGTTGGAATAAAACGTGGGAGTGGATGGCGCCCGCGTAGCCATCTTCGAGAAGCGTCAAGTGGAGATGACATAGTCGTACTATCCGCTATACCGGGCGGAGATCGCGTTCACAACCGAGAACGTATCGATAAATTCAGATCAAAAAAATATTATTCGCAATGAAGTCCATAGAAAAAGGAGACCGCTATTCGACTATTCGTTCGACCTTCGAAGGCTAAATTTTTCAGAAATTAAAAGAGTTTAGTTCTTTTTAAGCAGGAGATTGTGTCCTGTATAGGTAGGTGCGTCACGAATTGTGTTCCACGTTGTATAGAATTGGAGATGTCAGCGAAAGAAGAGATAGCAGTCCTTTCGAACTGCCATTGTAATGTAGTCTGGGTCACGTTTGATCGATCGTATAATGCAACTACGGTATAAACACTTTTCAGGACGATACGATTACACGATAAAGCGATCTTCCAAGGCGTACAGCCGAGCAGATGGCAGATAAATCGCCCACGATTTATTTGTGGATCACAAAGATTGCCGCATCGACTTTATGCTTATTCGGAGTTCACTGTCGGGGTTACTCCCGTTTGATGCACAATTAACGACGGCACGGGAATATTTCTTTCTATTCGAATATTTTAAGTTATATTGGGTATAGGGTCGTTCCACGCAAAATCGGACACTTTTCGGAGTTCTGTTTCGGATTTGGTTTAAATTCGAATATGTCGTAATCTTTAATAACCCATGAACGTATCTCGAAATTTTTTTCGAAATCATTAAAATTGTTGGTTTTACAGGCGCCTAAAATAAAGTGTCAACCTTTTTTCATTAAACTATAATAAATTTCATTGTAATCTCTTTCCAGCGAACGTAAAGCTCCCTATTCCACCCCTTTGCTTATAGAATCGATGACTATGTTCGAACTGGATGCATCCGGCACAAAGCATGATTCGGTACAGGGACAGTTCCATAAGATTCCCCAATATGGAAATCTTGAGAACATCCCCACTCAGATTTCACAGTATACAAACCCTCGAATTTCAACTCTCTGGGGCAGTGCTTAAAGTACAAACGGGCCGTACACGTCGTTCCGCTGAATCTCGTTTTGGAATTGGTTGTATTTAGTGAGATCGGGCCTGGTCACCCTTTCGAATTAAGTAACCTTATAGATTTCGCGAGTACGGTACTAATCTATCTTGGCATCATTATTCAACCTCTCCGTGTTTCCCCGCATCTTCGGTGCGTCATTCAACAGGCACTGGTACTTTGGTAACTGCACAACATTGTTCGTTCACATTCAATTCTTACCGCGACAGTAACGGTTGTAACAGAGCCAGTTTCCTGTAATATACAAATTTAGTTCGAGGTAACTTTGAGTAACAATTGATTTTAACCCACCATTCGGATCCAGTAATTCTTGGTTGACCGTTCCCACATGATACGATCTTACCGCTCGGGTTGTATCAATTAATTGATAATATTAAAGTTACGAGGCCGTTACTAACATTTCCTTAGGAGTACCTGATCTTGTATGAGGAACCCAAGACTGATATCCAACCTATGCGGCTCCCTGATTTCGCATCAGGTTCGCCCGTGCACCTTGCCAACAATTAAAAACCATATTTCTCTGTAAACCATGAACCGCTCGCCTGCCACGCGCGCTGCCGCTCTGCCCAGGCTCGTAACAGCATCATCGCTTCCGGAACACCGAGGAATTACTTGAAATAAATCTATGGCTTCGCGTAGCCCTCGTTCTCATCTTGTTTGTTTACAACCTCTTCTTCGGTAGTATTTCAAACTTTATGCCACATTTTTTAAACATTTTCATTCGACATTATGTTCCAAGAGCATCCACCAACATGTAAGAACAACCCTTTAAATTGAGTTTTTGAAAAGCTTAATTATAATTCCGTCATGTTTCTCTGACAATAGCAGGTGACGCAAGAATCACCTTTCGAATTTCTCTACATACATACCTACGTACAACGATGCGTTGATTGAAGAAGAACTGTTACGTTTGGCAGAAAAACTTGACTAGGTACGAAGTTCTCGTCGATTACGTTTGTCGACGAGAAGTAAACTTTTAGCATTTGGAACAAGATACTGGCCATACCAATTCGAAAAAATATTACAATCCATCCAACCTTTTTTTATGCCGCATGTTTTACTGATAGACACGTTATACATACGGTAGAACCTTGCTCGTTGTAACCACGCTTATCGCATGGAATCCTCGTTCGTTGCATACTACCGATTTCCACCATAAATTGTTACAAGTAAAGGAAATACGGAGTGGAAAAGTAGGGAAACACTTTGCCGGATTGGTTACTTCTTTCGTTGTATAACATCGATTTTTGCATGCATTTTCGGTACCATTTCGTTCAACGAGCGAGTACTGTCTATACCTATGTATTTAAAAAATCTTAGACTTTGCATTTTCCAGTCACCAATAATGGTGAAACAGGATAGTCTGCCAATTTAGACCAGTCTCGTCGGTAGTATACAAAATATGTTATCCTTGGAAAAACCTTTCTTCTCCCACCATTTTCAAAAAGAATTTTTTAAAAACATCGGACTTCAACTTCAAGTTCTCTTCTGCTATGTCAGGATTTAATATTTCTCAGCGATCCTGAGCTAGCTTTTTTATACGATGGCCCAAGTCTTTCATTTGATTGTAAACATTTTTCACGGAAGAGGGGTGCTACAAAAGGGTTTATTTTAACTTGCCTTTTGCAGGAATCATAAATAGACAATATCTTTTAGTTTCTCATCATTTTTCTACTTAATAGTAGATTAAACTCTACTTACACTATTTAATTCTGAAGCAACATTCAGAGTTTTACTTTTGATCGCTTTTAGTTTGCATATGGTTGCTTTATCGATATTAAAAGTCTTAACTAGTGATGCACCGGTTTCACCGTTTTCAAGATACTTCAAAATTTTCATTTTATCATCTACAGGTACCATATTTCCTTTTCGGTGTAGATGAATCCAATTGTTTGATATTGAAGTTCAAAATGCGGAGATTAAAACGTACAAACGCGAACTCGATGATTTTCGACGTTTTGTTTTCTCTCTATTGTATACGAGTGAAAAAATATCAGCAAAAAATGTATCGTGCGTGTATCGAGTAGTATACGTCGATCACTTTATTTTTATTTTACTCTTACTACACGGAATCTTTTGGTCAGAGGCAGAACTACTTTCTTTGTTTTAGTTTCTACAAAATTAAATACGAAAACGGGAATTTGCACAAAGATCCGTAGCTTAATCGTTGTTACGACGTTAAAAACAAAAAAGGGAAGCCCTTGATAGTTTGTATTTTGCACGTGCAGATCGCTTTTAATCGAAGATACACAATTTTATGTTTTAACTCCATAGTTTTCATCCTTAAGATAAAAAATCTTAGGTTCAAATATAAATAGTCGACAAAAGATGTCCTTCTGTCGCGACAGTTGTCTTCTACCACTTACTCTTATACGTCGACAATGTCGAGTCGTTGCGATATAGGATATCGTTTCATCGGTAAGCATCCATTCTAGCAACATGTTCAAATATCCCGAGTCCTATTAATTTCAACACGCCTCGAAAATTCTCAAAGTCCCAACAGCTTTTCCCATTTTACGAAATATGCAACGTTACTCTTTCATCCAGAAATCATTCGGCGCGAGTTAGCGAAACTTTAAAGGATTCGAATATTTTGTGGAGCTTCCGGAGTAGTTAGAACTTCGAAATCTGACCGGGAGGTCGGAATAAGTAGACTTTATCGTAGAATAGTAGAGTAGCTCGACTTTAGAACATTTTTGAAAGTGTCTTGAAATCGATGGGACGTGGAATGTTACGACACTTTGGTAGAACTTGGTCGTTATTCTGAAATCAGCACGTTCTGGGAGTTTGCTGAAATAAGACTGAAATTCCAGTCTTATCGAATCTAATATACCTTTCAAAAATTCAAGCCACCGCGCGTTTGTGGAATAGTAAAAGTAGATCATGACACGGTCTGCAATTTCATGAGTACAGTGTGATTACTACGGATTTTTATGCAAAATAAACAATGTCTGTTTTAATTGCAGAATACACGAGCAGCGTACAAGTTTATTCCTTTTTTCAATAATTTTACCGAGTTGAAACTAATACATAGTAGTTTTAAGTACTCTAAATATATTTACAGTCTCTTATTTGACCCATCTATTTGATGCATTTATGGCAAAAACGAATAGGTGAAACACAAAATAGAAGGAACATCGGATGAATTCAAAATTACTGGTATTTACAAGCTATTAAATTTATTTAAAGATGAAATCAATTTTTCTCCAATTCCCCTGTATCCGTAATCGATGCAGACAATTTTTATTTTGCATAAGTATTCGAAGACTAGTGATTACTTTTACGTGAAATTTCATGAAATAAGTGTTAAAATTTGAATCAATTCATGTATAAAGGAACAAAAGCTGCTAAAAGGTAAAATATATCTTCCACATTAATGTTAGGAACATATATAACCATGTGATCACTGTGTTGTTACCATAAAACGATATAGATCATTATAATCTTGAGGCATATGAACATGTTCGCTTCCAGCACTTATTTTACCAACAGTTCTCATAGTTATAACATCTTCTTAAATGCAACACATCTTTTTCTAAAATATTGAAAAGTATATTATCACATGTAATTGGAAAGGTCTTCGGACATCGTACTGTGCTTTATAATTTTAAACAACATCGTACACCAAATGTGGTCGTAGCATATGTGCGGCGCTGGCAGCGAACGAGTTAAGCAGAAATAGGGGTGATTAATAATATAAACCGTTTCTAAATAAAGATATTCAAAACATTCGGTCATAGAATGCTAAAAAAATTAATCTGTTAAAAAATTTTTAAAAAATGATATTGCAACGTACCCCTTGACATTATAATATTAATTGCAGAGCCAAATATTTCTGCTGGTTATATTTGTATAATTAATTCTAAATATCGTACGAGTAGAAACACTATTTCGCGATTAAATAAGTTTTGAATAAAGATGCTAAATGATTTAATAAAAGAAAAAGAGAAAACTTTCACATGGAACGATCCATGATGCGCAATTGTTCCTCTGCCAAAAGACATTTCTCATTGTCTAATATGGTTCCGTCTATTTTCCAAGATAATATGGGACAGTATTGGACTTGATTCGTTTCGGATAATGTTCGCGATAGAGTTAATGAATTGTGAACTCGTGCAGCGCGTTTAAATTCAAAAGTTTCGTCGTGTAATGAATCAAAAAGTTGGGCTATCCGCGAATATCTCTATGGGCAATCAGCGTCGTATAAACATTATTCAACCACTCGGTTGGTTCAAAGCGGTGATGCAAGAAGACGAGATATTCCGGATGAACGATCGGAACTCTTACCCGGAACTCGCAGACATTACTCTATACATATATCGACTGCGAATACTATATTGTATATTGTATACCCATCCGGAGATTGACAAACGTGTCTACGATTTTTATAAGTTGTCTTCGTACTTTTACTTTTTACGTGATTGCTTTTATTCGTTGGAAACAGACTGGAAGCAGGATAATCTCAATATCTGCCAGATTTTCGATACTATTATTTATCACTAGATTTCGAATTTTATGCATTTGTGACAAAAATGAATAGTCACAACTTGAAGCAGTAGAAAGATTAAATGAAGAAAATCTATTAGTTTCAGCTTATTGCTTCTTCTGTCTTGATTCGTCGTAAGTACACAAAATTCGCAGGCTAATTACGACTAACAGATAATTGGTTGAACGTTTATCGATTGCATTGTAAAACGTAAGTGAACCTCAACGAGAAATTCCGTCCTTATTATCGACGTAAGTAAGATCGTATAAGGATCAAATGTAAAAACTTTCACGACATCATTACGTTTTTTCTTCTTTTCTTTTCTCGCAATTTTTGATATGACAAGGTTACTTTACACTTGTTCTTCCGTCTTTATGCACACGTCCCCACAAAAGTTACCGGCTTTTCCTGAATGTAAGATGTCTGAGTGGTTTCCGCGAGAGACCCTATAAAAGGCCTTTTCTTTTAACCCAGACATACCGACCGCGTTTTCTGTCTTACCGAGCCGATGAAGGGGGCATTAATGGAACGAGCGGTTGGTTCCTATCGGACGCAAGCATTCCTTGGCGCGCTAGTAAATCATAATGCGATTCTAAAAGGGCGGTTCACTTCTCAATGAGGATATTCAGAGACAAAAGGGACGTAAGAGCTTGAGAAAAATCACTATTCCCTTTATCTCTCTTGATCTATTATCTCGGCTCGAAGATGGCCCTTTGACTTCTATACGTGTCGTAATTCGAAAATTAATTTATGTTGCCCATGAGAATGCTATACCCTACAGACCTATAACATTCGCTCAAAAACTTTGACTGCCGATTCAACAACTACAAAAATTAGATAAAATCAGAGCAATTTATTTAATAAATTAGATACCGAGAAGTCGTGATTTGTGATATTAATTGCTCTTTTAGTATTCTTACATTTCGCAGGTCAGCGGCAACATCTAATTTACCAGAGCAAAAATGGACTTTTTCAAAGTCTTTTATCTCTTCTTATTCTGAAGATACTTTATAGTATCATTTTTATTGAAATGTTAAACAAAATATACTTTAATTTTCTAAAAATCGTTATTTCATTTATTACTGCATGGATTACTGCCCTAATTACAATAAACGATTTTATATATAACTCAAAGTATTATTGGCATGAACTTAAAGTATCTAAAAAAAAGTTATTACAGTGAAAATTAGGAATGACAGAATTTAGGGGACGTACAGAATGAATATGTGTATTTATTTTTTTGATTAACTAATAATTTAACGATAAATACATGAGCGATAATAATTTAGTAGAAAAATTGTTGTATATCGGAATATAATTTCAAATGATTATTTACCTAATTGTCTATCTGCAAAACGAGAACATCCGTTATAGATCAATTCAAATGCATCATTTCATAATACGATTATAGACACTTCAATGATCCGCAAATGGCTGCAATTGTACACATTCCAGGGATTAATTAACAACCACATTATCGGTAACGAGTGTAATTAGATTTTCTGTAGCTTTGCGTGTTTCGAATACAAAACTATCAATTAGATTTACACTTGCAGAGAAAAGAACAAGGTAATTGTGTATTGGGAGTAAACAAATTGCAGTCAATGTTACGTTATGTTTCTTAAGGCACGTATTTCCCTCAGAAATAGACAGGAAGCTATTGTATTTACAACTCAAACGCGATCTCAAGTTCCCTTCTCTTCCTTCAATTTGTAACAAATTATAACCGGAAGTTGAGAGTCTATTCTGTGCATTATAACTAGACTGCGAACAAAAAGCGACGTGATATTTGATGTCGGTTGTTCGACTGTACCTTTAAATTGGTTGCGTAGGCAAACGGGAAATCTAAATCACCTGCATTTAATGTTCTTATTTCGTGTCAATGTCTAAAAATTAGAAATCTATTTGCGTTAATTTATAATGTAATATTCATTAACATTGGTTTTCGAAGTATTTAAATGAAGTTTCGAAGTGAAAGTTAAATGAAGAGAATTATGTTGCTTTTAATTGCAATTTGTAACATTATTAAAGAATAATCATTATATATATATATATATTTATATATTTATATATTTATATATTTATACATTTATATATTAGTATATAATATTAAAGAATAAATTTGTTGCATCCTCAGCAGCGGCAGTCGTTCGCAGTGGGTTGAATATCAATGTATGTAAAATTAGCTTGACTATCTTTACATAGACAAAGTGATCTTTACTCACGTATAACAATGGTAAGTCACAAGTTAACATCACTTTTCATGAAAATCTGTATATGTTTCATGTTACTTTTTGACATTCTTGTTAATGTTGTTGGCGTACGTGACGAGTAATTTGCGTTACCTCAAAGTATCCTTGGATAACCCATTTTAGGGGTGCTGGTCAGCACACCTCTGCGATAGAATAAGGAAGTAGTCACGCCACGTCGCTGACTCTTGTGGCCTTTGAGGACCACCACCACTATAAATCTAATTGGTTCACTATTTCGATGAATAAATTAAAAGTTGCAGCAGAAATGATTTAAAACGATTTACATAGACGATTTCATTGCTTCGACTTATTTCAATTCTCGTGTGCCATTCTAGTCAATTTCATCCAAAAATAAATCTTATTTAACCATATATTCATTTTCGTGGAATTTCAATTAAATTTCAGTAAACATTTTACGTTGATCTCAATTCATATGTAAGTTTTCTCGCAAAATATTAATATAAATATATCTATTGAATAGGTTCTAGTATTTACCCCGTTGTCTTGCAAGTTAATTCCATGGTTTCTTAATAAAAAGTATTATTGCATTTCGTCCGACGCTCTAAATAAACACGCAATGACAAAGTTAATGTAAGTTGGTTAGGTTGCTATTATGTATGATAATTTGCAATGCACAGTTATAGATAATCAAATTTGTCACACGAAATCCACGACGTCTCCGAGACGTTATTTTATAGTTAAGGGTTAATCAAGTACTCTAAACAATCAATATTTGCTTTCCACTATATAAATCTATCGAAGCCATTTAACCCTCGTACGGACCTCAGAAATAGTCGCATAAATGATCCCAGTATAATAATTCACCCATGTTTTCCACAAAATATGTTTCATTCATAGCGCCACAGTTTAAGGAAATACTTCTCAAAACACCAACAGAAAAAAATAATTTTATAATATGTAAACTACGTTCTCTCATACCTGGGTTGTATATTTCTACGCAATTTCCAGTTGTTGATTCTTAATTGGTGAGGTGAACTACAATGCACTCTACCATTTTGCTTTACTTAGCAACATTCTGACATTTTCTTTATAATAGAAAGTACATACCAATTTACTATTACCTGATAAACCAAGTACTGCTTCTAAAATTTTATTTATAATAGATATAAGTAAGTTGTCACAATTTCTAACTAAATTTTTTAAAGACCAACATGTGATGAAAATTGATTATCTCTATAAAGAATTCGAATATTCCGCAATATTAGTAAAAAAACCTCTTATTAAAAATGTTATTTAATGTATAAAGTAATGTTTTGATGTTTGTTTTTTATGTTACATCCAGAAATATGAGCTACAAATGCACAAACATTCGCAGGCTCTATCATCAGAGATAAAGAAGGTGTTTAGATGATCGGTTTACACCGGTCAGCCCTTCGCAACCACGTCATTCGTTGTTCGATCCTCCAGTAAAAATGTCAATATCAGAATTTCTGCCATTCTCCGAATGATGGGAGATCGTGTGACATTGCATTGCATTGACATGCATTAGACCACAACTTAATAGAATGTGCCTTACACTCAAACACGCGATCGCCGTCGGCGAGTCTCGTCGGGACACGTCATTGAACATTGCAAATGTAGCGTAAAAAGGTTAAAGAATGTATTATTCAAGCCGTGATATGATCGATAGTACATGTATCCGGATGTGTCAGCATGACTATAAAAATATTTTCTGTCGAAAACGCTCAAGCTAGCGTAGCGGCGCATATCGGGGCGAGGGTGTCGGATGGTGGTGCTACGTAAATATTACCTCCAAACATACTTACCGATGATATTATCAACTTTGATATCATAACATAAACACTAGTTCAGAACAATACACTTACCGGCGGTGTCATCCCATTCATAACTGTGTGCTGCAGCTTTAATTCCCGGATGCTGTCGGAAGTTAAGTAATAAATGCGTAAATAATAATAAATATATAGGGTGATTCGGTAAAAATTAGCACTTGAATATTTCTCTTATTTTTGGGGATGTTGAAAAATTTTATGAACCAAATTTCTCTGTATAAACAGAAATGTGACATGGTAGTAACCGTTCTTTTTTTGTAGGTGCAAGAGTTTCGGAGATTTGAAGGTCATCTTCTTGTTTTTAATAGAAACATATATTTTTCTAAGCATTATTCGCTGCAGCTCGCCATTCTCTATAAAAAGTATTAACCTATGTATGGAGAAAAATTAATAATTTGAGAGATATTTCAACTTTAATTTTGTTGAATACAAACGACGCACCAGCGACGCTCCAGCGACGCTCCAGCGACCGTCGAGTGACCTTCGAGTCGTGTTTAAGCCGCCCGAGTGTCTTGCGGCAGGCGTCCCAAAGGCATCTTTGAGGCGTCTTTGTTCTATCTGGGTATAATTTTGGTTTATTGCTTTCCCTGCGAGATTACAAGGTGGTTTCGTTTTTACATTCCGCTTATTAACTTACTAAATTCTTGTTAGCCGTACGTAATGTCTAAAGTATAATATGAACAAATATGTACACTATATAAAACATATACAAAATAAATAAGTATAGTATTTAATATCATCTATAATAAAAATATTGTATTAATAATAAAGTCATTTTCTTCTCGATAATCTCTCACTAAGCTTAGCTTTTCTTTATCTCTCTTCTTTATTTTTTATATTCCCTTAAATCTTATTAATCATTTCAAATCAACGAGTACATAAATACATAAATTAAGTATGGAGATATTGAAGTCGTTGCTAATAAACAGTTGTAGTTGATGCAGCGATAAAAAAAAGTTATATACGACTACAACGTTTGAGAAATAAAAAACATTAATTCACTTTTATTGTTAACAGTGTATTATCAACTTTGACGCAATCTAAGTTAAGGAAAATCCATTTCTTAAGTTAAACACACAAAAGATGAGGGACAAATTTTGGACATAGGGATGTGGGTTTCTCTCGAGTAGAAGGTTGGAACCACTATTTACACATATCACGCACAAGTCTCCTCTTCGTCTTTGTCTTCGCCTTTTGTACGTGCACGTGAACGCAATCTTGACATTTCAAACACCTAATCCATCCTTCTGTGGATTTAGGAAACAAATGGCTTCAAGAGATGCATTCAGCGCCGATGTAGTCTTTGTTCCTTTTCTGACAAAGGGCACTTTTCTTTCTTTTCTTTTCAACGACTTCCGTCTCACTCGTGTACAGTTTTCTGTCGCAAATACTACATAATTTTCTCTATAATAACAAAAATCTGCCAGATGTACTCTAAATGCTATGTCACTGGCCATTTATGAGTGATACAATTTTTTTACCAAACCTGAAAATTAATTTCGATTACAATCTATTAAATAGACGAAATTCTATTTGGATCTACGAGGTATGAAAATGTTACAAAAATTATTGGTTTGATAAATTTTAACTTTTCTATTCTTACTCCAACTAATTTATTTAATAAAATATAAATTAAAAGATTAAGGTGTATAATACTGAGTATTTTTTTCAAACTTCTTGTATCCCGCAGATTCTAACATAATTTGATAACCGAATATATTAGTTGAAAAATTTATTTTTAAATCTGGGCAAATAATTCCACCACCCATATCTGGGTCACGTGGCAGTTAGCATGTTAAATAAGTTTTTAATGGTAACATTTATAAGTTCGAAAAGAATTTTTCTAAATACAATAGATAAATATTTATTTCAATCTTTAATATTATCATTTATTTAAGAAAATTCGTAGGTTGTCAAGGTGACCCGACCAACACGCAACAACTGTTAAATCTCTCTAAAGGCACACGAATAAAAAAAACTTTTGCAAATGAAGCGCTATATCAGTAAAGGTTGAGAAATTATAGACTCGGAAGAAAGAAAGTAGGCCGATGGCTTCACAGGTTGTAAAGGGTTAATCAATTCATGAAGTAACAAGTAGAGTAACACTGATCCAACAAAGGGGAATGTAAAGCACAATCAAAGGTAACGGGAGATGAAAGACCAGTGGAGGCGGCAGCAGCAGCAGCATGCCGAACCTGATATCAAATATGATAATAAGGGACCAACATGCAAATGAGTAGGGAGATCGTATCGGTGGTAGGAACTTAAGTAACGACTTGTAATTGACCTCGAAAGCCACGAGCATCTCGGAGATACTCATCGATTATATATGTACGTCACTTTGCATTATGAAGTGCGGGCCGTGACCGTATTCTTTCGCGGCGCGGCGCGGCGCTCGAATACCAGACGAACTAGCTGTAAGCGCCGCGGCGACGACGGCAGACAATCAACTAGCTGCGCGTTATAAAACCCGCCGCCGTCAAAACGCAGTTTAAATTTAAGCGATTACTTCGCAAATCAAGTCACGGAGAGAAACTTCTCTCCACCGCCACGAAACTTATTATTCACTTCTAATCTCGATTTGCGCTACTTTATCGATGCTGCTACTTTTTTTTTTTTTTAATATTACTGGTTTATGGTTGCATCTACATAGGTTATTAGCGACTACTTTACCAATAGGTTATACACACAAATACTCACACAATTTATATATAATTTTAATATAATTTGATTCGATTGGAAGTTTATATTTATTTCTAATGTGGTTTGTGGCTGGACAATCTTGGAAGATACGAGTAACTGTGAACTCAACGTTACAGCTGTTGTATTTTTTGGGGGTTTTCTTCAACATAAAATGCTCATGCGTTACCACTGTGTGGCCTATTCTTAGGTGGGTGATCCTTCTTTTGTTGTAAACTAGATTATCTGTTATTGATTTACTAGCAAGATAAATGCAGACTCTATTCAGTGACATTTTTTACGTAAATCTAATATTGACCGGATTTGTCACCATGCCAACGGCGAGAATGTAATCGGTAAGGGAAAAACCTTGAATTTCAATGAAATTTTGAGAATGTGGCAGTTATTATCAATGTACAAAAGGCAGGCGTTCTATACAGGGTGTTGCAATTTCGATGGACGATGCAACAATACCGCGGCGCTGTGTCGAAAGCAACAGTTCGCGTAGCAGTGTCTTGCCTGAGCAGATCTATCGCGGCCGCGTGACCACGAGGTGAGCGAACCTAGACGTGGTCTAACAAAATTCACGCACTGAGTAGGTCGAAACGCGTGGAGAGAAGCTCCCTACAATACTATTAACGAGCAGTCTCACCGATCTTGCTACGATGCAGCTTTGGATGATGAGCACAACAATTATTAAATTCGAGAGCACGAATAATTCTATTGAAAAAATTATATGAATTAGCAATAAGAAGATTTGGAATCCATATTGTAACCGTGTCGGTTTCCTACCGATATTTTGCCAGCGCGTTATAGAATACTTAGACTACCTTTACGAAGAGCTGGACGAGATCGTCTGACGTACTCGAAACAATCAAAATGTCGCCAGCCCCCGTGCACGTGTCCTGTTGTCATCTTTTTTCAGGACATCCCTGCCGGATCGGGTGGTTGCTTTTATTTTCGTTAGTCCGGTTGCGATAAAGTGATCGGATCTCGCACGATCAAGGCCACTCTCCTCAAAACCGGAGATTATTCTAAACCCACGAATCATGCCGAGGGATAAACTCTTAGGTGTGGCGGTGTGACCGAGGTTTGGTGCTTGTTTCCATCCATGGAACTCCTCCGATTATTCGACCGATGACATGGATGATGCAACCGGTTCTCATTCATTCGTTTACATAGATTGGAGTAGGGTGTAAACACCTGTCTGCCACAGCACAGGTTCCGAGATCTAGATGTTATCGGCGTAGCAGAATTCCGATATGCCTGCGCACATACCGATCGAATCGTATTAGCGAGAGTGCGGAATGAATCGTAGGATACGGGCACGGGTCGCCGGTAAATCCACGTCCCGTCATAAACCTTCAGTGTCGGAAATCGCGTTGTTTGTCCCGACAAACAATTACCGTTCAACAGAATATAAAGATCTTGTCATAAACCTCGAGCATCAGGATTCGCTGTTTGTACCGAAGAGCAACTACTGCTCAAACGATTTGCAGAATATACAGATCTTGTTGTCAGATATTGGTATCCAACAATCTTTAACTTTCGTTCAAACCTCTCATCTATCCAGTATCTGGAGGCACGAACCTCTCTCTCTTCTCTTAATGTAACGAGTTTAGAATAATCGGGGCAGTGGCCGGCCCTTTTCATCTAGCGGGACAAATAGATCCACCCAAGGACCGGTTGCAGCGGAACTGGCATAACAATGGCAGCCGTTTGGACAGTTGTATTAAATAATACATTAAAATTCGCTTGAGCGTTGGATGAATAGAACTAGTAGAATTATGGTAGTCGTTTGGACACTCCCATTTCTCACAGATGTACCCCTCGTCCACGAAAAGATGGCACAGAGAAACTTGTAGGGATCTACGCCCCACTATCCGATATCCCTGCATCGTGCTACACGTCTTCCGCTATTCGCCGAATCGCTCGACGAAGATAGTAAATGAACCTATGGAGTGTGACTAGATCAGAGCGATGTGGCGACGTTGAGCTCAGAACATTGGCGTAACTTCGAAATCTTCATCACGCGTCTGACTCGCTATTATAAGGCAGAAGATTAAGAATAGATTCAATGAGTAAGACTCCCGTACTCACGGTTTATTAATCGGAGAATAACATGTGCCCTCCGTAATTTACGGGGATCCAACTCGCGTGTCCCCCTGCTCCCCACTGTGGAAGTCTGTGCCATTTTTTCGTGGACGGGGAGTACATACACAATCGTCTAAACCAAATTGAATTTTTCCTTTGTTGCAAAACACGTGCGTTCTTTTAAAATATAGATAGAATGGTGCACAGAAGTAGGATAACGAAATATATCATAATTTCACATAAAACATGCCAAACTCACTCTAAAATATAATGCTTCGGACAAGAGAATCCCCTTAACGTGGTAGCAAGAGAGATAGAAGTGTTAAAAAAATATACGAACCTATAAAAAATAAAAGATTGCTGATCTGGAACGCACGACAAGAGGCTAAAATAACGAACCATGTAACTTGATATAACATTGTTTACTAGGAAACATCGTTTTCTAACAAAAGGTGCGACGATTCTATAAAGTGTCTTATACATACGGAGAATTCTCTTACCGTGCGATAAGTCCACGCGAAGAGGAAGTAATATTCAGAGACGGAAAGGAGAAGCAAAATCCGGAATGTGCAAAGGAAATTTCGCAGGGAATCGTAACAGCAGAAAGGAAAAGGTCTTCGTTGTAAGAGCGAAACCTTACCGGACGGGTAGCTGTTGGCTCGCAGCCTAGAAGTTGAAATTTTTTGTTCAGAGCGCTGTTCATCGGACTGCAGTGCTATTATCGAAATTACTCGGCCACTCGTGGCCACGGTTACGTATCCACTCGCCTTTAAACTTTAGAATAACTTATGAAAATTCCGGGGACATTAAGCGAATTTTTCATTCGTCCGGCCATAGCTCCGATAATTATTAGCTTTCCCCTTTTTGAATCTCCCTTACCGTCTGACAGTGGTTAATCGCTGCCGAAAAATATATTTTAGACTGGGTGACCGGCCATGGCGTAATTGGTTAACGAGAGAGAAAATTAGCAAATGGGTCGTGCCAGTGTAATTTCCCGAACGTGTGGACTAGGTAGACTAACAGAATTTTGATGAGAGCCAGTCGCGTTCTTCGTCATAAAGTGACCCGAATCGATCATTGTCGGATGCTAACGGGGTTTTCCGTTACTCTAGTATATTGTACTCACTACTAATAGCCATTAATCACTTCCTATTGCGGTCATAAATCTTGAAAAGGAATATAAGTTGTTGCTACGTGCAAGTAAAGTTACCGTTATCGACGGAAAACCACTCAAGTATTCTTGTACGCTTTCAATCTAATCTTTTGCTACTAGCTTTCATAACTAAACGCTATTTCTTAAATCATAATATATAATTCAACTACTACTGAACTAGATATAGATTTCGTAAAAGTAAGTAAGATGCTGATACGTACGCATAACGTCGATTACACAATATTTTAATAAGAAAAGTACTGAGGCATTTTTTTACGCTTTAACATTAAACCTACCCCATGTGTTGCCTTATAAAAATGATGTGACTAAATTTATATAGATTCTGTGTGATTTTTATTATACATGAATATAAAAGTTTATTCATATCCCCAGCTAAACACGCAACAATCTTGAAAATAAATAAAAAGTGACTGAAATAATAATAATTTTACAGTTGTTATATGTAGCGAATATTGTTTCTTTCATTGATTATTGAAACTATTTAAACTGTAGCAAAATGACTTACAGTGTGGACGCGCCTTAAGGATAGCTCGAAAGAGCCTTTTCTGACCTTGCCACGCTCCAGACTCACCTCTATTCGTTATAAGCTCACCTAAGGCTGCATTCGTATTTCTTGAAAAACGTCAGCATCGGATTTTCGCCATCGGCAACCTAATGTTCTTGGTAGCGTCCGTTCCGGAGATGCCGTCGGGGCTGCCTTTAAGGGAAGATAACGAGGGTACCCTGTTTATTTCGAATAATCGAGGTGCTTCTATAACAGAATATTCAATTTTTGAGAAATTGTTTCTTTTTATTTTGTCAAAAGTATGTGGCCCCTTAACTCGTCTTTCCCGGTCACGACGTTAAACATTTCCGTCCGCCGTTTGCCATTATTTTCTTCAAGTCCAGAGCTATAGCTAACGGTAAAGTGCATCGTCCGGATAGGCTGATTCTCATTTCCTACGAGGGAAACTCAAATATTTGATTTGGGTGACGAGCGATCGTTGTTACATCGGCTGCAGTTATTTCGTCGGTATCGTGTCGAGATCGCCGCGCCGTTATTTTTATCTCGTCGTGATCTCGCAAGGCTTTCCGGCGCGGGGGTGTTATTGGCGCAAAGACGCCGAGAAAAAGGTGAAACGTTTGCGGAGCATAGTACTCGTTCAGGATTGCCCGGTTTACCGACGGACAAGCGTGTCCTGGCGTTGCCAGATGCGCATCCCGAAGATCCTGGACCCTTCTGCCAGAGTTACACGGATGACTCGAATATTCGACAAGTACAGATATCTCGGCGAGAAATTCGCAAACTATGTTCCAAGGCCACGATGCTACGTAGCTCACGGAAACCCGAGGAGGGTGCCCAGGATGAAACGATACGAGTCCCGCGGGAACCGTCTCGCAGAAGATATACCAACGTTCTCCGCGTCTTATTGAATAACAACGTTACCATCAGCTGCGCCACTCCACCGCGCCAAAGACCCTGCGCTGCCAGTTTTCACCCCTCTGCCATTCGGGGAATATCGAGGCGAATCCCGGGAAAAATGGGGGGATCGTCGGAAAAACATTCGTCCCCTCGCAGCCATGTGTATACAGGGTGTTTCTGAAAGCGTGCCGCTCTTGAGAGGAGGTGATTCGTCACGCGGACCCACGTCCAAAGTGCATAAGGTAGTCCCCGATGAAACGGACTAATGTAAAAAGAATTGAATGAAAACGGTATAGTGTTACGGACTTAAGGGACTGTTTCCATTTGGAGGGATCAAGAGGTACGCATTTTTATTACATTTTCAGAAGGGGGTACGTGTCGTTGGTAAAATAAAAAATCGATTTTTCAAAGATGATACATTCTGTTATCCTCCTAGAATACTTTCTCAAAGTTTTGTTTAGACAATGGTGTACGTTAATAATGAAATAATGGTGATGGGCGGGTACCTCGTTCATGAAACAGTGTGGTCAGTAATTTGTCAATAATGATCAAGAGGGTTAAACAAAGAATTAGTTCCTTTTTATCGTCGCAAACAGGCCTGGCCAACAAACGGCCCGCGGGCCGCATGCAGCCCTCCACGTTAATTTGTGCGGCCCGCCGGGAGATTTTATATTTCTATTGAAACTTTTGTTTCTCGTTGTACGTATACGAAACATATTAAATAAATGAAAATTTGCATGTGTCATTGTTATAATGTGCAAGTGCGACTACGAACTCAGGTTCTACATTTGATATCCACGAATACCAGATGTTACTGAAAGCGAGTAACATTGTTTGTAAGAAACGTGAAAGTTGTAAGTGCTTTTGGATCCACATATGTTTGTGAAACATTTTTTTCGAAGATGAAATTTACAAAGAGTTCATCGCGTGCTTCATCAACTGATGCCAATTTAGAAAACCACTTAAGATGTGCAACATTGAACATAGATATATGTAGATTTACAAAAATTAAGTGAAAGAAAGGATAAACAAATATCTCATTAATTAAGACTCGAGAGTTAATTATATAGAATCGTAGTATAACAATAAAGTTATATTCATTTTGTATTTGCATTACATTTTTTAAAAGCATGTTTACCTAAAGTGCGGCCCACTGTAACGTTACGCGTCATCGGAGTGGCCCGTGAAACCGTTTGGGTTGGCCAGGCCTGGTCTAAATCAAGCACTTCTACGAATTCTGGAACTTTAAACATTCTGTTCATTTAATATAATTCATAAATAACCAATTTATAGAGGAAGTATTATACGAAATTATGGTATAAATTTGTTGAAACCATTAAAGGTAATTCCATGAAAATTACAATGTGCTGCCTTGAAACACGATCATTGATCAAATAATAAATTTCAAAATCTTTAATGTATAATAATCTGAGAATCCTACCCTCGAAACTCGTCTAAAATTGATGGATTCGAATGGAAATACCTCTTTAATAAAGCAAATTTATAAGAAGACAATTTGGGCTGTTTACTAAAATATTGCATATAAATACAATTAATAATGCAATTCCTTAAGATATAGTGCCAAAAAGAGGAAGTCTAAAATTAACCAGTGACGATTAAAAAAAATTTACTTTTATAATTAGGTTCTCACATTTTATTTTAAAAGAAAAGCAAAATTCATTATAGCTCGTGGGGAAATTTAATTTTACATCAGAAGTTGGAAATACGTTGGTACTTTTAATAAAATTAATAAAATTAAATTTCGCGAAATATGTGACTTGTCCCAGCATCCAGCATCCATTCCATTGCTGAATTATTTTCTTGAAATTCTATTTCACGTCAATATTATATTGATCCACCCAATATGTATTGTCAATATTATATTGATCCACCCAATATGTATTGTCAATATTATATTGATCCACCCAATATGTATTATCAATTTTATATTGATCAGCCCCATATGTATTGTCAATATTATATTGATCCACCCAGGATCCATATACAATTACTTAAAATTATAACATATTTATACTATTGCTTCGTATACTGTTATGTTTTAGCAATGTTAATTAACATGACATTAAGAAACGTGAACGAGCGATTGTTAAGAGAAGTTTACATTATGTTTGATTTATTTAACTATGTATTAAAATAGTAATTTATACAAATTATTTACTCGACTATATTCGTATAAAATCACATCGTGTTTGTTATTTACCAGTTTCAGAAACACCCTGCACGGTGTTCACGCACGACTTATCGTCTTACTTCGAAAAAATATTTGTCTTTGTGTTATGCGAAACCTTATCTCCTCCCTACTATTTCTACACCTAGATTGAAAAAGATTGTTGTTTGTATACACAAAGAAAAGAATCTAAGACTTTGATCTAAGACTTATCACTTATCGCTCCAACAATATTATAGCAGGTTTGAGGTTAGCAGGATGTTGTACTGTCAACTGGATTGATAAATTGAGCTATTTGCACCTGTTGAGACACGGTAAAATGCTAAACAGTTCACTTGTTGTTCTTTCTAGACGAATAATTAACGTGTTGTTTTTAAACTAATTTTTATTCACCAAACAATCAAGTTATACTATTAGGAAAGTTTTGTTTTATTTACATAATTGGAATAATTCAACGTTATAATCTTCCAATTTCGTATATTAGTTTCACCGCTAAGTAGACGGTATTAGTATTCAGATCAGATGCGAGGGACATCGAGACTAAACTAGGGTAGATCCAATTCAGAATTGGTCTGACTTACCTTGAGTCCAGGTTGGAATTGCATATTTTGCGTTAAATATTTTCTTGAAAAAGTTACAAAACTTGTTGAAACTATTATATCATCAACGCAGCCATCCATTTGAATATGTTTAAAAATTGAATTGTATCAGTTTTAGTCCACTGACACTTTGAGAATATTAGTAAAATGTTAGACTGCATTTTTTTTAGTAGTAGTTACATATTTATTATAAACTAAGTGAAGTTATTGCTTATAAAATCGATTGAAAAATTTCACACACACACAAGATTAAAAAGCAGAAAATAATTATTGAAATAAAAATAAATTTTTAAAAATACCACGTTTTTAAAACGGTCTAAAAAGTATAAAATAATAATAAATAAAAAAACGGCCTAAAAAGTATAAAATAATTTGAAAAAAATAATAAAATGGACTAAAATGTATAAAATAATTTTTAAAAAACGGACTAAAAAGTATAAAATAATTTGAAAATAAAAAGAAAAATTTGAAATTGTGAATTTTGAATAGCTGTGAAAATACTTGTAAGATTTAAAACGAAAAACGTGGGGCGCATGCAATAGATAATTGATGCATGAATAGTTCACCTAAATCACTAAAAATTTGATTGCTCCGCAAATGATATAAACTGTTGAGCGAGTTTTCTCAACGGCTGCTACTCCCTACGCTACTTACTATTATCTTGCGCCCCACCTTTTTCGTTTTAAATCTTACAAGTATTTTCACAGCTATTCAAAATTCACAATTTCAAATTTTTGTTTTTATTTTCAAATTATTTTATACTTTTTAGTCCGTTTTTTAAAAATTATTTTATACATTTTTAGTCCATTTTATTATTTTTTTCAAATTATTTTATACTTTTTAGACCGTTTTTTTATTTATTATTATTTTATACTTTTTAGACCGTTTTAAAAACGTGGTATTTTTAAAAATTTATTTTTATTTAAATAATTTTTCTATTAATTTTATTCATTCCTAAAAAAATTTCGCTATTAAGACTACTAGTGACGACAACAACATTATTTTCAGGTATTTGCCTAAAAGTTTCAGTTTCCAGTAAAACTCGCTTAAGTCTTTCTAATAATTTTAATAATTCATTAAAAAGAAAATAGTTAAGATCGTATATTGTCGTATTTGGTTAGTGAAATGTTGACGTGTTATTTTATTTGATAAAATAAATAATTTTTCTTTACATCATTTCGAAATATCGAATTTAGTTGAAATAATTTTTCATTTTATCTTTTATTTTATCAAAAACTTTTTCAAGTAAAGTCACAAATACAGATTTCTATACATATAGTGTCTCACGCTTAAAATTATGTTAAAGTCACTATTATACGACTCGGTTAATTACTATAGTTCAACATTTTATTTAAAATTATTTAGTATTTTATTTGAATCACGTATATGAAAGAAAAAATATTTAATAATAATTCATTTCAATTAAACACAAAATAGAAATACTCTTTCTATGTTACCTACTAAATAAGAATAATAAAGTATTGAAATAGTCCATTATTTCAAATGATTACTTGTTTTCTTATCCTAAATAGAATGTGTTCAGCCCTACTTCCATTATTCTTCTGAATATTTGTATTAAGTCTGGTCACTTCTAAATTTCTTCGTCTAATAAAACAATTGGTATGAACAAAATTTGTTTGTCAGAAAGTTTCAGTTTCAAGCAAATATTGCCTTAATCTTCGAACATTCTTCTTAATGCTTGTAATAATTCATTTTCGAATTTCAACCACTAATGAAATAACTTTATTAACGAACTTATACAAAATAAACATACAGACTAACTCGTATGTCCTGGAAATATGTGGGACAATCTGTGAACCTTCTGTTAAATCAATAAAACTCTTCTGGATATATCTGCTCACATACGAATTCAAGGAATCGAGAAAATCACCCGTGATAAATTCTTCAAGATTTCAAAGCACTGGTCAAAAATGTAACAGGCAGGTTGATCAAAGGAACAAATTATTTGAAACACTTTCGTAATGAAAAGTGTGAACCATGATGTCCAGGAAAAAACCTAAATCGGGCGATTGTAACTGCGTTTAATAGACGTAGATCAGGCCAACACAATTTCATCTTCTCTATACCTAGAATGGTAGAATAAATGTTTATTCGACGATCTATGGAAAAACTTGATTGAAAATCCAGAAAACTTGCTCACGGTAGCGATTTATAACACCGCATACTCGTTCGTAAAATGTTGTAATTTATCAATCTAACGGTAAGACCAAAAGAAATTAGTAATATCCGACGCGTGACAGATACTCTGTATTTTTGTAATTACATGTAATGTAAAGCAAAATAATCTCCACCGAAATAAAATATTACTTAAGTGATTGAAAAAGAAATCACACATCAAATTTCGACTATTTGTCCAAAAGTTTCAATGCCATGCAAAAATCATCTACATCTTCCAACATCGTTTTCAATGTTTCTCTGAATTTGATTAATTCCAAAATTTCTTCTTTTAGTAAGGCAATTAGTACGAACGGAATTATACGATATCAAATTTCGGCTATTGGTCAGAGAGCTTCAGTTTCAAGGAAAAATAGTCGGTAATATGCCCGCATAACAGGCTCAATGGAGGGAAAGTAAAATATTCCGTCCACCATTCTCTGATCTCTGGAATTTCCAGACAGCTTAAGCGAGCCTTGACGCGATGCAACATTAATTCCTCTACGAGCGGCCAAAGTACGAAGCAATTATTAGTTCGAGGAGACCGTGCATAATTCATGCTCGTGCAGGAACAGCTCTCCCAGAGGGAACACGGGGATCCCGAACAAACCTTCGATCCACTAAATTATCGTTTCGTCGCGCGGAGGATCCCTCGGCAGAGCAGAGAGTCCCGTAGTTTTGCGGATTCGCGGAGGCCGCTCTGCGAACGAAACTGCGAACTCGGTAGCACCGGCGAAGGAGTAACTTTGTTTCCATTTCCGTTGTAACGTTGTCCGATGCTCGAACGGGAGAATCGGTGGGGGAACGGAAGGGAGCAAGAAGGAGAGAGAAAGAGAGAGAGAGAGAGAGAGAGAGAGAGAGAGAGAGAGAGAGAGAGAGAGAGAGAGCACTTCTATATACCCGTTCGCATAAATGTGCAGTTATTTGGCTGCATTCAGCGCGCGCAACGCATACCTCAAATGCAAATACCCGAATGGGCCGTCCTACACGCTTACGACTCCCATTGTTCTATTACCGCTTGTCCGTCCTTCTTCCACCCATTATCAGCCCGACTACCGACTCGATGATATTCAAGCTCCGTTCTCTGGACAACTTCCGTGACGTTACTTTGTTCCCAGGTTGTCTTGTGTTCGCCGCAACGTCCGCGTCGCGACGCGCTGTCTTAAGAATCGAGCATTGCGGTCTTTTAGACTTAGCTACCGGTCTCCGACGAAGTTCGAGCATTCTACTGTGCGGAGCGTGAAACCGATGCTGTTAACTGCTGCGGTCGTCACGGTGCAGTTTATTGTTGGAGAACTGCGCGAGCTGAGATTTCTTCGACAAGATTTGCACTAGAACTACCCGGCAGTTACTTAACAGTCCCTTAAAAGATAAATACTTGACGATTTCTTAGGGAAACGTTCAGCAGCGATAGCAATTTTATTTGTGAAACAACGGGTTATCTTGAGTAATATTATTTACGGACGCTTTTTGAGATTGTTACATAGAAGAAAATAATTATCCATCTTTTTGATATACAACCCAGTTCAAGAGTATGTGGACACTTATCGTATTTATGCAATTTGTGAATTATAATTCATTTTTTTATTGCTAAGTCTCGTTGCAAGTATTATGTATGTATATGTAACGTATTCTAATAGTATCAAAATTGAACAATTTAATTATTCAAATAAATTAAATAGATAAAAGTTTATCCGATATGTCTAGTACTACATTATATTCTGATGCATACCGACAAAGGCTCCATCATTTCATGGCTTTCGCATGGTCTGCTGTCTTTTCAAAACTAATACAAATATTTTGGGTGAAGTAGTGAAGTAGAGAAAAATGAAATAGTGAAAAAATGTATAGCCAGGATATCGCGATTGGTAAAAACGATTATACAGGGTGGCCCGCATAACTCTAAACAACTCAATATCTCGAAAACTATGCCATAGATTTTAAAGTTCTTGGTCTTAAATTGCACGGATCTGAAGTGCCTATCTAACTACATAAACGCGAAGTGCCCCACTCCACTCCCCTTTAAGGGGGACGCGGGTACCTTTATAATTTTAAATGGAACCCCCTATAAAACGTTACATATTCAGATTCTACAGGAAAAAACAAGTCAATTTTGTCTGAAACATTTTTTGTCAGATATTTCCATAATTAGACATAACAGTTTAAAGTTTCGACTTGTACATAGGTACTTACTTGAAGCACTCGGAAATAGCGTTATAATTTGATGCATTACAATGTAGCAAAGAATAGTCTATTTTAACAGCTAAAATAGCTAAAGTTAAAGTGCATATTGAAAGATCTAACCAGCGTATAAAGACTTTCAAAATTCTTGGTTCAGCGATGTCTGTGGCATTGGTGCCTCTAATAGAAGATATTTGTACAATTATTTGTGGAGTTATTAATATGTCCTCGCTAATTCTAAGCGATTCGAAATTTATGAAATTATTATTGTAAATTTAGAAAGTATATTAACACTAGATTTACCGGCTATTTAAGTATATCTATTTCTACCAAGATCAGTCAGAATGACAGGCCTTTAGAAAAAGTGCTTAGTGGTGTTTCAAGTCTTTATTTACATTTCAAAAATGACAAAAAAAGTTGAGTAATATTAATTGTAATACAAAAATAGATTTATAGACATTATCGATTAATGAAAAGCTTGATAAGGCCAGTGCTAGAAATTTACGGGCCACAACTCAATCAACTCGCCCAAAAACGAGTCGACCGAGCACGGCCAAGACACTCGGAAACCCCGAGTATCGAGTTCGCACTTACAGATAGCCAAGTGTCCGGGACCCAAGGAGAACCTTGTGCGCGGCTCAAAACCATGCGTAAATATACAATTCCAAGAGCCGCTAGCGTACTTCATCAGAATCATGATTTTCCCGGAATCATATATTCTGTCCCGAAAAAACGTTGCAGTACTTATCAATTGTTGTAGCTGCCCCAATGTCATTTCATCGCATAGAAACATGCACCGGTCATTTTGACTCGTACTGGTATAAGTGTCAATAACAAAAAATATATTTGTTACAAATACGTATAAAATAATATATAGTTCATGAAACTGATTCTTTAGTTATGGCTACAAAAGTCATGATATTATTTCGGAAAGAAAATGTTACATGCAGTAGGAATTTTGAATTGAAATTGCAAAACCAGTCATTTTGACTGGTCTGGTAAATCTAGTGTTAAAAAACAACATTTTTTTTTGTAAAATGAATCATTTGATAAAACATACTTTATTGATTTTTATACATGTATTTATTTCATATATTTAATAAATATCTCTTTCCGAAATAACATTAAATTTGTCATTATTTATTAGTCTGTACTCTCGTCGCTTGTTATTATTTCTTAAGTCTATTTACTCATTACTCTCTCTCTCTCTCTCTACTCTCATTACATATTTTTTCCAATAAACAAATTTTATGTAACATATTCATATAATAAATATTGTTTAATTTAGTCAGCATTGAAAAAATAAAACTGTCATTTCTTGTAACATTTAAAGCTAAATATTTGTTATCAAACTTAGAATATATAAAGTAATAAGGCTGTTACTTCTCCGAAGCTTCGAAGCTTCGAAGGATTCAAAGGAACGAAGAGAACTTCGAAGGTGATAAGAATCAAAGTTTCGAAGTTTCGCTTCACAGATTTAAAGTAAAAATGAATAAAAACAAAATGGCTGATCCAAAATAAAGCGATAGTTTAGTTAAAAAAAAAAACAGAATTAAGAAAAATTAGTCAAGAATGATCAAAATTAGTAATAATAATGAAATATACAGTTTTGTGATTTGTTAATGATAAAAATTAATTAAACAAAAATTCAATATAATATCGTTAATTATTGATTACTTGCTACGAGTAGAGCTTTCATACTTTCGTCCAATTGAAGATTTATTTTCTTTGGCTCTTTTTTTATTGTATTTATATATATGGATCCGAAGAAACCAGAAGCATATGCATAACATCTTCATTAGTTGTAATGCGAGAACATCTTCTCGAATGTTTCAATCGGTATTACCGGTAATCCTTGTTTTGTGAATTCTGTGCTTCTTCCGTTATCATTCCAGTAGGCAGCATAACAGCTTCAATTACTTTACTGTCATGCAAAAGTATTTTGTGAACTGTGTTTGGCATGAAGTGCCACCTATACAGGTGCACGCGTAGATCGGCAGTTTCTTTGCAATATTTGTCAGATTTTTCTGATCAAATTGTACAACCGCAATTAATGGTTTGGAGTATAATGGAAAAACGATTAATCAGATCCTCGTTTACTCCGGTTATTTGTGTTGTTAGTTTCGGATTACTAAAAAATCTTCTTGACGTCATTGCCATCATTGCTCGTACCGAAGCCTTCTTTTACGTAATCTACTTTCAGTCCCATTGTTTTGTTCAATTTTTCTCGAATTATTCTCTTTGTTTCATTTTGTTGTTGCTTCGAATGCACATTCGTTCTCCAACTTTTAAATGGTATGTATATTGTAGGTTATGTGTAAATCGAATCAAATAATGCATTATAAAATATATGATTAAATCTAAGAAAAACAACAATGACCTTCGCGTGTCCTCTATACGCCTTCCTTATAAAAAAAAACTAAATACATCACATTACAGTACTAATAAAACCTTTCAACTTTTATCTAAAACATTTTTTCATAATATCAAAAATGAAAGCGAAATATTATATTTTTCATCAGAATATTGATGAAAGTTACGGAACAAACGCTCGTAATTTCAAAGCAGCACGTTACCGCAGCTGAAACCTGTTTAATTATGTTCTTAATAATGTATTGTATTACAGTATTAAGTTTCAGCGTGACGTTAGATAACGCGAAAAAGTTACTTCTAATTAAACTTCGACTTTATAATCAACGATACCTCTGTGCACGATTTGTGTTCTACTGAAATCTATAAGGTCATTCTTGATTTTTTCCACGTAATATATGTGCTTGATATGTACGTAATCAGATTATAAAATGATTTTTTATTTATAATGTTGCAGCTACTTCTACCTGAATTTTCTTGTGGGCGCGCTTGTGCCTCGGTATTGAGTTCCCTAACTTTCATGCTATAAAATCCTTACAATTAACGGTATTTTCAGAAAATGTTGTATTGTTTACAGCATTTCAACTGTCTTGCCATGTAACTGTAATGAAAAAACTTGTATATTTAACATTCAAAAAATTGGGTTTTTTCCGCGTCTGAAGCGCTGTGCGCCGATGCTCGTTCGTTATTGTTTACAGTCGCGGGCGAACGCCCACTCAACCGTTTTCGTCTTCTTACCATAAACACCGACGCCAACGGCAAACTCCTCCGTTTGAATTTCATGCCGTTGACAAAGGTTGGATCAAATCCACCAATCAAAGTGGTCGCTAATCGACCCCAAACTTTTTCCAGATCATTTTCTCAACATATGTCACAATTCTGGGGAGTGAGACCAAAAAAATATTCGTCAAGTATATAGCTAAGGTCCACCCGAATGAGCACGCTCCAACGTCCACCACTAAGACCGTAGACTGGTCACGTGACATGCCGTGCAACGTATTACGCATTACTCTGGTCATCGGAGAGGTGGTAAAACTGTATTCCCCTCGATTTAACCGATCCGGCGACACTGATTCTGAGCGGTCCCTGCGTCAGGCCAGTTGATCAGCGATCGTGCCGAAACAATCAATAACATTGAATTTATTTCTGTACATCGTTCTGTTGTGTTATCACAAAAATAAAAAGGGTGCACGAATATTATGTTCTAATCATTATTATATTTATCAGTGCTCAATTAAAATATTGCGATGATATATGCGAAACTGATATTCCAAGCACGAAAATGCAACCGAAAAAGGAACCGAAAAGTCACCATTATAGCTTAATAATTATTCAAAAGTAATTCCTATTGTAAACATGTTCCTGCTCTTTCACAATTAATTAATTTCTTGTACAGACTTACAGTTTTGTTGTTTTCTCGTTGAAATCTACAAGATTGCATAAAAAGAAGTTTAAAACAGTGGTTACCTAAAACAGGCATGTCCAGAAGTAGCTCGCTTCGAGGCAAATTCAAGGGAGACGTCTACTTCTCCCGTCCGCGCGTCTCGCTCCCCGTGGCGGCCTAGGTCCTCCGAGCTCCTCAGGCCCGTGACTACCGTGGGTCCAAGAGTCGCCCCAACGCGCCACACGTGCTTTATGTACGCGCCGTATATATTGCAAGCAGTACATATAGGCACGGGTCTGAGGAGCTCGGATGACTACGGCCGCCACGGGGAGCGAGACGCGCGGACGGGAAAAGTAGGCGTCTCCCTCGAATTTGCCTCCAAGCGAGCTACTTCTGGACGTGCCTGAACTAAAAGAAAGATTAACCCATAGTATAATTAAGAACTTTCGACGAGGCTGAAGAATTCTAATTCGATATAATACACAGGATAATTTCTATATTTTAGAGAAAATAATTAATTTCGTTTAGAAAAAAGTAATAAGTAAGATATTCTATACATTCAGTTATTACTGGACTGTGAATTTTTATGCAAAATGAAACTTGTCCACGTCAATTGTAAATTGCAGCTAGGTACAAGAATATGCTTCTTCGTTTAATAATTTTAATTAATTGAAAAAGATGTTGAAACATTCTTAAATTTTTCTAATATCTTCACAATTTCGTGTTTCACCTACTCCTGGTCATAAATGCATAAAGATCTGCAGTCTAGTTATTACAACGAATTATTAAACTTGATGGCCAACAGACTAGAAAATAAGTTTTTATCCATTTAAAATCAATATTTCTCTTAACGATGATTCAGTTTTAAATGAGATTTCACCGGTTATTTTATCCGTTTTTGCGAATGTTACGATAGGATGCAGTTAATGCCGAATGATAAGTTTTATGGAGCTGCTGGTAAAAAAAGGAAGTGAAAAAGATAAACGACGTACATTTATTACGCGTATCGGCGTTTGAGAAAGTTTATCAATGATTAATGTTGAATTGGCGGGTGCTTTTCATTCGCTATTTTCTTTTCTACCGAAGCTAGGAAGGTTCTTTTCCTTCGATTAGTAGCGACACAGTGGAAATCTTCACAATGGAAAGTAATATACGTTTTACAGATCGCAAAGTCTCAGTTATATGTCGAACAAAGCTGTTCTTAAAAAAAAATTAATTTTTTAGAAGCTATAATATATGTATAGCATTTTTAATCATCATTTCACCGGTTTCAAATGGCTTCCTAACTAGTAACACACGTGAAACATCCGATTCTTAACAGTTTTTTTAAACAGACACGACATTACCTTACTAAAGTTTATTATGCGAAATGGATGTCATACCAACGTAATAATAAGCAACATTCTTGATTCTATAATGCTAGAAACTTTAATTTTTTCTATTCATCTATGTTATATCGTGTAAGCATCTGTTAATATATGATTTTATCTAATACATGGACAAAGAGTTTAAAAAAAAATCGATTTTTTACAAAATAGTACTTTTTGTGTTTAAATATTTATCTTCTTGTGGATTAAAAAAGCGTTTTAATTAAAAATTGATCCTTCGATGGTCCGATTATTAGATGTTGAGAGGCAATTATTAAAAATTAAAAATTAAATAAAATAACCGCTCGCGTTTTATTTTCAAATCGAGCACGAACCATTGCTATCATCTGGTCGTAATCTTTCTGTTGCAAAATTATTTCAAAATGTCTGAATAATTCAGCATCCTTCTCAGAAGTTCCATTCCTAAAAATGAAAATTTCGTTCAGATACGATTTTATCTATTAGATTCTAATTAGAAATAGATTAGATTAGATTTCTAATTAGAAATTAGAAATCGTATCTTAAGGTAATTTTGATTTTTATTTCTACTGATTTCCGAAAAATCGTGATCACGGTACAGCACCGTGTGTAGGAATGAAACTTCCGGGGAGGGGGGGAGGGGTTGCTGTTATTCATACATTTCTAAATAATTTTACAACAAAAACATTGCTACATAATGCAACATTTCGTACAATACTACATTACTAAACCACTAGATGATAGCAAAGGTTCGTGCTCGAATCGAAAATGAAACACAATCGACTATATTTTGAAATAACAGTTTTGGTCATTTATTTAATTTTGAATTTTTAACAATTGCCTCCCAACGTCTTGTATATTGGTGAAAAACCACATGGTTTTTCTTGAAAACATGTCTCAAAGTTTTTGAAAATCGGATCCAATATAATTATCCAATACAAATTGTACACAACACTCGTACTGTAAAAGAAGTTACTTATTTAGACAGAAATTTCTTTCATTCTTCGATAAATCTTCTTCATTTTTTAATAAAAATTTCGAAAAATTACGGTTTCTCGGACAGTTAATTAGGAACCTTAAAAACTATTGTTTAAACTGAGAAGGAAATAAAAAGTTATTAAAAAACAAAAGCGAACATGGATAACGGCGAACTTCCCGATCAAGTCTAAACATAAAGCAAAGTTAGTTGGAGAAATAGGCAAAATTCGGGCAAATTGCGCGAGAATCGTGGGTTGGGGGGGGGGGGGGGGGCGATGTTAAGGAGTTTGAAAAGGACTGATAAAAAGGAGAGAATCTGCCGGGGAAAGTTCTCAGGGAGTCGAGTTTACGACAATACTTCGCCGGAATCTAGCGAATGATCGCTATCGATGCGCCGATGTTTCCGTGAATTCTCACGCGTCGAAGAAAGTTGCCCGCCGCGCTGGTGAAACAAACGAGCGCTTTGTCTCTCGGTAGGTTTAAAGCCCTGCGATCCAGTAGCGGGAAGTTTCGGCGTCATAGCCAGCTTTTATTCTTTCCTGCTCTATTCCTTCGTCTTCCCTCTGGCCGTGCCCTGCCCGCAGCCCCTTTTTCGCCGTCCATCCTCCCTCGCCACCGATCCGCGTCTCGACATGAAATAAGAAGAGAGTAAATACTCGGGAGTCGTCTCCGAGTACATGGACGTTTGGCATGAAACCAAATTCCAACGACAGGAGGTATATCATCGCTGGGAAGCGAACACGTATATATACAGAGTGTCCCTTTTGAAATCATTCTCGTAGCTTATTCCGAAGCGATGACGGTAACGAGATTTTTCTCCGAGGGTGGTCGCGCCACGCGAGGAACTGGGCCATGCAACCGTCTGCTATTTTACTTTCCAATTAGGATCCTGCGAGCGTCACGATCTATTTTATTTTTGTACACATGTCCTGGTTCCAGTATGTACGCCGTGCGCTCAAATTTAATTACATTAACCGCTCCACTACGCCCCGAGTGGACCGAAAATCGTTCACGAACATGCGCAGACATAATTTTCCGTTGATCGTTGGTGATTGGACATCCTGCAGAATTGTGCATATTTTCATAATAAATTGCGTAAATGCGCCTCATCGAGCTCCAATCTGCTGACGGGAGGAGGGACCGCTTTTTGTTTAGGTGGTTCAGTTCATTCGAGGATGGAATACTCTGTGCAGAACAGCCAAGATGGTACAGTTGGAGAAAAAAAAGCTGGACGAAATAATGAGGCATTTTGCGTGTCCATAAATTTTGTATATTTAAAACTTTCAATGCCAAACCAGCAACCTCAAAAATTCTACAAAATCAAAGTAATTTATTCGATGAAATACAAATTGAAAAGTTAAGATGTATAATGCTGAGTACTCTTCCAACCTCCTTACATTTTGCTAAAAAAATTAATTTTTAAATTTGTACAAACAATTCCGTTATCTATATATGGGTGACATGGCAGTCAGCGCGTTGAAGGTAAATAATGTATAGTTTTGCATCTTGCAATTCTGTTCTCGGCAGAACCAATCAGTGCACTTCTTCGGCATAGCAATGGGTGTCACCGTCTTGACACCCAGAAACGGAGGACTGCCTTCGCGATACGACGAAGGGTCCTCCCGAAAACCGCGACGATCAGTTGGTCGCATCTAGTCAGTCGCGATTGAACAGTCGGAATCGAACAGTCGGAATCGAGCAGTCGGAATCGAGCAGTCGGAATCGAGCAGTCGGAATCGAGCAGTCGGAATCGAGCAGTCGGAATCGAGCAGTCCGAATCAGGCACTTACTTCCTTGCACGTACGAGACGTTGCAAGTGGCAATACGGATCATCGTGATCGGATCCGCACGCGTATAAGGCAGGGTCTGCTAGATAGCCTTACCGACGAATCCTCTAGCAGGCCTGGGATGAAACGCTGATCTCACGAATTAGCACGTAGCCTTAATCATTTGAACTATTTACCCAATATTAATTTGGCGGGTAATACAAACGGTGATTTCGGGATCGACGCGTCCATACGATTGGGCTTGAGATTTACAACCTCGAGCGGGCTCGAGTCAACCGCGCGCCGAGCTCGAGATTCGCACCGTACGAACAAGGAGCGTGAGTCGAATTATGAACGTATAAAAAACCACACGAAATTCTATTTGTTAAATATACTTTTCTTTTTATTATATCGGAAGTCTCTTATTTCACCCGATTCTAATCCCACAATAATATAAGCGATTAAACAGACAGTACAAATAAAAATTAGAGACATTTATGCCAAAATCAAATAAAGAAATTATATAAAGCGAACTGAATACGCTTCTTAGATATAATAGAATTAAAAAGAGATGTGATAAAATACTGAATGTTTGTGACAAAAATGATAATGTTTATACTGTTGTTTTATATTATACTTGTGCCCAACCGATATTAGTTTATTTTTTCTTTCTGTAACTTTAATTTTTAATTAATTCTTTCTGTAACTGTTTTGTTACATACCATAAAAATCTAAAATAATATGAATTTCCTCTGGATAAGGCGATGATTCGGGAATGGCTTCCGCCGTATTTCGAATCAGGTATGCTATTCGGTTTGACATTGTTCTCGAATGGGCCGAAAGAGAACACGGAGAATGAGCGAGAGGCCAGAGGTAAAGGCAGATCATAAAGTAGTCAGCCGAGCAGCGATATCTTTCCCCGGAAAAGGATAAAATATGAAATATCCTCTCGTTCTGGCACTGAGCGAGCGATGTCGAGGGCACAACTTCAAAAGAAGAAGAGGGGATAGCGATTTCCTTAATTCTAAACGTACGAACATCGTCACCTTATTTCGGAACAAGACTACTAGTCAAGTATAGAGTGTATGAAATTTACAAAATTTACAAATGTATGAAGTGTCTTATTATTTTGTCCAGCACTGTACGAGTAAGTCGTCAATGGTTAAAGCACTTTGGACTTTAAGTATATTGAAGGAAAGGTTAGCTAGATTAGAACCGTGAAGATAAAGAGTGACAGGATCTTTTCAGGCGTTGCGTTCTTGTGGAATATTGTATGAGAAGGAAAGTTATAAATTATTTACATAGATGCTTAACATATCGTAGAATTATGGCGATATTATGATATTTAGAAGGTTTTTGTACATTCGTAATGGACTATTTTTCAGTTTTGTAAATTTTAGCCTTTGATAATAAACTTTTCTGTTGGTAGAAATGAAGGAAGCAGTTGTACTATGGTTTGCATTTCGATTGTTTCAGGTAATGTTCTTTTTGAAAAGATATATGAACACGATGTTTTGAGTGTAAGTTCGAGACTACATCTTACGCTACATATCCGTCTTCGACTAAACTGTTTTTTAATGGAAGGTTAATAATATTAAAATATAGAATAAATGTACGAGATAGCGCATATTATTTTGAATTTAATTTAATTTAATTTATACGTACTTGCAGAATAGACTAGCGTCGAAATTATTAGATTCTTGTGATTCTTCTCATGTTAAAGAAGGCTGTCAAAGTTCACCAAGTACTTTCTGCATATACGATCCTTACATTTAAAATCACCTTTTTATTATTCTCAAATTATATCAAACAAATTCTCACTAAACACAACATCCTCCCATTGATTTAATTGTTATATTTAGTTCTTTGAAATTTTGTTTGATACAGAAAATACATGTATTCGACCCATTCAAAAATACAGTAGACATATTTCTACTGTAGACATTGACGGTGTACCATACACATCCCGAGGAGAGTTATTTCGAACTGTTGCAAGTTTGAACTGCAATGTTTAGACGTGTTAAATTAGGTATGGTCTAAACATGTTTTAACTGTAGCACCGATACATTTTCTTTCCGTCTTGATCGAGTAACGAGCATTTATAAGAGAAACGAACGAAATATTAATTTTAGTCCGGTAATTCTTTTGTATTTTCCGAAGCAAAAAAATGAGGAAGTTATAAAACAAAAGATTTGCAATGTTTATGGTGATACTGCTACCAATAAACGGAATTTGTTCGGTATAGAAAACTGAATGAAAAGGTTATGCCTTTTTTTTTAGATAAAATAAAATTTGATTCTTCTGCAATCAATATTTAAGCACCGAACAAAATGTAGCCATACAAAAAATATAAATGTTCGTCCTTTCTGCGTGGCCTTTCCGGGGATAAAGACTATAGTTTTAATGACTGTAGCCGTAAGAAAAATGGTACGGCATGGGGTTCGTGTGGATAATATTGTGAATTGAAATCAAATCAAATTTGATTCTTCTGCAATCAATATTTGAGCACGAAAGTAAATGCAGCCATACAAAAAATATAAGTTCTCCGTCTTTTTCCGTGGCCTTTTTGAGGATAAAGATACGTTACATTATATTGCAGAAAACTTGCTATGTCAAACACGAAGGAACTTATTACACAACCTAATAATACTCGTCCCCAAAGGACGCAATGGAAGTTAATTCGCGGGAAGTTGTGTCAATAGTCGTAAATAATTTCGTGACAATGGCGCCGTAACCAGCCCTTAAACTCGAGCTTCGCTGAGAAGAGAGCTACGGGAGAACAAGGTAGCAGCGAGCTCGCCGTTTTCTTTTTTGCAAACTACCGTCCTTACTGCTGCTCGCGCGAGTTACTAACCCCGAGCATCGTAAATCGTCCGAGGGATAATTGAAAATGAAAATAGAACAGGATTTCGTTGCAACGGTATTTAGAAGGAACAAGACCTTAATGAGTCCGCCGGATCGTTTGTTGCGGCAAAACGTCGCTAAGCCTGCTGAGAACGACTTTAATTCCCTTCAAGATCATCAGTCAGATTGAAGTTATACTTGCACGGATTCGAAGCGGTTTGAGCCGGTTCCATTGTCGGTCGGAAAGCAGTGGCGCTTTGTTGCCGCGACTTCTAATCAACGGGTTAATCGTGTAGCGTTCGATAGCGCCGGTGACTCGCGTCATAGGAATATCATGACATCGGTAATAAGGTAACTGCAAACGTATGCGCTGATTTACCTTTTCGAAGATTAAAAGACAAAAATAGGAACTGGCTAGAAACTTGATATGCAACGTGAACTCTGATGTTGAATATGAATAAATAGGACAGAAATTTTAACACTGAATATAAATATAGGGAAATAAGGCATTTCGCTCGCAACAATTTCGAAACACTGAAATAAGTGGAATAATAATATACTAACAGGAAAAGTCTTCTTCTGCGGAACGAACTTATTCTGAGTTTTGTTCAAAGGGGGGAAATTTTAGTGCTTCGTACACCAAAATTGTAAAATTGAGATAAATATTAAGTGAAAAGTCAACTGAGTTAAACCATTTTTTGGAGGACCAATTTTTTTAAACTTTTTATGTTGCAATTCTATAGATTTTGATGAAAAAAACACCGAAAATGGAAATCTTATTGCCAGGAGTTCACTGGTTCAGACGTTATACGCGAGTATATTTGAGCACTTGAAAGCCTTTTTGACAGGTTAGAGCACCGCCATATTGGTACATTTGCTAGGTGGTACATGTAAGATCGGCCACGTAATACCGTGCAGATCCGTTGGATGGCAGCACAAGCACGTACGTAATAATAACACATGTACGAAATCAAAATGCGGAACATTGTAAGCGTGGCAGGGCCGGCCTAATGACCGGCCCTCTCCGCTCCCACGACGTCCTAACCCGAAATCAACTTGTACTATACCTTCCGAATATACTAATGTGACGACACTTTAATTTGTGAAAAACACTTGAAATTGCTTGCGTTTACACGCGTATAACTTCTAAATCAGTTAATTGGCATCTAGCGCATGCGCTCAATACTACTTAGTCCACCGACGAAATAAATTGCTATAGATATTAAACAGATGGAAGTAATCAATTGACTCGATAGCAAAAGTGGAACAGCTCGGACTGTAGTCAGACAATGCGGCGGGAACGGTAGAGCAAGTCTGCGCATTGTCAGACATCTCACGCAGCGACTTACGGATTTCTTCAGTGTGTTTGGAACAACTATACTCACTAGCATCCACTTTCCGTATTTTCACTACTTACATCTCCAATTTTTTATTTGTTCATCCATTTACTTATGGGACGTGAATTTCTTTGTGTACAAATAACAAAATGAAAAACGAAAGTGCGAAGCTGACAAATAAAGAATATTATTCATAATTTCATTTTCAGATTATTACTGTATAAATGTTTCTAATAAACGTAAATGCTTCGATCGTACTTGTTAATTTTTTATGTTTTTCGCGATTAATTCTAGATCGAAAAATTAAAATGCAGCGCTCATAGAAAACACAGTACAAAGAGCTGTTTTACATCCTACAATTCATTTTCAAAGAAGGTATATTATAACTAGATTCCAGATCTACATACAAATGTAGATTAGATAATGTAAAAATTGTATATGTATATCAAAACTAATTTCCTCGTTCAATTATTTTGAATTCAACAAGTTGCAAATAATATAGCAATATCCTTAAGTTCTTCTGTGTTTACAGTTTTGTATTTGACCTATTCATTTTTGTAATTATTGCAAAACATCTGTAGTGTAATTATAACAAAAGTATAAGTGTACAAATTAATTTGTATCCCTCTCTTCGCGAATTCATTGATTATTTACATAATCAATGATTATGATCAAATTTCCTATGTACTTACTCTACTTTACACGTCATTAATGAATTTCCAATATAATGGTTGAAGAATTTGAATTTAAATTAAAACTGCAATTGATCAACTGCGATAGCTAATTGTATATTTTCTATACAAACACTGTGCTTGTGTAATTTATACTTACCTGTTCTGTGCTACTAGAAGTTGCTGCATTATATCAACCATAGGGAAATAAATGAATGATTGGCATTGTTACTAACGATGCATACAATCATTCGCGAAATTTTTCAGTGTGATGAAACGTTAAATACGTATGTATGCTGCAGCATTGCTAATAATGCGATTTTTGATACAAAGACAAGACTTCCATTATACTAAGAAGGCACTTCGCAACAGTTTGTTAATTATCGCCAATTAATTTGACCGTACAATGCTTATGCATCTGCCGTTCCATTGTAACGTGCGGATTGGATAATGATTTTCCTGCGACATTTCCTGCGAATGTCATTCGTTATTGGCAATTCGGCTATAAACGGTGAGAATACTGCCAATATACACGCCACAGCTTTTCGACGGCAGTCGTCACTACTCGACATCATTTACTAAAAACGTGTGAATTTGTTGAACTCGATACAAAATTAATTCATGTATCCCGTATATTGTTTAAAGTGAAATGTTAAAATTATTATTTAGATAATGAAGGTAAACCTAAAATTATCCATCGTTTCACCTCTTAATGATTTCAATTGTGTAAGTGTTAGGTGTATGAATAAAATGAAAGTAAGTGTGGTGAAAATATTATATTACATGACTTAATCAAATTTTCGGGTGTACTTCCGAAAAGACCGTATCTCCGATTTTTTTAATACTCTGGATTCTTACGTATTTTGACGTGCTAATTACGAATATGATAGTGAAAATTGGCGCAAATGTTATTTTCATAGCGAATGCCATGAAAAACCGATAAAAATCATAGTTTTTTTCCATTTATTTCCGTAAATAATGGGAATTTTGGAAAATACTTCAGATAAAAGTTGCAGGCCTCATCAAAATACATATTTTATGTTGTATTGATTTTTGTCATAAAGATAATACTTTCTGAGAAAAATGATAGGTAATTACATGTATCGAAAGTATGGTCCGAGTTAGGTATGATAAAAATCAATAGAACATAAAATGTGTATTTTGATGAGTTCTACATTAAGTTTCGGTTTAGGTTTAGGTTAGGTGAGGTTGTTTTTCTAAAAAACTATTGTCTTTATGACAAAAATCAATAAGACATAAAATGTGTATTTCGATGAGGTCTACAACTTTTATCTGAAGTATTTTTCAAAATTCCCATTATTTATGGAAATCAATGGAAAAAACTATGGTTTTTCGTGATTTCCGCTATGAAAATAACATTTGCTTTAATTTTCACTATCATATTCGTAATCAGCACGTCAAAATACGTAAGACTCCAGAGTATAAAAAAAATCGGAGGTATGGTCTTCTCGTCAGTATATCCAAATTTTCTTTTCAAGGTTAGCGAATATTAATTCTATACTTATGATGTTTCATGAAAAACGTTGTTTTCAATATTGTCAATGT
The DNA here is from genome assembly GCA_913789915.3 of Sphecodes monilicornis. Lineage (NCBI taxonomy): Eukaryota > Metazoa > Arthropoda > Insecta > Hymenoptera > Halictidae > Sphecodes > Sphecodes monilicornis. The sequence goes on along the minus strand of OU565294.1, from coordinate 25,081,609 downwards.
TATTATATGTATATTCGTTAATTATAAATAAAATAATTTTCATATGTGCAATAGAGTTTATTTAATCATGGATAAAATTTTTCTACACGAAATTAAAATTAACTACAATTATCAAACTCACAAAAGTATGTTGAGTTAGTTAGAATATTTAATGGTGTATTGTATTATACCGTCGTGTAACTGTCGTGTTGTGGTCGATTATAACACCTGGTCGTGTATTGGTTGGTCCATAAATAGTTTTCCAAGCTGTAAAGTAAAATTAAATTGATAATATAAACTGAAACTCAAACTTTCGCTGTAAAATTTTCAAATAAATTATAATAAATTCGTTAATACTAAAATAGTAACAAAAAATTGTTAAATCTCTCGAAATGGTGATAATTTTTAAAAATAACGATATCGCAAACTCAAATGATATTGACATAATGAAGTTATCTTTTTATGCCTAATTTTTTCTTCATACAAATATTATGAATAGTTTATTGAATCAGAGAACGCACGAAAATGAAGTATGATCGACTGGTTATTATTCCAATTTTGAGCATTAAGAGTATGTATTGGATATACCAAATTTTAAAGTGATTATATTTGAAATTATTAAACATTTCTTGTAAGAAATATACATGAATGGAAATTATTTTTGTTACCCTGTGGACACTTCAAGATTATATTACAATGATACAACATTTAGGTATAGTTGAATTTTTGTGAAGCTGCGACTTTATTAATACTTGGTTATTAACAAACATACAATTCTTAGACAGTTTTTTCACATTAGAAAGAAAGAATCAAGATTTGGACATCCTTAATCAATGCTACGGTGTTACATTGAAAATTGGAACGTTCCAATACAATTCTAAGCGAACAATCTTGTCGACGTGTTCTTGGTACATGTATCTACAGTTTCGTAACTATAAAAGTCTTTGGCTGCCTGGAATGTAGCTACGCTTTCATGTTATTCACACGCTAAATTACTACTTCGCATAAATAGTATAACACAATCATTTCACAGGTGTATAAATTACAATGTGCTTAGCACAGCTAGGAACTCGGATTGGAAACGTTACGGTCGGTTACGGTGATTATCATTAATCTACTTTTGATTATCAGCAAGAATAGTAATATTAAATATACAATTTTTTACATGGATTCAATATTAACTATTCGTTGGACAGCGGATAGCGAAGGCATCGCAGTAAGCTTACTTGCAACGGTCAGTAGTGGAATGCGTGTCGCGTTGCACCGTTCGCGAGAACGTCCTTAATTTAGCTCTTAACAGTAAATTAAAACTTGAACGGTACAAGTTCGCGTAAGTCCAAGTGGGTTAATTCTAATTTTACTCGAAGCGATACAAAAAATTTAGCTACATGGCTGGACGGGATACAAAAAGACACACGAAATAAGCTTGTCATTGAAATCTACATCGACGATCGTAAAATTCATCTTGGTGAGACACGACACTGCAAATCCTCGCGTTTCGCCCCACTGAATCACGTCGTTGTCTATGCACTTGTAATATTCACCGGGCTACGACTAACCTAATTTACGATCGGGTTTGGAATGTATTTGCTAGACCGTGACATCAATTCGAAGGTTTGTTTGTCATTATTTCAGAATACTGTTAATGCTGGCGTGTTATCTTGCTGTTGCTCTTCGCTGGTGCTCTTCAAACCACATTACATAGACACAAGATGAATTATGTTTCAACTAATTTTTATTCTTCGTTGAAACAAAGCCATACCAAATCTTAGCTGCAGCTTCTCGAAGCTCAGTCTCAGTCTGAAAATTCGATGAAAATTGACTTTTTTGTTACTATTTGAATTCCTTAACCATGTCAAACCAGACTTTCCATTGTTCGAATCTTCAATTCTTCCTTTGCCCGAAGGTTTGATGAAAATGATCTTTTTCTTTATTATGTGTCATACCGTCTTGCAATCTTTACTATTATCCGATTATTCGAACCATATAAAAATTTTAAATGTACTCGAGTCTTCAAACCATTTTCAAACCATGCTAAACGATGCGTGTGATCTTGCATTAATCTCCCAGTAGTTCATCAGTCTTCAAAGCATTCAGTTACTTGGTTACTCAAGTTCAAGTTGGTTTAACTAATTTTGATTTTTCCGAAGATGTCGTTCTTTGTAGTTCCCGAGGTTATAAAGCATTCAAATACATAGATACAAATTGGTTCACCGTTCCAATAAATTTTATTTTCGTCTTAAAACAGAAGTGACCAGAATTCAAGTTACCGCATCTTCGGAGCATATTAGACTTTTCAACTTTCTCTTTCGTTCTTCGTTCCTAAGCTTCGATAAGACCAGATTCTCCGCAAAAGTGTCGGATCCTTTCAATCGTTATCGAACAATATCAAACCATGTACGTAATCGTACATTCATTCTTCGACGCTACTCGAGTCATTCTACAAACTTTCTTCGCACAAATTAAATCTAAACTGCCTGGTTCATCATTTTTCCCAATTGTTATTTTCCATTTAAAATAGACGTAAACTAGAATTCTCGTTATTTCTTCGTTTCTACTTAAATCCTCAATTTCTGGAAAGTCCAATCAAATCTTCCATCACCGACAAAACTGTCGAACGATTTAGGTACACAAGCTGATTCGTCGTTCCACTTTTATCTTCGATTTGGACCGATCGCCGCCTTGGAAGACCCAGAATCCCAGCAGCGACTCCACCAAGTAATTTAGACCCTTTAAATCCTTCGTTCCTTTCTCGTCCCGAAGCTCCGGCAAAAAAAGGGCTTCCTCCAGCGTCACCGAGCCCGCATCAACCGCTTCCGAGGCCGTTTCTTTTACTCGCTATCGGAGCAGCTGGCGTTCTCCTGTAGTTTGTCAGTGTCTTTGTTGGCGTCCCCGTTGCTGGAACAGGCGACCTTGCTGTAGCCGTAGATCTGCGAGTTCCTCCTTCGGTAGTACCAGCTCACGGCCAAATAGACCGTCGGTGCAACTATCAGCACGGCCAAATTGACGGCGAACAGGATCGACATCCTGTAGAACCACAGGGTCGACTGCATCGTCCAGGACAGCTCCTTCAGGACGCATTGGGAGTCCGCGAAGTTCGAGTGCACCGAGTCTTCGTAGCAACGGGTACACTCGGTGTCCAACGGCCCTGAACAGGCCATACAGCTATAGTGACAGGGCACGCAGCCTGACTTTGTCTCGTCGTAGACAGCGTAGGTCTTGGCAGGACACTTGGTCACGCAGAGGCCATCGTACAGGTACCAGAACCGGTTACATTCTGAAAAATTACATACATTTTTGATGGTCCTTCGTCTGTTCCCCCTCGGCAGACTTTTCCTCTTTTGTGGCGTTGTTCGTGTGCTGTTGCGCGAACGTATTATATGCCTTCCGACGATAGGATGACATCGATCGATTTATTCGTTGGACCATTTCATAGTTTTTCGTTGATCGTTTAAGGATGGTGATAATTTTTTTTATCTTGGCAACCGTTTACGGAGAGTGAATTTGCTTCTGTAGGAGGCAAACATTTTAATTCTGCAGTTTCTTCTGCATAGTTCTAAAAGAGGTAACTGTATGTGTCAAAAGGTTGATGTACGAAACAATTTGTCTGACGAAAGGTAAAAGATTTAGCGACTGCTTCGTTAAATAGAATAAATTGGGCAACGAAAAGTCAGGAATATCACTGTAAATTTCATATGATCACGGTACTATCGCATAGGTGTACAGAATATGACAGATATATTTTGATTTTAATGAATTTCTTAGATATAATTTGTAGTCGTAATAATTGATGCCTCCATTTTATAGAAAATAGAGTACGCAATCTGCGCAGTTAAATGGAAAATATGGTAGACAAACTCGATACTGCATCGTTTAAAGGGCAATTAACAGTTGAATTCATAATCAGATTCTGAAACTAGTTTATGAATAATTAAATTAGGTCTTTCTTGTTAACAATACTAAGATATGTTCCGTTTATTTAGAAAAGAAACTTTCATAAACTTAATCGTAATCATAAGTCATTATAGAACGTAAGAAGCCACTAACTTTTCCCTTAAATCGTTATATTTTACCTATGACAGTTTTCAAGGATAATAAAATAGCTTTATTGATTTAGTTATTGTTGTAATCGTTACTAGTTATTTATTTGAAGATTTTAATGAATTTGAAAAAATAATTTTCAAATATCCAAAATATTTCGTCTCTGCAAAAACTGAAGTTCCTATATCAAAAACATTGTTTTGTAACTAATTCTCCTGATCTCGCAAGAATTTAAATTAAATTAGGCTATTGTCTAGATCTATTGTATTTGTTTGAAATTTGTAAACGCTGTAAGCATAGACGAATTAATCACGGTGAGTGTAACAGTTGCTGTACCAGAGATTAGCAAAATCTGCGAAATTATGTCGTTCCGTATAAGTATTCAATAATTACACGTTTCTCGAACAGCGCGCAAAGTTTGCAGATTGTCCCGTGATACAGCAAGTTGAATATTCAAGTAATATCCGTGTCGCGAGCAAGTTTGGAATCCTTCTCAGACGCAAGGTATGTTTAGAGCGCCTTTATGCAGTTAATGCAAATGTTGGTAAACCTATGCTCGACACGGAACAATCAAGGATTCTGAATTACGGTTTGAATCGATGGTCATAGAAGCTGGAAACGAGTAATAGCTTGGAACTACAATTTCCGCCGATATATCGTTTCGGATCAAATGCCAGTAGAAACTTCCGAAAGTTATATGTCATCCGTATGAAATCATTTAAACAGTTGATTCGATACATTCGTTGCATTCTCGAACGTGGAAAAAACAATGAAGTTTGGTCCGACCGAACGGTGAATACGCTTCTTCTTGAACGCATTGCCGAAATAAAGTTTATACTTGGGCTTAAACGCCGATAGAAAATTTTAAAGGCAATGTCGTGCATATCAAATTATTTAGAATCCTGATGTTATGCATGTATTGTATATACGATCGTGTAAAGTACCATTTTAAGTCACCCTGATTACATCCTAAACATATTTTGTATTCGCTAAATTGCCAAAATAAAATTTTCAGATATTACCAGATAATTTTGAAGACAATGTCATCCATATCGAAGTATTTAGACTGCTGACTTTATGCATTTAGCGTATGTCCGAACGCATACTTTTCGTTTGATAAATTATTAATATAATTTTTTCTATACTTATAATTTGATCGTGAAAATTCTTATGAAAATGAAAGACTTGCATAAACACCGGCAGTCTAGCATGTGCGATTTTTGTGTTTCTGTGTGTTCGTTTTGAAGACAATGCATATTAAACGTAGCTTACATAAAAAAATAATATGTTACAGGTTATGATAAATACTGCTTAAAACTAATTTACATTGAGGCGATAACGGCGTTGTAGAACTTAAAAATAAACAAATATAAATAATAATAATATGTTCACGCAAATTAGGCCTCGGTGAATTGCACTGATACATTAAGTTGTTTCTTGTCGTAAAGTAATGAACATTCGAGAGAGCGTCTCGAGATTTGATTCGCCCAGCCCTAATACAAATCAGTCTCGCTATTTTGTAAGTGAACGTAGAGATCTCAATTTGCGTTATTTTGTAGAAGAAAAACAATTAAGCGAGCAAGAACCAACTATGGAGGGTCAACCTTGCTGGCTACTATTTACAACAACTATGACACAACGAGCGCGACTACCGAGCATGCTGGACTACTACATAGACTCATTATGATACTAGGTGGAACTGAATGCATGTTGACAAGTGTAAATTTATGTGCATACGTATCGGTCAATTTCCAAATTATTGCGACGATGTTCGAATTTGCTGAACAAGAAGTGTTTATACAATTCCATTATTTCGGTAAAGATTACTCAAAGTTTGAATGTTATGTTATAAATATAAATAAAATGATTTTATAATATAAGTAGATTTACCAATTTGTTAACATTGAAATGCGAACAGCTTATCGTACACATACATTTATATTTAGATATATTTCGAAAGAAACTCCTTCCTTTATAGAAATAAATTTCAGAATTACACACAACGTGCCGCGATTAGTACGAACTATTAACAACTTCGTTTGTCATGTATGAGGTTAATTAAAGCTTCAGAGATGCTGCGAGTATTTTAAAGCTTAAGGAAGGGTGCCATCGTAACTATCAGCCAAAGTTTACATAAACATGTAGACGGTATCGCATGCAAGAAGAATGAAAAATAAGCACCATTACTAATTATACGATAGCAGATGGTATAGCTTGTGATAGAATAGAGGACACGTATTAAGTCGAAGTATTTTTCATCCAAGCAAGCATCATGTACGCTTACATTATGTTATAATTAATATTTAAAAGACATCGGAATGTCTGAAAATAATTTTCTGAAACGTCGAATATTTATACGTCAACTATTATTCGACTACATTTTAGTTTGTATGAAATCAACGATTCCAAATGGTAATGACAAAATACACGAAGTCTGAAAACCTTTTCATTTAATTTTATTTAGTGATGTTTCAATTTTTTTATAAGAAACATTGATTTCAGAACTTGTTTTACGATATTAATATATGTAAATACAAGGCATTGATAAGAATAAAATAATTAGATTATTTTCTCTGTAAATTGTATTAAGAAAATATAAGACAACAGCATAGTAGAGTTGAAGTTTACAAGCATAAGCTCGTAAGAAAAAATTGCATAAATTCTACGTGAATGGAGGAATTTTAATGTACTGTATATTGAATTTTAAAAATAACTAATACTATATATTGTAGTATACGCAACGCAGCAATGAATAGTAAGAATATGTGATATAGACTACAGATTATACAAGACAAGAAATATTTAATGTATTACATTTCTTTACAGAGTAAAGTCGTCTACGTTTGTAATGGTATAAACATTAACAGACCTCGTACGAAACACAATGTCTCCTGATATGTATTCGCCTGTCCCATGTCTGCCACCCCCAAACAAACCCAAAGTATCCAGGACCTATCGAAGCATGTTAGAAATAATTCTAAACTACGCTATCTACCATAAGTTAGTGTCTAATGCATATTGTACTATTGCCACCTACAATTCAAACAACTCGATACGAAAGCAACGTTTAGCGAGAGGATACATGTACGTAGGAACATTACAGAACGATAGAGAAGTAAGACTCACCGTGCTGGTGAAGCGATCAGGGATAGGTCTTTTATTATATTTTTTTATTGATTGGTTGTACATGTGTGGTTGTGGATGTGGATGTGGTTGGTGATGGTAGTTGGTGATGGTGGTGGTTGGCTGGTCTGAAAATATCCGCACCGCAACTCGCCCACGGAGAGGCCCAAGTACCTAAATACGTTTTCAGAACCTGCTATGGAGTAAAGGGATGAAGCGACACGTGACACTTCAGGTGCACCGAGTAATCTTTCTTTTCGCCTCCGTGTCCCCGCCGCACCGCGGGGAATTCAATTTCGATCTTCTGGATAAACGGTGTCCGATCATCTTTCTTTTATTTTTCCTCCCCTTCATCTTCTCTCTCTCTCTCTCTCTCTCTCTCCCTCTCTCTCTCTCTCTCTCTCTCTCTCTCTCTCTCTCTCTCTGTTTCTCTGCTTTGCTTTTTTCTGTCCCTCTTTCCGGTCACTCTTTCACACAGGAAACTCGATTTGTCGCGTCGGAAATTGCTGTGGATTTCTTTGTCTTATTTTTTCGACTTATTTTTGCGCAGGCTACGCGTAACAGTGGGCTCTCTTCCGTCGATGGCTCCGCGTGTGTCACGATGGTCCCATTGCTTTTATCGATTTTATTAAGCATACCAGGAAACAGTCGAATAAACCCTCCGCTGTTCAGTGACTCGCAGATTCGGTTGAACAGGATCCACCGGCACACTTCGAGTGTGAAGTGTGGATCAACAGCGAATAATACTGCGTAAAAAGTCGATGAAACCGTGTCGAATGAATTTACCGCGTTGTCGATCTTTCGTTCCCGAAATTGGGTCGAGGATTCGTGAAAAAGCACGATCAGTTTTCGCTCTAAGCGCTGGAGAAATTTGTGTTTGGTTGTTATTTTTGCACTGAATATATGTTACTAATATTAAAATTTATCTTTCCATAGTAAAAATCACTGCGGCTTTATATTTATAGTTACACACACACACACACACACACACACACACACACGCACACACACACACACACACACAGGGAGAGAGAGAGAGAGAGAAATGTGTGTGTTTTATGCGTTGTAATATTTAGGGAACACCTTTCCAGGTTCACCATAGGTTAAAAATTTGTTAAACATTTAAACACATTAAACGATCAGATATTGTTAATCGTCTTATCGTACTTATATGTTGAATTGAATCATTGTTATTAAATAGATAATGTATTCTTCATGCATTAACATAAGTGAAAAATGTCTTTAAGAAATGTTCCTTTTATAACTGAGAGCATTCTTGCTCTCTTCAGGACTTATTTCACTGTATGATAGTGTGTTTTCATATTGATGTTTCTAGTTTTTGCATTTTGATGTCACAGTATTTTATGTTCACGTTGCAGTGAATAAGAAGCAATATGAAATTAAAAAATGGCAAAGTACCGAAAGTCTGTGAGCGATTACATAGTGTACAAAATTTTGTGCACTATAATTTTGAGTTACTTTTTCTATAATGGTGTTTTGTTTGCACCTACCGTCTACATTCGCGTGTACTCGGATAGCATGTACCAACCGAATTAGTTACATAGGACATTTACACATATCACGAGATGAACAATTTCTTAATCTACGGCATAGGTAACTCGATTGAATGTTCCTTGGATTGGGAATGATTTTTCCAACAGAGAGGGAGTTTGTCGAGAAGTTTAATTCGATCGAGGAAAGCAGGGGACAATCGTATAAAATTAAAAATCTTAGGTGTGAGAGGATAAATAGGGGAAACGAACAAGTTATAGCCGCAGAAACACTGTTAAACATTTTAGTTAAATAATGTTAGATATTCAAAACGAGATGTCGACTACGAATTTTTAAACAACAAAAAATAAACGATTGTAACGTGTTATTACTCACAATTGGTACGTGATTTGTCAGAACTATTGAAGCAACATTAGATTAATTATTTACAATTCTGTTCTTACCGGCATTACCATAAAAAAAAGGTAAACAGAAACAACAAATCTTGAAACCAATTACACCAATTACATTTCTCGTTGTTAAACTAGTTATCTACAAACACATATAACAAAACTCCTAATTTAGATGCAAATAGTATACAGGCTGGTGTTACAATTTAGGCTGAGGGACGACTGCTTCCCAACTGAAAACAAATTCGCAATCATACTATTTTTATCATTAAAAAATGAATTCTGCGACACATTTGTAGACGCAGTAGTATATTTTTCTTGGACTAGTTAGCAGGAATATTTCACTTATTAAAAATAAAAATAAAAAATGTGAAATATTTTTCAAAATTTATTTATCTCGCAAAATTGCTATCTCAAAGATGCTATTGAAGATTAGAATATGTGTCGAAAATTTGAATAAGATTCTATCCAAACATGGTAAATATAATTTATATACATAATTTTATACAACATACATATTTCGGTACATATGTTATGTAGAAATCATTCGCAATCGTTCAGAAAGCGGAACCATCCATGTAGTACTACTACAGCTACATACGTCTATTATAAAAGGAAAATTAAATGTATAGAATTTTGCAAAATGCATGCACAAACACCATAAACAAAATACGTACAAGGCAATAGAAAAACTTTCATTTGAATGCATTGAATGCTTTCGCAAAAAGAACATGCAACGCTACAACACAGTCGTTTCAAGCGAAATAATTAACGTTCCTAAAAGATTAACGAATTGCAGGCAAAGAAACTAGAAGATTATTATTTGAAAGTCGCTTAAAACTGCTTGCGAAAGTTAGTTCGTTGAAAAAAACAAGTAGTGTCGCGTCGAATCGTTTTACGTGCGAGCAATTAAAATTTGGAAACGGTCACTGGTATACAGCATTTCGCGAGATGGAGCTATTAGGCGATGCTGTCCAACTATGCAAACTGTTAAGTATTTTCATTATTCAAATACAGGTGTTATGACGCCTCTCTCAGAGTTCACGTGAAAATTCACTGAATTATTCATGAGGCGCAAGCAGAAAACTTTCCGTATACGGGAAAGTTATATTAAAATCTATTCCTATGTTAACTCCTGACGGTGTAACTCCTCACGCGCGAATCGCGCCCCGTGTTTTCAAATCTTTCCAAATCCCGCCATTAGCATTTATCTCGTTATTCCTCCTCGTAACAGTATACAGATCAAATCGTTTCGGAAAATTATGCGTCGCCGGGCGACGTAGCCACGAATAACGTAGCGACTTCGCGAAGAGATGTAACATTCCCTGGAGAAAATATTGTTCATAGTTTCAGACGATACAACTCGACGCAAAAAAGACAAACGAAGAGAAGTAAGATTCGAAGTTTTTGGAGCGATTCGTTCCTGAGAGAATCTTGTTGAATTATTCGTGCACTTGGTATTACTGGCTCCCATACATATCCAAATATATGCAACCAGTAAATTTAGATAAATTGTTTCTTTAACCCCACAAACTGTATAACTTTATATTTTAACAGAATAAATGTTAGCTAATCTATGTGTTGCTAAAAATGAATAAAAAACATAACACCTACATCTTTTACCAAATTAACTTGGCAAATAATATAGAAACGTTTATACTATTTATTATTATTTATTTATTGCTTTAAATCGAATGATGTTTAATTTATAAATATGTAGATATTTATACAAATGTATGGAAACGTCTAACACCAGTGACAAATAATTATTTTAAATGGTATGTACATTGATTTTAAGCAGTTTTGCCTGATGTTGGCTACAGCAATTTGATCAATATGTTTTAATAAATATTACTTATTTTGCTCGATACTAATGTAAAAATTGTGAAATAATAATCTAGTGCGATATAAAAAACTATACTTGTGAGATATTTCCGTGATCTGCAAACGGATACTTTTGGACCATAGGGTACTCCAGTGTCTGACCATTATTGGCTGATTCTACTGCCAGCATCATTTTTATTATTTCACGTTAAGTTTAAATAGATGTTCAAAGAATTTTATCAGTACATTCACTATAAGTAACATGGTTAGAAAGTTTATCCAACTAAATTGGGAAACAAACATATTTTATTTATTTTTGATATCGTAATATTTTCTCAAAAACGAAACCTCAAACGCAGGAAATGTATCTCATTTTCTAAAAAATGTTGACACATACGTATATGGAAATTTAAAGAAACATTTCCAATAAACTAAAAACTATTTTAACCACTTCTAGTATAGAAGAATCGGATGATCGATTGACAAAACTAAATCAACGATTTTTGGATAATAATACTATCGTTTCGGTATTAAGATACTATGTTTGCGAGGTAGATATATAGTTTACATAACGTACCTAATAAAAAGTAGAAATAATAATTCATATAACGATAAAATATAATAAAGAAACGGATATAATATTAAAATTAAACCAGACTTAAAGGCATCTAATATGAATTCATGACCTGTTAAAATAGAAATTAGAATTAAAATACAAATTAACATAGTCGGAAAGCATCTGAACGCTACGCTAATGGTTAGACTCTGGATTTTATTTGTTTGTGACAATTTCGAAGCTACAGGAAACAGCAAATTATGAAATTTTCACGATCGTCAATTTTATACGAGCACACGAGCAGTAATGAAAGTAAGCCAATAATTTTGAAGAATACGTTTCAAAATTTTTTCCTCGTAAACTAGAATCCAAATAAACCTCTACAGTCTAACAGTAAGAATTCGTCTTTCCCATTGACGTATGAAAACCATAATTCATACGAACGTACAGTCAATGTCAAACAAGTCTTCTTCCACTGTTTAAAATAGAATATCTTTTTTGAATGAAATAAAACGACTAGAATTATCCGAGGACACAGAACAATTAGATCGGTAAACGGTAGATCGTGTGTAACTTTGTTGCAAAATTACATACTGTAGTCAGAATCGTAAGGATAGTAATAAAGATTGTGTTTTATAACTATTTTATTTGAGCTTGCAATAAAAATTTGAACAAATACATTTTGCACATTTGTATCGATTATATGTATGCATTTCAAAAATGTTACCGAAATCGATAAATATTGCGATGCGTTACGCGTAGTTCAAAATTAGAAAAATCGCAATTATTCGAATCACCGACCTACAAGAGTAATCAATTTTCAAACGTTTGTCGCTTGTTTCCGTGTGAACCGATTTCGATGAAATTGTCAAAATGTATATAGAGCGACGGCAAAATGTATTTGAACACCGAGTTTGCGATTCTCGGAGAAATTGTCTAAATTCGAATTATGATAATTTCGTTAAAAGCTATATTAGAATAACAAATTTGTATTCTCATTAAAGTTTGAAGCTTCTATTTTTGCAGACTACCATTCATTTTTTCTATGACATTTGCGCATGATATGGCAGGTAAAAAACTGATGACATGTTTCTGATTGAAAATGCTACAAATTGAATCGTCTCGTAAAACAATAAAATAGTTTGGTTCTGTATGAATTTATTCGAAATTTTAAGATCCAATCTTCCTCTTTACAATGACTGCTGAAAACCTAATCGACGATTCTTTTGGCTGTTTTGTAGAACAAAAATGAGGAACATGTTTGGTCGTATACGGTATACTTTATATTATTGCAAGGAAGGCGGTACACAATCCGGTCAAAACTAAGTAAATCAGACAAAAAAAGTCATAGGTCAAGTTTTAAGTATTCGAATCTACAGTGGTTTCAGTCATGAGAAAAATTGTTCAATGTTTCTACAGATGTCTCGAGGTCCGATATTTTCGATCAGGAAATAGTCTTCGGTTTCGCAATCGCTGTATCATGCAAAAGTAAAAGTTTCAAGCTTTACAATTAATCCGGTTTTATCGTCGAACTACTTCTTTTTAACCGTACGATCACGGTTTAAATATCAATGATTCTTTGAAAATGGAAAATATAATGCTGCAATATTTTTTTTTAGGTTCACTGTAACCGACATGAATTTGCAAAAAATATTGTTCAACTTTTTGTCGGAAGCTCTAACAAAAAAGTTGTAAAAATCGTAATTCCGACCAATTGTAATTTTCTTAAAATATTGTTAACACATCGTCCAGCTAACTTATCTTTCTATCGCCTGAAAAAAAGACTCGAGTTGTTTGGCGCAATTCGAAAAAAGTTGGTCCGTTTTAATGGGTGGACAAAGACTTTTTCAACTGACTGTAAAAGCGCTCGAAGCCACGCGCTATACGTGGAAGGGGGCCGGGGAGTCGTGAAATCCGTAAAAACTTGTTCGCTGAACAGGCAGGCCGCCATCCGCGTTCTAGATTGAGCGATCAGTCATGCGACAAATACGGCGCGATTCCAAAACCACATGAATCCGCTAAACATGCAACCGTATGGGCTCGGTATTCGCCGTATCTACGTGAAATTCGACGGAGGCATGCTTCAGTGGCACGTACCTGTCTCCCCTGTACGAAATAGAAACCAGCGTTTAGTGTATCCGTGCGTTTGTATGCGTGTGCGCGGGTCTGAACAATTTGACCGGGCAATGATTCGATTAGTTCTTGAACGAGCTCGTGTGTCGTGTCGTGTCGTGTCGTGATCAATAACGTATGCCCGGCTGGGTTTTCTTTGTTCAGGATATTTTTCCCCTTTTAATTCATCCATGATATACAAATTTCAATGTCGCATATAATGGTTCATAGTAGTTGCAATTACTTATACAATATTATTATGTATATGTGTACATAAACGTACGCGTTATGTACCGACACCTTTCCCTCGATAGTTTTCTTCCTCCTCCTCGTCGCTACGACGGCGATCTTCTAATTGCACAAACGAACCTCGTATGGAGGAACCTTCTATTTTTCTTTCTTTCTCTATTTCCTTTTCTTCTATTTCTCTTTCGCAGCGGGACTCGCCGGCAACAGAGAAAATCAAGACGCGAGGAAGAAGAAAACAATGTTAAGGCGTGAACACGTCAGGCTAGTCGCACCTCGCAGCTCCTCCTTTCTTTTTTCTCTCATCTCTCAGAACTCTATAACTTAGGATATGTCGCCTTTCCAAGCAAAGATACATTTTACAATACATACAAACATTTACAATAGATACATTAACAATATGGTGGACCGCGCCGCCGCTGGACAGCGTCAAAACTCCGAATCGGGAGAAACTTTCGTCATCCTGGACATCATTGCCATTTCATAGACCTTGATTTTGCTGTTTCGTTATCTCAGAACATTATAAATATTACGTTTCAGTTTTTGGTTCAATCGTTAAATTGGTTTCTTTTGATTTTCCTACTTTTTCAGACATATTTCGTTCAAGTAAGAATCGTAGTGGCAATCAGAAAAAAATGTTTGTTTTAAAAAGGGGCTTTCATTGAGTGCAAGGATGTCAAACCGCAGAATTTGCTTTCACGAAATATGTAGTTCATGCGAATTGTCAATTCTATACGACTATGAACATTGTACAGAAAATTCTACTTCCTACCAATGTTTGCTTAATCATAGGAAGAAAATAAAGACTTTGTCAAACGTAAGCTAAGTTTTCATATTATTGTCGTATATTCGATAGGATTTACTATAAATTCGTAATATAGAAAAAAGAACCGCATAACAAACGAAGGACTTAAATTGTTCAATAAGAAATGCATTTAGTTTCGATCAATTACTAAAGTCACTTTAATGTTTGAAAAAGTTAAGAAAACAACGAATGCTAATGATAAATATAAACTAATATTGTGGCAAGGATTACTATTTACGATGAAATTTAACTGGCATTAAAATACGAAGGAGAAATTCATTTTCCTCCGAGTTTGCAAAAACGTGGGAAGTTTTCCAGCTTCGGTAAAACGGAAGTATATTCATAGAAATAAGCTTAATACCCGCTGCGTGTGCACATTTGCATCCTGCATAATCTATGAAACATAATTTTGCGCTAGTATATGGACAATCACGCACAACGAATTAATAGTATTATCCGCTGTTAAACAGCTGTATCATCGACGACAGAGATTTCAACCAAATCGATTCGTACCGTAATTTAAACGTCAAATATCGATCCGATCGAGTTATTAACTACCGAATTACGAAGCTAGTTCGCTGTTACATTTCCACGTGTTCATTGAAAATAATTTACTCCGTGAAATGGTTGTTAACACTGATTTCATTTAATCCCATTTTCGTGGTGTTGAAGCGTAGAACATCGAACTTAAAAAATTCTACTAATATAAAATTTTCCGTGTAACTTATATTTTAATCCCGCTAACTTTTAGTGCTCGCAAAAAATCGTTCAATGTTGTTTCATTGTTACCTTGCATTAAGAATTGTTGTTCCATATTGAACTGAAAATTTATAAAATAGTTTATTTTAAATATTACATTCACGGTAAAATGAAGCACAATTATGATGAAATAAGAACGAAAGTCCTCAACGAAAGTATAATGGCCTAATACGTAGCAAAGGAATAATAAAACCGTTGTGTGCTAAACATTTCTAGTAACGCCACATGACTAAGTCACAATAAAATAGTATTAAAAGATAAGACAATCTTTACTTTCCTTTCCATCCAACAAAATAGTTAGCCATAGAGGAACTTTTGTGATTTCTGTACTTGTAAATAAGTCGCTAAAACGAAGAACCTGCCTAAACCTTTGCACGCTATAAAATATTTGAAAATTCACTACTAATTTTGACATTTTAATATCTGGCAAAGTCATACGGATATTCGAATGAAATGTATTTGGTTTTATTGTGTCGTGTACGCCAATTAAAAATTATAATCTATAGACGCTAAAGGCAAACAATAATCTAAAAATAAACAAAACCGTGCAGTAATATTTTGTATACTGTGTAAAACATAAAACTTTTCAAAAATTGCAACTTCTCGACTTGATCGGAGGGCCATATTTGGGTCCACATTTTTCGACAACACCGTGTGTCAAAGAAACTGTTCTTCGAAATACAAGTAACGAAATACCTCGTTTCTAGCGAAAGTGTTCTACACAAATACGAATATTCCGACTGTCTAGCCGCGTCGTCCGACGTATTGTACACCTTGGAAGATACCTCGCTCCTGAACGAATTTTAACACATCCAAAATCCTGTTCTATGTAGCATTTGTCCACGTTTACACCGTTCATTTCCCACTTACTGGACTACCAACACCCTTCCGCGCTGATTAGAATAATTGACTCTTATCGTTAGAATCCAATATACACGTATGATCGGTGTGTATCTACTGTGCAGAGGTGACAAGTTGGCTGGGCCGAGTAATTCCGCTCTGATTGGCGTCTACTGCCCCCCCCCCCCCCTCCACTGTCGAAAATCCACGAGCCCAGCCTCCTTTCGAGTTCACCTTCGAAAGGATCGCCTGTAAGAATTAGATCGCGCGATGCGGAAACGTCACGCGACAATCGTATTGTCGATAGTGGAGGGGGGGAAGCGTACCGCGGCTATGCCCAGCTGACAAGTTGTCATCCGTGCACAATGCGCGCGAATGAATGTGTTACTTTCGTAATTGTTTCACTTTCCGATTCGTTTTTCTCTGGATTCTCGACACAATCCGGGACGCGTCTGGAATTCATCTCGTGACTTTTCCGGCAGTGGCGTTAACAGCATCGTTAGGAGAACCTTCGAGTCGATCGTGTATTCGAAAATATCGGAGATTCGGCTTCTCCTCGTCTCAGAGCTTCGCTTTCACGCGCGAAAATGTTTCAAGATCGGGCCGAAGGTGATTTCGATGCCGAGCACGTTTTCCCGGCGCGCTTTTGAAATTATAAATTTAATCGAATCTTCGAAAGCTTTTTGAGAGCCCCGTTCCGAACGTACGCCGAATATAGTTGTTTCTCGGGGCCTGAATCATCGTCGGAACAGACGTCGAGCTTCGTTATCACTTTTCGGCGCACTTGTCTACAGTCTATCCAGGATTCGTATATCTTCCTCCTTTGTTCTGGCGGTTTTGCGGAATCGAAGCAACGAACGGTTTTCGCGCATTCCACGCGTATATACAGTTATTATACATTCGTTCGTGAAGGTACGTTTAACCCCCTATAAATCGAAATTTTTTGTTCTGTGCGATGAGTCCCCGAACGGACCGGATCACTTTTGACCTCCGACTCGAGCTCGGCAAAGAGATAGTACATATAAACTGTGGATCTTTAAGTAAATTTCTATTTTATCGAACAAATTTAAATAAAAAAGGAAACGAGTAGAATTTGATTTGATACATAAAAATCTTAGTCTGTACTAAATTGTACCAAACTTTGCTCTTCATTGTTTTTTTACAATCATGCATTTCAAACGCAAAAATATCTGAAGTCTAATGATAAATAATAAAAGGCGATATTTTGTATCGAAGAGCAAAAAATTTGTTTCATTAAATGTTTGATGCGAGTCAAAAGTGACCAAGTATCTGTTTCGGCCAATCGTTTGAGGGATTACTAGCCGAGGAAACATTTTTCATGGTTAAACAAAGTTAAATAAATATTCGAGGAGAAACGTGAATCGACGTTTGACCAAGTGAAAAAGAAACGAACAATGCGAGACGATTATGGAGGGTTAGATGTGAACGCGTACGTAGGTGCATAAAAGTGTGTCTTTGGAAGTGTCAAATGGAACGTCTTCTATTCTTAACGTATAATAATAATTTAACTTTGCATTGGGTAGGAAACATTGAATTATCATAACCGCTTTATGATCTCGCCCGGTAGTGTGCATATACTTTTACAGCCTTGCATAACGTATAAAAATATTTCATTGGAAACGATATTTAAAAAAACATTGCATTGAAACGGTATTAGAGGCCCAAGTAATAAATTTAATTGTTTCATGAGTTTTTAGTGCTAGAATGATTGTAATGCGATATCAAAGTTTTTAATATAGTAGTAACAATTATCCTGTATGATCGCAACAATTCTTTGCTTCGTACTCGATAGCTAATTTTCATTCAAAAAATACTTTCTGCATACAAATGTATATATCAATTTTCTGACCATTAAATTAGTGGGTTCTAGAACCGTATACTAATTAGAAAATTACTATTATTTACAAATTCGAATTCTATTAATTATATCGTATCAATCGGCGGTAAGAAAATTTAAATATGGCCTTCTTTCTTCTAAAAGATACTAAAAAATAACACATTCCTGAATTCTAATATTGTCACACGATTTTGAGTCTCACGTATCCCTAAATTTACAACGAAAATATTGTTGCAATATCCTGAAAAACTTCCATAATGTTTGACCAATTCGACCAAGTCCAATTGTAATCTTTTCTTTGTCCAAAAATGGATAAATATTGTTAACCACGATCAAAAGTATTCCCAAAAATCAAATAATAACAGCTTTTGTGGTTTCATGGTAAACAATTGTCAAAGTTGACCTAAAATTCGCGCTCTAGATTAGAGCACTACTTTTTATGCTCTCGGACAGTGTGCGTAGCAGTATCTATAGTTCATTTCTAGCACAGCAAATTTTCTAGCATCGAGAAAATGTAAAAATAAAATCTGCCGAGGGAGAATTAGCATTTATCGCAATAGACACGTTGACACCATAGTCCACGCTTTTATACGCGTTACGTATCGTCGCGACACGCCGATCCACAGCACGATTATACGATCGATAAATTAAAAGCTAAATGTACAATAAGCGACTCTGCGTTCTAGTGATCGCACTCAACGCGCAAGGTAGACGACAGTGCTCGAGTAGATCACCTGTTTCTAAGTCGTGTCTATTCGAAACAAAGTTAAAACGAACGTAACGATCGCTTGCGAAGCGCAACTATTAAATATAGAGCATCCCGAGTGTTTTAATGAAAAGCGATTTCTCTAAACGAGTAAACAGTACGGAATAGTATTTGATCAAATATTTTCCATTCAAGAATCCAGTATCGTAAAATCACAGATTCCTGCAAGAGTGTACACTATCGTTACGGCTGTTGTAAATCTAGATATTTATATTGGTTCACATTTTCAGGGATCATCCGATAAAAGCTGGCCCTGCAAAGAACGTTTGTCAGAATGTATCGCATCTGTTTCATTCTGCTTTGCGTATCAGTGGTCGTCGTAAATGCATGGAACTGCCTGTTGCCTCGATATAAAGTCGACGCTTTCCATCTGTTACCGTTTTTCGGGAAATTACTTCGGTAAACTACACTGTTGCAAATGCGGTACGCCCTCTTGCATGTGCTGACAGAAAAATTCGCACTGGTAAATCGCGTGGCAGGCTGTCGCAAGGTTCGTTCGTGCAACGTCACCTTCGTGTACGTTTTATTTCACTAAGGAAAACCTGAACCACGCGAAAGTCATTTTATTCAAGATTCTATTAAGTGAAATTAAATCTCATCGAACTGTACGCGTATATCTTTCGCTTTGTCTTCAACAAAGTTTACAAGCTTCTTCCTAATTTTGCATTTCCTTCGTATGTCGCAACAGAGCCTTTAATAATTATACATATATTTATTTGATTCGAATTTTTCTCAGTTCGGTAAAAGTGATTCAGAACTTTAGCATTGTTAGGCTTTCATATGTATTCGTTAGTATTTATGGCGTACGATATCTTTAAAAAATTATATGACTTGAAATTCAACGGAACTCGATATAGTTTAATTTAACCTTTTATTCTTTTTAAATGTAAATTCACAAACTAATTCCGACGAAGCTAAAAATATAATTCGAGTAATAAAACTGATTCGTTAAAATTGATAAATGGTGGTTCAAAAGTGTTTCGAAATCCTGAATACATTATAGACGTTAGTTCAATATTTTCGAACAATATTTGAAATGATTCTTCAACAGAGTACTAATAGTGTACACCAAAACTTCCTAATGTGCCACGTTATTTGAAGTCCGGTAAAGTGTCCGCAACTTATTGAAAATGTTATCTGTGATTTCTAAAACTTACGATTTTGCTGTGAAACGCTGTTTTGCACTATCCATGCATTACTCAGGGAGAAATCGCTTTTGTAGTGCCACTTTCGAGACGTCCGGTAGACGAGAAAGCGTGTTCGGTCATTTTGTCGATTAACACGACGTACGCGAACGTCTTCGGAAACGAATGCTGTGCGAGTATCGCGAACTGGAATCCATGTCGCAGCAAGAATTCCAAGGAACTGTTTGTGCGTACGGTAATCGGGTAAAATTAATCAATTTCTCGTAAGTATGTTTCCACGGTTCGCGTCGCACACGGAAGCATCCGCGAATCACTAAAAATTCACTAACTACGAAACATAGCAACAGAAAACTAGAGATAGAATAACAATTATTAATTATACTACAGCGTTCATCGTCGCTATCGATCGAGTCGACGTTAAACGGTAACGATTACGCTGTCGTGTTTCAAACTGTAACATATCGCTTGAAAGATTAGCGGGCTGGTTTCTACACTTCGTTCAACTTTATGTCGTTGCAATGGCGATTCTCGTGTTCCCTGGTATGGAGAAGGGCAGGACTTTGCCAATACGGTTCCAAGGATATAACATAACATAAGGTGTGATTCTCCACCTTCGTGCACGATTCGGATGGTTACATTGGTATTTGTGGCGGTGATTCAGAAAATTGGCTGAATCGTGTGTTTCTAGCTTCGTAATAGCTGTCGGAAATTTTATTTTCAATTCAATAGTTTTGTATTATTTTCATTCTTAATGGAAAAGAAACGTAGGAGAATCTTTTCATTTACGAAAAAAATACTCCGTTATAATTTAATCAACGTAAAATGTTAACAGAAAGTTATACTTTACCGAAATTTATGTTTTTCTTTCCATATCTCATTAATATTCTTCTTTAACGATTGAAAAAGTTTGAGATTTTATAGTGAAAAGTAAAAGAATTAATTTTTAAATCGGAGGGTTACTATTCTATCGATGCGATAAATGCTTCATAAAATCACTGCACACCACTATTATCAGAAAGAACAAATCTTTTTATACGATCTAATGATTCATAAATTTAGCCATAATATTCAAGATTGATATGTTCGTTACTTTTGTTTTAAAAAAATTACCAAACATCGCATCAATTTCATTTCCTTAAGTTACTCTTTTATCTTCGAACGTGCGTGTGCTGTGAAACAATATGTTTTTAATCAATTACTCGGCTGGAAGTTGTACAAAATCTTTTAACCCTGCGACGGTGGGGTCTGGGTCTGCTTTCACCCGGAAAATTAAGATCGAAATTAAAATTAAAATTCGATCCGCGATTGGTAACAGAAGAAAATGAAGATACGTAGATTGAAAATCATCTTTTCGGTTGAGTACTCGAGGGTTCGTAACACATCCGAATCAATTTCAAAAGGTAACGAATGAAACGAAGCTCTACATTTTCAAATAGAAAAAGCGATCGGAGCACAAAGGTGTACTTTTGGATAAAACCAATCTGAACGGTGCACGGGAATTGAAACGGACGTGTTCCGGGAGTGTGAAACGGGTTAGTTCGAACGACGTCGGTTCACAACGGTCTCGTTAGCCGACCAGACGGCAGGAATCGAAGGGATGAAAAGCAACGCTTGAATTTAATGTAGAAGCATCCGCACGTTGAAAATGATATGTGCTCGATAACATAGCCGATCGAGTCGCGGTGAATGGGCCGCGTTACACTGGAACGACGATAACGCGTTGTTTCCAGGCGTTCTCGTCGCCCATCGGCCGATCTTATTGCGCAGCCTCCGGTTAAAATGATATGACATTCTGCGATAGAATAACAACACGGGCAACAAATAGATGACGAACGAACGATACCAGTCGCGACTCGTCTTCCGGAGCGGATTATTGGCTAAACGGAAATCACATTGGCTAATTCGGCGCAGCCTGAATTCTGGAAACGAAGGAACGGAGGAACCGTTTTAAATGAAACATTGGGTTAACGTTAGGCGAGGAAGCAGTTAAAAGAGGGAGTGCGCAAAGAGCAACAGTGGCCCGCCGATTTATTCCCCATCGCAAACAAATAACTCTAAGTTCGAATTTATAATAAAAATAAAAAATACGCTACTCTCTTTGTCCGTATAATCTTTATTGTAACGAAATTAAGTAGAATACGCTTCGAATCAAAAGTCGGAAAACGGTAAATAAAATAATGTACAGCATGAGAAGAACTGCTGTCGTTTCTAATTTAACACATTCTTTGCATCGAATTAAAAGACGTCGGAGAGAATGGCCAGAGGAGATGATTTAAATTCTAGATGGGGAAATAAATTGTTGGTTTTCCAAGTAGTGTGTTCAGAATGAAGAACGAGTCCGCGAGCCACCGTAGCTTGGAATAATAACGTCTCGTCACGCCGTGAGAATAATTTATTATTACAGTGGAATTATAGCTTCCGTGTAGTCGCGAGCAAACAACACACTGGTTACTCTTCGTCGAGGTATTGATCGACGAATCTTGTTGCAAAAGATTGGTAATGGAAAAATCAAGATAGATAAAAGAAAGCAGATGCGAGCGGGTAAAGCGTGGTTTCGCGGGAAGCAAGATATCGGAGACTCGTAAGTCATGCTTGTTGATCACAGACAATAATAAAACATAACATGTATGGTCCGGTGACACGCGATCCGCGCGTTTCAACGTAATCGAGACCCAAAGAAATCGGTTCGATTTCCATAACTGGAAAGGAAGACCTGTGATTTTCTAAACGACTACGTTATCGTTTCCCTTCAATTTTCATTCGATTGCATCTTTTCGCGAAACGAGGACGCCAAATTGATCGATTCCCCTCGTTTCAGACACTTCTCTGGATCTTCTGTCGTGTGCACTGTCTGCTCGACAGGATCGTCGTTCAAATTAGATATTGGTAAATTGTCGAGACACGAACAATAATCTCGACTTTTGCGTTTCGATTGATATTTGACATTAAATGAATCCCCCCATGATCGATAAGGCGCGGCGCGGCGCGCTGTACAACGCGACGGAGCAGACGCTGATAGAATTTAATTTTATTGATTAAAATCGAAGCATTATTGCAAACCAATTTTCGTGTTCCATGCGACGATTCGGATCTTAATCGAAACAAGGGCAATTAAACTTTGACGCTGTTCGATCCTCCTCGAGGGCAGACGTCATTAGTGTTTTCCATTCGACCGTTCTTTGTGGTTGCCCGCCAATGATACCAATTAACGATCGGCTGTCCTGATTTCTCTATTTACCCCCATCGTTCGCGGGGCCATTAAAAATCGCTGCTCTTACGGGTCGCGTGTTGTGTCTTTTTTGTCGTCCGAATATTAAAATCAATTGCCAGACGTGCCATTTGCCGCGTTCCTTCTCTCGCGTGTATCGTTATTTCATTAATCGATTAATTTCTCGCGTTCTTGTTCATTCTTTCCTTTTGTTTCTCGTCAAATTGTTTTGCTCTTTTCCCGAGCATACATTTTCTATCGCATTGAAAAATAATTGTGTAGTTCCTTTTATTTCATAGGGGCAGGAGAAATCGAATTTTCTCTCAAAATGTACTTTTAATCGTATAATAAATTCCAATTCGGTCATTTTTACCGGATAGATGTAACAGAACTAATGGACATTATTCGACTACAGCAGTGCGCATCTATATGTATATTAAAACTGTAAATAATGCGAGGAGTTAATAAAATGAAAGTCGACCGCTCCGTATTTTTATTACATAGGCAACATTAAATAGATAAAAATAAAGTTGAGTGACGCGGTGATAACTAGAGAGCATTGAACATTCTCGTCAAGATTCGTTTGCATAAACAGTGCTCCCGACCGAATAAATTTCTATAACTGGAATTGAGAATTGTACCGTCGATACGTTCCCGATGTGACCAAAATTGTTTATGCAGAAATAATAGAAACGCGATGTGAAAGCTGGTGTTTGCACAAACTTTGGCTAATCCGTGCAAACTATTAAATATCCTTGTCCTTCTCGCGACAAAGGCTCCGTCAGAGCCCAGGCAAATTGACAGAGCTTGAAAACAGCTAGCTGCTCGCGAACGTCCCATTCTGGGCTTGTGTTTTCGTTTAGAAGCTGATCGGTTCGAACGGGCTCTTCTCCGTCCGATGATTGGTTCGAGTCCAGAGGCCACTTGGACGGGGGGGGGGGGGATGTCTGGCGTTATCCTGTACAGCGGTCCTTTGCGGTCAGCGAGATAGCTGGTCAATGCGATGAACATAAATGATGCCCCTTGTCGATGAATTGGATTACTCGATTCCTTTGACTGCCGCCTATCCAAATATTTCGTGCCTTTTATACACGGGGCTCGTGCCCACTCCACCATTCAAATTCCTTGGACCGTTTAGCCCCACGCTGTCCCCTTCGTTGCTCCTCCTCGCCGATTCAGACTCAACTTAGAGGGTAACATTTTTCCTTCTAACGTAGCAGTGACTACTCTGCTTGCCACAGGGTCCCATTAATACTCGCTGAACCAATCCACGGGAGTTTCTTTATTTTATTTCGAAAAATGGACTTTTAAATAAGTAGGTTTATATTTTTATTCCAAACGTAGCAGAATAGTGATCCGCTATACTATGCAAAACGGATGTGAAATTGTGAAATGCTCGCTGAACTAATTCACAGAAGACCCAAATTTATACGATGTCAGCATTTTATTTCGAAAAACAGACTTTTATACGAGTAGCTTCGTATTTTCTATCCGAATGTAGCAGTACGGTGGCCACTTTGCTCGTAGAAGTACATATTTTTCTTTTACGCATAACAAAATGATGGCGAATTTGTTTTGTGAAAAGTGTTATTAACCCCTTGGCTTACTCGTTGTACTTCGTTCGGAACAAACGTAAACAACACGAGCCTGGCTCGTGGTACTTCGTTCGCGACAAACGTGAACAACGCTAACACGGAGATTTCTAATTTTCTACGAGTTTTCTCGAAACATTATTAATTTAAATTAAATATTAATTTACAAATTGTTACCGATACGCTATCCACTTTCAAATTATAAATCATTTTTGTTCACCGATGAATCGATCGTAATTACTTTCCAGACATCAGAAAATTATTAGTTGCGCCGAAACGTGTTTATTATTCCACAATTCCTTTCGTTGCGCCGAAATATAAATGTCATAAGACGAATACATTTTGCGCAAGTTCGAGCACATGGCTAAACAGCTCAATGGCTCGACGCGTGACCGACCTTCTTGTTTATTATGGCCCGAGCAATCGGGAGTTAGTAGGTATGCCAAGGGGTTAAATGCTTCCCGAGCCGATTCATCGGATACTCGATTTTATTTGATGTTTACATTCATTTTCAGAAGCATTTACACACGTTTTGCGTCGACAAAAATATGTTTGAAAGAGTCACTGTTTATTTCTACTTTAATTTCTACGAAATTTGTTTCGGCAGAAAATGAAGAAAAACATTCTAGTAAACAAGAATATCGATCTGAACGAATAAAAGTTTGTCTTGTATCTTGTTATTCCAATACTTTAATAATATTCTTTTCATTGTTTCGAGTACTGGTGAAACTTTCAATAAAGTCAAAACTTGGGTGGTCACAGTTTGACCGTATAAAATGATTCCTATAGCCGCCGAGAAAAATCATATCAGAATTTCACAAACACCATTGGCAGAAGTGTACGCATCGAAAATGAATTTGACGACGGAGCGTAAAAAAGTTGATATTTTACAGGCAACAACGTAATAACCGAAATTTATGAGTTGCGGTGGTCACCGTACCACTGGATCAAAATTGTCTTTACGTCGCGCGTAAAATTATTTATATTGTGGTACATAAAAAGTGCCCTTGCGCGTGCCACTCCTCTTTATATTTACGGTTCTTTATCCGATATCGATATTGCACGCAGTTTTATTTCACTTGTCATCGGTCCACGACCATTTTCGATTATTTTTATTTTCATTGAAAAAACCCGCGTACGTGTAATACACACACGCGCGACATTTCATTTTTACGAGCAGTTGCAAGGAACAATAGAGGCAGTATATTCCCAATTAATGGCATTATGTGGGCGTTTATGCGACAACATCCATCCAAAGATAGTTTGATTTCATAATTTTTGCTCGTCGTTCAGTAGTTTATCGACGAATAGGTAGATCACGCTTTGTTTGCGTTGTATTTGATTTTTCGCTTCGTAATTTTCCTGTCATCGAGATTGTTCTTCGCGCACCAGTAAACTCCACTTATATCATTATTATACACATCCATATATATATCGCTGGCTCGATATCAATTTTCGTCTCCGAATACATAA
Organism: Sphecodes monilicornis; assembly: GCA_913789915.3. Lineage (NCBI taxonomy): Eukaryota > Metazoa > Arthropoda > Insecta > Hymenoptera > Halictidae > Sphecodes > Sphecodes monilicornis. The sequence goes on along the minus strand of OU565294.1, from coordinate 25,055,381 downwards.
AGCCGTTTGCAATTCATAAATGAAATCGGTTTCTTTTTGTTCCAAATAAATTGCTGATTTTTTTTATTTTATCGATTAGAAACTGAATATTTCATTCGTCCTGACGATGTATCATCGAGATAAATTGCACCAATCGATTGTATACAGCGCCGTGGAATTAGGTTCATTCGTTTTGATGATGGTTTTCGGTGAACTTGATCGTTATCTTTCTATATTGCCAAACGTGGTAGCTCGTAATTTAAAAATACGGATAGAAAATATTGAAATTTCTATATTGTCGAGCCACTTGAACGCGCAAGGTAATTGTAATTTGTTTTTCGAAAGAAAACATCTGAAATATGTACATAGTCGTAATAGCTGTCCACCTTATTCCTGTATACGTTGCACGTGTGAAACGACGTCAGTTGAGTGGATAGCTATTACGATTATAAGCGTATTTCCAAGGGAGCATACCGAAGTGACATCGGCAGATCGTAATGAAATTTTTAAAGCAAGTAATTATTACAAATTATTCGACATGTACTTTTTTATATTTAGCCAAATATCTTGCGAGCTATTTAGAGCGATAGTTAAAATAGCAAAGTTGTGTATCTTTTAATAATGAACCTAGCGGTACAAACTGGTTTTATATAGCTTTCTTTGTGATCATTTTTCTTGACCTTCAACCCAGTGTTAACAAGAAAAAAATCGTGAAACTTGAGATCAACAAATATCAACTTCGAAATCTGAAATAACCGTGAATTCGCAATTTAAAAAAAATATGAATTCGCTTTGAAATGCGAAGTGGCATCCAACATTGTGGCTAATCGTGAAACTGAAAAATAATCATATAGGTGTGTATGGCTTCAACGTTGCAGGGAGACGTAAAGGGTTACGATCAGCTGATGCCATTTTGGTAAATTCTTCCGTTGACGTATTCTTTCGAAGAACAGAGCGTAATTTCTAATAGTTAATTTTCTATTTACGCGATACGGCAGTCACCGTGAGGAAAGCCAACATCGGGTCCAATGTGTTCTGTCCGTGGCTCTGTTTGCGTTAGCCGAACGGGGTTGCCTTCTCCTATCGGCAGTGGCGATAGCTCGACTAACGTTGACCCTCCGGGCAAAGTAAAGTTGCGGAGGGAAAGCTGCGGCCGGTGAAAGTTTGGCCGAAAGAACGCGGAAGCGAAGAGACAGAGGGAATGCGGCGCATAAAGGAAGAAGAACCGGCAGATAAAAGTGAAAAGTCCGCGAAGAGAGGAGGGGGCAGAGGCGAGGCAGAATGGGACGGGGATGAAAGAGACGGATGAGAGAGACTCGAGGGATACTTTGGCTCGTTTCATCGATCGATACGTTGAGAATAACTACCGAAGTTCGGACGCGGACAAATTCTCTGCTCTGAATGACATATTAAAATATTATTCCTCTTTTCCCGGTCACGCCTCCGAAACTTCTCGCGAGTCTGATACAGGGCGAACTGGTTCTGGCCTGCGTACACGCTGCGATAGAACTTTACCGCATTCCGTCATTGCAAGACAACAAATATTCTTCGATTATTCTTCAAGAAGTAGTACTAAAAATGTTTAAATTTAGTTTTAACCTCTTGGAAAATTTCTCCACCGAGATAAAAACAAAGAAAAAGTGTTTTCAATGAGAAACTTTTGTGTAATGATACCCTGCAACGTTTAAACGATAGGTTGTAACATAAATGATAAATAAATTCTGATTCTCAGAAGTTTCATTGTAATTCATTGCAAATGCGCATAACTGTGTTAAAATCAAGCTATTAAGTAATAAAGAAATCACTTCTAATTAATAAAGAAACGACTTTCTAGTAGAAGAATTTAAATTCAAGCTTCGTTGATTTGAATCTAATCATTCATTTTTCACATATTCCTCGAAAATGTCTATTTTTTCCAAGGCAAAAACAATAAAACATATTTCCAGTAAGGTAGTAATCTTAAGTATTCAAAAGCAATCACCCAACGGAAAGAATCGAAATTTGGAACGGCACTCGTCGAGGTCTCGTCCGGTAAATGCCAAACAGAAAAGTTTCTCGTCAATTTTCCTATCGATTAAACGTAATGAAAACTCGGCCAGGTTCTTCAGCGAAGAGCGTAGCCGATGTTTGTCGAACAATCACGGAACGCCCTATTCGTTCCATGGAATCGAAGCGGCGGCAACTTGATCGATCCCTGTGTAATTCGTAGGACTCGGCGAGTCGAGTAGCATCCCCGTGGCAATCGGAGAGCTGGCCGTGAGATTGAGCGAGCGAGTTGGTCTCTCGGCGGAAAGCGATCGCGTAGCGAGTCTTCGAGAAGCGGTTCCTGGTGTTGCCGGCGACGGTAATACTAAAGTAACGCGAGGCAATTTTTCGTCTAGGATCGCAGCCGACTCATCGATGAGTACTGGTTCCGTCACGTTTCGAGATGTTCCCTAACGGATGCAAGAACGATGATGTCGATCAACGGTCGGCGATCTGTGATCGCTGGGAGCAGCGATCTCCGTTCGAGGAAAAGGTGGCGTAACCTGGAGTAGAATCAACGATTCCGAGCAGCCTTGTTCCAACTTTCATGGACCCGACTCGAGTAGCAATCGGGATTGAGCAATTGCCGAAGATAGCGACTCGCCGGGATAGTGGTGCAGCCGAAGTGTATTGTTTCCAAGACACACCGGATATATCCATATTGAATAATTCATCGGCACGAGGAATAAAGAGACGACGGCGCGGCGCGGTACGGCGGCGTTGGCTGCATATTCAAAAGAATACGATCATAAACGTTTCGAATACCGTCCAGAATCGATTCTTTACAGAAGGGATCGCTAGCTCCCTGGTCGATCGTCCCAATTCTTCGCGGAGGTTGCCGTCACAGTCACTCATTCTCTGCGCACATTCGTTCAGACAACTCTTTTCTACACGCGTACCAGTCACAGAGGTATGTCGTACACGACACTTAATTGAAGTAAACCCTAACCCTAGCGAGCGACACACGTTTAGCGAGCGATCGGGCCGTCCCGGTGGAAAGTACTCTTTCTCTCTTTCTCTCTCTCTCTCTCTCTCTCTCTCTCTCTCTCCGATCAACCCGTTACGACATTCGTTCCGTTTGTTTTCTTTTTGTCGTTTTTTTTTGTTTTAAGCTCGATGCTCGGCACATCCTCGGAGTCTGTTCTCCGGACGAGGAAATACGTCGAGGAGAAGGCGGCTCGCTTCGCTTCTTGGGGGATCACACAACACACAAAGTTTGAATCGAACGAACGCGTCGACACCTAGCCCAGGAGGCTATCTCTCGCGGACCGTTTAGACCGTGCCTCGAGAGACCGAGGTATCGATCGTCCAGGGATGTCATCATGAGTACCGGGGAGCACCCGACGACCTGTCGACCGACGAGCACTCGTCGGCCTCCGTCACCGGGTTTCTTTCGCTCAACGACGTCCAGGCGGGGCCCGAGGACAACTCGAGGTCTCCAGAGCCCCGGACACTCGTCGGCTTCCGGCAGCTGGCCACCAGGCTTTCCCAGCTGATCTCGCAGGTCAGGTAGGCTAGAAGGAGTAGAATGAGGCACCCACCTAGGCACCTGCCATTCGCAGCGTCCACCGACGCGCAGCCGCTCGTCTGGTTCTCGGTCGTCGGTCTTTGTACCTCCAGATGGGAGACCCGTTCTACCTGCTGACTGTCCATCCATGGATCCCCTTCCGTGTCCATCGCGTTATGCCTCGCGCCGATCGCCGAATTGTCCGGGATCTCCGGACGGTTCACCGACGGCACCGGCTTGTCCTTGTCCAGCTCGTCGTCCAACTCCAGCGACGTCTCCGTGCCGTAGAACACTAGCTTGAATTGCTCGAGATTATCTGGAACAGTCCCGAATTGTCTTAGATATTCCGCGTAGACGCGAACGAGAACCCGAGATAGGACTGAGATACTGCTCATTCTCGTTTCTGAAAGCTCTATTCTCTGTTTCGTGGTTTTGAATGCAGGCAAAAGATCTTCCAATGTTTTTAAAGATGTTCCAATTTGTGACATGTAGGTAAAAAAAAAAAGTGACTTTTGAATAATAAATTGCGAAAGTAAAGGCTATGAACTTAAAAATAAGACCAGGTGTTCGGTTACAAGATTCTTTTTTACGGAAGTATAATAGCTTACGTATCGACAACTTTTCGAAAATCGATAACTTAGCGTGCCGACATTTTTTGAGGCCACTGTAGGCGTTGTTTCGTAGAAGAGTCTAAAGTTGGCGGATATCGATAGCAAACTTTGTTGTAAAATATTTTACTATTCCATGAAGCGACTTTTATAGAAAAACTTTTCCAGCAATCGATTTTTTTATTCCACAAGACTGAGTGCTGTTTTTGCAGGAGGCTAAAGTTGTTTAATAGTAATTACAAAATTTGTTCTCAAATTTTTTGCTTTCTCATTTTTGTACGATTCATTAAACTTGAGTATTGTTTTAACAGGAGACTAAAGCTTCAAATAAAGTTTTATATCACTGGCTGCATACGCGTTGAGAACTCTTTTTACACATTAAAGAAACAGAATACAAAGATGTAATTTTTGTTCTTATTTTGTTAACGAGATCAAATAAATCTTTCTAGATTTCTAGATACAGTAAAATATTTGATTGTTCAAACTGATTTACAGTCGGTAATAACAATTTATGTACATGTGCCAAATTTAGAATATTGGAAACGAAGGAACATAAGTTTTTAATATTTTATGAACATTGATTTATTTATTAGTCGATATTAGACAGAGTCCGAAGAATGAACGATGTATTCACAATTTCTACACAAAAGTATAAGCCGAAAGAGACTGATGGGACGTTAACAGGCTATACTGTACGAATACATATAACAAAGCAAATAAACGTTATTTCTACACTAAATTAATAATCGGACAAATTAATTTCGTGAAGGTTAATATCACCATATTTTTACGGTTAATATAACCGTATTTTTGGTTTAGTTACGTAAATAAATATAGCAAACATCATCGCTTTTACAGAATCTGCCTAGTTTTAACTAATAGGCTAATCGACATACAGAAATTGCGCGAAATTTTGAAAATATTGATTAAAATGCTAAATTGCTGAAAATATTTGAAATAGCCTTTTGTAAATGTAAGTACGCGCCTCTAAAACAGAAAATATAATAAAAAATAAAGTTTTTAAATAGACTCGAAATATGTAAGGTTAAAAAAATTTTATGATTTATGAGTTATTTTCGTTCTTTCATACATCTCAGTCCTACCCGTGATTCGTTTTTCTACAAAATAATATTACGTACAAAACAATGATGATACTAATATGCTGAGAAATTAGAAATTAATGGATACTTTGTAAGAAAACATAAAATTGTATCCACCGAAATTGTTTAAACAATATATGCGTATTCCAACCTAGAAAGGAAGCTTAAAAATAATAGGTACAAAATACACATATAATCATGCTAAAACGGAGTGATAGAAAAATGGTTATGGTTGCTCGTGCCGACGCTGTAACGTGTCAATCGTAAAAAGAACACTGGTAACTGTGAATAATCCTCGAACATAAAATTCTGTACACACAATCACTCCAATAAACAACATTACAGTGGCTCTTAAAGTATGTAGAAACATTCGAACTTAAACTACATGTACTACGACAACTTATTTTATTTAGGTGCAACGTGCTAAAAATATATATGCTATATTTACAACTTTATAAGGTACGTAAGTAGCACTATTCAAAAACGTAGGAATAAGGAACAAAAACAAGCCTGCGACAAATGATAAATATATTTTATTATCGTATTTAAAAATCAAACTGAAGGTTGTGCAATGTTTTTGTGGTGCTAATAATATAATAAAACGCTCGGAACCTTATATACACAAAATAAAGTACATGTGTACGCTGGCTCGCATAAATATTAGGACACTCGTAAAAAGACGATAATTTTTTTCATATTGTACCATGCGACTTGGATTCTTTTGAGAAGATAGAACAATTAGTTTACTACATGACGTGAAAAAAAAACTTCAAAAAATTGCAATTGGTCGGTATTGCAGAGGAAATACTAAAAGTTATATATTTTACAACGTTTTTAGACGCGTCTATTAAAATTTAGAAAATACTTTTTGTAGATTCGTCTCGATTATACATATTTTGAAAATTGCAGCGACCTGTATTCTCTTCACGAAATCATGTTAGATTGAATTCCGGAACCGAATGTTTCCCTTCATCGCCGTAAATGCGAGCTTTTAATAAGATGAAATGGAGTTTCCTCTGGGATTGAGAAGTTTATGCTAAATAACAATCCCGTTGGTGGAATCGACAACGACCGTTGCCACGCGTGATTGGATCTCGTAGGAATATCAGCGAACGAATTTTGCCTTCTTCTTTTCCATAAAGATTTGAACGAATAAAAATTCAAAGTCGCGGAACTATGTGTCGTCCTATTTAATCGTAAACCTCTCTCCACCCGATTATCACTTTTGTACGCACCTTGATAAGTGTTTTGCAAACAGTAAAAATGACTGAAACGATTCATAATTAAACTTTATATTTTTCAAAGCTCGATCAAATTACTGGTACATTCGATTAAAAATAATTAGAAATTGATTGTGTTTGTTGTATCTCTGGCAGGAAACAATCGATCAAGGTATTAAATGTGACTGTTAATGGAGAACGTACATACGTATGAATTTAAAATTTTTTAAAATTCTATCTTATTTTAATCGTCTACTTGCTTAGGACGTTGTAAATGTTTCTTTAAAATAACCTATTTTTTCGAAGTACCTCGAAACAATATAACATTAGTAAAATAATAGATGTCCACCGGTATATCAAAGTTCTGAAAAAATTTAAATAGCATTACCAAAGGTCAGGGCATTTTTTAATACTTCATATCATAAAAGATGATATACATTGCCAAAAGCATTTTTTCAACAATTCAAGATGACTAAATGCTTTCTTAAATCAGTGTGAAATTTTCTCATTTGTACTTTCCAAGAAAGCAAAAAAACGTATCCATTTGTATATTAAAATCTCTTTGATTTATGATGAATTTTATCCTCGATTAAAAATTTATTGGAACTTCATCGATAAATGAAAAAATGTCCACATCAATTATATAAATAAATATAATGACAGATGTTTGACGTAAATTAGAATAAAATAAATATATAAATTTCAAGCAATTTTGTTTAAGCGAATACTTCTTGCCAGAGATGTACGATTTGATGTTCAAAATTTTAACACATTGTCCACCATAATACAATTAACAATGATTATATCGGAAAGAAGCTTAAAATATTCTTTCAACTATTAATCCCAAAGCAAATGTTTAGATTATGGTACTAGACTTCTTGGTGCATGATCTAAAATTCTAATTATTCTATTAAAACTAGAAGCGGTATGATGTTCCTGACTAGATTATTGTTTTTCCGTATCGAGAGATGACTATCAGCAGGAGAGGTATTTATGATTCAATGTTTCTAATCGGTGAATATCGATTGCAATTTGGTCTAAGGGAAACTGTCCTGCGCGGGTATTGTCGATGACCACATAATGTTGCACACCGTGTATACCGATACCGTTAGTTTCTAACTAACGATAAGTGGAGTTCCCAGTTCATTTACGATCGAAGACCGGAAGTCACATTAAACGCTTTACTCTTATTTCCATACCCGAGTAACCGGGGACAAACTAGTTTATTTCAGCTTCGTTACGCAAAAATAAAGCTCCGTGTAGCAGCACGGAGTACAGCTTGCGGTAAATTGCAATAACGGTAATATATGGTAATAATAATTCACCCCTTAAAAATCATAATCAAAGAAGAACCTTAGAATATGTATGCGGTGTTAAAATTGAACCCTTTAGAATCGAATGTTGCCAAATTGACGACGTTAGAATCATGTTTCGGATCAAATTGTTTAGCAGAATTTCAGACTTTGTTGTATGGTCTCGTTCTCTAAGGAAAGTTTTGTTAATGCTTTAAAAACTCGCCGTCTGCGAACGATTAATTTTTTTAGTAGATTAATTTTCCTCGTTTTAAAATACACGGTTACAAAGTCAACGCTAAATTTAATAAATGAATCGTTTAATGCAAAAATGGTGCGAGTCAATTTTTTGCTTACTTGGTTTAACGCCACATCTCAAGAATTTAATCATCGTTAAATAAAATAATTACAATACAATATTATGGTGACTTACATAAAACAAACGCAACATAACAATGTTATATTTGTGCTTTACAGAACGTTTACTAAATTCTCTGATATAAAATAATTTGCTGTTTTAACTTGTGCCACTTCCGCGTTAAACGACTTAAACATTTTTCAGTTTTCTTTTAAGTCGAAATGATACACCATTTTGTTTCAGCGAATACTTAGGCCGCGAAGTAAACGTAAATTTATTGCGAACGTAGAATCTTTTATTTCTTATCGCAAGTTATTAACGATAAAACAGCTGTGACGAGCACAGGCGTGAAAATAATCGCAACAGGCTACTAAAATAAATTGGCACGTAAAAGATAGCTGGATCGTAGAAAACGAAAAGAGCTCTGCATTTGACAGTGCTGGTGGACGTTTAGGGATGCTTGTACAGCCTAAACAACCTCCGATCTGTACGGCAAATTGCAAGCTATGGCTTAAGATGAATCTCTACTGAACACACATTCCCATGCATACAAGCGATTCTGGAGGACAAGCATTACCTGTGCCGAAGTCGTTCGAAGTTTTGATTAAATGGCACAGCCTGCATACACCTACCTTAACAAGTTTTCTTACTATGGACGTAGGAGGTTTTACGAAGCTGCGCTTCAATCATTACAGAGGAAAAGTTCGCTGCGTTGTAATTACAGAGTTCCGTGTGCGAGTTGGCATGCAGATTTCGCCATTGTCTTCGCGGGGTATTGAGAAAAATGTCAAGTAACCAAGGTGCCGATGAAATATTCGTTTTCCTCGAACCATCCAAGCTGTTTCGTAATTTGTTTTCAACGAAACGCCGATTGTTTCACGATTTATTAAAGACGGTATAGCATAAAATGAAAATAATGAACATTAGTTACTATAGATTACGCGATGGTAGTGACAGGAAGTACGTGTACTGAATTTTGTAAAATAATTTTTGTCAACACTTTCATTTCCAAGTCTACCAGACACGAATTCCATCGCTTTTTGAAATTAAAAATACCACGATAATGAAAAAATAAATAATAGCGTAATCATGAGAAAGTAATTTGCTAACTACAAACTAATTTGTCAAATATTTTTTTAATAATAATATAATGTGATTATTGCGAACCAAGGTCACGAAAAGTACGTAGAGAACGTTTGGCAACGGTGTCGCCAAATAAAATACACGATAACGGTAAAAAGTGATAACTTGTTTGTATTGACTCAAATGAAAAAGGCAAACGGTAATTGAATAATATCACGATACACGGATAAAATAAAAGATCACCTCGCAGAATCCATAAAACAACAAGCAAAATCAATGAAATCGTACTCGCAAAATAATAAGTCAAAGTGCAGTTGTTACACAGCAAATGAAAGAAAAGGAAACACTGTGGATCAAGTTCTACCAACACGATCGCTTAATTTTGTAACATTACTCGAGGGTGCATAAACTCCACTACTGTTGCAAGGCATAGCGATAAATACCATGTAAGACGTATCCGTGAATGTGTGCAGAGAGATCAGCTTCCATGGTCGCGTCTTTCAATCGTAAACACAGGAACGACATATTGCTCTTATGACTCAACGAACACGATTTTCGAGTTACGCTATGAGAAGATTGCAGGCATACTCCTCAACCCGTTACGAAGATTTATTCACTTTTCCTGATTCTTGCAACGTTAAACTTATATTCTATGAATGTATCTATCATTATGAACAAATGTACGTTCTTTTTCATTAATTTTATTAACGCACACTTATCGTTCGAATAAAGATTTAACCATTTTCTAGTTTCGATACTATAAATGGTAACCAAACCCTAATCCAGACCAAAATTGGGTGAAGTATTAATCTAGAATCTTTCGTGCAACTGTTTGTGAGGTGCGCGCGAGTGTTAACAAAATATCTCATTGCGATAAAAAAGAATTTTGATTTCCCTGAACAAAAACGTATTTCCCGAGTAGCGCTACCATGGTCGCAAGTGCGCAATACAATTTGTTGACTATAGTGCAACCTCGAGGAACAGAAAACGTATAAAGACGTTAGCGAGAGTCTAGAGGTTTGTTACTGCTAACGCGAGCAACATCCACGGATTAGCCATTACAAGATCATAAATCCACGCTAACGAGAAACGTCGGTATTCGAGTACCCTTGTCGAGGTTCTTCGAATCGAACATCTGTTCGTCCTGGAGCAGATCGAGACCCTTGGCCCTGGTCGCGTGCTGTCCAGTTCCCCGGACACCAGGATAGACAGGGTAGAGCGGGTAGAGTTGCTGGATCTTAGGGTATTGTTGGAAGATCTCTGGTACGTTCTCGATCATGGGCTTCGCCGGGGGTTCGAGAAGGATTAAGCCCCTCTGAAGGGACGAGGCAGTCGCTAAGTCGACGATTCTTTGTCTGCTGGCGATCCTGGTGGTGGGGACGGTAATCGTAGGCCTAGTCTGGGTGACCGTGGTGGTGGTCGGGCTGGGTGTGCTTCTTCCTCGAGGCCTCGACGTGATTAGGCGAACCTCCCCGGCGATGTTGGATCCTCTGCCTGCCGTCAAACCTCTCAGAGTCTGTGCGGTCGGTTTGGGCGTCGGTCTGTTCGCCGATTTTCCATTTTTGTGCTGGCCACGGGCCTTGCTTTTCCTCTGAGATTGCGTCGGCGCGTTCACCACGTAAGGTGGACTGAGATTACCGGATTTTTCGGACTTGTGCTGCGCCTGTTTACTCTTGGAACCCGTCAAGGAATTTTGCGACTTTAGAAACGCGGTTTCTCGGGGCTTCACGAACGGTCTTCTAGGAAAGGGGCTGTACAACGCGTACTCGGTGCGATCGGGCAGCGTGGCTGTCCCGTAGATGATGATTGCCCACTCGTGGAGAGTCGCGCGGCCTGATTCATCGATTGTTCCGACGACACGCAGCAGGAAAGCAAAGAATTATTGGTTTAACGCTAAATCGTAACTGGTTGCAGAGACGATTCGTATTTGGTTATCGCGTAAGCAATGCGAATGTTCTGAATTTCCCGTGAGTTTCGAGGGCTCCCTATAGATGACTAGAATTATAAATTGAACCTTCCGACAGTCGCTCCGTTGTACTCGTACAACTTGTTCGGGTTTTCTCGAAGGACACTGACCCACGGAGACCCTCCATTTTTATAATCTTATCTTCTACCTGCTTCTTCTTTGCCCATCCCTCTTTGGAAAAAGCGAAGACACAAACCATTTGGTTTGTACGTTTAGTCATTATTGTGAACCGAAGCAGCCGAGATCTATAGCGTTGTACGCGGTACAATAGCGCGAGTGCTGCAAGGTTAATCGAGATGTATTTATACGTATAATTAGGTGGTAAATATTTGACCTACGCTGTTTGCATTTGTAACTGTAACCTCGCTTTTCATTATGATTGAAAATGAAACGCAGCAAATAGCATTTTCGTCGCTTGTTACATTACTGTTTCGACTAGAAAAAAATCGGCTGCTAAAGCCTAACGAATCATCTGAGAAATTTATTTTGAGTATTGGTTTTGGCAATTCGATTTGAAAGGCAAAGAACGCGGAATTATAGTTCATATTTTTTATCGTTAAATTCACTTACTTCCAGAAAAGTAGGAGAATGTCACAGCTAGCGATACAAGTTATTTTCAATAAAATGTGTTGAATAATATGTTATTCAAAATCATATTATACGAGACTTAGAATTCGGCAATTTTTCTTATTTTTCTTAGAATTGTTAGAAGGGAAACAGAAACCGTGTTACTCGAGGATTACCTGTACATTGCACACGCGTTGATGATTGTTGGTTGTAATCATGTTTTCGTCTTTCATTTTCTAAAATTATACAAGAAAATTCGCATTACTTATTGGACAACTTGATATACGTTTTTCTCCTATGGTTTCTGTTTTTGTAGTAATCGTTATACCGTTGCCTTCCGCATGAAATTATTTTGTAGACACAGCTGTACAAAATAATAAAGATAAATCACACATTACAAATAGGTGACAATATTTAAACAATGCTAACAGTTAAGAAGACAATAAAGTAGTCCAGATTTGAAATATTATAGAATTTAATTTTTTCCTAGATATAAAGTTTTTGATATGGATAAAAACATGTTTGTATTTATAACGTAATGTTTACTACTCTCTTTTGTTCTGGAGGATCCACAGAATACCTTGATGTAAAACGCAGATTCGTAACTATTGCTATTGAATCTGCATAGTTCCGACATAGTTACGAATCTGCATGACATAGCAGTATCTTCAAATCCTTTAAATGTTTTTACTATTTCGGATTCGATCCACTTATTTTTGTCGTAAGTGCGTAAAATCCGCCTTCTATTAATTATATGTATATTAAATACACGTGTATTTATCAGTTTGTGCTTGTAGGAAACAATTTCTGTCGTTGTATAAAGAACTTTGAGATATTGTGACTTGTATCGACCGGTTTGCATAATCTAAACAGATAATTTTCCCGTTTGATTATTATACTATTATCTTTTTGTGTAGGAATGTAGAAGAATGTTGCGACTACTTTTAATTATGTATCACCAGTCAGAAATACAAAAGAAAACTTGTATTACTCGCGCAATGGCTCGATACATAGCTGCTTAAGCACGTACTATTGCGAGATAGGATGAAACGAGTGGCTCTTCGCCTCGTGGGAGCCTCGCGCTACAGTGACCACGTGTCAGCAAACGTTTTCTGTATTTTACACATCGCAATGATTACGGCCACGGCCGCGCGAAACTCCGACAGTCCATTAGCCGAAGAACAGGCAGTGGAAAGCCATCGATGTCGAAAACGGCAGCTGACGAACCCGTTGGCACTCTAGCACGACGGCAATCGATGCCCGGACAACCACCCGCGATTATTTCCGAACGCGGTCGATGGGAATCGCGAGTGGCACAATATTGTGCTGTGGCCAATGATAATGAAGCGGGCCGGGGCCACCGGCGTGTCCGCGAAATCAAAGCAAACGCGTAGGGCGGCGGCGATGGTTTAAATACCTGTACACTTGGAACGTAGTCGGGGCGCGTTATGCGAGACAGTGGCGCGGGGAATCCATCTTGCGCACGGACACCGGAGATTACAAGCTACCCGGTTAGCCTGAACTTTATGCGTCTATCGGCTTTAACGGGCTTCCAGCTAGAAGTGGTTCCAATAGTTACAACCCCGCGCAAGGTCAGCCGACCCCGGTTGCGTGGTTCGCGTGAGACGCATCGGTGCTGGATGCCATCGCGAGGGAACACGCCTCGAATATGGAATTATACCCCTGGGGGAGGGGGGGGGGAGGGGGGGGGTGATGCAGCGGCTTATGTGGTCCCACGTGCACGGTTTACGAGAATTCCCTTCATGTTCTCGAAGATGAGACGATAAGATACCAGATGGCCGTTACTGTTCGGAAGGGCCGACCGGAATCTATGGCACCGGCCCTAAACGACAGTCCTCGTGTTTTACGAGGAATTTCGAGATCGCATGACTCGTACGTGGCTTAGCAAAATTTTCGAGCGGCTACTACATGTTGGGCATAATTGGTCGTTTAGATATTAGGAACTTGAGTACGTTTCTGTCGTTTATTAATATATGTCCCTACTAATAGTAGGGGAGAATAAAGTAATTGCGGTTAGTGGACAATGACGGTGAGTACTATTATTACAAAATGAGGCACCTCGAGTTTTTAATTTTTTTCGTTTCGTCTTCCTATAGCGTTCACCACACGCGTGCACGGTCCCCGCTCAACCGCTGCCTAACAGCGAAGAAAAACCAGCTGGTATTCAACGCGATAGACGTAATATCATCTGTGCAAAATGTACGAGAGTAGTACGAAGTTTAAAGTCTTTTCACAGTTTAACTTAATTTACACATAAATGTTGTCGGGTACGCACGATCTTGCAATTAATAATTTATGAAGATGATGCGCGACTTCACGGACCAATGCAACGATGGTGTAAAGAAATAAAATTGTACCAGAGACTGCAGCTTAGATTAGCCAAATACTTTATTGTAACAAGAAGCGTTAGACTAACGTAAGATGAATATGCGATACAACAAACTGTTAACGAGATACCTGACGAAGTCGTCGGAAAGCGCGAAGTCGTGGAGGTGAAATTCCCTCCACCAAAAATATACGGAAGCGGGGCACTGGACCTCAACCGATGGATATTTGTTAGGGCGTTTTCTAAAATTACGCAACGCCCATAGATGCTATAGAAGTTGGGGATAAATCGGACGTCGTGATGTAATCGATGACGCCGGAAAGTCGCTAAACGTATACAACACTAGGTCCTCTGTATACCTTCTGGAGCAATAAATTATTAGGTCCTCGGGCCATGGCGATACGTGTGGAGCTATTCCATGTCAACAGCCGTACCCAAGTCGTAAATTATAAATTCGTAAATGAGACTCTAATGGACTCTCAAAAATTGCATCGAATAAACACTACGCAGCGTAAACAAAAACTGCAATGCGAACTGGGCATACAAAAGACTATATTCATATTCCATATGAATATATTTATTTATGTTTAATATTCAGTTTCACCAATTAATTTATACGCAGGCAATGCTGGTTAATGAACGAAGAAGAAGAAAAAACGTATAAAAAGATTAAGATGGAAGGGAGACAAGAAAAGATAAAATCTTCCGAAGAACGATATAGATAAAATGTAAAATAAATGCAATATTTTCTACCAATTTGGTCACGACAATGAAATCTGGTTCCGGTATACGTGTTAGGTCCACTCAGAATGTTCACAGTGGGATCCATCGAAAGAGTATACTGGAGAAAATCCTAGAAAATCGAGTTTAAAGATCCGTCGGGTTCGCGTGCTTTGGTATATGGAGAAAGTAGAATACCTTGTTCATGATCGGACGCATCAGGCGATTCCTAGCTAACAGCGCGCGTATTTGCCGAATTTTCAAATTCAATTTACTCGAAAACGAAGCGTCAAACGAAGCGTCGAACGAAACAATTTCATTCTTTCTTTTCGACTCACTTTTGCATGTGAAATTACTTCCCAATTGATTGTCCACGGTATGTTGGACACCCTGTATATGTGAAAACTGTAACGGTACCCAAACCATCATTGCCCGCAGAATGACTGCTATTGCCCCGACGTGAGGGCAATGTTAGTCAAAGATATATTTTCTATTTGTATAATTTGGACTACTTAGATGAATGAGAAACTAATTTTTTTATTGTACCGATATATGAATAGTATAAATTCATGAAAAGTATTTTAAAATAAATATTTCATTCGATATTTTTATTTTATTATAATTATTGCTTAAGCGATCGCCATTACTCCATTCTCCCCTAGGTACTTGAATAAGCTTCTACCGTTTAGTAATACATGTCGGAACTAATAGTACTTGTGTGTATTTTGAGATTGTGTTACATGTATTGAATACGTCATTTTTTGTAAACTATTGTTTTCATGATTTGAATAGAGAAGATCTACATTTAAGACCATAATATGTAATATGCAGGATGTATAAAGTATATATATAAGATGGTGAAAAGCTGACTATCCTAATCCTGTTACTTCAGACTTGCATCATCGAAGTTATGTGGAACAACTATTAAGATTTCATGTATCTGCTTCCGAAAAATGGACCAAAATTTTCGTTTCTTGGATACAGCTTACAGTCAGTTAAAGAAGTCTCCATATACCGTTTAAAATGAAGCAACTTCTTAACAAATGGACCAGACGGCGCACAGTGTGATATTTGACCAGAAAATGTTGGAAAAAATCAATTTTCTATAAGCCCTACATTTTTTATTACTCAATGTTGTTAAATTTCTGATGAAGAACGTACTACACTTTCTTTTTTCTTTTTGTGTACATTCCTAAATCGCTGTGAGTTTTCTCAAGAATTTAAAAGGATTAATATACTACAAAACGTATAAAAAATGTTTGAGAAAATTTTAAGTGGAAGGAATTACGAAAAAGATGGTAAATCTTGAATTTACACCCTTTTTATCCGAATATGTATATATATATATAATATTAATATAATTAATTAAACAACTACGTTTTCTCACTACTTTTAACTTATTACGACTTTCAACTTATAATTGTAATAAATCTAAATATTATTAAAAATGTTCACTGCGCTGTATTTTTGAAAAATATAATTTATAAATTGATTTTTACGATCTGTGCACAAGAAAATGCCCTCGTAAATGGTGTACGAAAACTTGATCGACTAACTGTAGTTACTGGTGGCAACTATGGGCTGGTAGAGCGACCGCAGCTCAACTGGCCTGGCAAATAGTGGACTCGCGTCCCTCAGCTGGCGCCATGTTACAATAGCCATCTTGTTAAACTGCCAGCATTTTCGTGACGATCAAAGACGTTGCGGAAACACCTGCGCCTCGAATACATCTGACGCACAAAAGTCATCCTCGGGGATTTACTATGCTCGGATACACGAAGCTCGCGATGCCTCGTTTAAGTACAAATTTCCCGTAATGAAGTTTACGCAGCCATTAGGTTTAACGGCGATGTAGCAGCCGCCCGAAGTTCTCTTAATACTTGCGGAAGGTCATTTGCTTCTCTCCCGCTGAGCGAAAGCTGCCTCGCCTCAAGCCAAAGTACAAACTCAAGAATCACCTGAGCCACCTCGGTGAGCTTCGCCATGTGCGAGAATCGTAGTCTGAACTACTGTAACGGTCGAGGACTTTGGCAACAGCTTCGTAGGTGCAATTTTATTGCTATATTTGAGCTGCGTACGGCTGAAATTTCATGTTTATCCGCCACTAATTTGCAATATTTATATCTGTATTAACCAGAAGCTAGTGCAGAACGATGGATGGCTTCAGCGAACAAGGATGAGATCGGTGTAATTGCACAGGCTACAAATTCTCACAAACGTAAACACTAAACTTGGTTAAAAGTATTATATATGTAGACCTATTGACAACGCGTTTTTAGCGATAACTCTAATAATGATAGCTATACAGCAATAATTTTTATGGATTGTTTTATAAAGACCAAGATGCGAGAAAACTATTTTCTCAGTTACTAGAATTTATTAGACGGAAGTTAAATGAAAATAGCGATAGTTTGTATTAATATACTAATATATTACTACAAATAATAGTATACTTGATTCGATACATTATCTCTACAATATTATGTTATCGATTTGTGACGCTTGTCAGTTTATACTGAATTTAATTTTACATTTCTCAGGTCAACCATATTAACATCATTACTAAACTAGGTTTCCGGAGTACCATTCGAATATTTTCGATCAATAATTTAATTGCAAATAAATTTATTTGAATGTAATTAATTTTGAGCATATTTAATTAAATTAGTTCTGGTAAGGTTTGCCAGACCCCTCGGGAGTAATGCATAATTATGCGAATGGTATAAATGTTATGTTGTTAAGAAATATTTGTGGTAAGTCGGCTTTATTGTTGGACAAGTTATTATTATATGGAATTTCCGTATGATAGTTAAAATAATAAATCATTGCAGTTTATACATTTCCTACCGAGTTACAAACAGTATCAAAAATCAATAACATCCGCGACGGGTTCTACGATAATTCTCTGTAAAGGAAAGTTTTCTTCCTTAACATATTAACTTTTGAAATAATCGTGATTATTTAAAGCTGAAAAAATGAACGTTTTACGTTTCTGCAAAAACTGTTATAACAGACTAAATTTTAATGCTATATGAGAATAATCTCGTAATAGGACTAACTAAGTATCTTAGTAGTAACAGTAAAATTAGGCATCTTGAAATCATCCATTTAGCTTCCAGCAACCTGGTATACAGTAGATCCAAAAAGTAGTTGAACACTAAATTTCCGATTCTCGAGGCATTATTAGTATTTGAACTATGATAATTTCGTGGAAAAAAATATTACAATTACGAAGGATTCATTTTGAAGCTCAAAACCTCTATTTTCTCAGACAGTAATTTATTTCTTTAGGATATTTTTGCACGATATAGCAAGTAAAAAGTTGAGAACACGTTTTTCGTCGAAAATGGAACAAATTGAATCGTGCGTAAAACCATTTTTTTTCGAATGAATCTCTTATAAATTTGAAGATTGAATCTGTCCATTTAAAACGACTAATTAAACCTTAATCTACGATTTTTTGCTGTTTTATACATAAAAAATGACTAGAAAAAAATCTTGATTGAAGTTTTAAACATTCGTTGTAAAGGAGAAGATTGAATCTTTAATTAAATCTGCGGTACTTCGAGTCACAAAAAAAGGCCCAGCCGAATAAGATGGTCAAAAGTGTCCTTAGAGGTTTTTCAATGACCATTGAACCATTCGAAAGCTGACCAAACAAAACCCCTCCGAGTAAAATTTCAGCCCCTAGCTAGCCCGTGAGGGTAGTTACAGGGCAAATTAGATTTCGCGCTTTTCCACGCATTTTCCGCTCTTTGATGCTTTCCAAAATTCTGAAAAAAATGTGGCAGGTTTTGGGTCTTTAGAATCTTATGATGCACATATCCGGTTAGAGAATCTAGAAAATAATAGATAATACAAAACCATTTTTGTATGTATTTTACTTAAAATCGTTACTTAAATATTTGAAAAACATTAAAAAAATATTTTTCGAGTCATGTGTATAAATCGTGTAAAATAATATTGAAAAAATAAAGTACGACGTATGGAAAAAAAACTTTGCCACCGACAGGATTCCAACCCTAGTGTATCAGCTCCGTAGTCGGACGCCTTAACCAATTTGCCAACCGGCGATGTTAACAGGGTTACGAACAGTTTGGTAGATATCGCTCACTAGACAATTTTTTCATTCTCATAAATCACATTTCTTACGTAAAATAATTGCTTGTTTAGATGTAATAACGTTAAAAATTGCTTAATATACACCTGCGGTAAAACCAACAAGTGTAACTTTCCTCCTCACAGCAAAAACGTCGAAGCAATTTGGTTTTCATTGTTTTTAACAATGATCTCATACGAGAAAAAATCTAAAAAAAATTGACGACACTGGCGGTTATGGTACTATGTCGAGGAACTAAACAGCAAAATAGCGTGTTTTCATATTTTCGAGAAATCTGCATTTTTTCGACGTTTTGAGCGTTTTTCATTTTTCCGGGCACAGTTTAAAACAAAAATATCTGAAAAAATTCTCAAAAATGCGCCTGAAGACCCAAAACTTGCTACATTTTTTCAGAATTTTAGAAAGCATCAAAGAGCGGAAAATGCTAGGGGGCTGAAATTTTACTCAGAGGGGTTTTTCTAGGACAGCTTTCGAATGGTTCGATAGTCATCGAAAAACCTCTAAGGGCACTTTTGACCATCTTATTCGGCTAGGCCCTTTTTCAATGTTTTTACAGACGCTTCATTTTCTAAGATTTTGGACCAAAAAAGCGTCTTCAGTTTCCCAGTTGCTGTATCATGCAATAATATTTTAAATAAAAATGAACAATGATACGCAAAAGTAAGGCCCTCGAGGTCCAAATTGGGTCTACGTACATTGTTGTATTATTTTTTTAACGAAATTATCACAGTTCAAATATCGACAATTTTTTTGAGAACGGGATCGTCCAACTACTTTTTGGATACACGGTACGTTGGCATTCGAACTTCCGCCTTGTGAAGCGTTATCTGTTTGATCGAACCACTCTTCACCGAAGAAATACTACCTAAAGCGAATTAACAGCTGTGACCCGTATGTGGGTCATGGTCTCGGCGCCAGGGACGCTATCATCTGCGAAGGGGCATAGATTGCGGAACTGAAACTGGAATGACCAAGATGTGGGTCATGGTCTTTAGACTCGAATATATTATGACCAGCAAGTGAACCATGGACCATGCGTCCAAAGCTAATATACATTATGCAAAGGTCTGGGACCGAGGTCCAGGAAATGATACTACTCGCGCGAGCGTCGTATGTCACTGCCTGGAGTCAACCCTGACCCGACATCTCCGAAATGAGATGTTTTGGGCTTTGACTCGATCTAGTAGCGAATCGAGTTCCTCTTACTACGGTAACAGAATTATTTTGCCAATTACACATATGACCCCCATGTTAATACTAGAAATTTTTAAACACGTTCAATAAATGTAAAAACTTTGAAAATAAAATTTTTGTACATAGTCGTGTAAAATAATGAAAACATACCCAAGATCTTGTAATATCAATTTTAAATGCAAAATTAGGAGTTCATACTTATATAAGGTATCGGGTATTACTTGGTTATTACTTATTTTAGTAACGGTGGTTATTGGTTTTTGGGTCAATAATATAATAAGATCGACAAAATTTAATATATTACAGCGACTTAGCTGCGGTTCCATAAATATTCTAGAAAGTGTAAAGTCACTTCGTGAAGCTATGCATATCGAAATACGCTTATTAAGTCATAAAACTTATCAATTACCTAGCAATTACCTTATTTTAGATCAGACATGTCCAGAAGTAGCTCGCTTGGAGGAAAATTCGAGGGAGACGCCTACTTCTCCCGCCCGCGCGTCTCGCTCCCCGTGGCGGCCTAGGTCCTCCGAGCTCCTCGGACCCGTGCCTACCGTGGGTCCGAGAGTCGCCTCAACGCGCCACACGCGGTACATATTGCAAGCGGTAGGCACGGGTCCGAGGACCTCGGAGGACCTAGGCCGCCACGGCGAGCGTGGCGCGCGGGCGGGAGAAGTAGGCGTCTCCCTCGAATTTGCCTCCAAGCGAGTTACTACTGGACATGCCTGTTTTAGACGAAACTATGCACTTTTGAAGGAGATCGCAATGTAATGTGAAACATTACTATAGTGAACAGTATACAGGGTGAGGCCGAATAACATGTACAAGCGGACACGAGATTATCCTTTGCGAATGAATATGAAAAATATATAGAATACAATTTTTTCATTCGAAGCGTCGTTTTCAAAAAAATCGATTTTGAAAATGCAGCGAATAAGCGTGCTGTTAGATAGGACTCTTTTGACTCGTCTGATCACGACCAACCAACTCTACTTTCCGCATATAGTACAGCTCGCGAATCCGACGGATCTTGAAACTCGATTTTCTCAAAACGAGATGTCAAACGAAAAAATGTTATTCCTTTTTTTCGATTTATTTTTACACGTAGAATCATCCCCTGTCCGCTTGTACATGTTATTCGTTCGCACCCTGTACATTGATTGATGAAAAATGTAAATAAAGGAGCGAATGTTTTATGATTTTGAAGACTACTTTATATCATTTGCAGTAGCGAAGAACGTTTCAGAGACTCGAAAGTTGATTTCGTAGTTTTGTTCGATAATACACTGAACACTTTTGTGCGGTGCTTTTTCCAAGACGCGACAGGAAGAAAGTCTTATTACTAGTCTGGAAACATTGTACGGGAAGAAAGGAAAGAACAAAAAGATCCGCACAATGGGCTCACCTTGATATCGACCCTCATTGTGGATTTCAAGTTTCCACGTGCCGTGCGGCCTCTCACCCCAAGTGTGAACCGACATAAATGGCCATTGATTGAAACCGGCTTTCGAGATGTCGTGTGGCCTTTTCGCGAGCAGGGTGCTCTTCGTGCCTTGTGGAGATGTTAGTTGTATCTGAAGATCCCCTCTTCTGGTAGCCATCAGAGATACCTTCGCCTGATACACAAGAATAATATTAGGTCGTCCGGAGATTTTGTTCCATTTCCTTGCGTACTCTCTTTATTATCCGTTATTCGTTAAAATTGACGATCGTACATACATTACATCATCAAATATATCACCTACCAAAGGCTTTTATTAAAACTTACAGTCAGTCAAGAAAGTATCCCCTTTAAACGGTACAACTTTTTTTTTAAATTGAATCTAACATTTGCGTCTTTCGGAACTGTTAGAAAGGTTAGATTACTAGTTTCAATAAAATTTTCATCGTCTACATAGCTGACATAAATTTACAAAATACATTTTATAAATTTTCGTTAGAGGCTTGGATAAAAGACTCTTTTGTCTGACTGTCCATGTAGAATGTACAATAAGGGCATACTTATCGTTTATATATAATAAATACCAAGTACTAAACCGCTGATTATAAATAGCCACATTGCGCTTATTCAAATTTTAAACAATTTTTAAATATGAAGTTTGTAATTTTGACTGGCCTGGTAATTTCAATATTTAATACTAATAAAATCGACATTCTTTCAACGATAAAGTGGAATATATGTTTAATCCGTTATAAACTTTTATAATAATTTATAGGAAAATGAAACAGAGTTATCTACCCTATTAAAAGTAATCTTATATTTCAACGAAGATAAAGATCTGATTAAATCCTTATAAACATTTTTTATGCTGAGCTTAAATTGATACAAAACTGCTGTGAACGCGTAAAATCCACCGTCTAATGATAAAAGATATTGTCAGCGGGACAGATAACGTTAAAAATGAATTTTCTAATTCAATATGAGAGGATTGTGAACAATGAGATTATGTTTGCGTGATACTGGTCGATAAACGCTGGCTAAAGAAGTCACGCATACCTGGTACAAGCCATGGATATATGAAAAAATAAAATCTTGTTTGTGTAATAACTTGCTAATGGGTACTTGATGTTAATATAGCTTTTAACATGTATTTAAGCATTCTCGAGAATTATTTTCTTAGGAATATTAAATGAACTAAAATCTACGTTATACGGGGTGCGATCACTGGACTGCGGATTTTATGCATTTATGGCCAATACGAGTAGGTGAGACATGACGCGGTAAAAAGGTTAGAACAATTTGAAAATATTATTACATTATTGTATGACTATTCAAATGATTAAGAAAGGAAATAATTTTCTGATTCGGACATATTTGTTGCAATCGAGTAATCACTATGTGTTCAGAGTAAACAAAAAAACATTTTTCAGCCAAGTTTCATGTAGGTACGACGAACATTTCAATTCGATGTCATTTTTTGTTTCACGTGGAAGATGCAAACAAAAGTATGAATAAGCACTTACGTAAAAATATGACCAAATTGCATTATGTAGAAAGTGTAGACAAACGATTACTCGTATCCTAGTACATGAAGAAAAGTGTGAAAAAAGCCAGAAAAAACGGAGAAGCGCGAAACCGTGTCGGCGATTTCTTTTTTACGTAAAAGAATAAAAATTTCACACGAACGAAACTGTTTGAAAAAAGTTTAAACTAACTTTTTAGACGAGCTAGTACGCGGTCTCGGTATAAAAAGTAAATGCGTTCCTAGGATTTTAGAATGTGACATTTTTATGGTACAGAACTTTGAAACTCACAATTCCGTAACAATTATTTCAGAGAATTTTGCAGATCGTTTTGTGTCTTCATTACAGGTGAGGAACTATATTCTGTTGGAAACCTGTTCCACTACTACATTCCACTTTGATCAAATGAAAAGTTTCGACATTAAGCCCGCTGCTCTTTTCGAGTCTTTGCGACAAACGGTAAAATTCCAGTTTCAATAATAAATTCTACATTCTGTAAATATCGTTTTCTAAGAAAGACAAGGTAATGTTAATTATATAAATCTATCATATGTGTGACGTATAAACTTCCGAAAGCGACAACCCTCCGATTTTGCTGAAATTTTTGGCAAAGCTTATCCTTGATTAGAGAAGAAAGTCCCTAAAAGGATTTTTGGCAACAAAGCCTCGTTTGCCCCCCAACCCCCTTCAATGTTTTGACAGTTCTTACTAAATATTTTCGAAAATATTGATTTTAGAGAAAAAAGTTTCGAACAAAAATTGAAGGGGGCTGGGGGGCAAACGAGGATTTTTCGCCAAAAATCCTTTTAGGGACTTTCTTCTCTAATCAAAGATAAGCTTTGCCAAAAATTTCAGCAAAATCGGAATTGTGACTACGTTGGATGATCGCTCAACATAAAAATATGGAAAAAGATTAATAATGTAATTTACACACTCATATACGAATACACATGTAAAATTGTACCTATACAATGTAAGAAAAAATAGACCTCCAGAAAGGTTTCCAAAATTTAAAAAAAAACCGTTTATAAAAATATCGAACTAAATAAGGGAAAGAAGATAATAAACAAGAAATATCATGTTTATCGAAATGGGAGGACATTATTTGATAATATAATTAATTATTTTCTGACTACGATTTACTTGTACTAATTATGGTCTGGTCAGCAATAACTTCTCACGGGGTTGAGAAAATTTGGGTAGAATTTGTAGACGAAGGAGAAAGACATGGGGAAAATTTCACCGGATGCGGAAGCATATGACGATTTTTCGTATGTGCGCGATCGCACTTTTAGGAAAATGATTAAACTGCAGCTTACCCAAGTGACACGGTACTTACCTGCACGTGCTCGAGAAAATTAACACCGCTACACTCCTTGACGTTCAATTCCAGAGTTAACTGGCTCTTTGGTGGTATTGGCCTATAATATAACACCGAACCGAGGTCAGTCACGAAACTGGGAGATTGGATATCTCGAATACATTTTTAATCGTTTAATCCACTAATTTCAACGCAACGGGTATTCTAATACCTCGGATGTTCTTAGCATCGACAACCGAGACTGTCTGTCAACGTCCGTCGTTCAAACAACAAATAAGAATTAACTTTCCACCGGCATAACATTCTAGGTGAAAATTTTAATGTTTGCGTTCTTCGAAACGAAAGAAACGAACTACAATAATGTTTCGATATATGTAGAGGGTGCGGCACTTGGTAACCACGATTTTTCAGCCCCTTCGGATGGTCGGGCAGAAAAGTGTTTCTTACCAAAGTTAATCAGTATTTAACCGACAAGAAATTGCAATTTTTTAAATTAAAAAGAAAACCAATTTTCAACAAAAATCTGTTATTTCATTATGTTTGTTCATTACATGAAATTGTTCTCAATTTGGCTCCGTATAAATTTGGTTTTTTATGAGTTAACTTCTAAAGCATTGTTTACGTTCATTTGTTTACCTCTAAATGCTAGGCCTTGCTATTTTACGTACCGTCGAAATAATTCAAAATGAAAGTCATCGTATAGCAGGTCGTTGAATTCGTTTCGACGTCGACTACAATATTATAAAGATAAAAATACCCAGTTGCATTTAAAGGAACCTTGATTGTTTGTTGAGAATTGTTTTTTTTTTATTTAACTGATTAACATTGGTAAGAAACACTTTTTTACTATAAGTCCAAATTCTGAAGATAGATAATATTGTTTTTCGAATCTTAAAGCCATCATTTATTTACCGATAGCGTTAACGATGTAGAACTTCATTTTTTACTGAAACATAACAGTTTAATCTTCTGTCGCTAAATGAATGAAGCGAACCATTTGGGATCATAGCGGTTTAAGCCACCTTATGCTCTTTTATATTGAACCGCAGATTTACAACACGGACCTACAAATCATATTTTTCATTTAAAAATTCAGTAGCCCCACATAAAAAAAAAGTTATAACAGACCTTTTAGTATCTTCTCTGCAATTCCACCAATTGCAATTATGTCAAATTTCTTCACGTCATGTAGTAAACTAATTGTTCTAACTTCTCTACCGAAAATTCGTAGGATCAAATATTAAGAAATTTATAGTGTCTTTAAGAGTGCCCGAATATTTATTAATTAGATAATTCGATTGTAAATTGTATAAAATTCTGTTTCGTTCTTTAATTTTCGCAAACAGATATTTTTTAAAGATTTTTGAACCTATAGATATGTTTTGCAACTGCGATGCGTATATGGAGTTTTCTTTTATAACAACAAACGCACATATTATTTTACTCCAAATACCATGTACGTGACTTACACCACTATGATTCTCGGTCCGTCATATGTAAGAACGTCGAGGCGAAATACTCCGGGGTACATTTCGCGGCCGTGGTGATCAAACTTTCACAAATATCGTTCATATTTGTCTGATACAATCGAGATATTACTGTACCTGGTTCTTTCATCTCGAAGAACATGTTCCTGCGCGGATTAGACAACAAATGCCATCTACTTGGGTCAGTTCAATTCTGAATTTTACGACGATAAAGTTTACTTTGCAACTGCGCCGATACACTTCCGTAAAACATATCAAATCAGAACGGTACAGATTGTTAAACCATACAAAACTTTCTTATATAATTCTAGTCTATCTTCAATAAAAATCGAGTTACAATTCGGTCAAGTTATTAGATATGCCCTGTATATGTTTGAATTTTCAAACGCAACGCCATAGAAAAACTAATTTTCTAACTTTGTATATCGGTAGAACATACAAGTTCTCTCAGTGTTATCGTTGATAAAATATTTGAGCAATACGTCGATAAATATGTCTATGTTTTTAATTTAATATGAAAACGAATTTACCTGCCCATATGGGGTGCCGAAACTTCACATTTATGCTGTTCCGGCACTGTCCGCCATCTTCGCGCTAAACGCACCATGGCTGCGGCATCCATCAAACCATAACCAAAACTGTGGCTCACTGTAAAAAGTTCAAAGAGTGTCCACACAACAAAAAACGAACTGTCGAAATAAGATGAGGATTACAGAGAACAGAGGGTGAAAGGAAGAGAATTCTAAAAAGAGAGGAAAATACCGTAAAAGGGGAAAGAAGGAGAGTAAAGAAATAGTAGTAAAAGATAAGGTGGAGGAAACAAGTAACCTTTAACGTAATTGAAGAGAGGGATACCGAAGGAAATCTGTTGGATGTAATTAAAAGACTGTAAATACACGTGTACAGGCTGGATCACGGAATTGGATCGAGATACGCAATCTCTTTTCTGGTTACAATTAGGAAGGAACAGTAGAAGATAAAGTCGAATAACTTGGGAGTGGCTATCTTGCAACAAATCAAAATCATTTTCTTACGAACCAGTTAATTAATGTACTTGCATAATTCTTTGAGCGAAAGTGCATATTTATTGCACACAGTAATCCGTTTCCTTAATCAAATTAAATCAGTTATGAAATTAATACTTCGTAGATAATTTACATAAACAGTAAATAACCCTCTGCACTCCGAATTTTGTTCCCAACAACATCCTATCATTTTAAATGTTTTATTTAAAAGACTGGACTTTAATAGACTTTAAAAGACTTTCTTGACTGGTGCTAATTCTAAACAATTCTCTAATTAATTATATTGGAAATAGCTAAATACATGTATATGTATAGAGTGATTCGCGCAACTCGAACGCCTCAAATAACTTTTAAATTATACATCTAATAAAAAATGGTTTAATACAGAAGTTACTGTACCGTTGAAGGTCATCTTTGTTTTTTTTTTAACACTAACACTAACCGTACCCAGCGCAAAATATGACTGGTAAAAGTTGGTTTATAGAAACTAGAAGATTGAATTTATTTTGATTTCTCACAATTTTTATAATAATATGAGCTTGAATGAAGAAATTGATTTGACAGTTTCTAACGGAAGCATCTTTGTGATTTCAATAACTATAGAATAAAAAATGTGAAAGCGGTCATTTGACCGGTCGTGGTGCAGTTAGCGTTAAATGGAATCATATACATATTTGATATTGCGTATCAAAAGAATATTTAATTTTAAGTTAAAAAATAGTGAGCTATGTTGGTTGTATTCGATTTGGGATGCGATCCGTAATGTGGCCCACTTGCAACCACGCAACTGTTGTATCGAACAATTTTTCATTAGACGCATAATTTAAAAGTTATTTAAGGTGTGCAAGTTCCGTGAATCACTCTGTATTGCTTTTCTACCGAATAAAAATATGAATATTACAAAATATAATGCATATTTAACCCTTACGTTAATAACTATGGGTATGTACCCGCAGAGTTGAGCAAAATTTTATTTGGATGACAGATAAGAGATAAAAGACTAGCGAATAAAATTTTATTCGACACTATCGAATAGATATATATATATACAATCGAATGCAAATTTATTTAGATAAAAATTTATCCGAATAAGAATTGATTCGGATAAGAATGTATTCGTACAGAAATTCATACGGAAAATAATCGATTTGGTTAAAAATGATAGAATATAAAGTGTTTTTTTTCATAGTTTATCGATACATTTTTGTCATATTAATTTGTACAATTAACTTCTATTCAAATGTGGCATCCGAATGTTTTTAGTATATTGATCATTCATGCATAAGTAAATAATTTTTCTACGGGTACAAAGGAAGGCATCGGCGTGTTTGTATTTCGAAAAAATACACGTCGAATCGGTGGATACTGTTTTAAAGTATGCAGATCACGGCGTTTGTCTAAACAATATTTTGTTATTTCTAATTCTGCATTATCAGAAACTCGATTACTGATTTCGGATGTTCAGATGTGTCAGGTGCATTCGATGATTCGTGTTTACAACACGTGCGTTTGCTTGGTTCGTGTAGTAGTCGTTGTAAACAACAACTCGAAGTAAACACGCGTACAGTATCATCGGCAGAGTAGTTGAAATTGAACTGATTCCGAATGTATTCGTATAAATGTGTTCTTATAAAATTACACGCAAACCAAAACAGTCAACGATTATTCGTATTATTATTCGAGTCATTTTACAATCTTTATTCGAATAATTGATTCGAATAAATGAGTAGAATAATTGATTCGAATAAATAGGTAGAATGAATAATTGTTATTCGACTAAATGTAATTCATGCGGATAATTATCTTACATACATATTTATTCGAAACAATTCGAATGATGCCCTACTCTGTGTACCCGTAGAAAACGTTGGTTATTAACACGAGGAGTCGCCACGGAGGTTCCTATATAGATGAAATTGAGGTCAAGTTGTATTCGACGTGCGAATGGAAAGGGTTAACCTCGTAGAATGAGATAGCTGAGAGAGTAACAGTATCCTCCGAACTCACCATTCCTTCCGACGCCGTTCGTGACCCAGTCCGGGGCTGTTAGGTTCGCGGGCTTCGCAGTCCTGACGACAATGTGTTGCATGTCCCTCCAAGTTAGCTCTTTGTTGGCCTCGAGGGCAAGGGCACAGATACCGGCGGCCAAAGGCGCCGATGCTGACGTTCCGGTGTGACTGCTGGTGCAATGGTTATGCAGGTCGGTGGTCACCACTTGTTTCTCTCCCGCTGAACCGGAACTGTAGGTGGTGGCTAGAGTGGAGGAGCAGGCCTCGCTGTACCATGGCACCTGGCCGTTCTCCGTGGCGCTGCTGATGGACAACGTCCAGATGCTGTTCGTGTAGCCGTCGCAGTTACAGTTGTCGTGGTCCTTGCCGCCGTTTCCCGATGCCCACACGAAGATCGATCCCTTACCGTTGCGACCCTGCCGATCAAAGCGAGCACCTTGATCAATCCTTCGAGAGATACTTCGATCAACGGGAATTCGGTTCCCTGGCTTAATTCCATTCGATGGTTGAATATGTAATTGTTATGGCATCTGAATAGGTTCTCTGTGCGATTAGAACTTATTCTTAGACAATATGGGAAGAATATTCTGTACAATGTATTAATTACATTATCGTATTATACGTACATTGGTGTAAAGGGCCACATTAAATGGTATAAATAATTTTTGTACGAGCGATTTTTACAAAAAATAATTTTTTTAAACGGCATCCTATTTTTTAATATTCGTAACATTGTAGCGCAGCGTAGTTGTAGTACAATTTCATTTCGTGCAGTAAAATCATACGCGTACAAATCATATCGAACAAAAATCATCTATACCACACAATATGGCCCTTTTACCAAACTTCTGCAGGAAAACTTTTACGATACCTTCAATTTCTCACGAGATATTCCATCATTTGCGCTTAAATGCAATGCCCAATGTAAATTGTATAAGAGGTATAAGTGAAGATATTGATACTGTTTAGTCGTGCACTTGCGCAATCGAAATGAACAGTGCAGCGTGTGCAAGTGATACTCTTGCGCGTATCTGCTTACACTTCCGGTACTGACGTTATCATAACCGAAGAATATATCAAAATACGTGTGATCGTGAAAAACTGAACTATAACGGATGGTCGCTCGGAGGTTGACTCTTTGACTTGAAATTTATTCTGACTACATTTTAAGATTTATACACTACTTCTCTGAATGTAGAAATGCTTAACGATCATAATAAATTCATTGAATTAAGAAAAGACAAGTATAACTTAATTTCTCCCGGATGATACGTCAACAAAATCGGCTTTTCTTTTTTTCTCATTACGACACACCTCACCGAAAACTTTAAAGAAATTCAAGGACAATTTCTATGACTACATGTTATTACTGTGAAGACATGATCGATGTGCTTTTTCAATTGCTACACAAAATTGCCATATTTTTGAATTGTTTCGTTTTTTTTTTTAAATTTTATACAGATGGAATTATCAACCCAAAAATCGGAAAAATTCTCAACTGTAGAGTTTAATAACCGCAATTTGTAACATTTTTTTAATTTTTTCATGCGATTAAATCGGGAAAATTAACCGAAAACCTTTAAACTGAGGTTACTCTACCTGCCTGGTCATGTTTTTATAGCAATCTATCGAATGACTCGTTATTCGTTTACATTGGCCGAAGGGCAGTTTTGAATCTCTCAACCAGCTATACCCTTTAATCGGTAATGTTTTTGCGTGTTTTAGATGACTTGTATTTCAAGTTTGAACTACACAAGAGCGGTAATACTTGCGATACAATGGAAACAGAGGAGGTTCTAGTGGCAAAGTAGAAAGACTAGTTTGATTTTTCAAATGAAGATTTGATTTTAAAGATATTGGGAACAATTGATGATTTGGTTGCGGTTTTAGATTTTTCAGTAGTTGCTGCTGAAGCAATTTACAATCACGAACTGTCACGAAAATGTAATAAAAGACAAAAATTAAGACAACAACAATTTTACCATAATCAAAGTAAATAGAAGGTAGTTTATAACAATATGGATACTACAGTACAAAGAAGTGAAAGAGTTATTGGTTGAATTAATAGAGGGAATTAAATGTTTCTGAAAAGTAAGAGCGAAATCAAGTGACGAAGTAACTCGTTATCCTCGGTTACAGCTGAACGAAATACAATTGTTTAACCACGTTAAACAATTATTTAATATCTTTCACCTACCTAAAAAGAAACATTTAACGATATAATAAAATTCTATCTAATTCTGCCTTTCCGAATTAGTCTTTGAAAAATGTGTTTTTGTATTAAGAACCGCATTCTGCTGATTAATAATAATAAAAGCAAGTAAAATGAATGTAAAACTATCACAATAGAAAACTAGAATAAAGTCACCTGTTTGTGACGAATACTCAATAATAGTAAAATATAAATCGATAGTAAGAAAGTTGTACTGCTGCAGAAGATCGCTATATGAAGTAGAAACAGCGAGTAATGGTCAGACATGCCAGTTAAATTCAGTTTAGTGCATCATAAATGTTGAAATGATTCTGTTTCAAATATTAAAAGAATTTAGTTTATGTTTTCTATTCTTTTTTAATGTTCGCTGGGCTGGACATTAATGTTTGCACGCATTTGCAAAACTCTAGTGAGAGGAAATAATTATGTTCATTTTTAACAAATTAAAAGTTGACATCGCAGTAATCCTTGTTAAAAGTTTTAATTAGGATTTGAAGAATGTATACCGCGCAATGTGTGTAGCTTGTTAAACCTCGTACTTACTATTAAAAAGATTTAATTAGAATGTCCATATAATAAATATTTTAAACGAAGTCATGCATTAAAATATCTATGGACTGTGTACAATATTATAGATAGATATTCAATGCTTTTATCTGCCGAATACGGCCAAAAATTGATTACAGTCATTCTGTTGCAACAAAGCAACGAGTGTTAGCTTGGTTTAAATTATTTATTCGATGTTTGAGTCTTCCCACAAATAATAACACATTTTCGCAATCTGCGCCAAATTACAGCATAAACTCAGACGCTGTTCACTTCCTCGTTTTAATAAATTGTGGAATATTGGTTTTTTTATATTATGAAAGGTGTGTAACGAGTATGCAAAACTTCTGCATGTTTGCGAATTGCTTGGGCGCGTGATTTATTTAATAACAAGGTAAGGGAACTGATAAGAGCGTAGTTTATTAGATTCTGTTCGTTTTTTCAAGTAGAGCAAGTTCGAAATTCAATATACACGGCCATGCCGCAACGATTTCGCTGAAGTATTCTCTGGAAATATTAAACTGTTCAGCATATACGGTCTGCTCTAGGGACTACCGCGAGCAGGAAGTCGCTTTATGAATATTTAACGATTAACGTTGTATCAGGGAGTAGTGCTTTAAATACAGAAATAACAGTAATTGTACCGACTAGATGAATTCATACTTTCTGACGAGGGTAGTGGCGAACAGTATTGTTACCGTCCCAACATAACGAATGTCTATTAATTTTTAATGCTGATCTTTCATCGAGTAAGTATTTTCAATTATTCAAATTGATTTCTGACTGACATTTTTAAAAATTAATTATTCTTGAAATTATTGCAGGCAATTTGTAAAAATTTCTGATTTAACTAAAACTTTCTACGGAAAAGTTAATAGTCATCATTATCCTGTAATATTTACACCATACCCCATTTTATTATACTTACGTAAACATATAAAGATAACAGGTACTGTATTATGAAACAGAAAAGTTTTTTCAGTAAACGAAACTCCATTGGAATCTGTCCAGCCATACTGGGTGCAGTGTACAAACTAAATGTTGCGACGTAAGCATCCCTAATATTTTCCTACGGAGTTTGCATTCGCTGCAGATAAGATTTATTACTGTTTATTTCATAATATTCGACTCTCGAGCAGCACGAGTGCCTATCTTGTAAAGTAATAAGAAAATTCGGAGTATAGACATTATATATATATATATATATATATATATGAAACCGAACATCACCGAAGCATCGAAACTTTGGACGGTGGAAACATAAATCAAAGAATTGCAGAGTCTATTTAATTCATTCCAATTGAATTCCCTTGAAGATTCTTTTCTCTGTACTTGTTGATATAATGTCGATATTGTAATACTGTGAGTTTTTAGTTGAGTAAATTCATTAACGCGAATAATGTTTAGTGAAACTATTAAACTTTTTCTAAAATATAATTTTTTATTTTGGACACTTTTGTGTCATCTGACGTGGCAAAATTTTGTACGTTCCTCCAGTTCAAACGGACCAGAACTGTAATCGCATTTCCGGATGCCGAATCCCAAACACTAGAAATTCGAATTACATATGTATTACTAAAAAATCGCCACTCCTATGCGATTGTGCTACCACCTAGCAGATCCGCTCGCTACATAAATACCCGCTCCTACGTCCGTGTGCTTTCACCTGGCCGCTGCGCTGGGTAGCGGATCCACTCAGTAAAAACCAATATGGTGGTGTCCTAACTTGTCAAACACACTTCAAATCGACCAAATTTACACACGTATAACTTTTCAACCAGTGAACTTCGGCAACTCAAACTAGAATTCCGCCCACTGAAACTTACACTTCTATCATTTTCTCGTCAAAATGAATAGCAATACATATAGAAAACTTGAACATTTTTCGTCCCACAAAGCGAAGTTCAGCCATATCTTTAAAAATATTTTTGAAGGAACCGCTTGTACGTACATTATTTCTTGCGTTATTCTTAATCTAACAACTACTCATTAAATCGGATTCACAGAAATTGAATAATTAAATGACTCGTTTCTTTTACTGCTCAAGGATTTAAAAAAATCTAAAAAAATACTGGAATACATACCGAAGTCCCTATTTTAATACATATCGCCGGAACGTGGAATATTTAAAGCATTAATGGCGAAAAAATAATACTGGAAAGAAACAAATTCTGTTCCAAGTTGTTCACTATGGGTTAAATATTGATAACAGAAGGATAGAATGTTAGTTTGATTTAAAAGAAATGAATAACGTTAATGCGTAATAGATTGTTTTCAGAAGCTTCTTCAGGAGTCATACTCGACATTTTATGGCAAGGGGTTAAATGCAAGTGCTTCTCTTTGCCCCTACTCCAACGTTCCATCCACTTATGTTCTCGCTTTGCTTTACCTTAATTGTTTACTTCTATTACTTTTATTTCGCTATGAATTCTTTCCTCGCACATTCTCCAACATTCATACCGCGCGTCCTCTAGCCAAGTTCCGGGTTCAATGAAAATGCTGTGCAGTGCTTTGAACATACATGACTCGGATAATCCGGCGTTCGCGAGTGAATTTGAAAATGCCCATGGCGCACAGTGCGTTGTAATGGGCATGGCAAAAAATAAAAATACATGCAAAATGGAAAATGTTATGCGTAACTGTAAAAAAGGTATGCAAGGTTTAACTGCCTCTACCTGCCCGTTAATTTTTAACTATTTTTTATGTCAGGGACGACCTATTACGAGTAAATATATCTTCGATATGTGATTTTCAAACAATCCAAAAAAGAAAAACTCGAAATTCTTAGAAATCTTGTACTTTCGATAACTGTTTACAGAAGTAAGTTACAAGGCATAGAGAAGAATACTGTCGTGGAAAATCCAATTGAATAATTTCGGACAGTTGAACGCTTAAATCTCGATGATAGTTTTTGCAAAAACAAAAGTATTCGAGTACTTTGAAAACGTCTTGGTGTCACCATCAACGATACATAATCAAAAATATAGATTCCCACTAAAAAATTTCAATTGTAGTCTCTGCAGAGCTTTACAATGTTACTGCAATGTCAAACCAATACAATCATCGTTTACTCTCTCCTATATCCTACAACTTTCGTCTAAAACATTTTTTCGTATCGCGTATAATTTTTGATCAGTCAAATTTTGTCTAGAAAACAGGCTTTTCATCGCACTGCGCAGCGCAGCGCAGCGCGGCGCCTGCAATTTCAGACGGAAGAAGGTTTCACGCGTGCCGTCGTAAAGCCAATAATGCGACGTAAAAGACCATGGCGACCGGTAATTGGCGTGGCACAACGGGCGTGAGCGGTGTCGATAATTACCCGGTCAATCGAAGGGCGATTCTTTTCGCCCGGCGAAAATAGTCGTTGCCGGGACAACCATAATTCGATTACACCGGCGTGAACCAAGCGGAAGTTCTTCGACCGCGGATCCGGCTTAACCGACTCTGTCGGCCGGGGTCAGTCCTTAGAAAGTTTCTAATTGGCCGCTTTTAGACGAACTGTCCCCGCGACTCCGCACCCGCATGCATTACCATTTTAACCTTACCCTACTATCCGCGGACC
The DNA here is from genome assembly GCA_913789915.3 of Sphecodes monilicornis. NCBI lineage: Eukaryota > Metazoa > Arthropoda > Insecta > Hymenoptera > Halictidae > Sphecodes > Sphecodes monilicornis. Next base: position 25,020,169 of record OU565294.1, on the reverse strand, counting down.
GGGTAGCCGTAAGTCATATGCAAATTCCGAAATGGTACTTTCGCCGTGGGAACTCGTTAAAACACTGCCGCCGGAAAATAGAATTCACCGAAGCAGAGTTTCCGAAGCTCCGCAGGTCGTTCGCGGAAAGTAACTCGCGAGCAATTAGCCACGCCGTTCGGCCCGTATAGAATCCGGTGATTGAGTAACCAGAATTTTTCACCGATGCTACGAGATTGTGCAAGAAATATTGGCTTCCTTGTTTTCACACATCATCCATACCGAATCGATAAATGCTTTTTAATTGTTTTAAAGGCACGGGGAATAGCTACCGAATGTGAACCATTGCACCGTGGTTGTTCGTAAAAATTATTTTTTCACGATTTTGAGCTTATTTCGGGGTTTAATTGTTAGACCACAAGTCAGTTTTGTATTACGGTTTATAATCCATTTAAAAAGGTTAATAACAAATAGTGATATTTAAAATCGGTTTTCGCAGATCTAGTCCTTATAAAAAAATATACAACTTTGTCCTATAGACTATTTCTCTAACAGTATGTAATAGTTTCCGAGATTAATTTCGACCCTATTTGTGAAATTTTGCAGGTCCAGACTACCATTAAACCATAGTAAAAAGTCTCTCAACTGTTCATATGTTTGAGTCTTATCGTGCTCGGAGTGACGTAGAGCACATACTTTTTCGTTGAGAAACTTGTAGTAAAAATGAACTAATTGACTGCTTGACTGATTTACAAAAATCAAAAAAAGTTATTGCTGATCTAGGGATAATAATACTTAAACATATGTTACGAGATCCTTATTTGTCATAAGTTTAAGATTTAAATGCATTTAATAATCGTAAAGTTTCAAGATATTTCTATCAATTATTACGACGTACTCGAATAAGCGTCAGGTCACTGTCGGTTATTAACATATACAGTAATGCCGCGAAGAGTGCGACAAAGCGGCTTGCACTTGTGCGGAGATAATATCCCTCCTACTGCGGGCTATACCCCTCGAGGGGCCGCTCGGATCGGTCGAGAAATTGTAACATGATACGGATCAGGTATATCGGTGAGCCGATGTTAATGCACTGACGAAACTTTCTTTGTTTTTTATTGTTTTGTCGTGAAACTTATACCAACACATTCGTGACATCTTTCTAATTAAAATGAGACCAAATATGACATAATTCGGTACATATTCGCCTATGTAAATTTACAGTTTAAAATCTTATCATCGCCAATTAAACATGGAAATATGCACCGAATTGTGTCATATTTGGTCTTATTTTAATTATAAAACTGTCACGAATGTATTGGTAAAAGTATCATGAAAAAATAATGAAAAATAAAAAAGTTTCGTCATTGCATTAGTATTGGCGCACCGACACACTGGTGCCGGTTGGGGTTTGGTCGCTTCGCTAGACGCTGGCGACAAAAGATAAAGGAACCTCGATGAATCGTGGACCGCCCGTAGAAAGCGAAGTTTCGGACCCGAAGTCGTTGCACTCTTCGCGGCTTTATTATGCAATCTTGATTAGATCTAACTTATTTCTAGTTAATTCACGTCACTAATAAAACTTCAAATATTATTTTCTGCAGGGTATACAATGACGCCTATTAACACGTTCCGTAACCTGTGTAAGACCGATGGTACACAAGTTTAAAATTTATAATTTTATAGTAATTGTAAGATTGCAAAATATATAATAGCGCTAAAAGGAAGAGCATGGTACAAAATGTGAGAACCAGTGTGTACAAGCTAATTTCTTATTGATCGAAAATATAATGAAATAACTTACAATATATCAGTTTTTAATTAAAACATTGAATAGCCTGAATGAAACGTCGACCAGAGGAAGCTCGGTATGAAACGTGTTAAAATATGCGGACAGCCAATAATCCTTTCCCGTACAATAACAAGTCAGACTCTTGAGAAAGATTTCAAACGGGATCCATTAAATATAAATATTAGTTGTCTCTTTTAAATCGAAATTAAATTTTGTTCGTTCCTTATCAATAGTTAAGGTTTAAGTACATGTAGACGTTCGCCAAATATAAAATTTCTTTTTCTGTTAGGAAATTGTTAAGTTCAAAGAATCTAATTACTGTAAACTTTTACAGAACGTTTTTTTTTTTATTTTCAATATAGGCCCACATAAAAAAGTAGTAAAATAAATCATTTGGCATTCGGTATAAGTGAAGTAACTACTCAAAAAATCCAAGTAGTAGGGTCCAATGTTAAAAAAGTTTTCGTCATTTCAAAAGTATTCGAATATTTATGAGCGTCACTGCACGTATCGCAAGTTGCAAGTAAATGTGTAATTAAAGATAGATTTTGCATGGTTGACAGCTCGAATACCATTCCGTGGAATATTTTTATTCTATTGATTAAAACGTCGTCGTTAAAGACGTTAAAAGAAGTTTTAATTTGATAATTTCACACATTCCTTGCAAGTACAAATTTCTCACCTCAGTTACGAATTGTTCGAATGAGTAAAATAGTAACCGAGAACTCTTTATACAGTGTGATCGGTAATTGGTGATACAATCGAAATGGGTGTAATTCTTTAAAAAAAATAAGTCGAAAATGTAGAATAAAATGTTTTCATACGATGCTTTGTTTTCGAGAAAATCGAGTTTGAAAATTCGGCAAACACGCGTGCTATCGAATAGGAATCGTCTGACGCGTTCGTTCATGACCTTCCGGTTCTATTTCTCACAAATGCTAAGCACGCGAACTTCACGGATCTTCAAAGTCGATTGGCAACGTTTCCGCCAGCTTGGTCCGGCTATTTATTTACTGTTTTTAAAAATACCTTGCTGCGACCGGAGAGGAAACTATAGAACTGGCGAGCCTTTTAGAACCAATAATGAAATATAGGTGAAAACGTAGACTTTCGCCTGACGGCCGGCGCGACAACGCATACGGAAAAAAAATCCAGTATAAAAACAAATAATAATAACGGCTCTGAATACTCCCATAAACTGATTTTTAAAACGCGACATTTTCTGGAATTTCTAATATAGACTCTTTTGGACACAGTTTGCGAAGCACAATGAGAAAAACTTATCTAGCCGGGAACCTTTGAAAGCTAGTATATCTAGGTGTTTCCTTTCGCAATTTCCACCAAGCACAAAGCTGCGAGGCAAAGGGATATATATTGCACACCGAAAGGCAGAGACAACCGACGAAAAAATACAACGATAGAGGGCGGTGGAACTGGCGGCGGCGAGCCCGATCCAGATCTCCCTAAGCTCTGAATCAATAGAAAAAAGATTCGTAGGAAACCCGGGCAGAAATATGGCTGGCGCGCCACTGTATCTATAGATCGGGCAAAGAAATCCCCGCAGAGGGCTGGAAGCGAACGAACGCGTGCAAGCAAGTGTTGCAGAACCACAATTCACAGTCGTCGGACGGACAAAGGGGGAAGAAAACGATTGTTCTCGCGAGGCATCGGCCTGTCCCGTGTCTCGATACGTTTCGTTTTCATCAACGGCCGCGTTCATTTGACTCGCGGTCTCCCGTATCTGCGACCCAACGATCGGTTTCTTGGTCTGATTCGATGGAACGTCGGCTGACGTGCTCCGTGTCTCGGAACCGAGATAAAGAGTCCTTCGTGTCTGTCGTCTGGCGAACGCGATCGAAGAGGATCCGTTCCAAGCTTACCGCTAGACGTACACGTCGGGATAACAATGAGCTCGCTGCGTCGTCGCCCTCGCTGCATTGCTACCCGGAAAGAGCCCGAGACTGCTTTTAGGTGATACATTTCCGGAAATTTCATTCCGGGAAACGGCTCCTCTGATCCTATCGCGACGGTCAGACGAGATATTCTCCTATTTTTTTGCACTCCGTGCGACTACAGATCGGGTAACGAATTTTTGGTGTAGCGCGGGGAACTTGAAAAGATTCGACTTAATGCGCGGTGAAACGTCATTTCACCGATGGCGGGGACGAAGCGACGACAGGGTGGGACTGAAATCGAATAAGGAAATTGCGTCGTGACTACTTTCGTTTCGTAAATGAAAAGCGAGATATTGGTTTTTGTTGACGGTTTTGGAGATGCATGAAAACAGCTTTCTGGATGTGGATAAAGTGAGCAAAAACTTTTCGAATACTAGATTAGTAGATCCACTTTCTAGAAAGAGTGTCTAAAATAATCTTCAAATCAGGCAATCCTTTTTCAAAATCATACTAAACTTTTTTTTAATTTATTTATTTCTAAAGGTCGCATCAACGACAAGGCCATTATGGACCACATTTGGTCGTTCACGTACATGTGTTTATAACTCTGTGTCAAAGTATTTCTTGACAAACTTTATAAAAAAATTTCTTCTTGGTTTTAGGTGTGGATGAAGCTCCTTCTACTTTGGCTATCCAAGTTCAAGACATCCTGTATATTCAGAGAAAATATGGGGTCGATTTTTTCGAAAATAAAGACTCGAATGAGCAATTTTTATTCTATATTTTGAACATACTTTTTCATATCAAATCGTTTTACCATCATCCGTGGGATGACCATTATGCGCGTAAACGCTTTCACTGTAGGAAGCAAGATCCTTTAACACTTTCGAGCGCCGTATATACCAAAAATGGACGGCAGAATATTTTTCCCAGAATTAAAAATTAATTTTTGCACTACTATATATAGTTTTCAAGCTAGGATCATAAAAACGTAAGAGGGTTGAAAGAATATTCGGTATCATAAATCTTCGCTTTCGAATTTTGATTTCATTAATCTTTCAACTAGAATTTAACGAATTGATTCGTCATTCGATTTCGTTATTTCCTATCGGAAACTATTCATCTTCTACTTAATTCAAAGAATAGAAACTATTGTATTTATGTCGATTTTATTAAAACTTTCGTTATCTCAATTTTACTTTGTTCTTCGTTACGTTTCTATTTTCATTTTGTTACGCCATTTTAATCACAAAGTCACTCAGTTAAAACGTTAAATAAACCGCTTTGATTCTGTGGTAGGTGAGTGGATAGTCAAAGTGTTAACGCGTTCACCAGCAGCGCTATATGTGTGTACGACGACCATCATTTTGTAAAGGAAAGTACATTATTGTTGCACATTCCATTATGTAAAATTAGAGCGTATATCATGATATGCGAAGAGTTTATAAGAGGATGTTCTGTATTTCACAGAATATTATAAATATGAAACACACGCTGGTAACGAACGTACCGGTAATGACGGCATTATGTACGTATATCTGAGAGAAGATTAACAATATTCTTTCAAATGATAATGTTAAGAGTTGTTAGATTATATTGCTCGAGACAATTTGTTGCTTCACGAATAACATTAGTATCATTGTTGAATAATTTATCAAAAACTACTTAATAATTTATTTTCGGATTTTTTAGAAATGTTAAATAACCACCGATTCATAAAACGTTACTCGTACAACAGCTTATAGGACTAAAATTTTACTGCTGAGGAACAGTTGATTAATATAATATTTGAATAGCTTTATCGATAAATGTAAATATTGAATAAGCGTTCTACTTTTTTTTGCTCTTTTAAATACAGAAACTCGACTTTAAAAAATGGATAATACTTTTTAATAGACGTAATACGATCTAGTAAATAGTAGAAAATAAAATTCAACATAGTATTTTAAGTAGCGACCAAAATTTTAGAAAATAAAATATTTTTATTTCGACAGTCCGTTGAAGAAAATAAAATATTTGTGTTTGTATAATATACTATAGTGAAATTGAAAAACAAACTGTAGCACGCGTCGAAAATTCGAGAAAATAACGCGGGGCGGCGAGCATTTCGAAGATTCCCGAAATTAGGTTGTAGGCTACCACGCGGGGAAGCGACGCGAAGAGCGACGCGCGGTAACACCGGAGATCGCTTAACAACCGCATTGTTGATTCCCGCGCTCGCGGATAGCAACGATTGGGTATAAATGGTGGGCTCGCAGAGGCCACGGCCCTTTTTGTTATTCCGAGAGAGAGAGAGAGAGAGAGAGAGAGAGAGAGAGAGAGAGAGAGAGAGAGAGAGAGAGAGAGAGAGAGAGAGAGAGAGAGAGCACGAGGGAAGACCATCCGCCACTCTCGGTCGGCAAACTCGAATCCGGCCGGAGTATTCGGCGAAAATACCTGGACGCCTGCCGGAAGTACAGGAGAATACGGGAGCCTGTTCCTGGCCGCTCGTTGTACAAGGAGAGTTCGGCGATAATACCTGGACGCCTGTCGGACGAGAGAGAGAGGTCGGCGCATCTCCTGGACGCCCAGACATGGTACAGGAGAGTACGGGGGACTATTCCTGGACGCCCCTTCGGTATCGAGAGTTCGGCTATAATACATACCTCAACGCCAACCGAACGGGAGAGTATAGGATAGCTCCTGGACGCCAGCATAAATTAGAATCACGGAACCTTGAGAGTGTATACGCGGAAATATAAGATAGCGTAAATCCTACAATTTCGAATAAAACAACTCCTTGTCCGTTTACGTATTGTCTATCGAAATTTTGAGGTAACGCCTACCTAATTCTGAACAAACCCTGTTTGTCCAGCAATTTCCCGAACCTTCGTTTACAATGGCTACAAAACTATTTTTTTCGCAAAAATCAAAATTTTGTTTTAGTCGACCACTTATTTCTGTTTTTTACTTTTTTTTATTCTAGTTCAGAGAACGTCGGCACTCGCATAGATTAAGAATCTTTTATTGTTTTTTGGTTTCGTGCAAGTACAGCAGCATTGTGTTGCCCATGGAGAAACATTTTTTCCCAGTCTGCCAATAAAACTACTTTAATTTTGGATTAAATCGATATTTTTACCGAAAGATATGCTGTATACTCTTTAAATACATTTTTATATATTAATAAGTTTTGAATTTAGAGGTTTAATAGTTTTATTTTAAAAAATTCCAAAAAACTTCACTGATTTCAATCAAACCATTCGATTACTTGAACTTGTAGCGTAGAATTAATCTTTTTCGAATATATGTATATAACATAACTGTGAGAACGAAAAGATTCTTTGTAGCTTGTTTATTCGACAAAAAGAGTGACATGACAATGAGTGAAAATACGAAGGTAGAATAAATTATTGATACTTTGTCAGAATCTATGCACGCAAAACAGTACAATAATTACTGAAACCTGTAACGTTTAATGACAGTTCTAATATCATATGTCTAATTACGGTAACAAATGGTTATTTTAGAACATATCAGTTTCTTAAAAATAGTGCCTTAATGGGAATAAAATATTGCTTTAATATAAATAAAATCACTGTTACTTCCTCAATTTGTATACATGCAAAATAATAGAAAAATTACTGAAATCTGTAATGTGTTGAATGAAATTTCTTCTAGCACGAAACGCATAGTTATGCAAACACGTTCTTGTTTAGCGTGTTTGTTTTAAAGAAGAGTAACATGATGGTATAAAAAATCACAATGAATTTTTCCTGTTGTAAGGTGGATTACGCAACGCAATAATATCGAGCGGTACGCTGCTGCACAGGGTGCTCCGGAAATTGTGGTGAAACCGAAACATAAGTAATCCCTTGCGCGGAAGCTGGAAAATGTTTTTTATAATACTAAATAAATGAACCTTCTCAAAGTTATAAATATAACACAAACAGATGATAACTCATAGTTAAAATAAACAGATATATTTAAAAAATAATTATTATGAGAACAGTTGCTTTACTCGTACATTAAAATATCCCGCGATACAAGAGGCTTTAGTATATTTTCGTTTTTTAATAAATCAACTAACTAGAACCTCGAATAAAATTAATTTGAATCGTGCGTACATTGTATGTTACATCATACATTAAGTCCTCGAGTTATAATTCAGCAGAAATGTTCAAAAACATGCGGATCTTTATGCAAAATGAAAAGTTTATAACCTCGTTTGTGAGACACAGAAATTAGACAAAATGAATTTTGTCATTTAATCATTTCAATAAATTGAAAACAGTGTAATAATATTCTTTTGTTACGAACGCATAAAATCTGCAGTCTACTAATTATCTAGCAATAGATGAGATTTTAAACAAATAATATCTCCATTTGATGACGAGGACGTTCCTCACGGTTGGCTCGTCAACTTTGAACACTGTGATCTATAAAAGCTTCCGACAGAATGATTAATGCTGGAAAGTATTTTCAATTTCATTGTTACAATAACATTTTCAATCGTTAAAAATCTCTACCTGAACAAACGATGCACTCAAGTTTTAACGATCTACTCTGCGTCGATTAGTAGTAATAATAAATCCGTGTAAAAGACTTTTATGGGAATGCTATATAACTTTAATTGCTCGATCCTGCTTGAATCTCAGTTTTACTATGCTCGGTGTACAAAAACTCTTAGATCGTAGCGACAGACTTCGAACAAAAGAGTAAGATTTTGAAATTACAAGTTGTCGATTTAACAGCTACTCGACTGACAATTTAATGAAGAGCGTAATGCCGAGCAGGTAGTTAAGTTATCAGTGACAGGTGATCGAAGAAAGCGCGGCCGAGCCTATCGTAATGGAAGTAGGCTACAGCTGGGGTGCGCGGTTCCTCATTGTGCACAAGCGTACAGATTACTCTTATCGCCGGGAAGATTGACAGCAATGGTTCCTCAGAAGTTGCATCCCGGGAGTTTTAATTAGACGCGTTCCGACCGTGTCAGCAATAGGTTATTGTCCCGCCGCGCCAAAAAGGATGAGAAATCTTAGAATCACTGATTGAAAGGAACGAATTTAACCGTTTAGGAATCCTCGCAATCTCGTTGCAAGGATCAATGGATTCACCTATTAACACTTTTTCGGCGGCGATCGTGTACGCGCGAATTCAGCGGACAGCGACTATCATTTTTCGTCGGACGTCCCGCACAAAAATTCTTCGTCAAAATAGCCTACCAATTAAAACTTACCGCATTCTTTGATGGATGAAATCATTGAAAAATTAATTTTTCTGTGTAGCCGAAAAATAAATCGAAAAATGTTGTAATATGGGGGCAAAAAAAAACAAAATCTAATTTTCCATGTAACTCCGGTATTCAACATTTTACGCAGTCTGTTTTCATGACCAAACTGTGCAGAAGTATAACGATTATTCACTTTTTCAGTACTTATTATTATAAATTAGGTCTGTTATTCGATTATAACAATATCGGAAATATTATTCCGTCGCAGAAAGAAATTTCGAGGACGAACAATATGTTGTCATTCTTGTAATATAGTAATTTTGATGTATTTACACACGGTAATTGTGTTATTTCGCGTGGTATTATGTTATTGAAATCGGAGATCTCTTTAGACTTAAACATAAAATAAAGGTATTGATCAGAATTTGTTTGCGAACCTTCGTGATCCCTTCGATGAATGCTCTGGTGGCAAGTTCACCGGGGCCGTCAACTGTTTTTCCATCATCGTCCGGCCCCCACGAGGCACTGTAAATGTCGATGTGCTGAGGATTTAAACTCAGAGATCTGGCTTCGACGGCGTCCGTCACATCTCCATCTAACATCCTCACCCCTGGAGACAAACAAACAAATCATACTTAATAGAACTTCTTTCGTTATATTCGATATCCATTTCCAGAAACAGTATTCTCTCCGTAAGGGTCGCAAACGTCTATGCCGTGAATATCGAAATTGTATCCCCCACCACTGGGGGAATCCACCTTGACACCGGTCAAGCGATAAACACGCTGGACGACCGAGCCAGCGAGAGGGGTCGAGCGTCGGCGAGACTACACGCTAACACAAGCGAGGCAAAAGATTCCAACTTTTCTAATTTTAATATTTTTTTATGGAACTTTTACCATCGTATTCGTCTATATTTTCTAATTAAAATGACCCCAAACACGATATAGTTACGATCATAATTACTTGTGAAACAAACGATTGACGTTTCGGACTTCACATTTATGATAGTAATTACTAGGGGTGTGCGAAATTTCGGGTACACGAGTCACTGGTCGAGTCGGAAAATGATCGGGTCGGGTCGGGTCGGGATCCCGAAGGTTTACAAACTTCTGGTACCCGCGATTTTGAGTAACCGAAATGGTAGTCGGGTCGTGTCGGGGTATTCCAATATTCGGGTACTCCAAGTTAAAGTTGTATTTATATAAGTATAATGCTGTATTATGATTTTTCAGTTCAATCTTTTATTTTCACTGACAGGCTCGGAATGATTTTTGTATTTTTAGTGTATTCGGTTATAAAACTTCGCGAGGAAAAAAAATATTTTAGAATACATTATGTGAAATAATGTACGTAAAGGACGTTTCTGTTTCTAGTAAACACTGTTCTTACAAGACAAGGACTCTTCGTCCGCACACTGTTCGCATGAGAGCACTGTTTCGTAAACACTGTTTACTACAAATCGAAATATTATTACAACCGATGATTGGACGTATCAATATGCGCAGAGTTATTTATCGCTGATTTGACCGCAGACTTGCCCCAACTTTAACTTCGAGTAACCGAATATTGCAAACTTTCGGAACCACGACCCGACCGGACCCGACTACCTTTTCGGGTACCCGAAATCATCGGGTATCCGAAGTTTATAAACTTTCGGGATCTCGACCCGATCCAAATCCGAACAAATTTCCCGTCCCAATCCGAACCCGAAATTTCGAGTACTCGCACACCCCTAGTAATTAGTAACTCTACATACTCTACGTATAAGTAAACACTCTAATAGTATCAACACAAAACTAGACACAACGTAAAGCCACAAGAGTAGGTCATATTGAACACGACGTGTAATCATCCGAATGAGAAATACCGGTAAGTACATCGGTACCCAGTGTTCGGAATATTTCGTCCGTTTCCGACCTTGTGGGTATCCGAAGGTTATTGAATGATACATCATTGAGTTGCTTTTTATACATGCTTCGATATATTGTAAAAAAATATATAGCATTCCATTTATAGGTCACCTTGAAGTTCACCTTCAGTTCTTAAAAAATTATGTGAATAGAAAAGAACTTCTATGCGCCATTACATTACTTATAAGAAACAGTGCACGTTTTTCTGGTTCCATTTTCTAGCATTTACCGTTTACGAGAAAAACACTGGACAGTTCATCCGTGAACACTCTGTATAAGCACAAACATTAATCTATGCATTTTGAAAAGAAAAATATAATTGCTTCTGAAATTGAAGCACAATTTAAACAACTACTATACCGAGTAATAATTTTAATATGAGGAGAATTTTGTATTTGTGGATTAAGAGAGGATTGCAGATTTAGTTCTAATAAACTAAATTATTTCCGTAGTCTGTTCAGCTATTCCTCCAACCGTTGGCAGACCTCCGTCATTAAAGTTAAAAAGTTAGGAGTGCTCTCTGAGATAATTGACTGTTACCGAGCTTGAAACTCGAATGAAATCATTTTATACTTATTGTCTAGAGTACGTGTCCAGTTTCAGCGTCCTGGGTATACTAAACATGGGTTCTAGCTAGTGGTCACCGCTGGTTAGTGTGTCGATTACAGTTTTGAACTTGCTCGCAATTACGGAATCGAGGCTAATCTCTACCTTCCAATTTAGGTCCCTGTGACAATACACTAGGAAATGTTGTTAAATTTGCGACATGATTTTCCCGTATGCAGCGAATTATACGTTCAACGCATTTGCTATCAGAGTTATGTCGTGTACAAAGAACGCGTATAATCGAAGTGGAAACAACTGCCGCAACGATAAGCGTTAGATGAGCATTCGAAACGCTTGAAAATTGAAAAAAGGACACTGCTAAGTGGAGATTTTGCGTATGATAATAAATGAATATACTAACTTTAATCGTTAATAACTCAATAAATTATGTTCTCAGTTTCACGAATTCATATTTATAATTATATTTACAACTGTTTGTATCGCACGTCTCATTCATCGTTTACGGAAGAATTTTTTACAAATACATATCTATACGTGCGTAAGTTTTTTACAAATATATTTACAGCTACGGGTTCAAGAGAATGTGACACGGTAAACAAGGCAAAATAAAATACTGTGTAAAGCGCTGTTGCAAAAAACTTCTTGAACAAAATTTAATTTAATGTATTCACGGAAAATGCTTCGATGTTACAAATTATATTAATATAAACAAAACATTCAAATCATTTAATCAACACAATAGAAAATATCGGGATGTCACATACATTCGCTCTTATATCTGAAAACAAACGATGTCGTTTGGCCCAATTTTTAAAAATTTATACGTTTTTAAAAGGTGTACGAATACTTTATAGACCCACTGTATATTCCTCTATACTATGAATGGTATTAATTATGTTATAATTATAATATTAAAGTATTGTAATTGGCACAATGACATTATGGGTTTCCCTATATTGAACATTTTATTATTTTCCTGTGTGTTTTAAATAATCTGTGAAATCGTTTATATTTATTATAGTCCTAAGTGCCCACTCTTTACCAATAACACTCTCTTTGTAATAATTCTATTTGAAAGCACGGCTGTGCTTTGTTTCGGATTATGTACGAAAAGAAAAAACGATTTCTTGGTAGAAACCACGAGAAAGTTGTGAGTCAATTACAAAAGAAGAACTATTATAAAATATAAATTATATCAAATATAATTTCAGATACACAGTAAAATAATAAACTGTTCATTTTAGAGAAACCAATAATGTTATCATTGGTTGGTTATCATCACCGATGGATAAGAAAAAGAAAATGTTTCTATCTTTAATAGTAATGGTGATATAAATTGTTTCGTGAAGGTTTTTTTCGTGAAAATCAGATAAAATAGCAAACTTTGATGGTCTGTATCTTTTGAGGAATTTGTAAGGTAACAAAATGATGACTTACCTCCCCACCGCTATTTTCACATAGGCTACAACGCATGCATCAATTTCATCAAAATCCAAGACATAGTGCAAAAATAGTAATTGTAGAAAATTCCGCTTCACATAAAATGACCCACGTAGATAATTTTTCAGATCCAACTACATACAAAGACGTACCAGAAGTCCAAAAAATTGTCGTAATAGCAATTTTGCGATTGTAACGTTATAAAGCGATGATAATAAAGGTATAGATTACCGATAGTAAGAAGAGAATGAAAAGACACTAGAATATGGTAGTAAATGCGAATGACGAGTAGTAACATTGCGTGCATTTTTTAGATTTTTGCGGATGCTCGTTGAAAATGAGTGCTCGTTGAAAGGGGCAGGCTGGCGCGAGCTGCGAAGCGTAAATTTATTTCGGTCGTCATTGTGCGATGAAGAAGTCTTCAGCCTATAAAGGTAACTCGAGTATCAAGGTTTTACAGCACCGCACCGTAGGTTTTTCTACGATCCCAGTTACGAGTTTTGTTCAGCTGTAATGATTCTGAACTGGGTTCTGCACACAGACTTACCTCCGATGCCAGCTCCGAACGCGACGCCGACTGCGCAGATGGAATTATTAGCAGTAGCAGCCACTTCACCGGCACATCTGGTACCGTGTCGATTACTATCTAAAAGATCGTATCTCGGCATAGGATCCTCGTCGTGATTGTTAACGTCGTAACTGGCTTGCGGATCCTGGAACGATAATTTCATTTCCGTTTCATGAATCGAGTAGTATTATTTTCGTTGAAGCAATGTTATTAGCAAATGAACACGCCACTTGATCTAAGATCCTGAACGTTACGTATTTCCCTATACTCGAACGTCTGAAAGGCAGAGCGAAGAGCGAAACTGATGCAACGATAAAACTATCTGTATTATCCTTTATTTAACACCGTGAACAATGGTCTATACAAAATATAAACACGATAAGATTGTATCGTATGGTTTAAGCTAATATAAACGATTTACAAATTTTTCAATCTTTCATCATTTACTTCGAACAAGAAATATTCGTTGATTCGGATTTTCCGAATATTTTCAACAATATACTTTTTTAACCCTAAAATATTCTTAAAGTTTTAAATACAATGATAAAACTTCTTCAAAATGATTTTTAACGCGATGAACAGACAAGTCGGTCAATTTCTATAGAATAGTAAGCGTGTGTATTTGACAAATTTTCAAATTCGATTTTCTTAAAAACAAGCACCCAAACAGAAAAATGATTATGTGATTTATGGACCACCCTGTACAAGTTGGAGACAGCTGATTTATGCATAAACACAGCATCGCTTTGATGATAAATAAGCTAAAACAAACACAATATTTATGCACTATACTCCATATACTGACAACTTAGATGCAGGAAAAGAAAATAGCACAACTTTTACATGTAGGTATTTATGCAAGACCATGTATCGTATCATTTTTAAACATGTAAATATGTACAGTGAATTCTCGGTAATTGTCCCAAATATGTGGCCAATAATTGTTCCAGAACTCTCCCTACCACCGCGGGGTATACCCCGCGAGGGGCCAAGAGGTCTCGGTCGCCGAGGAGTGTAACATAATACGGGTCGGGTATGCCGGTCCGAGACCAGAAGACTACTAGTAATCTAATAACAAAACTTCTTTATTTTTCATTATTTTTTTATGGGGCTTTCACCAACACATTCGTGGCATTTTTCTAATGAAAATGATACCAAAAAAGATATAATTGCGATAATATTTACTTGTGTAATGAACGATGAATGTTTCGTACGCAAAGACAGACAGCGTATGGAAAAGAAAGAAACACGGATAGTCGCGGCCGCCGGCACAGTTCAAAGGCCCGCCACTCTTTGCATCCGAAACTTTTGTTGTTCACTACGCAAGTAAATACTATCGGAATTATATGATATTTTGTATCATTTTCCTTAGCAAAATGCCACAAATATGTTGGTGAAAGTGCCATAAAAAATAATGAAAAGCAAAGAAGTTTTGTTATTGGATTAACGTGGTCTCGCACCGACATACTCGACCCGTATAGTGTCACATTTCTCGGCAACCGAGGCTTCTCGAGCTTCGTTGTCCGTCCTTACATACGGCAGAGGTCGAAAAATAATATCTTCTGCACGATAATTGTCCCTGGCCGGACTCGTGTTGTGGACAATTATCGAGAATTCACTGTATATCATAGAATGAATATTTTCTTCAAACGTAGTAATAGCAGTAATCATTTTTGTAGTAACAAATACGTTAGTAGTATACATGTAGTTTCAGTATTTAATATTGTTCATTAAATATTAAGTAGCTGTAATAATATTATTTATCGATTAGTGTTAACGCATTGTTATAGAATTACTATTGAATGTTTCTAGCGAATTTCAATTAAATTTTATTCAAACGTAATGCAACTTCGGTTGTTTTGAGGAACGACAAATTAAATCGATTCGTTTACAGTAATTAGCACTATGACATATTCTATCTGTACAATTGTTTTTACAGTAGAATGTACTATTCAAAAATTGTTTTCACCTATGAACTTTGTAGTGTTTGAGGATTAACGTGGTGCATTAATTCATAGAAATTTTGTGTGTGCATTGTCTTATATTGACAGCATTCTCTAAATTGACGGATTAGTTGAAGTACACGACATTACAATATTTACACCTTTTTAATACAGTGGTCGTTCGCTTTTGAAAATCTTCCTTTTCATAGAGATTGGTTAGGACAAGTCGGCAAATTAATACCGAACGAACTAGTTTTGAAATTAGCGAATACAACTTAACTGCAATTTTACAAAGTTCATGGGAATATCGATTTCCTACTGATTTCGAAATAATTACATTTTCCTTCGAGCAGTTTATAAGAGATTGTTTCAAAGTTCTCGGTCCGATGTCACGGTTCCCAAACTCGTTCCTACGAAATTGTGTCGGAACGTTTAAATTATTCTAATATTAGAATGTCTCAGAAAATCGTACTGGCTGTGGCAACATAGCGGAATGAGTATTTGAATTTTTCGTCTTGGTCGCAAAAATCGTTATTGGTCGAAATGTGTATGCCGATATTCCCCTGCGAGTTAAAGGAAGCGATAAAATAGAATACGGCTAAAAACAAATACTATTACGTCCAATATCATAGTAGAAAACAACTGTAGCATAATTAATTTTATTAATTGTTCGTTTGGTTATAAACCTTCCTATTGAATGCGAGTTAAATGATGAAATAAATGTTCTTGTAAACTTGCACGTCATTTTGCTCGTGTGTCCGACCATTACGATTTAACTCTACTTAAAAATGGATAAGAATTACTAATCGGACGACATTGTTAGCACCTTAAAATTATTTAATATTATTTTATCAATTAATTATTTTTCAACTCTGTGCGTTACAAGTAGAAATAATAAACGAATGGTGAGACACGTTAAGTGTCTGTACACACCAAAGTAACACACCAAAATTTCTGTTCATTCACCAAAATGCACATTTTGAATGAAATTTTATTGATAAACTACACTGATAAATTTTTATAAATTCTGTCAGTTTAACGTAATCCTTTTAACCAATTCGTAGAATAATTTAACAGTATTAGATTATGGTCGTTAACGGTATTATAATACAATCTGCAAATATTATACGTTATATCTATTCCTAAGTTCCAATAATAATGTTTAATGCGCAATTTCTTTTTAAATAAAGCGTGTGGAGGGCTCATCGGAATATTGCAGTTTATAATTACTTAACAGAAAATCGCCACTGCCATAATTTACCGACAGAAACGAATAAACTTGATCTCCGGGTACGGGAAATTAGTGTCCACACTACTTTGCTCGAAATTTTGCAGTCCAACAGAGACAAATATTCGATCCGATACTCATAACCGCTCCGCATTTTATCGATTGTAATATTTTCGATCCGCTACGATGTAGCGGCTTCTATTAGAGCCGAGCATGTAGTCCGCCGGTGTGTATCTCGTTTAGATCAATATCGGGGCAGCAACCCGTGTCCGATCATGGGCGTCCATATCTACTACGAGATTGTACAGAGTGTTCCTAAAACCATGGTACAGCCACAAATAACTCTAATCCTAATATCAAAGTACAACACAATTCAAAATATAATTTTAAAATGTAATTCAACATTTTTCCCATAATATTTCCCCTCCAAAATAATAAATTTTAAAAGTGTCTCTTGAATGCATCTGCGAAAAGTAGAACTGGTAAATCATTATCAGCCACTTCAGCCGATTTAAATGAAATAAAACGTATGTTTGATAGACTTTTCAACTGGATTATTTTAACAAGCGGGAGTCATTCGAAACAAATTCTATTGTTTGACTTTTCTTTCATATAATACTCTTATCAGTTGCGCCACGGTTCCGTGAACATCCTGTAGGGCTCTGCGCGCATTTGTCTGTGGTTGCCTTATGAACTTCGGCCACCCACTGGTAAACACACGGTCCGGGTGCGGTTCAAGACTGCCACTAGACTCGCTATCCGACTCTGAATTCCCTAGTAACTTCGATACCGTGACGTAAACCCCTAAGATTTAATCCTTTGCGCTACACAAAATCACGGATCTGTAAACCTGTTTGTAGCAATGTACTCCTCCTTCATTTTAAGTGCACGCAAAACCCTGTTTTGCCATATACGTATGTATATTCACAAAGCAACGCACTTACGGTTTCATACCAAATTTGCTGCCATTTTCTCATTATCTTCGTGATAATGTCATTTTACCAATACCGTTTCGTCCACATTTACTTTGCATTAGGTGTACCAATTAATCCGTAGCCGGAATAGTTAATCGGTTATAACCTCATTTTAATAAAAATCCTCCAGATCGAAGGTTCATCGATTATTTACGAGATGGAATAAAAACGCAAAATGTGATAGAAATTATTTTCGACCAAAGAATATATTTTAATTTGTAAAAAATCAATAACTTCACGAGGAACAGACTACGATTAATATTTGTACACCTACTAATTTCAATTCTTCTACATAATTATTTTCTTAAAGAAGAACTAAGGAATGGATAGTTACATTGAGGAGACAATATTAATTTGTTCATTGTAAGACATGGTTGGTCACTTATTAATACACCTAATAAGTAATTTGTTCCTAGTATATTAAAAATTTCACAGTCGAATTTTTCTTCATTTTTACGATAGCGGGAAATATTAATACTTTATCAATAGCTTCTAATTGAATTTTTAATGACTGTGCTATGTTTAGAAAATGCTTGATAATTTTCTTCAACAAAATATCTCCAAACAAACTTGTCATATTATGTTACCGAAGATAGCTGGTTCACGAATGAGATCGGTATCACTATCAAAAAATGTGTTAGAAAGTCCTCAACAGTCTTTTGAAAATTAAAGATTAATAATTGAGGTCTAATAGACCCTTGAAAATCAAAGCTTGACAATTAAGTCGTTGCTAGTAAGTAAAGTATTAATACGTAAGTAGGAAGTACGATAATACGCAAGCGAGGGGTATTAGGATGAAGATTAATCGATAAATATTATATAGAATAATTGAAAATGGTCTAAAAATGAAACATTATTAAAAGTGCAGTGAATACAGGAAAATTGTGATATTAATTATAATAATGGAAATATAGCGAACCGAATATGATAATATACTTTATTTTGAATTTGAGTATAAACTATAGTTCTCTTGTTCGAGGAATTAAATAATTATTGCTTCGAACGAAGCTCTTAATTTTGTCTTTATTCCTTTGCACCTGAGCGTGCAATCAAAACTATCGACAAAGATTTTTACGATCATACATAGTTACTGGAATGACATAGAGACTCACATAATTTTTATATAGATCTGGATGATCTTTTTCCAATCCGTCGTCAAGAATCGTGACCACGATTCCATTCCCCGTAATTCCTTCAGCCCAAGCTTCCTGCACGTTCATATCCAACCCGTTCCCCCTATTCTGAAACAAGTCGTCAACATTTACATTTATAATGTGTTTATGTTCCACGTATTTACTTTTTAAACAGTAGAAATCTAATATATACTAATTTATTCATACAGTTCACACTGCGCAAAAGGAAACAATGATCGAATAATACAATTATTTGTATGAAACATTTTAAATACCGTACAATTCGATGAATCAGAAAATAAGAGTGAATTATTTTCGCTTTTAAAAAATTATTCTCTGGTAAGTTATTAAATTTATCGTCTATTGAAATTTTAATAATAATGCCTACGTCCGGAGAACAAAAATATAAAAATCTTTGACATGTCATAAAATTTTTCTACCGAAAGGCTTGTTAACTGAAAACGTGTATTCAATTTCTTTAACACTATTATTGAAGCACTCGGTCGAAATTTAACTAACAGTTTCGGGAAAAAATGCATTTTTTTAATTTTTGTCTCAAAAATGGGACTAGGTTTTCACTTAAAAATTGAGAACTGTTTTAGTGCTTTCTCCTTCTTTAATGTTTATATGTTCTTCTTGTCATATTTTGCACACTTGATACGTTGAGTGCCAATCGAGAAACATCAAAAATTCCACAAAATCGAAGTTATTAATTTAGTGAAATAAAAATTGAAAATGATGAATCAGGCCTGGCCAACACAAATGGTTTCACGGGCCACTTTGATGATACGTAACGTTACAGCGAGCCACACTTTAGGTAAACATGCTCTTAAAAAATGTAATACAAATACAAAATGAATAAAACTTTATTGTTATACTATGATTCAATATAATTAACTCAACTCTCGAGTCTTAATTAACGAGATATTTGTTTATCATTTCTTTCACTTAATTTTTGTAAATCTATATTTATGTTCGACGTTGCGCATCTTAGCTGGTTTTCTAAATTGGCATCAGTTAATGAAACACGTGATGAACTCTTTGTAAATTTCATCCTCGAAAAATATGTTTCACAAACATGCGTGGATCCAAAAGCACTTACAACTCGTTGTTCAAAATATATTAAGTTGGAATATATCTCGGATGTAATATAAGTATTGTAAAAATGAATTTTTGATATGGACGCAAAAATTTGTAAACATGAAATGGGCATGAAAATATTTCAAACGTTTTATCATATTTTGCTAATTCTTGCGAAACGAATATCAAATGCAGTTATAAATTTCTTTATTTCATTAGCAAATTTCGAAAAATTCTTAGGTTGGTTTTTTGGGAAGCTATTTAACAGCGGAAAATGGTGTTGATTGCCGACCGATGGTTGCCTAACGAAACCGATTCTTTCAGTAACATTTAGCGTTCGTGGATATCAAATATAGAACTGGAGTTCGTAGTCGCGCTTGCGCATTATAACAATGACACATGCAAATTTTCATTTATTTAATATTTTTTCTATACATACAACCAGAAACAAAAGTTTCAATAGAAATATAAAATCGCCCGTCGGGCCGCGTGTTGGCCAGGCCTGTGTTAAATGTATGACACTGAGCAGCCATTCAGCTTCTTTGCATTTCCTGGATATTAATCATACTTGGTACAATAAATATATTAATGTAAAAATTTCTTTTGAAATCTAGTCAATGTGTTAAATATTTTTGCAAGGTTTTTGTTGAGACGTGATTATTGTATGGCCGGCTCGTATTTCGGGTTGGGTCTACGCTACGGTCGATTTTGAACTGTGCCATTGTCGAAGGGGTCCTCTAGCGTCTTCCGACGAATTTATTGTTTTATGACTCTGGTGCGGCTGGAAAGTATCAGCTAGCCATGGGAAAGTCAGCCTAGCCGTGCAGTTCTCAATGGCACTTGACGTAGCGTAGGCCCACGCTTAGCGCCAAGGGGGGCCTGTGGCCCAAAGCCTAAATTATGGTTTCCGGCGAAATTGCAGGAAACCGAGTGTCGTCTGTTTAGCGACACTCGTTACGACGTATTTCGTCTATGGGCGTTGCCCTTGTTTTGGGAGGTCATTTGTAGCCTCTCAAATATTATATCATTGGTTGGGGCCCCCACTATTTTGTACTTTGTGGAGGGATTTTTCAACCCCACGAGGTTACTTGTCTCTCACGCGTTAGTTGTAAGATCAGTCGTCATTTAAGAGTCGAAACTAACAGTCGCAATTTAAGAGTCGAAACTAAGAGTCGTGAATTATCTGTCGGTGTTATACCGTCTCCTTTATACCGTCTTTCACATTTTTTATTAAAGTTACATAGTTATCCGAAACCCGATTATTACTTATTTACCTCTCTTTGAGGTGTGTATCTCAGCGGTTCACTAATACTGTTTGAGCACTGACACGACACAACAGTTTTTGTGTAAAACTGCTACAGCTTCGAATGAAACCAATTTTATCATTTAAAAAAAATGTTACACGTTCCTGATATACACGTCAACAAATCTATTAAATATAGTATTGACATATTTAACAGTTCTCTTTAGAAAGATATCCAAAAGTCGTTAAAATCAAATTCTAAATCCTAGGATGGTAATCTGACAAATGCCTGCACTTTATGTTATAGTTTGTTATAACCTTGTCACAAAAAATGTATTTTTAGAGTCACTAGTTAAGCTTGTAGAGATATACACCTGCATTTTCTGGGGCGGGAGAAAAACGAAGATACTTTTTCACTTCGAAACTTTTTCAAATTCAAACAACTTTGTAGACATTAAAAAAATTCGTTTGGTACTAAAATCTTCAAGTATTTGAAGATTGAAATTTCTCATTTGCAACGATCTCTGGAAAATTAATTGAACTTTGAACGGAAGGTCTGTTATAATGTAGGAACGTGTTTGTGAAAAATGTTTAAAGACTCCGAAAGTAGAGGCTTTACGTTTTAAAATGAGCTGGAACGATTGTCGTGTATGATTTTTTACTACGAAGTTATAATAGTTTAAATAGCAGAAACAAAATTTGTTGAAAAAATTTACATAAAATAAGTTTATATTTTACATAATAGCACGGTTTATTAAATTTTTACTTTCTTACATCTTGCAACAGCGAGCGAATAAATATTTTCAATTTATTTTTAAAATTTAATTTCAATAAATTAACCTTTTTACTAGATAAGGTGCCTCATTCGTTTCAAAGATTCCTTAAATATGTTTCAATGTTAACAATTATACAAACATATATACATAGTTTTATTGGAGACAGTCTGTGGAATATTTTCCCATAAAATACATTTATGTAGCTCCCAGAATCACAGCACCAAGAATTTCCAACATTGGCAATCCAACTTTTCCTTCATTTTAACATGTTCTCTAGCAATAATCGTTTGGACAAACAGCCTTCATATCGTAATTGTAAACAGTCTGTAAAAATTGTCTGTATTAATTTCAAGCCACTGCAACTATCCATGTAGACATTCAATTCTTTTCTTAATAAGTGGAAGTAGCTAGAAATAATGCAAGAAAATATTTAAATTCTATTAATATTTTCCCTGTTTTGCATTTGGTTCTCCAATGTTTGTTATAATCTAGCAATCTTGTTGTAACAATTTATTCAATTCACCGTAACCACCTATGAAGTATGAACAACAATAGTGTCACAAAAGACTTGGAAGCTCTCCGAATAGAATACTATGGGTTACGATATTAAATAACGATATGCAAAAACTGAATCTAATTTTCTTTACGTGAAACACAAATTCGTAGTCGTCGCATATACAGGGTGTTAATTTGAACTCGAACAACTACATTATTTCCGCCACTATTAAAAGTAAGAAAAAATAACTGAATATGATGATGTACATGATTTCAAGGCGTGCATCGGATGGTAATAAAAAAAAATCCTTTCAAGGTCATTTTAACAGTTTTTTCAAGGTCACCGTATTTTTTTGCATATTAACATGTATTTTTCATAATGCAATATGCTTGTCGGCGTCGAGACGAGTTCAACGACCTACACACGATCTGACCTTATAGCGACCTTGAGCTTTAAGCCTAAGAGCTTTAAAAGCTATTGCTTATAACGAAAGTCCCACGACGCCAGAAGATATGAAAGAACGAATACGGAATGCATGTTGCACCATGAATCTAGCTGCAGACGGCCAGCATTTTGAGCAACAAATAAAATAAGGTGATATTACCCTTTTCGTTTTATTACTTTTATATTCTTCAAACTGAAACTGATTTTTTCGCTTTCAAGGTCACATCGAGGTCATGGTGTATAGGTCGTTGAGCTCATCTTGACGCCGACTACCACATTGCATTATAAAAAAAAGGTTATATGCAAAAAGAATACGGTGACCTTGAAAAAACCATCCGATGCACGCCTTAAAACCATGTGCATCCTATTTAATTATTTTTCTTACTTTTAATAGTTGCGGAAATCATTTAGGTGTTCGAGTTAAAA
This sequence comes from Sphecodes monilicornis, assembly GCA_913789915.3. Classification (NCBI taxonomy): domain Eukaryota; kingdom Metazoa; phylum Arthropoda; class Insecta; order Hymenoptera; family Halictidae; genus Sphecodes; species Sphecodes monilicornis. The sequence goes on along the minus strand of OU565294.1, from coordinate 24,997,063 downwards.
TTAACACTGTGCATGCGATGCTGGTGGCGAACGTGTTAAAGAATATAGTAGAAAGATGTGAAATAGATAACGATCTCTAATGAGCTACCAGAGTGCAGTGTAACTGTAAGATCTTTAATCAAATTAAACATGCATAGATATAATCATATTTTTTTGCAAAAATTGGTATTGCGAAAGCGAGTTGAAACGACCAGTGTGGATTCGTGAAAGACCTTGCGACATGCGCACGGGATCGAACGGTTAAATATTCGCCGATTTGAAAGCAGAAAAGTTCAAATGAACTAACCAAGTACCACATCTGCGACCACCTCTCGTCATTCAGGATTGCGTGGAGATTGGACGGACCCCGTTTGATCAGATCTCGTTTCGTTCGTGATTTTACCCGCTGCTGCTCGGCCCGGCGCACCCTGCGGTCTTGTATCAGCCTCCCGTGTACATCAAGGTGTGGTTCCGTGGACCTCTTCACCACCGATGTGTGCACCATGTGGTACCAGTCGTCGACTATCTGTAGCAGAAAAAAAGAAACGATCCCGCATGAATCGCGTCTGTCTTGTAATCGCAGACGCCGCGGTTTAACTTCGTTCCCCGGGCACAAATGAATTTTAATGAGCGCCATTGTTACAAAATTGTGACTGGCTGCGCTCCGCGGTATATAATTCGCTCTTTACGCGACGAACATCCCGCGAGCACGTTGTAATTCATGCGCGAGTCGCTTGAGCTTGTATTTCTAGCCGTTAAAATAATATTTACCAAGATTTACTCCACCCAATTTTGCGGCTGAAGCGGAGCGCAAAGCCACGTGTCTTCTAATTTCGTTGAGCTGTGGCGACGTTAAAGTGTCCCGGAAAATATCGCGCGGACACTTCAGCGACTCTATACGACCGTAATTGTGTTTTCTATCGCATAGAAATGGAACGCGATGCGAAAATGAGCTTCGAACCGAAAGCCGACCGAGCAGGATTTGAATTTTTGCGGTTCTTAATAAACTCTTATAATAGATTAAACTTTTTAGATTCATCTAAAAAAAAAAAAAAGGTTAAACTCAGTCTGACGAATAGTTTCCCAAAATAAAAATGAATAAGCGCCAACATTGTTTCGTAAAAGGAAGGCAAACGTTGAAAAATTTGCAGGATCAAATTTTATAAATAAATTCGCATCCAGCATAAAATTTCGCATACACTATATCGTATATTATTTTGAGAAAAAGTTACCGACATAAACTGCAGAAAATGATTGATTTTGCGCATTACAACCCTCACAGTCATAATAACTGTCCGCTTTAGCGATATGTTAGAAGGCTGAAGTCGTTCGAGTGAAGTGGACATCTATTACGACCATCGGTGTATGCCATATTATATCACATTAATTACTGTATATATAAAGTTCGTGCCTTCAACGTAAACACAATTTATCTTGTTGGTAGAACATGTGAACATTATTAACAACTATTAGTAACTTCTTGGTATACATTTTATTATATATGTACTATCGTTTAATTACTCGGATCATTAAACATTTTGAAGCATGTTTCAATTTTCTGTAAAACAAGCAGGTTTGTAACTTTCTGAGAAACGGTGAAGTTTGTTCGACGCGCGACTTTTTTGTAACACAACTCCGCGCAGTTTACAAGCTTTTTCATTAGGGACGAAGAATCCATCATTTCTGCATCGAAGCGAAGTCGCGCACGGTTCGTGAAACAACATTATTTGATGCACAAGTTTGTTCGCCGGTATGGCGATACAGGAAGGTGAAAATATACGCCGAAGAGAAATGATGAATGCGAAAAGTTGGAAACAGCTGTTAGGCGCATGCTTCTTACTCTTTATTTCCCTATGACAAATTGCAATGCATTTTTTTCCAGCTTCGCGAACTTTTTCGTTCCACGAGTGAGATTTTGTGTTTTGCAGCTTCATCAACTTGTGGAAAACGTTACGGGTTTGCAGAAATATCTTACGGCCTGCGGTTCAAATTTTTAATATAGTAAACTTAATTCAGAGAATAAATTTTAGTCAGAGTTCAACATTTTTTATTTAAATCAATTGAAATTCTTCGATCAATGAGATTTGCATTTGGTAGATTAAAGTCGCGTAGATTTGAAAATATTCCACGTAGGTACACGAGGTTGTGATAATTTAATATTAACGACGAGTATAGTTTCCTCGGAATTACGATACCGTAGACGGCAAATTCACTCATGTTTTCGTATACGAATTGTTTTGTAGCGCGAGGTCGAAGAGATAACCCGCGTTTACGTCAGAACCGCCACAAAAACGGAGCTCGGCGAACAATAAAATTCGTCGGCGGCGGTGCTTCGTTGTATCTGCTTGTTGATTTTAATATTACGAAACGGGGAGCGAAATTACAACGGCAGTTGGGAAGAGAAAAATACAATTAGCCAACGAATAATCAGAGCTCATCGTAAAAGCACAGTTTCTTTGTAGTTTCCATGAAATATCTTTTATGAAACCATCTCTTTGAATTATTACGGTTGCTTATTTTATCTCGAGGCAGGTGATACCGTTGGACAATAATACGTTTATTCGTGATACAGAATGAGAAACACTTTCTACGTAAAGTAGATGTTGAAACAGTTTCCGATTATTACTTCATCGAATTGTTAATCATTTGTTCGGTCGTTTATAAAGCTTATATGTTACAAAATAACGTAGAGTATATAACAATACAATGAACAATCTTTTTATTTCTTAGTATCATTTTAGTATACGTTCCATAAAATTAAACTGCTTGTATCGAAAGTATTATACGTTTGTCAAACAGGATCGGTTTAACTCGCCAATTAACACGTAAACGAATATTGTTTATTATTGAGAACTGAGAAAAAATAATAGGAAATGCATCTTGAAAAAAATCAGTTTGGTTATAGTAAATAATGTAAACACTACGAATGTAAACTATTTATCATGCGATCGAATAAATCAACGTTATCTTACAATTTAATTGACGTATCAACCGAATACTTACGATTTCTATGAACAGCATTGTTCATGGATATTGGATATTATATAATATTATTACGCTTTCCTAATTCAATATAAACTTTGCCTCTAATTTGATTTAAACTGATAATGAAGAGATTGCGAGAATAGAGGTCACAGACTACATGGAACACAGAACCGGTATCGGTTCTCGGTGTAAGTAGAGACAGTGAATAATAGTCAGACGCAAGAGTCAGCTTTAAGCCAACAACACGAGCGCTCATCAAAGATTCAAGATCCCTTTATAGAAAGTAAAACCTTACGTAAAACAATGTTATTTAATAATTTAATATGAAATATTCTTATACAGAGATTTTAATGTACAGAGATACAATATCTATATTTAGTATACAGTGATTTAGTATAAGAGCAGAAGATGCAGATGAAAAAATGTATAATGAGGAGTCAAAAGCTTAAGAATCTTCCTTGATAATTTACAAAACATGATTAATTGGAACAAAGCAACCTTCGCTAGCTCAGTTGGTAAAACGGTAAACTGCAATTGGCATGCTCAAATGAGATTAATCGCACCATGGTGACTGAAATTCAATTTTTCTAACAAACTGCAAAATGCAGGTACATATATGTGTTTCGAAGAGATCTAAATGGCACGCGCAACACCATCAAAAATCTTGATAAATGAATAATAAACTAAACATCGTTTTGTGAGCACATAGTCAGCTAAAACAAGTAAATTGCGGATTTTTATGCATTTATGATATCTGAAAATTCGTAAAATACAAGTAAATGCGTGTAGTGGGAACAACTAATAGTACTTTGCTGTTAGAAGAAACCTTAGAATTGTTGCAACAAATATCTCCGTCATTCCGACGTTCATAAAATGACCTATAAAAATTGGAATCTGCATAAAGTTATCCGCAGTCTACTAATAATACTCACTGAATTATTGTCTACTCTAAATGGAGCGCTCTCTTTCTGCGGAAACCAGCATTTAGGACACCGAAAGCGATTAAAAGATTCAGCCGTTTGGGCAAGGTAGACACGTCTTTGCCCTCTTTAATCTTTGTCCCCGCTTGCTGCATTCTTCCATTAGCGTGGGTACACTTTTCGTTGGCTTCGTCGGTGGAGGATAACAGGGACATTTCATCGTGCAATTATCACGATCCATCTGTTTAAACTTCGACGCTTCTAACATACCGTTATCGATGCTACCGCGATCTCGACCGAATTCAGTCATCGCGGGTAAGCAGGGATCCAAGTTGTCTTTCGATTTGTAAATTTTCAAGCGAATCGGGTACTTTTGCCGCATCCACTCGCCGGTCGGTTTCAATGGCGCTACCTTTCGACGCGTGACAGGAATCGGTCGCGGTACCTTTATAGGCTTCACGGAGGCCTTGGGCAGCTGGCAATCGGCGTGCTGCCACATCTGCTTCAGCGTGGGACACTTGGCCAGCCGGTACTTCACCGTGGACATATTGGGCTTGGCGTTGCTAACATCGTCGATTTTGAACGAGCCTGGTGGCCTCCGGTAAGAACTGCTGCCGAGCGCTGCAAAACTTGCTTCGCTCCTGAGCTCCTCACCGGTTTTAGCTCCGCGCGGCAGCTTGAAGCAGCGCATCTTCTTGTCGTCGAATCGAAGGTTACCCGTGTTCGACGAAACCGACTCCTGCCTCGGTTTGTTAAACCCTTTTGATTCCGATTTTGCCTCCGTCCTCGTTCGCTGACACTTTGCCGGGTCTTGAATCAAGTCGTGCAGATCAATTTTTCTTGGTGACGGTTGCTGCTTCGATTTCGGTCGAATCGAACTATGATAAGGAATAAACACCTCGGGGCCACATGTTTCAGCCTGAGAGACCGATCGTTTCTTCTCCGTCCAGTGGATAGGCTTCACAGGCAACGGATAAGGTCCCGATTCATCGGTTGACCCCAATGGCGAATCACAGCATCCACATTTTGGAACTTCGGGAGTTGCAGGGGATTTGCACTTCCGCAAGCGAGAGAGAAGTCCTCCTGCTGTCGAAGAACGTGTCTTCGATGTGTTGGAATTTTTGGTATCGCTGGGTGATGATTTATTACAATTACAGCCGCACATCCGAGCTATTTTATCTCGAAGAGATTCGGTCTGTGGTTGGTTGCATGGCTTTGACGGATTTTGTTTCGCGCATGGAAATGATTGAACGACTTTAGGTTGCCGATGACACGATACGTTTGATTTTTCACTAACATTCGTTGCTGGTACGTTGCAAGCAGATTGCGCAGACTGTTGTCCCGAGGGGCACTGTTTTTGTTGATTCGAAGATGTCGATACGTCGTTACACACCGCACCTAGATCGTGTTGCTCCGAATGGCTGCACGATCGATCGTGCCGTTGATCCTGTTGTTGCTGTTGTTGTTGTTGTTGTTGATGATAATGGCGAGTGCATTGTTGCTGTTCTTTCTGTTGCTGTTGATTGTATAGCTGTCGTTGCTTTTCTTGATGTTGCTGCAGCAGCTTCTGTTGTTGTAGATATTGCTGTTTATTCATATTGCTGTAGTATCGACGGTCAGGACGCTGTTGCTGTTCTTGCTGCTGCTGTTGATGAGAACATTGTCGCTGTTCTCGTTGCCGTTGATACGGCTGTTGATGCTCGTAACGACAACTCTCCTGTTTCGATTGTTCGGATGGTTGATTGTATTGGCATTGCGCTGATCGATACCGTTGCCTCGAATATTTCACCGATTCAACATCAGGATTACAATTTTCTTGCGCAGAATCTTCGTAGCTCTGTTGCGTTGGTTGATGATATTGTCGAGAACTGGGTTCCTGCTGGATGCAAGATTTCGGTGTTTCATTATAGTTATATTGTAGAGATTCGTGTTGTTGAGAGCAGTGGTCTTCTGCCCTGTTGGAACAGTCCGATAACTTTTGTCCTTGTACATAATTGTTATTGTCGCTGCAATCTGCAGGTTGACGTTCCTCTATCTTCGTATAGCGTGCCCATTGTTTCGGGTCCTTGGTCGACCTACTACCGTATTGTCTAGATATTACATCTTGAGTATAGTACCTCACCGAATTACTCAAAGACAACGGAGACGTAATTTGACTCTGTTGAGAATATTCAATACCTAAATCCTGCAAATGATTTTGATAATCCTTGATCTTTGTTTTTCGTCTATTTTTCGTAATTGCATCCGATCGTACATAATGTCTGCACGAACCTATCTCATGTACGTATACTTTGTGATCGATGATGTAATCTATGTTGTTACGGTAATCAACCTCTGAAGAGTCCCTTGGTACATTTATCTTGGAAACACTCTGTCGTTCTTGTAAATCGAATTTCGATTGCGACAACCGACCTCGAAAATTCTCAATCGAAAAGCTCTTTCTAAATCGCAGGCACGGCTTCCTGTTCTTTCGCAGCGTCAGGCTCGCTTTTGAGGGCACCTGTCGCGAAGACATTCGTATTATTTACACGTGAAATAGACGTCTTGGAAGATGAATGCTATTCAAATGGAATTCGCGCGAGTCAAGCCGAATGATAATTAGTGGTCTGTTCAGGCGAGTCGGAAAACTGTGCGAGAGACTGCGCAACATATTGTATAAACGGTGCTCGCGAAAACGATGTGCGTCGCCGTTCGTCTAAACTGTCTAAAGGCTTGAGGAACTCGTTATGTTAGACTGTGCATATTTACACTAGCTTGTATGCTTTTAAGTAATGCTGAGAAAACAGCGATTCAAGAACAACTTATTTCTCCGCGAAACACTCTATAAACTCCCATTACCAAGTTCTGGATCTCTTGTACTTCTCTTCGTATCGACAGAGCTTCCTTAATTAAAAGAGGCTCCCATTAACTCGTCAATTGACTATTAGATCTGCCTGTGCAGCTTTAAATGAAAAATTATTCGATGTATGTTGATTAATGAAATCAATTAATCGAGTTGTTGTTGTTTTTAGAAAAATTTCAACGTGACTAACAGCTTGACAACTAACTCGATGTATGATCATTTTACTGTTTGAAGATTGAAATAATCCCTATTATTTAGCTACCTCTCTGATGCTGCAAGTAAAATTGAAGTCCACTTATCACCGTGATAAAAGTTAACATCAACAGAATTAACTGAATTGCGGCATATGTGAAATTCACTTTGAAACTTCGGTTAATGATTAAAATAAAAATGACTAAACTACTAATAAAGCACGCACCCAGTTGCCTCGAATCAAGTAGAAAGTTAATAGAAAGGCATGAGAATACAAAGAGTCTTTTTATATCCGATGAAATACCAAAGAGCAAAAATTATGGTGAATCGTGTGTCGCGAATGGTCGATCATGTGTCTCGATAAGGGAAGAGAGCTTACCTTCCGAAGTAGAAGCGCCAACATTTCCTACGACGATTCATCGATGCTACCAAGGACCAAGTCAACGCATTCTTGCGACCTTTGCTCTCAATCCTCTTCGCTTTCAATTCTCATGTTTCTTTGCTTTTCATGGTACGTTTTTTTAATCGGAGCGACGAGAAAATGCGGTGACTGGTGTGTTATTTCTGAGGTTAATTGGTCGATTTCTCGGTAATTGCGTTTGTCGCAGTAATTTATAGATTTGGCGTTAATCGAGTTGTGGTACCATTTCGACTGCATAAATAAAATGATTGATTATTACAACTTTCTTGTCTTTCGTGCGAAGGACCCTTGTGTAATAGGTTACTAAAATTTTGAAATCCAATAACTGCAGTGTGAATATGGTTAGTTGACTTTATCGATTTCAGTTTGAATGAAATCTATTTGGGTGATTTTAGTTACATTCCGGTACATATTTTTTCAAGGAAGTGGTGCAGGTTTAGTATGTTTCACGGATAAGTGAAATAACTCGATGTAAATTTTTCTGTATCGAATATTGCTTTTCAAGCATGTTTATTGAGAACTTCAATATTTCAAGTAAAGAATAATTACTAATCTGTTATACTTTCTTTTAATAATCATGTCAGATTAGAATCGAAAGTTGTTTTTTCAGGTATTGTTATAAACTTCAAGAATTGACTAGTCTAATTTGACTAATACGATATTTCTAATTCAATACTTGAAAAATGTATTGCAAATTAAAAACAGTTTTGATGGAATTAATGCTTTTTTATACCTGGATTCACCAATACAATTTTTAAGGATTCATTTTAACAAACTGGAATTAAACAAAAATTGATTTACTCTACTAGAAGTGTACTTAGTTTTGAAGCAAATGGCATTATCAAATTCGGGTATAGTTTTAAAACTACAGAATTTTTGGTATCTATGTGCCATAAATATACGTGTAAAATTGTATGTGTAAATATAACGTACTATTGGAAATTCAGTTTTCTCAATTTCTAAAATTCGATTTGGAACTCAAAATTGGAATTGACTGGATAAAATAGTTCTTTGCAACTCGTACCTCAGACCATCGCTACACTATTTATATATAATTTAATATTATATAACGTAATATAAAATTAAATCATACGAAATTACATGTAATATGTAACAAAAAATTTATTCTTACTTCCCAAGCTGCAATTATATTAATAATTTGGTATTGCAATATTATAATAAAACAAACGATCACTACTAATGCGAGAATTAAACGAAACACACTGATACTTTTAAAACACTGCTATATCTACAACCACTGTACACGCATAGTCGCATTCAGACATAAAATGACACATAAACAAACACGTAAAATACGAAAATATAATTTTATTATCCTCCTCTAGTATTTTATCGAATATGAATTAAAATTCTAATTAAAATTCTACTACACATTAGTGTACATATAATTTGTATTTTGTATATATAATATTTTTAAATACACGGAAAAGTAAACAATATGAACTGCTTTTTTGTTATGTACATAATTCAATTATACATTTGGAAAGTCAGGAGATAGATGTGTGGTTCTGATGTCGATAACGTTTTGAAATATAAGATGTGATGCAGATGTTATAATTACAACATGTTATAATTCGTCATTTTTGCCATTAAATCATCAAGCGATTTAATCATTCGCGAAATGGATGTCGATGTTTGGCCGTGGCATAACAGCTCATACGCGAACCAGTAAAATCTGGGGAAACTTACAGCGCCAGAGGACATTTTGGAATCCAATCCTAGATTGCTTTAGTTCCGCGGAGCGAGTTCATCTTCGATATGTGGCCCTGGCATACGCAGACACTGATCGATCTGATTCATCACGGGTTCGGCTTACACGGCTGTAGAACTCTCTTCTCTCTCTCTCTCTCTCTCTCTCTCTCTCTCTCTCTCTCTCTGCCTCTCTTTCACTGTCACGACGGTATTCCCCGATAAATTCCGCTTTGCGAGTCGGCGACGACGTGAGCGAACGGCGCACGTAATTGCAAAGCGTTTACACGATGCTCTCGCATAAATTGGAATCTTTGCCCGTAACGAGATCTCCGTGTTTATCCTGGTTTATCATACAATGAATTTCTTAGTGGAACTACAGGCAGAGTCAAACAAATTGACGAACAATACGATTCCTGAACGATATAAAGCCGGTTTTATGTCGGATTGATCCTGAAAGCTGCACGCTGTGAAATTGCAACTTATTTTCATTGCTGAACGCATTCTTGAAAAATCAATTACAATGTATATACTTTCAAATTTAAAGAACACATATAGTTAGTCACGGAAGTTTCCATACAACCTTTAAAATGGAGAATTTTTTTTAGAGAAACTAAAAAAAGTGCAACAATATGAGTTTTCTCGAGAACTTGGAAGAATTAGTCTATTACACGATAGGTAAACAAATTATAAAAAATTTTAATTCATAAGAATTGTGAACACAACAGCAAACATTGATTTTACAGCGTTTCTATTTGGACGTTCAATGAAAATCATAAAAATAAAACGTACAAATATTTTGTAGATTTATATCAATTATGTACAAGTTGGTATAGAATTAGTTCTCACGATTTTTCAAGCACTACCAATAATTGTACAAAAATTTATCAACTTACAATTGACTACAGATTGTAATATTAAGATTTTTTAAAAAAATGTACTACAATGGAAAGTCAAGATCAGTGTATATAAGATTGTAGGTGACCTCAAGACCCATTTCAATAACCTAGCACGTTATGATCTTTAGGTAATCTGGAACAGAGAAATCACCGCAAAAAAATTGGGAATTTTACGTCTAAAGAAAGTAAACCGACTTTGTTCTCTTCATGCAGTTCATAAACAAAGTGAACCCATTTTAGAAAGAAAATATCTTTCGACACAGATCAAATGCAAATTCTTCGAAATTTATGTATACATCAGCTATTAAGAAAAATGTGGGGAAAATTTTTTTAACTGACCGCGTATGAATTTATAAGGCACTGTTATCGCTGAGAATTTATTTTATATAGAAATGTTGGTTAATCATAGGCATTTGATCAGTTCATTAAAAGTTTCATTATTAAGATCCAAAATAAAATATTATTTTATCGATGAAATATATACATTATGTTCTGAAACAAACCTAAAAGCCCTACGGAGATACGGTTTTCAATCCACAGATCGAAAAATAGCAATTTTTAACTGTATTTTTCTCTTGAAACATTGGTTTAAACCTATTCTTCTAAATCGATTTTGGTAACAATTAAAATACACGAAGAAATGAAGTTTAATACTGAAATGCACAATGATGAAATATATTATGTAGTGTCTAATACATAAATGATAAAATTGAGTATTGGTCAGAATTATTAATTTAAATTTCAAATAATATAATGTTGTATTATGTTTGTATTCCTGTTGAATAATTGCAAACTTGTTTTAGATCCCCATACAATGAATACATTTTTGTTGTTTTCTGGTCCCTGCAGGAACAGAAATATGTAGTTATCCTGTAGATAAAATCAATTTCATTTTACCTTGATCAAGCGACTGAGAATTCCGCAGCGATGCAGGGAATATAGAGGATCGACGATTAAGATTCCTGTCTTTTGATTTGGTTTATTATAAGTTCGGCACGAGCCGAAGCAACGACGCAGCATTTGCCCATTGATCGATTACGACGTCGATGGCACCGTACCAAAACCGATTCATTAGGGACAGTCTTGTGTTGGCTTATGCGATCTGGAAAGTCATGTGCGGACGGTGATTGCTGAATTTGCAATTAACTGCATGAAGCTGCGCCCGTCGCCTCTTCAAACTAAATCGAAACTTCGAAAGGATGTTTGAAACTTCCCATCCTGCATTTGTGGGGGAGAAACTGCAAACTGTTTTCCGGAGATACGAATGACGAGACACGATGATCGACGACGTGTCGTTATCGATGCACACGATTTATGACATCGAGGACTATACAGGACGGCATTTCGTATTCCACAAAACCTTAACGGATCTGAACGCATCTGCATGCAATAATTGCTAGATCGCGAAGCTTTGGTATTAGATGATTGTTTTATTAATCCATTATACGTCGCTTTGCAAGCCGGTGGATTCCTTTTTCGTAAAAACTGCGTGATTTTTTTTAAAAAAAAAAGGTTTAAATCCTTTGAAAATCAGGCATGGACTCTTGCAATTATCCAATACTTATGGCTCGCAAAGATTCTCAAAAATCAATAAGATTAAAAGAGCAGTAGGACTTGTTAACATTTTTCATTATTTTCTAGCAGTAAAAATTATTACTACTAGAAATAAAATTCTATTTAACTCTAGAATGAAATAAAAAACAAATAGGTACATATGTTATATGGATTTAATAACTGAAATATTTGATAGGATCATTTTATATTATAAGATTCAAATATTCCCATCATCATTTTATCAGAGGTTACTTATCTAGGATTAACTGAAGTTTCTTGAAAACTTCCTATAAAGATGAGAATTCTCGTAAACATTCACAGTCTATTAAATATTTCTTTGCAATATTTATTTGCCAAACAGAGGCCAGTATAACCAATTTCTTTTTAAGTAGTTTTTTTCAGTACATTTAAAGTTCAACCAATTATTTCGTACGTTCGTTTTCTTCACTCTCTTCAACGTTGAAAACTCTGCATTTATGTATTGGCAGTTCATTTCGGTAAAGCTTATTCAATTTTTTAATGCTTTAGCTTTTTCATATTGTCTTGTAATTTTTTGTGCGATTCCAACAAACTTTTTATTACAACCACTTTGTCGGTAATGCTTTGCTAGATTCACCTTCTGATTCACCTTTCAATTGTCTTTTATGCGGATTTAAAACATGTTTCTCGTATAAAGCGCATACTGCGATAAACGTAAAAAGATACGGCTTGAACGCCGTTTTATTACTTTTGAACAATGCGGACAATTGTATGCTCGAATATACAGACATTTTATTCCTTTATCGTTCAGAAAAGAAACTGTACATTGAAATGCCAGTCTCTCTTGAAAAAATGAAAAACGGATTGTGATTGAAAGATATTAATTCCTTAAATGAAGTTTATATTTTCGCAGCGGGTATATTTTATTATACGCAGAAGTTTTAGTCTTTCTTGGATATCCTCTTAGTCATACACAATATACAATGTATGTTACCAATCGACAATTAAATTAGTTATTTAGACACGTTGATAACAAGTAAACAATTGCACAAAACGGAGGAAGATTATACCTACAATGTGGATCTTTATGTAAAATGAGAAATTTGTGCATCGATCGCAAGATGCGAGGTCCGAATAGAGATGTTTCCTTTCCATTGGTAACTTTAATATTTTAAAAGTAACATAAAAATATTCTCAGCTTTTTAATCTTCCTTCTGTTTGAAATCACAGTTACTCATTTTTGTCATGAATTCGTAAAATCCGGAGTCCTCTTATAATCATTACAATTATAAATCATTGCGCATAAATGATTGAAGAAGTCTACAACTTTTGCATACACTGAATAGTATTACAAGAGAAATGAGTAGTGCCGGCAAACTTTAAGGGGTCGTCTACGACAATCGACCATACTTAATTGCGATGCAATATCTTTGTCCAACGGTGTGGTCTAGAATTCGTCGTCGATAAGCGTATTTCACGTACACCGATCGATGGTGATTTCGCGTGGAGCTAATTCATTAGGAACGGCTTTCTCGCTTATGCGATTTGTGGCCCTGTACACAGACACTGATTAGTCGCTTCCCCGTTCTACTTCTGTCATTGCAAGGACTATCGACGTTACAGTAACTTGCTTCATTCGTCTGCGGTAAATAATTCCTAACGTACTCAAAAGAATGCATAGTCTGCTACAATTATTATATCGAAACTTATTTTTTAATCTCCCAAGAAAAGTTCCAAAGCATTGTATGGAAGCCTCCTAACCTACTTCTCACAAAAATAACAGCACGAAGACACTGTTTATTTAAATATTAACCCCTTGTCCAACAATAACGAGTGACACTCGCGGTAAGAAATTTGGGCTAAAAACAATAAGGACGAGCCTGGCTCGTGGTACTTCATTCGTTACAAACGTAAACAACGCTAACACGAAGATTACTAACTTTCTACGAGTTTTCTCAAAACATTATTAATTTAAATTAAATATTAATTTAAAAATTCTCACAGATATCCACTTTCAAATTATAAATCATTTTTGATTACCGATGAATCGATCGTAATTACTTTCCAGACATCTTCGAAGTATTAGTTGTGCCCAAACGTGTTTATTATTCCACAATTCCTTTCGTTGCGCCGAAATATACATGTCATAAGACGCACACATTTTGCGCAAATTCGAGCACACGGCTAAACAGCTAAATGGCTCGACGCGTGACCGACCTTCTTGTTTATTATGGCCCGAGCCTTCGGGAATTAGCGGATACGACAAGGGGTGAACGGAGAGATACAGACACGATCTTCTTGTTAAAATAATAAAATTATTTGTTTGTCAAGATAGGTATGACTTTTGCGCCGCAAACATAAACTCGGTCTGCTTCTCGTCAAGATAAGATGTCGGTAGTCGAGCGGCTTCCCGGTGTTCACACGATTCGTTTTCGTCATCGCAGCTTATTTTACATACGGATGGAAACAGAAAAAATTCTCGAAAATTGGACTTAATGATAGAGGAGATCATGCTGGGTCACGTTTGATTCACTGACCTACTTGAAAACAGTAATTATATCAGTTTTGGTTCTTGAAACAAATATGGAGAACCAAAAACGTTTCGTACCTGGTATAAGGTATATCGATTCTGACTTACATCGGTTACGGTTTCGGTTCTTCTGTAACTGTTATTTTTCTCTTCTGTGTTAGGTCAGTCAGTCAGAACCGATATATCTGTGATTGCAAGAAAAAACATCGCATGTCACAATTTCATAAAATTGAGTTTATGCATTAATTGAGCTTTACAGTATGGGATTTACTACCAGAAAAAAGTCATGAAAACAAATCCAAGAGGCTCGAGGAAATAATGAAATTTAACCGATGTTGCGTCAAGTCCGCGAACGTGATTGCCGCGGATTACTTGTTCGCTTTAGTACATGTGTTACACTGGTTTTTGTAATAACTAAGTGTATTTAACAAATTGTATAGTCTTCTCGTGCTGCGCTTCGTTTGAAGTGCTATTGTACAGGAGTGTTGTCGAGCTGCGTTTCGTTTCAAGTGACCTTTCTAACTGTACTATTTGAGGTGACTTTTCCAAGTGAGTTCGGTGTGAGAAATGTCCGGTATTTACACTTTTTTGGTGTTCCTGTAGCGCACCAATCAGGTGTGACATCGTTTGGTCGCAGGTGGTCGCGCGCGGTCGCTGCGTCTCCGGTCGCAGGTGCGTGTTTGGCGAAAGTTAGATATTGTCGAAAGTACGAATGACTGACGGAAAATACATGTTGTTCGGAGACCGAACATCCGACGTCCTATGTCAAAGCATTAGCGATCAAAACTTTAAACGGCAATATCTCGAAAGTGAAAGTGTGTAACCCAGAACCGAAAAATAACAGTTATAGAACCGACATAATATCGGTGCTGGAGAACCGAAACCGTAACCTATACAAGTCAGAACCGATGTACCTTAGAACAGTTATGAGACTTTTCCGGTCCTCCATAACTGTTTTAATCAGAACCGATATAGTAACAGTTTGAAACAATTATGTTCAAATATTTTTCAATCGCTGTACCTACCACTCCCATCATAACTATACATAGATTGGTTAATAACAGAAGAAAATTATTATATCATAAACTATAATTATAGTAGTTTACCGAAATTTCAAAAAAAAATTAGTAAACTAAGTGATCTATGGGACCTTATTGGTTCATGATCGAAGTTGTTAGCGCTGTTAAAAAATTCCGAGCTGCGATCAACAGGTACCACCTTCGAATCTCAAAGGTGGTATAAGATTAGCTATAAGACTAGAACTATCATACCATCTAATGGAAAAAAGTTGACACTTTTCTTTGCACGTCTGTAGAACCGACATTTTTTAAGATTTCGAAAAATCCTACGAGATTCGTGCATAGGTTACTAAAGACTACGCATATTCAAATTTGAACTATCCGAAATCGGGGTCGAAAAATATTCTTCTCTTGTTTGTTCTTTGCTTTCGTCCGCGGTGTATCGCCATCGCTCGTCTGCCGTCGCGCGCGGCCGTCTTTGCCAATACGCGTCTAGGTTGTGCTCCGATTGGTCCGTGTTTTTCGTTAAGAACTCCTTAACAAAGCCGAAACGGGGATTTTTGCAAAGGAAAATGTCGCTTCAAATGGTCTCAGGAACCGCCCCTTTCAAGGAAGAACGACATTTTTGGGACACCCTGTACAATCGTTTGTAAGAATAATTATTATTATTATTTACATACCAAAGGATCCGCAAATAATATAATTTGAACGAAAAATCGATTATAAACTTTTCTCGAAATATCCATCCCCCTTTGGGCCGGTCAAACTACGTTTAGGCGAATTTCCACTGGTGAAATCTCGCGACGACGACTTCCCGGTGACCTCTTAAAAAGTTTCGAGACTCGGAGCGCTCGCGAACCGCGTTCCACATTTCCCCGAATTCGGATAAACGGCGGATGACGTTCGCAGGAAATTCCAGGCCGGATCATTGTCAAGCGGTCCGGCTCCACCAGGCTCGTCGCGGTGTGGCGCGGCTCCGGTTCATGCGTTGCCATATTCACGGACCAATCGATCATGATGTCGAGAGGGGGCTGCATCAAATATGATTTACCGGGAAGAGCCTCGGCTCTTCGCGCGGCTTATGCGATTTACGATTCCGTGCGAAAGCATTGATTGGCGGATTTCGGATTACCGTGAACGGGGCCGCGCTTGGAAATTGCGGAAGGTCACGAAGGGATAATGGTAACTGCGTCTGGAGGGGAGGAGGTAGCCGTGCCGCGACATACCAATGGTAATTCCATAAAGTGGATCTCGAGCGAATCGCGGGCGAGAACCGAATCGTCGTCGAGCGCAATAGAAATTAGCGACCGAAGAAATCGGTAATGCCTTTAAAAGGAGAGTAAAAGCTCCGAGAGCATTCTTCGTGGCTTTCAAAGAGCCAATATCGAGACGCACTTAGAGACGGATCCCCGTTTCAGAATTTTGCGATTGCGGGGGTGCAGGGTGAAAGAAAATCAGTGACTCTAACGAGGGGTGAGGTGAATCACGCTGATGGTTCGGAAAAGAAAATTTTCTTCTCTTTTCGTTTGTCTAAACTTTAAAGTATACAGAACATTGTCCTCTAACGATTTTTCACATTTTTGACGTGTGGTGAAACTATAGTAATGTACAGGAATTACGTCGTGTAGCTATGGTTGTTTCTTGGGCTCGATGATACAAAATCTTCATTATTACAGGTACGATTTTTTTAATTCGATGGAAATATTCTGTTTAAAAGTATTATTCGATGTAATATATGAATTTTTCGATATCTAATTTAATCGATTATTTAATTTGTTATAAACATTTAAAGATGTTTCCTTTTAGTAAACACAGGTTTTCTAGCTGCTGCTGCTTCTGTAATATTTGTAAATTTTGAAAATTCATGCACTATATTTTAAATAATACATTTTTGTGGGTAAATCAGTCGAAATTTTTCACTTCAGACGTTTCAGTCCTTTGCAACCAATAATCTATGTTCCATGAAGATAAGTTTTGAAATCAACGAGTAGCTCCGCTATTTAGTAACGCTTTCACTTAAACAAATTGAAATATAACGTTGAAAATTACATTTTTATACCTAAGCAAAAAATTAGAATTTTTTACTTAGTAATTGTATCTGAAAAAATTCTCAAACATTACTGCATTTTATAATGCCTTAATCTGGCCTCTTCCTGTAAGGGGAAAAGCAGTATTGGGATTTTATAAAATCGATTCTTTTTTATTATTGAGATTGAAAGTCTCAGTTTTGTGAATATTTTAAATAAGTTTACCTTTAACTATTCTTACAATGACAAAAGTTTTAAGTTACGAAAGCTGATGATCTCGAAACTACATTTTTAAGAACTGTGTACATCATAAATGGACTGCGAATCTTTATGCAAAATAAACATTTTCTGAACTTTTTATCAAAAACAGAATCTGAATAAAAATGCATTTTTCTTTTTCATAATATTAATAAGTCGAAAATGCTGTAACAATATTCTTACCTTCTTCCAATGTCTTCATGGTTTTGTATTTCACATATTCATTTTTGTTCTAAATGGATAAATTGCGCAGTCTAATCATACGTCTCCAACGTTTGAATATTTTTACTTAAAATTTTACTATCAGAAGTACCCATACGTTGTATTGTTTTTTTTTTTTAGATTATATAAACATTGTCTCTTTGTTGCGGACGTTATTTATTATTACTTAACCTGCATTCAAACTAAATTTACTAGCATCTAATGTGCTTATTGTGAAATTAATCTGTGATAAATGTTAAATAGAATGAAGACGCTTGATTAGGTATTGAAAAATAATATTACTTATAGGTACCCCTAATACATACCGTAGTACTAGGACATTAATATCGAATCAGTACAAAATGTTTTATCAATTTTTAACAACTATTTGCTTCGATAACCATACGAAAAAATGATGTCTTATAGTTCTATAATTTTTGTCCGTTTCCGACTAACGAGGTGCACTTTCTAACTTTGGGTACAGAGATTAGACAACACAAGGCATTTCGCTTTCAGACAACTGGTTCTCCTCAAACAATGGGTACCGATTGCAGCTGCGCGCTGTGCATGGCTATCTTCATCGCTCCATAACTTCAACAATTTTCAAAATTCCGACAAATATTTATATTCAAATTACCCGTGCATACCATATTAAAGTAATTCAGCTCGAAAGAGATCATCGATTTCAGTTATCCAACACTGGTGCGCCCCATAATAAAACATGCAACGTTCGTTTGTACGAAGATCGTTTTAACGCTGAGACGAGGAAAGTTTAAAGAGTTTTGGTTCAACCGCGGCCAGTAATGGTAAGATAATAAAATTTAAATAAAATTAGTTCCCGCTAACAGGTTCCGCGGGGGTTGATTGTGTTAGAAGTTGACAAGTAGTTTTTGATGGAAAACTAACATCGCGATTCAGCAAAGGGGGCTAAAAAATTTAACGAGATCCAATCGATTATGTAATTTCAATTTAAGTTTAAATTGCTCGGTGTTGCATTATCTTCTTTCAACGGAGTAAATATTCTGGTGGGTAATTAATGCATAGGGGCGATGATTTCCGTGTTTGAGGAGGGTTCCATTTCAATCTGAAACTTTAATCGGTTTTAAATACGCTTAACATTCGAATTTCTATACGGTGCCATTAATTTTTCACTTGAAACATAAGAGAGCACAGAATTATTTAAACTTATGTAAATTGTTGTAATTGCTTTTGTAAACGAGTATGTAAATTATACTCTCAGAGTAATTTTACAAGCATTGCTATTATTTTATCGATTTTATCACAGCGTTTTACTGATATATTAATACACTTAATTCGATGACTAAAAACATCGTTCTAGTTACATTCATAAACCAATGTTATAATTTAAATGGAGTAATTTTCGTCCTTGTATACGGACACTTTTGTGGGCTATCATGTAAAGTGAGTCACAATGATTATTATGAGACATTTTATTTAATCTCACGAAATTACTAAAGCGAGTATTAGTATAAACATCTTTTTAACATTAGAATTTCCGAATCAGTCAAAAAAACTGGTTCCTAATCTTTTTTTTCTCAATTACCGAAGTTTTAAAAATATAGTTATCAGAAATTTTCGAATAAATTTCTTTGCTGAAGCACATATTATTGTAAAAATTTTATGAAGTCTGAATGGATGCAGTCTTATTAAAACTACAAGTAAGTGTTACTAAACGTAGAATCTGCTGATTGATTCATTGGCGAATAATTATCGCCCGAGATCGACCGATTGTGGAATCTTTCCGACTCGTGTTGATTGCAAACACGCGTTGCGTCAACTTTCTCGTGTTTCGATCAAGCGTCATCGTTCAGCCCGGTTCAGACAGTTGAAGCGAAACGTCTTGTGTTCCGCGTGCGACGCGCGGAATTTTTGATATTTTATTTTTGGCCGATATATTTTTTACTTTTTGGATTATGTACAATCGGGTTGGATTGTAAGGAAACGGGGGTGAAAATGACGCAACCGGTCACGACGCTGATGCTCAAGTACGCGTACTTGAAGCCGAGAAGTAAATTCGGGAAGCAATGCAACTTTGAGACCACGCACGGCCTCGGCGTCGAAGACGTCTGGCCGAATCCAATCCAAAATGAGAATTACATTCCACGCCAGAGGACTGACCGTCAAGTGCAAATATCTACGAAATTTTCTACCCACACGGTAAGTTTCCGGAAACTGTACGACGGATAACCTTAAATTTTCTGGGTGAACTTTAGGGAGCACTCTCGCCTAGTCGAGTCAAAAAATCGATTTTTTAAATTGAACTTTTTAGAATCAATACCGTTCTTAACGCCGGGCAAACGGAACACTGGTCCCGCGCTTATTGCTAATTACCTCCATAACCGATAAACAATAAATCAATGTAATTGTAATAGCTGTGACATCCAATTTTTCATTTCTTTTATTATATTGTATGTAAGTAACCATGGTTTATTCGCCAAGATCGGGCTTGCTCCGAGCCTGCAGGGTCTATGTGCGGCTGTGTTTAAAAGTATAGAATCTTAGAAATACTTTTCCGAAACTTCATGCTCAAATGCGTTGAAAAAAGATTTATGGCGATTCCAGGAGAACGATTCTTCGGAGTAGCGGTGTCTTTACAAAAACCTTAAACGCGTTTCTTCTCGAAACGAACCTCTTTCACCTGGCGTAGATAAAATCAGAAAATCTACATTTTTTACGTTGAATATATTATAATTTTTTTTATTGAAAAATTACTCGAAGATGAATGAAATTTTGGAACATAATGAATTATTTATTTTCGTAGGGGCAATGACGACAAACAAACTGATTAATAATCATCTTGATTTTCTTTTATTTAGTCCATCCTGAGTTTTCTTATCATCTATGCCAGCAAGATACGACTTTTAAATGTTTATTTATTACGGACGAGATAGAATCAAGGAACAAGTAATGAAAACTATATAAAAAATTGTTCCGTATGACGAAAGAGTCGCTAAAGGAATTTTAGAAGACGTGTAACATAAAACGAACTATCGCTTGGAAAAAAAATTCATGAAAATTGTTAAATTTTGCGTTTACATGAGATTACCCCCTTAAGGATTTACTAAATCTTAGTCCAGTATGTTACATTTTTGCATCTTCATGCTCGTGCGTGTCAAACAAATTATTGGATTGTTTGGAAAGTAATTTCGTTTTTCGTGCAGAGATGGTATTGCTTCGATTTATTATTACTTAGCATTATTCTAAGTCGCAAAATCATTGTATATTTTCAGAACTGACATTTCGAACGTCATTTCGTGCCTTATAGAATCTTTCGAGCATATCTTTTGTCATCGCATCAAATATGCAAAATCAAAGTGAGCATATCCGTCGCGTTTTGCTTTTTTGTTACGAGTATGGTAAAACCGCAATGCAAGCAGAGCAAAAGATGTACGCTGTTTACAGAGAGGGTGTACCGTCGTATTACCATTTATTTAATTCTTTTCAACACTTTTTAAGCGGAGTAACTATCATTTTAAATGAAGGCGTCAAAAGTAATACAACTTAATTATTTGCTACTACAAAACAGGAATTCTACGAACATGGGATCTCCAAGTTACAAGAAAGATGGCGCAAGAACATAGAACAAAATCGCCACTACATCACCGAATAAATAAATAAATAATGAAACATCGTCTTCATTTTCCCTTGGAAAAACGAAATTACTTTCCGAACAACCCGATATTACATTAAAGTGAATCAGAGGGATATCTGTTTTTGATCTTACAGAGCAGCTATTT
The DNA here is from genome assembly GCA_913789915.3 of Sphecodes monilicornis. NCBI lineage: Eukaryota > Metazoa > Arthropoda > Insecta > Hymenoptera > Halictidae > Sphecodes > Sphecodes monilicornis. The sequence continues at coordinate 24,975,789 of OU565294.1, read as the reverse complement.
TTATTCGTCATTCGTCTTTCATTTAAATCTTCACTACTTCGCTATATCTTAATTTTAAGTTTTTATTTATTGTATGTATACGCATACTACCTTTTCGCATTGAGAATTCCTTTGATAAGACAGATATTGCATCACAAAGCATCGTAATGGCTTTTATGACTCCAGCAACTGAAAATTCATGGCACTTGCATATTTCTGTGATTCTATTCTAATTTGTTACGTGTTGTATTATTTACCATTTTTCTACGAAGAGACTTCTCTTTTGGACTTGTAGGATCAATATTCCCGTAACGTTCAACATGGTACATACAGTTCAAAATTATAGATATTTACATCTTCTTGGACGTAGGAATTAGAAGAATCAATTTATCACATCAGTGGCAGTTATTGGTTTTTATGATAATAAAATACTTTAATCAGATAAATAAAACACTTAATTCAGGTGCTCTAAAATTTATAAACATATGTATAAAGAAAAATTTAAATTAGATTATCTTCAATTCTATTTTTATACATTTTGTGCGCATGAATTTCATAGCTTCTTTCAGCTTTAACTGCATTACTAATTATTCTATTAAAATAGTAATAATTCAATATTCGTATTAGTACGAGTATTTTTACTAAATACGTCTGAATAAATAGGTGCACTCAGTATGCCCACAAAAGCATCTTTACAATTTCAGCAATCGTAAAACAAATAATATGAAATCCGGGCTCGACTGCGTTTTGGAGAACTCCGTGTTTTTAACTTTTCTGACCTTTTTTTTTATGTCATCCTGTTGATATCGATGAAGACATTCCGAAAATGTGTGTATGCTTGTTAGGAATTCACTGGTTTATAAGTTATACGCGTGTAAAGATGAGCAGTTAGAGCGTCGCCATATTCGATATTCGTTGGTAGAGGTAGGTAGGTCTGTTCGGCGCATGCGCTGAATAGATCGTGAGTGTTCAGCGCATGTGTTAGATGGTACGGTATATTTGCGGGGTTGGCTAAATAGTACTGAGCGTATGCGCTAGATAGCAATTCAGTGGTTACACATACTTTGTAAACATAAGCAATTTCAAGTGTTTTTCACAAATTAATTATTAATAAGTTTCTTGTTGATTTTGAAATGGCTAGATCAAGTATTAGAAATTTTAACTTTAGAGACATGCCAAGTAGTAAAGAAGAAGCAATTACTTGGGCTCAGGATTGTGGATTGTTGCGGAAACTTAAAAAATGTCGTACTCATCGATGCGAAATGAAAATTTATAACAATAATCATGGAATCGGTCGTTTTCGGTGTCCAGTAATTAAAATATACAGAATCACATACAGGATTTCAAAAAGAAGGTACAGTCCAAGATGGTTTGGGGTTTGTGCTGCCATCTAATGGATTTGTTCGGAAGTATTTAGCCTATTTTGTGCGTATTACTTAGAAAATATATCAATATGGCGGCGCTGTAACCTGTCAAAAAGGCTTAAAAGTGTTGAACTTTATATGCGTATAACTTTTTAGCTAATGAATTCCGCGCATTAAGATTTTCATTTTCGGTGTTTTCTCGTCGAAATCTATAAGATTGTATAAAAAAAACTTGAAAAAAAGAGTTCTCCAAAACGCAGTTAAACCGAAATCCGTTCTTCTGACTCGTCTGGTCGTTCTAGTGTTAAATACAGTCTGTCCCACAAGAACACGTTGGCCATATCTATGTAGAAATTAATGTAGTTGAAAAAAAATGTAATATAAATCGGAAGTACATTTCAAATATCAATACGTTCTGACACTTTGATTAATAAAACTGATCAACGTATCATTGTGATCGACTTGGCTATTCAAGTCACCAGATACAATTCACATAAAACGTTTTTGGTATATTATAAATTACAAGCATAAAGAAAAATGTATGATGAAATTCAGAATTTTAATTGACCGTATTCAAAAAATATACAGATCACCGCCACTTGTTTCCTACGAACAAAATGACTAGAAAGCATACCAAAACGTTTCCAAACTATGATCAATAATAAAGGAAATTGAATCCATCATTAAGTAAAAACGCATTAGTGTTTCGGATGTACTTTTTATCCATATTCAATTTTATATGAATATATTAATATCTGCAGAGATTCGCTAATAAAAATTGGAATTTGCACAAACATCTGCAGACTATGTATATCTACAAATTGAATATTTTTTCAGGTACAAACAGGCACAAAATACACAAAAGATACGGGGACCCTGCACACGGAAGGAGGCTGGCCGAAAGAAGTCAATCAAAATGACGGTGAAGCCGTTCACAGATTTCGTCGACGAGTCGAAAAGGACCCAATTTATTTCTCTAGTATGATGAACCTCATCCCGGTGAGATTTTATGTTACACCTCCACATAAAATGTAGTGAATAAAAGGAATACTGTAAAAGCACCCCCGCGATAAATACTTCAACAGATTTTCACACAGTATCCTATATGTAGTTGATGGAGTACCACGTACGTCAAAACAACGCGGTGAATATCCATAAAAATTTTTTCGACGACATGATTCCGACGCCGCTCGTAAAGCAGTACGATATGAGGTGCATTTCTCATCTTTCACTTTCTCGTTAGTATAACTTCGTTTCACGAACGTTCGTTCATTTTTACAACCATCGCATCGTCACGATGGAGGTCGTATGCACGATTCTTAATATACAGGGTGTTTTGTAACTGGTGGTACAAGCGAAAAGGGGGTGATTCTACATGGAAAAATAAGTCGAAAACATGGAATAAAATTTTTTCGAGTTTGAAAATTCAGCGAATACGCGTACCATTAGATAGAAATCGGCTGTCGCGTCTGATTATGACCAACCAATTCTACTGTGTGCATATACTAATGCACGCGAACCCGACGAATCATGTAACCTCGATTTTTTTCGAAAACGAAGCTACAAAGGAAAAAATTTTATTCTTTCTTTTCGACTCAGTTTTGCATGTAGAATAACCCCCTTTTTGCTTGTACTACCAGTTATCGAACACCCTGTATATCACTCATTTGCAAAACAAAATGAGACAGCTTAGTCTATGATTTCCGAGTAATTCCGCAGAAAGTTCTTGGTAATAAATTTGTAGCATTGAATCACATTGTTCTCGTACTTTTTGTTGCATTTTCTTCATCTTCAACGTTATAATTAGAATGCGGATTTCATGTATTACATTGTAATTGTATAATTTTAATCTAGCCATGTCATGTTATGTTTTCAAAGAAGCTATGAAAATTATTGCTGGTAACCACAACAGGAATAATGGAGCTGTATTGTCCATTTATAATATATGATGTTATACAATACTATAAAATTATTTAAGCCCGTTCTTCATTTTCGCAACATAATTTATCAATATTATATTAACGTGTCTGTTAGCTCTGTATAAATGTATAATACACTTTATAATGTTTTAATGTTGTTTCTGAACGTTTTTTTAACTCTCACAAATATGAGAATTCAATCCAACAACATTATTCTTATTCCAGATATAAATAGATTTCTACCGAATGTTTTACAAATCTGAAACAATTGAATTTGTAAATTTCTGAAATCGAGGACGATGAGTTTAAAAATAATTTTTTAAAGAAAAATTCGTTTCAAACATTTTAAAGCTAAGAAGTGTACAATTGAAATTTCTAAATCCTTAAATATGTGGATTTGAAGAACATGCTATTAAAGAATCGTTATTTACTCTGCTACTTTGAATAATGTTTCAGTTATAAACAAAATTATTTTCGAAAATAACTGCATATGTAGTTGTCCTTTAGCTTTTTATTATTTTTCATTGCTATACAAATATATCTACGTTTATCTTGTTGTAACTCCAATAATATTAACAATTTGTGAAGCTTTGCTGAAGACTTTCTAAAGATCACAAGGATTAAAATTAGTTAACAATACACTTTTTCATAAAACTTTAAAGTCTGTCTCATTCGAACATTGTAAGCTTATCCTTGCGGTCATTTACTATTGCTTTTGTTATAAATTCCTCAATTCTAACAATTTTTTTGAACCACTAGCTAAGGGTATTCTACAGCTGGCTCATTTTATTTGAAACATGATAGCAATTATTTGAAAAATGAATTATTATCGAATAATACTTTAGTTGATCAATTTTTCATTTTACTTTAAATTTAAAAAGTCATTGAAATAACTAAATTAATTAAAATATGGTAATTTGTATACGAGAGACACGGTAGAAAAATATGTATTTCTGGCATACATTGACGATGTTGACATAGAATAAATAGAATTTTGCACAGTGTTTACTATTTGATAAAAAAAAAGATGAAATGAAATTTCATTTAAAATTGAGAAAATGAAATAATTCAAAAAATTGATGTCACTGTTCACATAACATAACTAGACTGTGGATCATTATGCAAAATAAAAAGTGTTTGCATCGATTGCAAGATACAGGAGCTAAATAGGAATTTCTTTCTCCTTTTAATTATCTTATTGAGCTGAAACTAATACATTGATGTCCTTAAATGTTTTTAGTATATCGACTGCTTTAAATTGTACGTAGCCCTTTTTTGTCATAAATGCATAAAATCCGCAGTCTAAACATAACACATGATCATTTTAAAAGTAACCATATAGTATAATATATTATGATACTAATTAATTAAAAGTAATTTATTTCGATAATGACCAAGCCTGTTATACAGGACACAAAGATTAAGTAATCGGTTCGCTCATAAAACAGAAATAAAACTGAAAACGAACATTCTGAATGACTCTTGTACGAGACAGAAAGTGCAATTTCATCTCCTTTATTTCTCATTTTATTTTGATTTGCAGAGGCATCCCCTAAAATATATAACGCCACAGTGTCGAGCTCCCTATGTACTCCGAGCTCTTGAAACATCAAAGAATTCCGGATATTCGATTCGCTTTTATTGGATCTCCCCTCTCCGCTGTTTCTTTCTGTTCGCACAGGATTTGGAACTCGTACGAGGACCCGCAGAAAATCGTGAGACCAATCAGGAGTCTCTCGTGGTCAGCGAACGCCTCGAATCGATTGGCCGCCGCGTACTCCTTCACGGAATTCGAAGAGCATCCAGTCGATGTGAATCCGTACTCCTACGTATGGGACATCGGTACTCGAGTGCCTCCTTACCAAGTTATTCAAAGACGAACCGCGTTTAATCGACGTCGCTTGTCGCTTCTTTCTTCTCGATTCTCGCTTCTCACTTGTCGTGTTACGGTCGCACAGAGAACGCTGCCGTCCCCATCGATCCGACGCCGCAAATACGTGGCGGCGATGCTGGACTAACCGAAAAATTTCGGGTCAAATGCCTGCTATGTATTGAATTCTTTTTTACCGTTGCGATCGGGTTTCAATTTCGAAAGCTTCGCGTTCCGCGAAATCCCGTGGTTACGCGTAGAGGTGCCGATAATTCTTTGCATTAGATAAAACGTGCGCACAAACTCAAGCGTACACAACGGGAGAATGCGATCATAATTTAGAGTGCGATTAGAAGGAAACTTTGATCCGCATAAAAGTATCATCAAATAATCATTCGGTAAAATTTCAATACCGGGAATGACGTTAAAAATTATTGAGATCTTGCACGATTTTTATCGCAATACGTGCATAAGTAAGGGGAAGTCGCCTAACACCGATCAGCACATAATACCGGACACTAGCATTTTATTAAATAATTGGAACATAATAAAGAGATTTAACCAGTGAGGAGCACCAAGCAAAATTAATAGGTGCAATCCAATCCAACAATCCAATAAAATCAATGAGTCTCGTAAAGTAAAAGAAATAAAAACAACAAATCGAGCATAGGCCGTAAGAACTATTCGAAACCAAACTATTCTGTCAGATGTTGTTGCTAAAGAGATTATATGTACAACCCTTATGTACTATAGATATTGAAACTTACATAATCATTTTAGAAGGTCTTGCATCTACACGTGACAAATAAAAATTCTATCAATTGTTCTTGCTTTATACATGGTGGGGCATTTATCCTGGCTACCTGGAATATCTTAAAAACTAAATTCCGGAGAAAAAAATGTTTCAAATAAAAAGTTTAAGTCCAGGAGGGGTTGATGCAGTAGTCATATCCATTTTTAATTTTCATCATGTTTTCAAGGTCATTCCAATGTCAACATTATTTTTTCAAATGGAGACATATATTTTTCATTACAGATTCTTAATCTAAGACTTGAAACAAATAACTTTTATTTGAAACGGTTTTTTCTTCGCCGATTATTTTGTATAATATTGATTAATAGTAATACAGGAGAATTGCAACTTAATTACAAGAAAATCAATTTAACAAGTATTCGGTAACATTCTAATGTTATTTGCATTGCATGCGAGAGAATGTGTAATCTTATTCCAAAGAAACGAAAAAAACTGGTGTATCCCTACGCGTAATGAATAGGTTGTGTACGCTCAGCGTTGAATTTCTTTGCTAAGTTTTATCTAATTGTTTTGCCTGTTTCAATATTTAGCTATTATTTAATTATTCATTTATATTACGTGTTTATTTGATACTATTTCAATTGGGTATTAATTTCATTTATCATAAATAAAATGATTTTCTCCGTTAAAACGACATTTCGTATTTTTTCTTTGAAAATTCTTCATCATACAAAATAATTGGCAGAGAAAAAACGTTTCAAATAAAAGCTATTTGTTTCGATTCGTGAATTAAGAATCTGTAATGAGAAATATGTGTTTCTATCTGAAAAAATAAAGTTGAACTTGGAATGACCTTGAAAACATGAAGAAAATTAAAAATGGATATGACTGCTGCATTAGCCCTTCCTTGACTTAAACTTTTTATTTGAAATATTTTTTTCTCCCGATTTTAGTTTTTGAGATATTCCAGGTAGCCAAGATAAATGACCCACTATGTATATTAATGATAAAGAGTGTGGAATTTGAATTATTGGTTTGCGTTGAGAAAAGGTAGTGATCCTTTTTTCAAATAAACGTAATGTTTATTAGATTCGCGAGATACTCGGAGTTTTACTCTCGTTGTCTCTCGAGTTTAATACGCAGGTCCATTCGCAAGTGCCCTGAATGTCTCGCTGTCTCTTGCAGTTAACAGTACTCTGGTTCGATAAGAAAATACGCTCGCGAGTTCACTGCCAAGCCTTCTGAAATACTACTTATTCCCTCCAAAAACTGAACACACCACCACCGTACGCGTGCCTTTAAAAACGCCGCTCTTCAAACATGCCGTGTCTCAGTCGCGCAGCGTCTCAACCGTACCATGCCAAAATCATGCGCTCTCTCTCTCTCTCTCTCTCTCTAACGCACGCACGCAACCCCACACACATACACAAGTCGAATCCTGATCGAAATTGAAGAACAACAAATATATTGGAAAATGGAAATTTTTAAACCATCAACTATAACCAAAATTGGAATACAGATAAATGGAAATTGCGAGCGGTCTCACAGACGATGTATAGAACTTGGGAATAATTTCACAAACATGTGTATTTACTTATATATCTAAATGTTTGGATAATTAGTAGAACTTGTAACACATCTAACATAATTTGAAAGTGTTTGGTATTAGGTGCGACAATTTATTTCTTGAAAATACTAAGTAAAAGTTCGATGATTTAAGTAAAATAAATATTTATTCCGGTTTAACTGCGTTTTAGAGGACTCTTTTTTTCAAGTTTTTTTTTATACAATCTTATAAATTTCGACGCGAAAACACCGAAAATGAAAATCTTAATGCGCGGAATTCATTAGTTAAAAAGTTATACGCATATAAACTTGAACACTTTTAAGCCTTTTTTACAGGTTATAGCGCCGCCATATTGATATATTTGCTAGGTAATACACACAAAATAGGCTAAATACTTCCGAACAAATACATTAGATGGCAGCACAAACACGTACGTAATACATAATAACACATTTACTAAATCAAAAACACCATACCATTGTAAGACTATACGAAACATTATACCATTGTCGGGCCGGCCTTCTGTGCTCCCACGACGACCTAACCCCAAACCATCTTGGACTGTATCTTGTTTTTGAAATCCTGTATGTGATTCTGTATATTTTAATTGCTTCTTCTTTACTACTTGGCATGTTTCTAAAGTTAAAATTTCTAATACTTGATCTAGTCATTTCAAAATGAACAAAAAACTTATTAATAATTAATTTGTGAAAAACGCTTGAAATTGCTTATGTTTACAAGGTATGTGTAACCACTGAATTGCAATATAGCGCTTACGCTCAGTACTATTTAGCCGATCCCGCAAATACACCATACTATCTAACACATGCGCTGAACACTCACGATCTATCCAGCGCATGCGCCGAACAGACCTACCTACGACCACCAACGAATATCCAATATGGCGACGCTCTAACCTGTCAAAAACGCTTAAAACCGTGGGCCCGAGGTAGGCACGGGTCTGAGGAGCTCGCAGGACCTAGGCCGCCACGGGGAGCGAGACGCGCGGGCGGGAGAAGTAGGCGTCTCCCTCGAATTTGCGTCCAAGTGAGCTACTTCTGGACATGCCTGCTCTATGGTAACGACGAATGCTGGTGGGGGACAGTGGGCGCTATGGTGGAGACGGTTTTGTCTCAATTGAAATAAAAATGCCCATCCCTAACATAAAGTAACATATTTTAATCGTTCCTTTTAGGATTATATCTTCAAAGATCCTTAAACACTTTGCTGTAGTAGACTAGGTTTGTTTCATACTAATATAAATTTGTATAAACGTTATTACACTGAAATAGTGTCGTTAATTAATAGGGATTAGAAAAGAGACAGCAGTGTAGGAATATCCATTTGTATTTTGTTTTATGATTACATATTAACACGTTGACCGCCGACTGAGCGATATGTGGTAAAACAAAAACTGAGAACTAAAGATTTATGATGTTCATTGCTTTTTTCAATCATTTTAAATTTTACAGACAACAAGGAAGTTTAGCACGCCATCTGCCTGGCACCGCTGAAATTTATTTTTAAATTTGGAGAAATAATCGCGTCACTCAAATTATATGTATACGTGTCAAGGCATTCAACGTGTTAATCATTATTTTAAAAAGTATGAATATGTTCAAGAATTAAGGAACATCTGTTGCATTTCCTCGAAGTTGCCGTCTTCCCCTGTGCAGGTAATGCTATCAAACCGTTGATCGCGTTGGAAGCATCTTCACCATTGCTCGCGATTCAATTCAATCCTCGAGATATATCGACCTTGATCAGTGGTCATATGTCTGGACAAGTATGCTGCTGGGACATCCGAGTCGGCGGGAAACCAATGCAAACGTCTCACATTTACTACAGTCACGGGTATCTTTCACCTTACATAAATCTCACCTTTTAAGAATGGATGTTCCGCAGGGAAAACCTAAAAGTCTACGTATCTTCTTCTAATGTCCCTTCCCTGCCTAACGGTCTTGCATTTTATTTAAACAAAATTACTTTACCGACAATACCCAAATAACAAATGAAATCAGTGCATCGTATGTTTTAAGTAATTTACTAATCATTTAGTATTGACTTCTTTAACTTTAATAATTTTTGACTACATAGTTTATGAAACATATTACAATTACTATTTTTAACAGTGTGCTACCATTTTAGAAAATAACAATTTCTCTTATTTAAATAAAATGATTCTACAATCAATATTCGAACAATAAATTTAATCAACCTTTTGTCAGTAATTTGCTAAAAAATTTAATATTAATTTCTTTAAAATCACTCATCGCTTTTAGCTACGTTATAAAATACATTGCTATTTCTATTTTAAACAGTGTACTACTCTTTTAGAAAATAATAATTTCTCGTAACAGCTATGGCTTCATGCAATAATTAATCAGTGGCCAAAATTTCTGTTTGGAAATAGATTATACGAAATGTTTTAAAATTCCGAGCTGCAAGTAACAAATCGACATTGTTTTTTCAACTGTGTTTTAACCATTTAGAGACAAAGGAGGAAAAATATTATTTGTTAGTATTTCGGGAAGAGTAGATCGCGGTACAACAATTTCATTGGTCAGACGTAATTCGTGTTTGTTATCTTCCCAGAAATGTGAATGATACCGACTACGATAAACTATGCAGAAACTTTATAGCACTGTGAGGCGCATTTGAAATTCCTCGCTCGAACTACATATTTTATCGGATAACGAGTTTGAATTTCAAGCTTCATTAAATAAAATTTATGCGTTTGTTTGACCAGCGGTGAGGCAGATAACGTCGCGTCGCGTGAAGCGTGAAAATCACAATCTATCACAATAGGACCATTGCTATTGTACTACACCAAGTACTGTAAAAAAATATACATACAAAATTAAAGCAGAACCTACATTATTTAAAAACATACAAACGAATTTTCTCAAATTAATTTACTAGGTATTACATACTCGCTTCAACAATTGTTCACGTTTACTTACAATATATTTCTATCATTTCGTCATGCACCAGTTTAATATTATTTTGTTATTGGTTTCAAAAATTTCATGAAAATAGTGTAATACATAATACAATTTTCTAAGAGCAAAATTTCTCTCTAAAATTTAGGTCATTTTTAGGAATTCATTGTAGGGAAACTGAATGATATAAGACCAAAAATTTGGTTGCAACTTACATACATATAATGTGTGTGGTTCAGTATCATAGACTTTTTACTGTGTATTGTATCCAAAACCTAGTATTATTCAATTTTAAACAATTTTACATGGGCTTGTGTGATTCGTAAATGAAAATACTTGTACCATCGAGAAGTTAACCAACGCTATTTACAATAAACATCACAAAATACAGTATACAAGAAAAATTCGTCTACGATACTGAACCATGCCAAAATACATTGCAGAAAGTTTCATAGCCTTACATTATTTAGTTTTCGCATAATAAATGCCTGAAAATGATTTACCTTCTACAAAAGAATATTCTTAATTAAATCTCATTGTGTTATATTTCCGTCATCTCGTTTAAAGAGAGCCAGCAACCAAATCCCTTTGGATCTCTTCTAAGGCTAACACCGAGTTCTTCTCTTCTTCCTCCAACGGCACGATCATGTGGTGGGACATCAGATTCATGCAGTCGCCGCTTAACGTTATGGTTATGGATTTGGACAATCCGAGACGAAACGACAGATTCAAAGCAGTTGGCGTTACGGCGCTTTACTATGAGCCGACGATGAGCAATAAGTTTTTAGTTGGCTTGGTGAACGGTCTGATCTTTAACGTGAATAGAAAGAACATTTCACCTGAGGAGAACTTTACGATGAAGTTTGAATGTTATGCCGGACCAGTGCATGCCGTAGACAGGAACCCATTCGCGCCGAAGAATTTCCTATCGATAGGCGATTGGTCAGCTAAAATATGGTCGGAAGAAGTAAAAGAAGGCTTCTTGCTCAATACCAGGTGCCATTTCTATCTACTTTTTATTTCTCATTTATTTCGTTATCATTTTGCATTAAGAATTTTAAATTAATTTCATGAACTTTGCTGAGAGCATTTCTTTTGTGTCTCGTATAGAGCCTGAGTTGTTAATTTCACCTCCAAAGTAAACTTTCGCTTCTAATTGTTAGATTGCCGGGCTTTATGCAAATTTCCATTCTCATAAATTATTTTTTACGAATCAGAGTAAGGCAAAAATTTTGTTCACAAACCAGGAGACTTTATTTGTATTTTTGTGATACAAATAAAATATACGTGCTACGAATGGACTGTAGATTTTATGCATTTATAGTACATACATATATGTACATAAACATATATAATAACATTTATGACTAAACATATGAAACTGTAAGAATGTTGGAAGAATTTACGAACCCCCATTGTATTGTCTTCATCTTATTAAAATTTCTCGTAGAAAAATACAATATTGTTGCTCTGCATAAAGAGCCACGATCTAGCTATTAATTTCTGGCAATATGCACATCCTACGATATCCAAAGTCTACTAATTATACAACTCATGAAAATGTTAAGAAATTAATCAAGTACCAAATTGTATAAAATGTGATGACAATTTAATCTGATGAAATTACCAAAATAGAAAATAATATTTAATTCAATTTGACATTTTCTAGATTTATTCTAAAATTGGGAGTATGCATAGAGATTTACAATCTAATGATACACCTAGAGTTAAATAAGAGTTATCCGACTAGAGGATTACATATAGCAGGTTCCATTTAAAAATCTAAAGAGAGAAACATATCGTCACCATTAAAAATTATTTTTACCTGTCGTTTATGCATAAGTTATAAGAAACGATTGATTCGTTCGAATATTTCGAGCAGCGAACAGAACGTAAGTTTAACTGGCGGCTGTTGGAGCAGATCTAGAGGCTCGATATTTTTCACCACGAAGAGAGATGGTCTGTTGGAAGCATTCGATATTCTGACGGGTATGCGAAAGCCATTGACGTCGATTAACGTCTGCAGTGATAGTTTGACCGCTATCAGCTCTCACGAAGATGGTGAAATGCTCGCGGTTGGAAGCTCGAAGGGTACAGTGTACGTGTTGGAGTGTCTGGAGGGTCTCACCACGTTTAGCAGGGAAGACAAAGGTCGTTTACTTTATGTAAGAATATGTTGTAGTTTGTTCATTATTGCTACATTTAATTCTATAGAAATTCGCAATGAAATTGCGAGAAAAGTCTTGCACAATTTTCAGTATATGATATCGTTCTGTAGCCAACAAATGCCACCATAGTACAATTGAAAGCCTCGAAGTACAAAATTAAACGCTTGTTCTTTCCTATTTCTTGCAAACTAAACTTATTATATTTCCTTTCGCTTGCTTAAACAATAAAATTGTACTATTTGGTGCAAGTCCTAGAAGGAAGGCCACAGGAAGAATCGAAAAAAATGTTACAAAAATGTTACTCGTATCATTTAGGTTATTAGTACAAAATTATTTCTTGTCATTCGTAATTAATATTGTAGTATCTCATTTTTCTTTCGCAAATATATTATTGCGTTTCAACAAAAAATATTATTAGAATGCTACCTTGCTTACTGCGTTCTTCGCTTTAGACCATCCGGACGCAAATCCGGGCTTACACGTAAACGCCCATGCGAGGTCGCCTTAAGTTTATAATACTTCAACAAATATGAAAAAACCCAGCATTATTATACGAAAGCATTGTTGTAAATGTGTCAAATTATTTTTTTCTTTTTTTCTTGGTATGTATCGCAATTTGTTGATTTAAAGTATTTAGTATTATCTTAGGACCTAGTTCGCAACAATTTCGAACTTACGAGGATTAGGTAATTTATTTTCTTTCCTGAAAGAAAACGTCTCTCGCGGTGCTCAAGTTACAGTCTTAAGACTCGATAATCGAACTGCATGAAAAAGTAACGTCTCTTCGCGGAAGTTCGTCTTGCGAGATTAGTTTCGCAGGCGAAAAATTTAATCGCGATACTTCAAAGACGAGACATCTCCAGCATTTACAGGGAAATCGATTCTCAGCCGAGTTCTCAGAATGTCCAAGATCGTGTTTACGTTCTTCCTAGTACTTGGAGGGGTGCAGCAGATTCGAAAAGGTGTTGGACAACAAGCTGAAGGAACTGCGGTTGTATTATAGTTCTATCGAGGAAGAACAGCCTGAACCTGTGGGGAAGCCGAAGCCAAAGATAAAAGTGAAAGAAGATTCAAAGGGAAAGAAAAAGGGGGGGGATGATACGAAGAAGAAACCGAAGGAGGAGAAGAAGGTGAAGAAGGTCAGGTCACGAAGGAAAGAATCTTTCCCGATCGACTTGGAGCTTGTTGCTGTACAAAAACGCTATTTTGATATTGTGGAACAGGTAATTCAGATATTATAATGATTGTCAAAATTATGTTAACTGTTGACGATTCGATCTAACCGATGTACAATACTCCTCGAGATAGGTAACTGGACAATACAACATATATTTTATGTACTTCAATTCGAAATTGGACTAAAAAGTATTAATACGCGTATATCATTTTAATCCTTCAGGAAAAACGTTCGATTCGCGGTTTCCAGTTTTACGACCGACGATGTGTAGTGTCACAGGCATTACCATAATATATTGATTAATTAGACTTTTTCACATGTTTCGTAGCTATTATCAAATTCTAGAAAGTAAGCAATAATGGATGGAAGTATGCCTTGCTTAATAGTCTGATCGTGTAATGACTTTTGTAACACTCGTTGAAATCAATATGATACGCAAACGTAGTCCATGAAAGGTTACTATGTTCGGTATATGTCTTAACAAAACAACAATGTTATAGTATCAAAAGAGATTTTTTAATGGAATTTTAAATAATTGGTGATATACAAAATTTCTTGAAATCCTTTATACGTCTACACAAGATTATAAATTTAAATATAGTCATCTTCGTGCAACTATAAGTGACGTACAGCACGGTCATCGCTGATACATAGACTCGCGCGACCCCCACCTATGCATAAGGTTAATTATGGGTGTTCTAACGCTGTTGCGCTGAATCAATTTTACATTCACTGAAATCTGGAATAATTGTAAAAACAAATTTCATAGATTTTGTTGAATTATGTACATTTGTACGTACAGTTCAGTTTTTACGTAGAACAATTGACCAACAATCTAAATAAAAAATAAGTATTTTGTTCCATGACCTAAGATCCATCGTGCGCATTGTCGACAACCTTGTTTATCATATTACCTTTTATACATACAAGCTGTTTGTACTAAATCAGATTTTAAAAAATTGAGCGCATAGAAAGTTATTTTAGGTCGTTTATTTGTGTGAGAACACAAGTGAGTTAATTTCAACACACACGTTGAACTATAATTTTGATGTTTATTCAGCCACTTTTTCTGTCGTATCCCTGTGACTGTTTACGTACATCAAATTTTCCAAACTGACAACTAACAAATATTTTCTAAACTTCGACATATTTAATGTGTCTCTACGATTGTTTGTCTCTTGTAAAGAAGAAACCACATTTTTATGTAACCCCTGTTTTACCTAATAAATGCCGACAGTTTTTATTTTGCATACAGATCTGCAGACTATTCATTGGATAAATCATTTCGATCTTGTTGGGTTTATACAGTATAGTTCCTTAACACTCGATACGTTAACACAGCATGGTAAAAAAGGTCTACTTTCAGTTCTGCAAGGAAACAAAATCTAAGAAATGGAATATGTAAATAAAATATCATAAAATTAATTATACCAATGTTGTGGCAGAATTTAGTGAAAGAGTTACTCTTTAAATTACAGAGAAAATGAAGGGTTTCTGAATGGCAACGACACACAAAAGACGAGTTAATTCGTTATTGAAAGTTAAAAGGTTAAATATTATATGTTGCAATGCAAAGACTCTAGGTTACCTTCGTATCTAGATATAATAGCAAAACATGAAAAAACTAATAATTATATTTTGCTCCCTACTGCATATCAAACAACTCTCGTTTGCATTACTTTTTCATACATCCAATATTCTACGAGTAAACAGTCAATTTCGGAATCATTTCAAGCTTTGCCGCAATGTGGTAAAACCACAGCCAGCCGCTGGCATTTGGAAACCGACGGTCGTTCTAGCACAAACGTGACTGACTTTTTTGTACAGGAATCCGCGAAAATGGTGGATATCGATCCAGAGGACAGGGCGGCGGTTCAATCGTTGTTGGAATTGCGAGTGGTGACGAAATCAGAAGATCCGATCGAGGAGGCGGAGGTAGAGGAGCTGAAGAGAGAACGGAGTCGGAAGTCCATCAGGATCAGAAGGCCGCGGACGAAGCGACCGAGGAGAAGCAGTTCGAAGGTTGACGAATCGGACATGGCGTTGGAACCCATCATGGCCGGCGATCAAGCCTCGTCTAGGGACAGAGGGGCGAGACGTCGCTCAATCTTGAAGACTTGCCCGATAGCAGTCTGCAAGCCGGAAATTTGTTGCAAGGACGTAATGGGTAAGTCTGTTTCTGGTCGAAAGTTGCGGAAAATCGCGTTTTATTCGATAAAATGCAATTTCCTTTCGTGCTTGTTTCCCTTCCCCTTCGTTTCGAGCCACGACGCACAGTGGTACGAAATGGCTAAAAAGCGGAAAAAATCCATAAAAACAAAAATATCCAACGAATTTGTTTGAAAATTTGAGGAAATATTACCACAGGTACGCTTATTTTGCAGAAATAATTTTTTCAAACAGTTATTAAACATTAAATAATATGACCTAAACGGAAATCTCTGTTTTCTGCTCATTTTTTATTTATGGAAGCAAATCTTAAATGCGTCAAGAGTCGCACACACATGAGAACACACACATGCAAGCTATTACATATACGATGGCTCGCAAAAGTATTCGCTCGCCCTTTAAATCAGAATAACTTTCTTCAAATTTGGCCAATCCACTTGACTTTTTTGAGCAATTAGAAATATTGATTTAGTAAATCGCGAGAAAAAAAGATTTTGAAAAAATTGCAGTTAGTAGGAATTACATGAAGACATAAAAATGGCACTTTTTAAAACTTCTTTATTTTAACCCATAATGAAAATTTAAAATATGCCTTTTGTAGATCTATGTTAGTTATACATATGCTGAAAATTTCAACGAAATCGATTGACACAGATTATTACCGCTTTTAACTGCTTGTAGCTCATATGTATGTTCGTTGACTGATTTCGATGAAATTTTCAGCATACGTGTAAATAATATAGATCTACAAAACGCATATTTTGATTTTTCATTACGGGCTGAAATAATACAATTTTAAAAAGTGCCATTTTTATTTTTTCACGTAATTCCTATTAATTGCAATTTCTTCAAAATCTTTTTTGCACGTGATTTACTCAATCGATGCTTCTAATTGCTCAAAGAAACTCAAGTGATTTGGTAAAATTGTAAGAAAGTTGTTCTGATTTTAAGAGCGAGCGAATACTTTTGTGAGCCACTGTATGTATCTCTTATTACATCATAAATCATTATACGTATAACGAAAGATTCGGTCTTGAAACTACAGTTCCTTGACATTCTCTTTCATCATTTCCCAACGGAACCTATCCTTCGCTTTCTCGTGATGTCCATTCAGCAATAATAGTATATGTTTCTAACAATTAATTTGATTGACAAAGAGTGAGTTTTCCCAATAATTCATAAGAGTATTAAATCCTGAGGCGGTCGCATACATGGTATAAGGATGGCAGGTATAAACGCTCGACCGCAATGCTCGTATCGCACGTCGGCCGTCCACCTGAAATAATTTCATGTCCGCCGTTTTTAAAGCGTCACCATTTTTTTAAGACGGGTCTGTAAAGAGGAAACTTGGGGCTACATCCTAATCTTTTTCTTCAAATTTTTAAATATTTCCCCGCTAGAAATAAATATTTTCTTCAACTGAAATATTATTTTCATTGGTTTGTTAGTTCAGCCGTTAAAATTTAATTGAAAAGGGATGACGCTTCACTTTGCAGGTCTGTATATCGAAAAACTATTTGATATATGATCATATATCACTAGAAACTACAACATATTCAAATTTGAACAAAATCCGAAAACTTCTTCCGAAAACTGTGCGACTTCGCGAGGAGTGACCCTAATGAGACTTTATAACAATGGTACAAACTTGATGAGAGTATAGTTTACATATTTATGAAAGCTTTCCGGGAAACTGTAAGCCCATAAGCCTACATTTGGTATTTAAAATTTCACTTGTACGCCAGTAAACGGCCGCCGCTGTAGTTCGTACGATCCTCGATGAATGCCAGCTTCTTCGTGGCACCATTTTCAGGAAAACCGATCGAGTTTTCTCTCTAATTCGGAATCATAAAACGCTGTAGTTTTTCGAGGGTTTCTCTCGATCGAAGTTTTGCTAGGAACTTCCTCGAAGGAAATAAGAAAGGACTCGCGATGCGGTTCAGGCTTTGTGCGAAGTATAAAAATTGAGAATCATGATGGGAGATGGATTACGAATGCCGGTACTCTTATAAATTACAGAAGTTTCTTTATTACCGTAGTAATCCCCCTTTTTGAATGGTTGAACGGAACGAAACGTTGCGCATTCTTTGAAACTGAAGAACCACGCGGAGTGCAATTTAAAGCGGATACGTTTTTATAGAAACTTCTTTAATTAGGTGAAGAACGTAGTTTCTGTTGGTAATATTGATTTTAATTACTTGATTTGCTTAGGAAATTGAATATATTATTAGTGGACAGACTAATATACACTGCTGTAATTATTATTTGATGTAGTGAGAAAATGTCGAATTTTTCATTTATCATGCATAAAAAATAGAAGGTGAGTTTTCATGATAAAGATAGAAACAGGTTTTGGTCATTTTATGCACTTATAGTTAATTATTTCAATTGGAATAGATTTTTAGTTTATCTAATAGATCTCTATTTTACCATAGATATGTATATTAACATATATATTCATAAACCTCTTCGGTATACATTCTCAACATTTCTGAAATTTTCTAATAATTATTTGTATATGCTGAAGCGAATGTAAAGAACACAATTTTTAATTGTACAAAGTTTATCCAAGTACATTGGACGTTGAGATCGCGTTCGTTCGAAGTAGAGCAGATTGATCGGGAATCGAATCGGACGCGATAGGTAGATTTTGCGTGTAAAAAGAGAAAGTTCAAATCAGTCATTAGGGAATCAAGCATACTCGATACGACGTATAGAAGCGAGTGGTTCTCACGAGTATAAGTGAAGTCTCTTCGAGATGAAATGAGAGTGGCGCAGCTACTCGCTGAATGTCGGGAATAATACAGGAACACTTGAAGTATCACTCGAGCTCGCATATAGCTTCTTTGCTATTCAATCATTTCCGCGGAATTTCGAAAGGAGCTTCTACGCTGAAGGAGACGACTGGATACGAATGTAGGTTACAAACCTTGTACCGTAATCCTTGGCCTTTATTCTATCCCGTATCGATCGTTCAGGGATCTGTGCCAGTGTTCCGCGAACTTAATGCCGAATTTATCGTTTCCCGTGCTCGCAATAGCTTCCCTATCGTTGTTCCAAAACGATTCCTGCTCCCCAAAATTCACTTAAAAACAACATCATCTTAACAGAATCAATGAGCTTATTAAAGAGAATTATCCACACGTTTCATTCAAATTGATCTGAAAATAAGATTATTAACAGGTTGCGATAATAACATCAAAAAGAACCCATGAATTACAAACTTCGATCGATGCAGTTTCATTCTAGTTTGATTTATTGGGATCATTCGTGAGAAAAATTAAATTTTGTTCACATGGGAAATCTGCTGAGAAATATAATATATGAGGATGTTGATGTGCTTTTAATATTTTTGCATTTTATTTGGAGAAAATGTTTGATATTTTATATCTTACATTTATCATATGTTGGAAATCAAACATTTCGTTTAAAAATAGCTCAATCGTGCAAAGGGCATAGCCGCGTATGGTTGTCAAATTGACTTTTCTTCGTATCATTCGATAAGACCACTAAAGAAAACCATATGTGACAAATTTTAAGTAGGTACTCCTATCGCAAGGGTAGTTGCAGTGTGTGCACGGTTTAACGAATCATGCTGCATCTCTTTTGTTCTGCTTAACAAAAAAATTCCAAAAAATTCATGACCATTCTACCCGAAAGCACATATGACTTTGAATTTTTTTCCGAATGTTTATTTCAAAATCGTTTTTCAAAAAATTCCAGAACCTTCAAATTGCTGTTTTTATGTTGTCAGTTTTCTGATAGCCACGTTTACATTTAGATGACCACGGTTCAAAAGCCCGAGGAAATGTACAATTCCCACAAAAGCTTTAGAGATACCACTTTCGTGTAAATTCAGTAATGAGCTATTGCTGAAAGCAATATTCCTATTTTTTGTCCGATTTTTAATAAGACAATACATCGCAGTTAATGAAATAAAAAATCGATTTTCTTTCGATGTTTCTCTTTACTTTTCTGTGTGTATATTGTGGAATAGCGATAGTGTATATATTATGCAGTATATCCAAAGAAACAATATAAATAATTAGAAATTGAATTCAAAATCGTAGAATTTTGGAACTCGCGTTTCTAGTGGAGCGAGCGAGGGTTAAACTGCAGGTCAGGTACGGTTGTAGAAACATTCGCAGGCTACTTGCTAAGCATCGACGTGCCACTTCGAAAATCCGTATGAAGTTATAGGAGGATGAAATGGTTGAAACGTGGAACAAAATGGTGAAACAGGATAATTTGTAGAGTTGGACCGGTCCGAGGTAAAGTTTGACCCGCACGCACTGAATTTATTTCCATATCGGCGACGAGAAATGCCGCAAAAGCGATTTCTGCATTCTAATCAGACGAAGTAGGCGCGGATCTGGAGATCGAAGGCACATTGTTCGAGCACCCGGAAACTCTTTTCATCCCCGTTTTCTGCGCGCGCCTCTTCGGCAACGTGAAATCTCAGCCGCAACCTAGCGTTACTGCCTTACCCACTCGCTCTTTTCGTTTTATTTTTCGTCGCGAATTAATTCGAGTTTATGTAAACGGGATATCGGGAAGGAGCTGGGAATTGTAAGGAACAGTTGAGAGCGGTCGAGCGAGTTTCACGATTACAAATTAGAACGGAATTCATTAATGTCAGGGCCGTAGAAAGATTGCGTGCAACGAATTACTTTGTTTCGCGTCTGCCAGAAACGCCGGTAAGGCAGTTACTACATTAAATCTCTTAATTAGCTCGATGAATAGCTTCTTCGCGAAATCAACGAGTGTTACAACTCGTTTCATCACCCCTGGAATTGACAGAATAATTTTGTCGAAAATAATCGATACCGTTACGAAGCGTAGAAATTAATTTAGTAACTGTTACTATATCGTTTGTAAAATTATTGCAAATTTAATCATTTTCTTGTTGTTTTACAATTATGAAATGGTAGTAAATCTAACATCTACGAAGCACTGCATAATTTGGTAGACGGTGACACGACGATACGAATTGCATTATTATTCAAGATTATAAAATTTTCAAGAGTCTATTTACCTTTTTTAGAACTAATCAATTTATATTTTGGTGCTATAATATTGCGCATTCGAATAAACGTAATTAACAATTCATTAATACGTTTTACATTGCAATTTAAAAGGCAGGAGCCGTTTCGTTTCTACAGCAAATCTGACGACAGTTTAGGTTAGCAGGATCTGACGCCAATCTGCAGCTAATCTGCTGTTGGATTCCATCAGCAGGTTTTACTTCCAAAATCGAAGCCAGATATTGTAATGGTTTCGCTATGGATTTGCAGATATATTTTGTCGATGTCTGCTGCCAATTTGCTACCAATCTGCGTACAATTTATTCACAGAATATTTAAATTGTAACCACTTTGCATGTCTGCCTGAGACATCGAAAACATAACCTCTATGCGTGCAGTAAGACTATACTGTTGAGACATGATTATTGTATGGCCGGCTCGTATTTCGGTTTGGGTCTACGCTACGGTCGATTTTGAACAGTGCCATTGTCGAAGGGGTCCTCTAGCGTCTTCAGACGAATCTATTGTTTTATGACTCTGGTGCGGCTGGAAAGTATCAGCTGGCCATGGGAAAGTCAGCCTAGCCGTGCAGTTCTCAATGGCACTTGACGTAGCGTAGGCCTACGCTTAGCGCCAAGGGGGGCCTGTGGCCCAAAGCCTAAATTATGGTTTCCGGCGATATTGCAGGAAACCGAGTGTCGTCTGTTTAGCGACACTCGTTACGACGTATTTCGTCTATGGGCGTTGCCCTTGTTTTGGGAGGTCATTTGTAGCCTCCCAAATATTATATCATTGGCTGGGGCCCCCACTATTTTGTACTTTGTGGAGGGATTTTTCAACCCCACGAGGTTACTTGTTTCTCACGCGTTAGTTGTAAGATTAGTCGTGATTTAAGAGTCGAAACTACGAGTCGTGAAATATCTGTCGCAGAATAAGAGTCGTGAAACATCTGTCTCTTTTATACCGTCTTTCACATTTTTTATTAAAAGTTAAAGTTATCCGAAATCTAATTATCTATTATTTAATTTGAAGAAGAAGAAACCTAGAAAGAATTGTAGAAAAAGAAATTGATACATCAGCTTACGAAGCTGTATAGCGCGCATCACCGCAATCACAGTCGCATCTTTTAACATTTCAGCGAAACGAAAATCCATGAGGTCAAGGAAAGGGTCCCCGAGCGAAGATCTACGAGCTCCGAAGTTGATGACTCCATTCGTGGTTCAGAGCAGAAGCTATCAAACGCTGGCGGAGTACACCGATGAAATCGACGCGCCCACGCGGGAGATCAGAAGGAAGATCTTGAAAGAGAGGGTCTTCCCGCCGAACTTTCTGAAACAGGAGCTCGCAGAAGCGAAGGCGGCCGTTCGTGCTTGGCAAGAAGAGATCTTGGCGGGCAAACTCAGCTTCCGAACGGTGGAGGAGAAAATGGAGAAAGAACGGGTTAAATCGATGATGGTTGACGGTTCGGATAAATCGAGGGATAAAATGGATGCGAAAGAAGAGGTTGTCCAGCCAAAGACGCTGTCTCGAAGTGGATCTGCGAGATCATACATACGGAGAAGTGGCGGTCGCAGGAGAAAGACGAAAATTACGTTGGAGGACCAGGCAGAGCTGGCCGAGCGAGAGAAGCAGGAGAGATGGAGAGAACTGAAGCAGAAGGTGAAAGAGTTCGAGGCAAACCTAGGAGCGAAGTGGACGTACCCTAGAATATCCGCTGCTCGAAGACTCTCGGAAAATGAAAATGTATAGCGGAATTAATTCGGTAAAGGAAATTGAAAATTCGAAGCTGGAACAGTCGCAGAAGCACGATACTCAAATTCTAGCGAACGAGATTGTTGGATGGTGTTGGTATGATTTATAAGTTCGTATTCGGTTCTTTTGGCTATCATAAGACCAACATAGACGTATGAAAAAATGGTGCAAGTCGAAACGGTTAATCATTTGACACTGAGGAATTAAATAAGAGTTCTATAAAACAAAATAATATCAAAGAATATTACGTTTGTCTTATACAAACCACGCTAAAATTATTTTACGAAAATTAAATCCTCGAGATACGGGGTTCGACCAAACAGACAAATATTGACTTACACCGCTTTTGCATTAAACGGCTCAATTATTCCATCGAAATCGTAACGAATAAATACGTTATTTTATGAAATCGCGATGCATAAATATATGTTCTTCCGAAGTTATAATGCGGAAAATAATATTCGTATTATCTGACGCTTCTTCGTAAAATATTCGATATAACGAACAAAAGTAAGATGCATCATTTAAGATTACTCATTTACAAAATCGATTAACTCTACAAAACAAAATGCAGAGACAATGGATAAAATGATATAGTAAATTTCAAAACGAATTCTTCCGATTTTGGGATAAAGTTACATTTTATCATAAGTTAATTTTAAAAGATCGATCATCGATCATTTGCATTCTAATTTTCTAACAGCCAGTTTAAATTATTAACTGTTTTCAATAGGTCCAAGAAGAGAATCAATATTGCTAACAAAGAAGCAAATTGAAAAATTTGTAGAAGAAAATTAAACGTAAAGATTTGAATGGAATTATAGTGATGCTTCCAAATTGTAAACAAAGTGTGAATATTTTTATTTGAATTGCAATACTGGTTGTACGAAATTAATAGAAAAGAACTCATTTTTATTTAAATTTTTTTTAATTCCCAGAATTTATAATTAGCAGTATTATGCCTGATTTCTAAAGAAATTTATTGTACATATAAACACTTGAGCACGTATGAAGTGCGTTGGCGGTAAGATTTTTAATATAATTAACGCTAAACCTGTGTGACTTTATAAGAATAACAAAATAGAATTTATCCAAATTTTTCGCCATTTTTAATATAATATATGCTTCGATTAAGGAATTTATTGAATCATTTCATATGAGATAATCTTTAAAATTTCAACAATTTTAATACAATATATCTGAAACTGGTAATTTGACCGTCGTTTGTAGGTTTAGTGTTAAAAAAAAAAGAAGTAAATCGCTTTAACTTGTGGATGGTTCAATTGGATATCATCCAAGTTCAATCGAATTTATAAAATATGGACGTAAGTCATCTGAATGTCGTCGTCTCAACAGTCTATTTTCGTGTCTGCAGCATTTCGACGGAGTCTTCGAATACTTTCGCAAAGTTATCCGTGGAACTCGTTGTATTCGGAGTATTGTCGGAAAGAATCAGGTACAGCCGAGGTAATAATCCGTCAGTTCATCTATTCGGTTCGATTGTGTTGGAACGCGTCATTGAGAGCCAGAGGAGAGCAAATGGTTAACTAGGATACAGTAACAAGCCGAAAGTCCAGAACGTATATTTGTCTTCGCAACAGTTCCTACAGAGCGAAGAGTTTCGAGACGGCCGGATCTCAACGAGCCACTCGGTGGGTAAACCACCAATTATTTAACACGTATCTCTCTGCATTGCCGCGGGACAAGAATCATCGAGATTCAACGTAGCTTTTTCAGGGGAGAGGCATTGGGGGTCGGATTTTCGTAGGCATTCGCGATATTCCACGAAGGCCGGGGAATCGCGAGGAAGACAAACAATCTTGTCGAAAAGTTCCGCGAACAGAAGAAACCCGAGGAAGCTCGGTCAAGACTCTTCTATCGTTCGCAGGAAGTTTGCTCGACGATATTACGCATTCGGTATACGGAACCGTCGAGAGCAGAGGAATACTGGTAATGGAGATAAATGACAAACCCATGCGACATCGATGCCATACACACAAGGAAAAGTTGCAGTTGTATGCACGTTTTCAGCGATTATTGCTGAATTAACGCTGCAGATTTTTCACGGTGACTTTATACGAGGAAATTTTGGGTTGACTGGACGATCCGTTCCATTTTGTGTCGCAAGGTAATGGTCTCACTTTTAAACGATTGTAATTAACACGTTACTTACCGGAAGGCTTTAGCAACTTTGTACGTTCTATAAAAAAATGATCCGAGAGAAATTGAATTACGATCTTGACAGTGGTTTGTTGGATCGTCACCAAAATTGCCATAGCTGTTAAACCATTTTTTCAGAGATTCTCAGCTGTGAATCGAAAAGGTTTAAAATCTATTAAATAGCCGCCGGTAAGTAATGCGTTGATTTAACTTTGTTAAAACATTTTTAGATAACTTATATTCTATTTTACATTATAGAACAAATCAGTGTAGATATTACGTCTTTATTTCGGTGATCAGTTTTGGATTTATATTCCCATGAAATGAACTTTGCAATAAACGTTGCCCAGTCAATAATAAAGGAAAAATTAATGCACTCGTTTGGAGATGTTAATAATTGATCGTTAATTCTTAACTGGACTATTATGATCCTTCTTAAATTTATAAATGTAGTATAAAGATAATTTTATTATTTTATTTCCTTTTGATGATGAAAAATAAGGTTAATTTCCATTTACCAAATCGGTAAATATAGTAACCTTAGGACATTTAACCACTTGCGCTATAAAGACGTGCCACGCGCGTCGAGATGCTTTTGTTCCAAAGCCGAAAGCGACGTGTATACCACGTCGATAGGCATTTGTCGCAGAAACAAAAACGACGTGCTCTTCGCGTCGGCTAACCATAGACGCGGTGTGGCGTCAATGTAACGCCTTACCGCATGTTATATCGTAGAACGTGGCACGGCAACCGAAAGTTAAATCGTAGCGCAAGTGGTTAAGGGACAGTTAAAAACTGTCACAAGAATTCAGTTATACGACAAGTATTTTTAAATTAAATATTTTCTTCTTATAGTTAATTTTCATATTTTTCCGAGTTGCCGCATTTATTAACTCTCTTTTCTTTAAAGTTCATTTAAGAATTCAAAAATAATACAGAAGAAATAAAAATATTATGGTCAATCCATTGTTTTAAGTGGTACAGTAAGAACGTCTAACCAATCTTTGGAGTTTTAACAAAATTGAAACTGGATTTAATATTACCCTAAAGTTAAAATAGAATGATTACCGAGACGGTACGCTTCTATTCTGATTAATTAAGAAGCGCCGCGTATCGTCTTGTTTGTGTCCACTCGAGTTCAAATGTCCTGCCTAACGATTCTTATCTTACTTCCTCGATTATGTTTTCCCCACTTTTATCATTAACAGAAGACTTTCGCGCATATTGCTATTTCTATAGAATATTGCGCGACATCCTGATATCTTTTTATCGAAGGCAAACTTTTGTAATTTTGTTTCATGCTTTTGCAAACACCGTACTTATTCTCGAACGATACATCCATTGGTGTATTAAAAAATACGCAGTTCCATTAAAAAAATTAAAAGTGACCTTCGTATGCTGTCTACTCGTTCACCTACAAAAAAAACCATTAACATAGAATTATGTATGCCTAAAAATCATATAACTTTTGTTTGAAACATTTGTTGATATCATTAATGATTACAGAGACATTCGAAGGGACCGCTTCAAATGGGACAGCCTGTACATGTAGCCGGGTCCGCAGTTCTGCTGGTCGACTTTTCGTAAAACTTCGGTGCTTTCGGCGTGGTAGCCGCGAATATTCGTTCGTCACCCTTCCTCTCGCGTAGATAGCATGAAATTCTGCTTAAAAACAGGTGGTTCGCACGCGGCCGGGGAGCATCAACGAGGAATTTATTGGACAAAAGACGAGAACGCGCGCGCGCGCACTCTTCTTGAGAAAGTGCGAGAGAAGAGATGGGGTGGGGAGGAGAGGTGAGGAAACTGCGAATGTTCCAAGTTTACCGCTGTTCTTGTCCTTCAAGACTTCGACGGCCCTCTCGCAGCTTTCCATTTATTGCCGGAGTTTAAGCGGCCACTCTTGCCAACTTGCGCGGACATTATGCCGGAAAACATGGAAGATAATCCGACTGGAATTTAACTGGATGGATGACGAACTTGTGACGAGCGCCATGGAAACTTTTTGCCGTTCCTGTGTTCACGGGAATGCCGTTTCGTGTCCGCGTCGCGGGGAATAAAATAGCATCAACTTCTTAACGAGGCTGCCCACTGTGAAAAACACGGGTAATTTTCTGAATTTTTTTTAAGAGAACTGTTGAACACGTTGAACGCCAAACTTCGTAGACTTATTAATTGTTTTTCGAGAATATGCTGTAGTTTTCTCAAGCAGGAACATTGATTTGGTCAGAAGTTAGAAAAGGATTAATGAGGCATCTAGAAAATGTTCTACAGCGATGTCAAAATACTAAAACGATTCGTAGTCTATACGAGTGTATTTATCTCGCAAATGAAGAGCAACGGTAGAAATAAAAATATAAAAATATGTAGATCGTCTGAAAGAAAATTTTTCCATTATTCAAGAAAAAGATATGCTTTTTTAAATTTTGAAGCTGGAATTCTATATATAAATATCGATTTTGATCTAGTTTAGGCACTAAAGAGATATTGGCCGATTGTGTTTACAAAATTTTAATCAAATTGGTAACATTATAGGCGCTTCGTTTTAAACTTTTGCAAAATAGACCGTTTCTTGAGTTTGCTTGTAAAGTAATCGGTTCTAAACAGAAACGTCCTGGAAAATAACGAATCATGTGCCTGTTATGAACCCAGAGAAATTCGTTTGGCTCCACAAGGGGAATTAGTTTGCCAATTTTTCCAGCAATTTATTAATTTATTATTGTTTGAAATCTGTAATTGTTACAGGCAAGGTGGAGTGTAAGTCGCTGAAGTTGACGAAGATACGTGTACAAGTAAAAATATTGTACAATTTTTATGACTATTTTGTACTATAACAAAGGTGTCCGTTTTTATTGTTTTTTTGACGTGCTGGAATTAGCGTTTACACACGGATGGAATGCGAATGCATTGTTCACAGCTTCTCGGCGATACGCTAAGTGACTATTAAGAAACATTATTCCCAGAACAAGGAGAATCAAATTAATCTCCAATACTGCGCGGTCCTTAATACGAGAACATCTTAACGAGAACACTCAATTATACTCAGAATCGATTTTATTTCGTAACTTTACTGATCGCGTTTTTATAATTTGTAACTGTAATTGTACTCTGTTAATATTCATTATTTATTATTAGTTATGTATATCATTTTAATACGAGATTATAACGATTTACTGCCGCTTTTGAGAAATGAGGAAACAAACTTTGTAATACTTTAGATAATAATAAACTTCATTTTCTGAATATATACACGGTATCGATTTGAAGTTGTAAAAAAGGGAGGCAATTGTTCGTGACAAGAATTATCAAATGTACCATATAAAATTATTCGTGTATTCAAGCGTGGGTAGGAGTTCACATGAAACTGCACTTGTTTTTGCGGAGTGAATGAATGACTTTATTCTATATCTACAAGATAGTCTTCTCTCGACTCCTCGCGATTTTAATCTCTTGACGAACCGCGGCGAAGTCGTCTCTCATTTTCGTCTCCGCGTTTGCCCTGGTAAAATTCCTAAACAACCCTGATTGGCTCACCCACAAGTTGGATCCTACCAATCAGAGCTGTTAGTTTTTCCGGCTCACCGCCTATTCCTTACGCCCTTGGCGTGCTTGCTTTCGGAACGGCGAGGTGATCGGAGGGGATGAAATTGTCGTGGGACTTTTCTGCAGGCCACCCGCGCCGGGCCCACGTGGCGACAGGCCGACGAGTTCGGCCAAGTGCCCTTCAGTTAATCCCTTAATTTACAACGGTCTCTGTTTGCTATCGAGGACTTTTGGAAAGAACTTCTACTAGACATGCGATATCGAAACCTGGAAATTGTCAACTCAAAAATAGCCTCGACGAACGAGAGTCGTAAATTACGTTGGCCGTTTGCACGAAAGAAAAAACTCTCTTTTGTGCGTACGACCGGACGCTACACAAGTAACATTTTCTAATTATAATGGATAGTTAAGTACGGAATTGAATAAATTATTTTAAAAACACAAAAACTAATTATTTAACGTGGATTTGGTGCATTTATGGCTTATAAAAATATCAAAAAATTTCAAGAATTTGAGTATGTTATTTGTAAATTATTCTAATGATTAAGAGAATGTAAATGTTGCAATCGAAGTAAAAAATTTTTATTTTGCATAAAAATTCGAAGTCATAAACACACGGTTATAAACAAACATTCGCTACCGCAGTTGCTTAATATCATAAGTAGACTTCGGATCTCTATACGTAATAAAAATCTTCCCTTTATAATCTATATAAATAAAAATGAAATGCTGTTCGTTGGTAAGCGCATCGCTTGAGAACGGCTGGACTGATTTGGCTAATTTTCTTTTCGAATGTTCGTTAGAGTCCGAATAAGGTTTTTACGTAAAGAAAGATTGGAAAAGTTGCCTGGAAATATGGAAAATTCGGGAAAAAATGAGACTACCCACACCGCGACCGCCGCGACGTAGCCGGTCTCGGAAGACACTGAAATTATTGTCCGCGCAACCAGAGTTGGCACAAAATCTCGTCAGTGGGTTGCAGGGGGAACGGCGAGTCCCCACTCTTGACGCAAAGCTGCGGATCCCACCATTGATCAGTGGATCCCACTCCTACGCTTACGTTTTGGCGGGAACGGTCGACATAGGCGCTCAGCGTCACCACCATCTTACTTCATGGTCACCGCATCTCTCTGTTACAGTCACACTCGATACGCTCGTTTGCTGTCTTCGTCAAGCGATTCGGCCAATCGCGAAAGACGCGTAGCGCGTAGTGGGAGCATCGCGTGGTACCCACAAGTTTCTCTGTGCCAACTCTCGTTGCGCGGGCTATATGAACATGCGAGTCGAGTTGGAGAACGACCAATCTGGAGAAGTACAGTAAATCCTCTATAAACGCATAAAAGCTGTAGCAGATAAACGCAGAAAATATATCCCCTCCACTTTAGTAATCCGATCTCGGCTCGGGTAAATCGGTGTGAACCTCTATTAATGCGACGCGGAGAGTCGCAGTCGTCGGCACAATCCAAAGACCCGTTCGTCATGACAATGTAACACCGATATTTAGTTTTTTTTATTATTACTTGTTTTTTTATGAAACTTTCATCGATATATTCGTGGCATATTTCTGATTAAAAAGAGACAAAACACGATACGATTTCAAATGTGTAAATACTGTTGAAGTATTTAGTGGTTTAAATGACGACGAACGTTTCGGGCACAAGAAAGGATAGCGTATGGGAAAGAAACAAACGCGGAGAGTCGCAGTTGCCGGCCCAGTTCAAAGGCCCGCGCGTGGTCTCGCTTTACACGCGCTGTCCTTCTCTACGTTCGGCTCGGCCGTAGAAGCTCAAAAAATAGCTACCCGTAACAGATAAACGCATAACTATCCCCCCGAGGCATTGGCAATGTCAAAATTCCCGTTGACATTTCGACTGGCTGCATTACATTCCCCGTCGATTTTTGCAAGTTCGCCGAATCAAAGACCGAACTCATCCGAAAGGTGCCCCCAAACATTGCTCAAAATTACAAAAATCATGTTTGGTTGAGCGAACGTGCTATATTGGCTGCGAAAAACATTGACGTCGGCGAATTGAATTTCACGATTCAAACTGAAATTGCTGGCGAATCGATCACGTACAAATCGGTGGATTCCGTTATTAGCCAAGATGATGTCGTGAACTGCCCAACCGAATTTTTAAACTCGCCGGAATTGCTCGGATCGCCGCCGCATAATCTCCAATTGAAAGTCGGATCGGTAATCATAATGTTGCGACATATCAACCAGCCACGTCTTTGTAATGGCATCCGGCTTGCGATGAAGAAAGCGTCTTGCGACAAAGAGAAAACCAAGAGGAAACCAAGAGAATATCGGATAGAACGCCTCTTCCTCTCCTCTTCAAGGTCACTCTAACTTTTGATAGTCAAAGCTATATGTATACATATTTAGCTGCATTCTAAAGGGATTGTACAATGAATACATAATTGTCATGTTACAATTAGAGAACAATCAACTAACTTTCAAAGAACTTGAAAAAACGTGAAAATTATGTGTGCCAGATTGATACACGAGGGTCCTTTTTGTAACAAATATCGTCACAGTTTTTGTCGCATGTTTTGCAATTAACGATGCATACTAACAAAGGAAAAAGAAGGAACTGGCCACAGCGGAACTCGAACGCAGACGTCGCGATTCGTAGCTGACCATCTCCTGAGCATACTCACGGAACCCTCTGACTTTTCCTAATCTCCATGCGTATTTGGTCTGGGTGGTTTTGATCTCACGTATATTTCATATTAAAAACGGTAAAAGTCACAAAATTTCAGCTCAATTGTTCTACAAATGGCAGAATAATATCACCCTTTACGTGAAAAATGCGTAAAATTGACACGAGGGCGGACGAGGATTAATGTTCTTTCATATTGCAAATTAGTGAATGCCAAAGTCTAATGATCGCCAGTTCAAACACGAGTAATTGTATCATAACAAGACAAAAATAAGAAATTTCTCAACGAACATTCGTTTAGTTACAATGACATACCCAATCCAATCTGTAGCATTACGCATGCATAAACATAGTCACTGGTGGCTCGCAAGTGTACCCGAAATCATGTGCAACCAGCACGGAACGCGTCCATCAGCCCATAAATTAATTGTAACTGATCAGTTTCAATCAGTTAATTGGTCAGTGAAAAGGAAATCGTTATTCGGTACAACGCTTCCGGGCTCGCGGGGTCGTATTCGGCACACGATAGACCTGTATCCTGTTGCAAATAACTCGAGAGTAACACGAGTTCGATGTAAAACCAAAATTCGGTCCGAGTTCGACCATCTATTCCGGTTCCAATTTGCACCGGCTTATCGGACCAGAGGAGCGAAAGGTTCCGGTCGCTTGAAACAATCGGAATTTCTTCCTTTTTTTTCTCTCCCCTTGTCCCTTCCGCGCTCGATGGATGGCACGCGTAGCTAACAGCCAGGAAACCGACGAACCGGACCTATGCGCGTTAGCTGATGAAAGAGCAACGTTTTAGCTGGCTTTTTGACTTCGGAACCTGCTCGAGAGGGAAACGCCGGTCGGCCGAAGCTTCGAGCTTACGCTAGACGAAAAATGAAAACAGCAGTCGCTACGAGGATAGGATCCGAATAATGTAGGTTGCCTGGTGTTACAGGTGCCTGGATTTACGGATGCGCGAATCTTGAGTAGCAGGTGTGGTGTCGAATCGGTCACCTCGAAATAGGGAACTTGGATTCGACAGAGAAAAAAAACTCGTTTTATTCGATTAATATCTAAGTTAGGCTCGGTTATACTTAGTATGTGTCGGTAGTTCGGTGGTCAAGAAAGTTCTGATTTGGTGGAGTCGCGTAAGATTTTAGGAAAGCTCGGATGTAGGTGTGCTCTTGCAAAAATGGCATATGATTGGTTGTAAGGTGTGTCGGAAAAAGTGATGGAGATGGCGAAAAGCTGGAGAGGGAAAGAGTAGAAAGATCGAGGTGGAGTAGGAGTAGAGTGCGCAGGTTGACAAAAGGCTATAGTTATTACTTTTCGTAGCTAAACGCGGTACAAGGCCTTCGAAACATTTTATGGTCGGTACGTAGCCAGGTGGTTTACCTGACCTCGGTCGCGCGTTTGTCCCTGAACACGGAGAGATTTGCAACGGAACAGCAGGGTACTTGTTCGATTTGGGACCGAGCAATAAAACTGCATAAACTCGATAAAAAGAGAAGTGTCATTTGAGATACTCTTATACGTTAACTGTGATAAATAAACATGTCATGTCAGGGATAGTCTAACGGTGCTTCGTCATCGGTAGTCTGCGGATTTAGATGTATTCATGACCAAAATATGTAGCTATAGAAACAGTAAAAACGTTAGAGAAACTTGACCCATCGTTCTAAAAATTCGAGTCAAAATCATAATGAAGATTTCAAACAGAATTTTCATACTATAGCCAGCGGAAACATTAAGTGGACACCATTTAAAAATGAATAATTTTTTCAAATTTGGTCCAAACGACTTCAGTTTTATGAGATGTTGGAAGGATTAGTTTACTAGTTAATGTGTCAAAAAATTAATCAAAAATTACCATTGGTCGAAATTGCGATGAAAAAAGTAAAGATAACGATTGTTAACTTATTATCTGTGCTTATAATGAAAATTTAAAATATAGCTTTTCTAGCTCTAACGATAAGTAGTATATGCATATGCAATTATCTAATGTTCTGTTATATTAAGATATGTTTATCAAAATCTGGTTAGTCAATTATATAGGGTGTCCCGCGGCTCACGGTCAAACAATTAGGAGGTGATTCTACATGTAAATACGAGTCGAAAAGAGAGAATACAATTTTTTCTTGAATTGAAGCTTCGTTTTCGAAAAAATCGAGTTTAAAGATTCGTCGGGTTCGCGTGCATTAGTGTACGTGCACAGAGTAGAATTGGTTGGCCATGGTCAGACGCGACAAGAGATTTCTATTTAATGGTACGCGTATTCGCTCAATTTTCAAACTCGATTTACTGGAAAACGAAGCTTCAAATGAAAAAAATGTTATTCTTTCTTTTCGACTCATTCTTACATGTAAAATCGCCTCCTAATCGGTTGACCATGAGTCGCGGGACACCCTGTATATTCATGGATATAAAGCTAAGAAATAAAATAAATCCTCAAAATATTGTCATACATTTCGCAATACATATATTTAATTTCAAATGTACCCAACTCTGAATAGGATCGACGCAGACAATTTCTTTTTAAGTTTTGTTAATTTTTATTCAGAGTATTTATGAATACTCTATTATAAATAGTAGAATATTTATTTCGTCGTTTAACGCGTTGAAGAAAGGAACAATAATTGACATCGGATAATCATGTTGTTAATAAATGTACTATTCAATAGAGGATTAAGAGGCTAAATAATCAAAACAGCGACTTGAAACTAAAACTACCAAGGGGTAGGACAACGAAGGATAACGTTGATAAAATAGCAAAACTAGAGTAAAGTGCAATTCCTGTAATAGTAAATCTCGAGTATGCTCCATATGCTTATGGCAAAATGATCTTGTATCGCCAACGCAGCAGCTCTAGCTTCATTAGGAGGTTTAATGCTACGCTGATGACTGTATATCGGAAGAGCATGTCTATGAAATATTATTCAAATATATTAGCTCGATACATAGGTTCACTCGGCGATCCGGATTTAGCAGCTTCCTAGATTTCCCGATGGAAATTTTGGAACGATTAGATATTAAATGGCTCGCAAAAACTGGTATTAAGAGGATTAATTAATCAACTTCAGCCTTTCCCCAGGGCACTCGTGTGCGTTTTGCTCGAGCATTTATAACCCATAAAGTCCATTCTCACACCTGAACACTCTATATGTATATAATATAATGGGGTAGTGAGAACCGCTGAGAAAATTCCATGGTGCAGTCCCCAAGTTGGTTTAAAATGAAAACGGAGTATATGTGCATTGGTGGTCGCTAATCACTATTTGTTAGAATGTAAATATTTTACGAATAGCGAAGTTTACGAATAAATTTTAATCAATTATATTTTCGCTATAAATTAAATTAATCTTCTAGTGGTCTAGTTCAGGATAACCTAAAGGTGTCGATTAGAAAAGATATATCTGCTTCATTTGTTACGTATATTTCCACAACACGGAAACGCTGACCAAATACGGAAACCAATATGAATAGTTCCTTCGAGAATAATAATAATGTAGGATCAAAGACGATAAATATGAAAATATCTATAATTTAACACAACAAATCACAACTAATCAATCAATTAGACTATTTACGTCTCAATCTCCGTCTGAGATTTACAATTTACGTCTCGAATCGTACACGTTGTATTTCTATCTATTCTGAAAACCGCAATCGACAACATTGTTTAACAGATCGTCGCGTCGTTACCGTCACTATCGTCGTAGTAATCGACGGAATTCGGTAGGGTAATTCGGTACGGTATCTCCCTACACTCCCTACAATATTGTCCTCCGGTATACTGCAATGGTCGCATAAAGGTTCAATTTTTCATGGGAAAGGAAATGGCAGAAAATTATCATTGTAAGCAATGTTGGAAAAGGAAACACGCTAATAGGACATTTCACATATTATCATGTTGACTGTTTTGTCACCAATGTACGAGTGTCGAAATATTACATTTTAATCAGACAGAAATAAAATGACAGCATTTATAAATTGCTTAAAACATTCTATTGTCTTATATTTTATAGTTTGGTCGGTAAAAGTCCTATTAACACTTTGAATGCTGTGTCCCGTACAAATGTGAGACGGAATTATTTATTCAGCTTTAAAAACGACTACTCCGTAGCATACATTATAACTTTATAACTTTAATTTCATTTAATAAATTACTTCAATTTTAGAGAATTTATGAGGTTGCTGACAGTTGACAGGCTAATTACACATACATCGACAAATAATTGTTTTCATATATTTAAACATTAATCATTCTACCGGCATATTTAATGTACCTTTGGTTGGAACTTACGAGATGCACGAGGATGAAAATATTAGG
Source organism: Sphecodes monilicornis (assembly GCA_913789915.3). Taxonomy (NCBI): domain Eukaryota; kingdom Metazoa; phylum Arthropoda; class Insecta; order Hymenoptera; family Halictidae; genus Sphecodes; species Sphecodes monilicornis. The sequence goes on along the minus strand of OU565294.1, from coordinate 24,940,423 downwards.
AGCTACAGTAAATATTGTATTCTCAGTTTTACTTCTTTTGAATACATTACCTCAACTATGCGGTATTCTTACAGTTTGTGACGTTGAAAATTTTGCAACGTCACATTTCCGTTCATTTCGGAACCGGATCACCCTCTGGCGTCGCAGTCCAATACTTGCGAAATTCGAGGAGCGCTCCCCGAGGAAATTCTGCTTGAATGTCCGACCGGCGGCTAATTCAAATTGCGCGCGCCAAATACGACCAAGTTTTAGAATGTGTCCCGAGCACCACCAGTCCCTCTACTTGTCGCTACCGCGCAGCGACTAGTTTGGTGGTTAATCTCTCCTCGTGATTTTCTGTCCACCAAAACGTCCCGTGCGCGGGTGAAAGAAAGAGGCCGCTAACACGCACGGGCCGAACAACCCGGACACGACACAGGCCTGGAACCCCCCTCAACACCGAACTTTCCCAAAAGGAACTCTAGCAGACAGGCCTGGATTACGTCACATTCCGCGGGAAGGGGTTTTGTCACTAGGTTAGGTGTTGTTTTCACACCGACATACTCGACCCGTATTATGTTACGCTTCTCGGCGACTCGAGCTTCGCTGTCCTTTTCAACGTTCGGCACAAGTCAAAGAATAGTATTATCTGAACGTTAATTGTCGTCGGCTGGACCCGTGGTAGCGACGATTATATGAAATACTGCAATCAGTTTCACTTTGATATCAATACTAACATAAATATTTCTCGCACGAACAATACAGTGTTAATACTAGGGTCCCTGGATCCGGCAAAACGTCAGGTTCTAATACTTTTAATTTACGATTACTGAGATTGTAAAGATGAATCCGTGAGAAATTATTCAACAACTTTACTTCTTTGAGCATATACATATAGTATAAAAGTGTTGGCTAAGAATTTGGATAGACACATTCCTGTTATTTTTATAAAATAATGCGAAACAGACACTTTTAGTATCCTGTAACAGGCATTGAACGCGGTCTAAAATTGGAAATTTCGGAGTGTTGCTTTCGCAGCGGTTAAATGGTCTTTTCTTTGGCAAATACTTTCGAAAGAGACACGCGCAATGGACGCAGCGCCGCGGTTATTCTTTGTTTCTGTAATCACGTCGGTGAACCTTTCATTAAAACAACCAGCTGCAACGAAGTAGACTGGTTTGCAGGCGGCGTCGTTCCCCCGTAACAAATTCGGCGTGCGCGCAGCATCAAAGTCGCCCGACTTTCGGCCAGGGGCAATTAAAGGCCGTCCTTTGCGTCGGTTAGCCTCTGCGGTGCTGAAACCCGGCAATTTTTGGCGTACAATTCGAAATTAAAGCTGAAAACGAGCAGCCGAGGGAACTGTTACGCGTGATTCGCACGTCACCCCTTCCTCTCGAAGGAAACTCATTGTGTAACTGTCAGTCAATAAACAGAAATTATTTTCCGGTTGCAGCACGCACGCAGAATTCTCATGGCGGGCTGGTTACTTTATATTCATCGTGAACCGCTCGCAGCCGGGGCAATTTCTGCAACATTAACGGCTCGCTGTCCCAGGCCGAATATAACATCCCTATTTGCAGGCCATCTCCTTGGAAACGAAGGAGCGAATTATTTAAGCGCCTGCTATTAACGCGTTGGGAAAGAAAAGCATCTTCTCTGCTCAAAGTAATGCGAACTTTTTCTTTTAAAAATGTTTCTTTCGAAAATCCTCTAAAGCCTCGGTTTAATTATTTTTAAATATGTTTACAACTTTATCATTCTGAATAGCTTTATCAAGGTTTTAGTTAAAGTGAACTTCACGAGACAGACTAGAGATGAGTATTTCAAACAGAATCTATTAAACATGAATACCCAAAATTTTCTGAATTAAAGTTCAATAAAATTGTAGTCGTTGGAAATCTTTGTATAACAATTTTGCCATTTGTCCAATAAGGACATACAAGAAATCTTAAAGATAAATATAAAATTTTAAATGTGTAGGTGTACGATGAAGTCACGCGTAGGTGGAGTCATAAATGTAAAGGTATATTGTGAAAATAATCGTACTGTCAGCGGATTGTTTGAAATGGTGCAAAGTTACTCTTTGATATTTACAAAATTAGATCCATCCCCATTTTAATAATCTTTCACTGTGTTGATAAAGTCGTCATCTTGAACATTGTTATTCAGATTTTAATTACGGACTGTCTTTATTAAAAAATATACTTAAAAGTACACAATTTTCCGGACATCGCTTAACAGTGGAAAGAATGGGTGTGCAAACTAAGAGAAGGCATTTATGGATTGCTTCGATCCGATTTTAATTGGAATAAAACAATGAATGAAGTAATGAGAAAGGTACTGTTAGAAAGAATAAAAGAAGACCCGTGTGTTCTTTTATGATAGGCATGTATAGTTGACGATTTTATAGTAATAGGAACAGAGAGTCGAATAATAAAGAGTAACATTAAAAGGATAAGAATGTATTTTGATCCCGTAGAAACTGTGGGGAAAAGTGTTTCAAATGTGGATATAGTAGAAACCAAAGTAGGATTAGAAATCTCACGAAGCGACCATGTAGTTAATATAGCGTATAAGTTCGGCTTATCAGAGAGCCAAATAGCAAATACACTGTTGGATGCGCAACAAAATTTAGACTAATACGAAGGTTCATCAAAGATCCTTTATCGTATCAAGAGATGTTAGGGTCTCTAATGGACCTAGGAGTTGCGACAAGGCATGACATTATTCACAGTATTAGTAAGCTGTCGCGGTATTATAAAGCTCCGCGTCAGATCCATTTGAATGCGCTAAACTATACAATATACATACAATACATATATACAATATAAAATATACAAAAAGGGAACCAAAGATTACAGATTAATGTACGATGATAAGAGCGACATTTTAACTGCAAATACAGGCGCAAGTTGGAACAGCAGGTATATTGTCAAGATCGGAAATAATGTAATAGGATGGAGAAGTAACAAGCAAGAATTGGTAGCTTTGTACACGTGTGAAGCCGAGCTAATGGCGACGTACGAGGGCGTGCAAGACTTAAGATGGATCCAAGGATTATTAAAAATGTGAAAGATTGGGTACACAAGAATATAGTTACTAATCGAACTAGCACATAAACAGGAAATATTTTTTATAAAAGACGAAGTACAAAAGAATAACAACTAAAAGAATAACTATACTAGAACATGTTAACTCAGAAGAGACGGAAGAAGACGAAAGAACCTTGACAAATTGAATGTACGCGGTGCATCCACGCTGAAAACGGGGGGGGGGGGGGGGATTTGTAGCAAAGTGACTTGAGTAGGGAAATATCGCAAAGCGTCATCGAAATCGGTTAATGTTGCTATGAGCTACAAACATTACAAGAAGAGAGCTTTAACGTGAAAGCCGCAGATTTTCGGCGTCTCCAGGGAATTTTGTCCTTGTGTGATCACTTTTAAATGTTTGTAACTCGTAACAACGTTAACCGATTTCGATGAAACTTTGCGCATATATATATATATATATATATATATATATATATATATATATATATAAGTTACGAAGATCTGCAAATGGTATTTTTTAAAATTTCATTACAGACACAGATAAAAAATTTAAAAATCATGTCCTTTACTTTTTTCGTCGTAATTCCGACGAACAGCAATTTTTATAAATAATTATTTAGAAGTTACCTAGTAAACTAATCCAACATCTCAAAAAAAAAAAGAAGTCGTTTAGTTTAATTATAACAAAGTTATTGTATTGTAAAGAGTGGCCGAATATTACTTCGGGCCACTGTAAATATAAACGTACATAAATTTATTCATGCAATTGCAACACAATTTCTGTAATAAGAGATCTGACATAAACCTATAATTGCTGTAGACCGATATAAAGCTAATAAAATCATCGGTAAATCTGTCCTTTTGGAAATTGATGATTCAACTGGGAATTGGATATCAAAGAACGGCCGATTAAACGTTTTCACTATTTTTTTCTAGAATACGTATTTGTGAATGTGGAATGAATTTGATCGTGCGACACAAAAATCCGTGGATCAAAGGTATTGAGTTACAATATTTTAATTTCTGCAGGTAGTCCGCGAGTCGCATAAAAGATCGTTCCAGGAATATTCGGTGTTGGAGGTAAACGCGGAACAAATTTTTTAATTACAGAATTTAATTAGCGGCCGTCGGAATATGACAGTTAAAAGGATTAGCGTTTCGACGTTTTTGGTTACAATTTTTCCGGGGCTATGAAATTGTAAAGCAAAGTCTTTTGGAACGCGGAGGCGTGACGTGAATGCAACTCTCGAAGGGCAAGCAACGAAGCTCGATAACGGGAAACGATCGATTCGTTAAGACAGAATGATTGCATCAGCGGTTCTTGATGAACCAAGTATTAGCAAAGAATTGAGAAGCCTTGATTGCAATCTTCTGCCGGTCGTCTTCGCAATTCCTGTTGAGCGGGTCAATTTTACAGATTGCTGAGCGCAATGTTTCGGAGTCTTGCGGCTCAATGGGAAGAAATTATTGATAAGAAGAAAGAAACGTCGGGAATCAAACTGCTCTCGTCGAACTCTGCTTATTCGGCCCTATGGCTTGGTTTTCCTTTCGATTACTTAGCAACAGTTTCATTCCATTCACAATTTACCACAAACATTGATAGTTCATTTGACGATTCTGATGCTTTGGTAATTATATCGGTTAAATAGACACTTAGTTGCATGCCTAGTTATCGATGAACTGTAGACTTTCATGCAAACTAAAAATTTTCCGTATCAATTGCGCCGCATAGAAATTAAATGAAAATCTATTCCTTCTTTTGATAATTTAAGGCAGTCAGAAATGGTGTAACAATATTTTCACAATTTTGTAATTCACACATTGTATTTTTTTCTGACATAAATGCATCAAATTCGCAGTTGAATCATTAGACTGTGGATCTTCGTGCATTTATGGCATCTGCAAATTTGCAAAATACGAGAAAATATTAATATTAATTATTTGTTTATATAATAATAATGGACCAGAATTACTACTGTGCTTTTTGATGAGTTCAATATGTAAATATTTCTCCTCTGAAAAAGAACTATGTGCTGAAGAGCTAAATATACGAATTAAACAAAGAAAGTGTGTTCTATACAAATTTGTGATGTTATTTGAAAATAATCATTTTTTACTATTGTAGAGGCGACAATCGTTCGCAATAAACAGCAACAAACATTATATATATTTTATTTTTATCAAAAGCTATATTCTAAAAATAAATTTTTCTCTCGCTTACTTGAATATATAAAAATGAGTTATCTTCAATTTTGATGAAATTTAAATATGTTATAGATTTCGACAATTTAAACAACTTTTTCCGTTTCACATATGAGGGTGTTTCTTTTAGTTTTCGAGATATTCGCAAAAATCTATTGCTAGTACTGAATTGAATTTTCCGTATTCGTACACGCTCCGTGACAACGTAAGCCTGCTTCGGCGCGGCGTCTGTCTACTGTTTTTGTAAACACGTTGTGGAGATCGGAAAGAAAACAGGGTTTCACTCTGGTCATTCATATATAAGATGAGCTTTCAATTTCGAGAGACATTTCCTGGATTTTTGTATGCGTGGACGGGCCTAACAGCCGTTCCTCTCCGCCCCACCCAGCGACCTAAACACACTCGCTCTATTCGCATAATCTTTCCATTGTAGATGTCATCCAGTCTTTTGTATTGTCCTCGCAACGAGAGTTGGCACAAAATCTCGTCAGTGGGGTGCAGGGGGAACGGCGAGTCCCCACTCTTGACGCGAGGCTGCGGATCCCACCGCTGATCAGTGGATCCCACTCTTACGCTTACATTTTGGCTGAAACGGTCTACATAGGCGCTCAGCGTCCCCACCATCTTACTTCATTGTCACTACATCTCTCCGTTACAGTCACACTCGATACGCTCGTTTGCTGTCTTCCTCAAGCGATTCGGCCAATCGCGGAAGACGCGTAGCGCGTAGTGGGAGCATCACGTGGTACCCACAAGTTTCTCCGTGCCAACTCTCGTTGCGCGGGCTATACGCGTTACTAGTTCAAATTCGGGATGACAGCTACAATGCAAAAATTATGCGAATAGAGTGAGGTGTGGTCAGTCTACGGGAGGGGCGGAGAGGCCAGGCCTAACGGCGGGTTCATCCACGCATGCGAAAATCCAGGAGTAGTCTCTTAAAATTGAAAGCTCACCTTATATGTATATGAATGACCAGAGTGAAACTCTGTTTTCGAAGCAGGCTTACGTTGCCCCGGACCGTGCACGAATACGGAAATATCAATTCAGTACTAGCAATAGCTTTTCGAATATCTAGAAAACTAAAAGAGACCTCCTCATATGTGAAGAGGAAAAAGTTGTTCAAAATGGGTTGCTGCAAAACATATTTAAATTTCATCAAAATTGGAGAGGAGTTCCTCTTTCTAAATAATTACCGATTAAGGAATATTTATGTATAAAAAATTAACGTACATGCCGCTAAGAAAACAATTTCCCAAATAAAATATATCACAAAATTAACGATTCTGGAAAACAAGTGATTTGTTCTTTGGTTTCGTGTAACAAGTAAAGCATATTTACACAATGTTAGCATTTTCTTAATAATGTTTTCTTGTAATTCTTCTATAAGAATAAACTATCAAATAACTAATCATATTCATTAGATATTATTAACTAATTTTATTTATTTTGTTCGCTATTTAAAACTGTTTCTGAGCACCATCTGTTTCCAAGATTTCAATCACAGTTTTCAAATAAAATAAAATGGACAGTTCAATAGAGTTTTAATTTATTTTCTACTTACGACAATAATTGCTATAGCAACTAAAATTGTAATTAATTCGATTGACTCGAAATTCTTTTATAGAGGCATACAACTGCATTTTTTCTAGAATGACAGAATAAGAACACTACAACAATAAAAACGGTATAAGTATATTCGTAGAATTGTGGATATCATATGCAACACACAATAATAGAATCTAAGTGTGCTTAAATATATGTTATTAATCGCACAATCTTAAAGGAGCAACTGAATGTTAACCTTTAAAGCCATAGTGCTACCATTTAACAACATAATTATTCTCTAAAACGGCAGTTTCAGAAATTTAAAAAAAAAAAAGTTCATAAAAACCGTCCTACGTAGATGTACAAAATTAGTATTCTAATTATATACATACGTAAACATATACGTAATTGTACATGTACATACCAAAATGAACGCACTGAGGTGAAAAAATATGTCACAATTTACGTATGCGCCAGCAGGTAATAATTTCACTGCGCATGCAAATGAATATCAGACTCCATCACGTTCATTTCATATGCAACTATTTAATTCTGAGAAAAATTTCGAGAGGAAGATTTCGATTAGCGCTTTGCCAAGAAGAAACCCATTCAAACTGATTTCCCGCCGACATTCGGCTTTGCACAAGGAACAAACTTCCGGCGACATGCTCCGACGGCGGCTCAATCTCGAACCACTGAAATATCACTTGAATGATCGACGCGCGACAGTGCGCAAAACCGTGGCTATATTCAAACAAAGTAGAGTTCAAAGCGATAGCATCCGATTCCCAGGAATTAAGATCCATTGGAAGAGCGGTGGCCATCTTTTCATTCCTAATATACTCTAGATTAGATTCTTAGGGTACGCGAATACCGCTCAATTATCTAATATTAATTATCTTGGACATATTTTGCGAAGGAGCTGTCACTGGGACACTGATTAACTTCATCATGTGGCAGGGAGTCGTCAAGGTTTGTCAGTTGCCATATGTCGCACATTTCGTTTTCAAAGAGTCTTGTGCATATACGGTGGGTGTACAAAATATTCGTACACCTTTATCGAATAACTTTTTTAAAATAGTGTCAAACGACTCCAATTATTTTAAGATGTCAGACGCATAAGTTTACTAGGTAGCGTGTAAATAATTTTTTTTCTGAAACTTGCTATTGATCGAAATTGCGACGAAAATAGTAATGATCGGAATTTTTAACTTTTTTATCTGTGCCTGTAATAAAAATTTAAAAGACGCATTTTATAGGTCTAAGTAAGCTATGCACATGTACAGAGTTCCATCGAAATCGGTTAACGTTGGCACGAGTTACAAACACATAAAGGTGATTACATAAGGACAAAATTCCCCGAGAAGATCGAAAATCTGCGACTTTCACCCTTAAACTTTAATCTGGTATTGTTTTTAGCTCGTAGCAACATTAACCGACTTTGATGAAACTTTGTGCATGTATTGTATACTTAACGTGGATCTACAAAAGGCGTATTTTAAATTTTTATTATAGGCAAAGATAAAGAAGTTAAAAATTGAGACCTTTACTTTTTTCTTCACAATCTCGACCAATAGCAATTTTTAGAAAATATTATTTACACATTATCTAGTAAACTAATCCGTTTAACATCTCAAAAGAACTGTAGTCGTTTGGCCTAATTTTAAAAAAGTTATTTCATTTTTAAAGGTGTACCAATACATTTTACACCCACTGTAAGTAGGGTGTTCGTCTATAAATTCCCAAGACGTTGAACTTTTTCATTGCAAAATAAAAGAATATTCATGTTCTATTGTGGAACTATAAAAGGATATTTTGTTAACATAAAAGCTGAGTAGCCTGAAAAAAACAAGTTCGTGTAGTAGAAATGCTAAAAGAATTTAAAAAACAGCAAAATTACTGTTGTCTTTTTCTCTTTAATAGAATGTAGTATATATAATGTTTTCGTTTATATGAAGATTAATGAGAAAATATTTTAACATTCGAATCAAATTAAACAAGCATTGTTAGACTGCGGGTTGTATGCATGGAAATTATTTATAATTTTCTTGACTGCGATGTAATTAAAAATTTGTTAATAATGGTTTCATTATATTTTTTTTCCTCTCTAGTTTCTAAAAATCTGACCACGACAAATTTAGCATGCATAAACATAACGCGAAACTGTTAACACACTTTATTATCAAGCATTCCTAGTGAATGACTTCTTCCTTCAAGTTCTTTTCATGTCACTGCCTACTTAAATACAGGTAGCCCTCCTACAACACGGCATCCTGTAACACGGTGTCGCTATAACACGATACATAAATTGCGGGGACCCTCCTACAGCACTGCATCCTGTAACACGGTTTCGCTCTAACACGATAAGAAAATTGCAAAAACCTTTGTACAACACTGCACAGTAATGGTTCGATCGTATGTACCCATATCACAGCGAGTTATTATCACACCTTAAATAAATAAATAAATTCAAAAGGGAGCTGCAAAACTGTCTAGCTCCATACCGAGAAATTTACAATGATCTGGTAAGGACCAGCGAGCAAAGTAAAGTTACAGATTTTTTAAAGATGGAAGAAGATGCAAGAACTTTAAATGAAGAAAAAGTTGTGAAAATGTAGGGGATATCGTTTCACCGAAAAAACGTTCTCGGTTGATTATAACCTATCTACCGTGTTATAGGAGGGTTACCTGTATTTAATTTTATAAAATCCTTTAAACTATATGCATTTTCAAGAAACGTATGAGTTTACAGTAGATTTCATGCATTTATATCGCCCCTTTAACTTCTGAAATTAGGCAGAGTAAAGTGTTTTGGGAAGGATGATTGAAAATATGATTTTCTCGCAATATAATAAAGTATTTAATAAAATAAAGATACGCATCTCTTCGCGTTCTTTCTCAAGAAAAAACCTTATGGGCGCAAAGATCCGCAGTCTACATATGTACAACTTATAAATCTTGGTAGATAGAAAAAGTGAAATACATAATATATGAGAAAGTAATATATGGAACAACATACGTGAGATAGATAATACGAAAATATTTTATTGTTTCTAATGAATTTTTTATGAAACTTATCACCAACACATTTGTGACACTTTTCTGATAGAAATGAGACCAAACATGATATAATTCGGAGCATGTTTGCTTGTTCAATTTACTATACAGTAGACCTTCGATTATCCGAACCATTGATATCCGAGTTCTCTATTATCCGATTAGGTATTTCTTGTATAAACAGTTCAATCTAAAGCGATCCATACGCAACACCATTTACTGTACATGGTGTCACAAAATGATATGTCGCGATTATCATAGCATGATTCTAAAACCCCGGTTTGGTGGAAATTGAGGTAAGAAAAAGTAACCTTGTCCTTGAATTTCAAGGTCAGAATTTTTTTATAATACTCGTTGCAAGGAACGAAAACCTGAAAAGAATCATCGGTCTCGAGTCAACCGTTTTCTTAAGAAACGACTTTAAAGTTCCGAAAACTATTTTATTCTATTCGTCTAAACACTAAACACCCTATCAATGGTGTCTTAAGATGGTATAAACGCGAAGAGGGTGATTCCGCGTGAGGAAATAAGATGAAAATATACAATAAATATTTTTTATTTGAAACCTCGTTTTTGAAAAGATCGACTTTGAAAAACCGTCATGTTCGCTAGCGTTTGTATAAAATAGAACTGGTAGGTCATAAACAAACACGTCAGACTGTAGCTAGGTAACTGTTCTATTATCCGAACATTCATATTCCACCGAGTAGTACGTACAATCGAGATTCTACTGTGTCGCGAGTTATACAAGCAAATTTGGTCCAAATTGTCTCAAATATGTTGGCAAAAGTTTCATAAGAACGTGAATTACAAGAAAATATCACCTTTATTATCATACCGCTAACCTTTTCCACGGGCGACGCTAGCTATAAGAGATCAAGGAATAGTCTCTGTACACGATGTAGGTGACATTTCGAATCCACAGATTTCTCATATGTATATCAAGACATTACTGTATTTACCCGTAAAGTGTCAAAGTACAAGGGTTCGTTACAATTAAATCTGATCTTTTGTAACGCCGGTTCCATAAAAATTATTTTCTATTCAACACCGACGAGAAATCATAGAAAATTTCGATTATCAGCGATTATTTCGACGATCATCGGGCATCCCGCCGAATTTTCGACCGAATCGAGCGTAAAGAGGGAAGCCCCGTAAGTAAGGACGAACGTCAAAGCGAGTCTGCTGTGAATCTTTAGCAAAGTTCCCGGGTGTTTGCTGAAACAAGGTAAATATCGTACCGGTTGTAACTTTATTCGTCCCACGGTGAATTCATGAATGTTCCAGCGAATGTTCCTTTTGCACTTCCTCCCCTTTTGCACTCGGTAAATCGGCGTAAACCTCGTAAACACTAGGATCATCAATCTTTGATAAAGGGAGAAAAGGAGCACGAAAATTTCTTTATTCCGCAACTACTGGATAGGAAAAATTTTCCGTTAACCTTCCAGCGTTCCGACGTTCTCGTTAAATTATGCGACGGTAGTTTAAAACGGACGTGATCCCTTATGAAATTTTGTTGAAAAAGACAGTTGTGATATTCAGGGTATAAACATGGAAATTTGATGACCCACGTTGCAGAGGAAAGTCGTTCCCTCAAATGAAAGTTCTTCTTGAAAGTCGAGTGAAATTTTCCAAAAGATACTCGGAAACCCTAATATTCTAAATTTATTTTTGTATTCGCTTGATGCGGTATAATTTGCATGTACTTGGGACAGATGTATGCTGCACATAAGTTGAAAAATAATATAAAATTGGTACACGTCGACTCAACAACCTAAAAGGTTTGATACTTAACCACTTGTCGTACAATAATGATTGAAACTCGTAATAAATTGTTCAAACAGAATTGATCAAGGTAAATATTACTTGTAGGGGAGGCACCTCGGATGACCTAGACCTTGACATATGTTGTCAAGGTCACCTTTCTAAGTAACCCCCAAGAGGTTTTAGTCGTCGCTCGTTCTTTATTAAAAAGTTATGAACAAAAATATACCGATACTACCATATTGCAATTTGCAAGTATCTACATGAATGTGATTTTGGATTTGACAGATGTTATCAAAGACATTATTTGAAATTGGACGAACTCGAGAAGGTGTTAGGTCTGGGTTAGGTCTGGTAATCTAACCAAACCTAACTCGGACCTAACCCAAGCCTAACCACAAACCAACTTGGACTATATCTCCTTTCGACAGCTTGTACGAGAACAAAGTGTACTTACAACCAAAATTTAACGAAGTTTTTTTGCAAATTTCTCGGTAAACTAAGTCCGAGCGACGGGTAGATGTATAGAGAAAGGTTGTTCAAAATGTTGTCCTTGACAACATATGCCAAGGTCAAGGTCATCCGACGCGCCTCCCCTAAACATAATATTTACACATTTTCTTCTGTGAAATTATTAAAGCTAACGAAATTCTAATCATTGTAGCCGGGAAGAAAATCGTAACGCAAGAAGTTTAATTTATAATAATTTTGAAATGAATTTAAATGGTTCCATCACGCAAATATGGAAGACACAATAGTCTATATATTAAATGTTGTTTAAACATATTGCGTACATAATTATATTGCCATGAACCTATACATATACTTATATGTATACCATTAATTTACAGTTAAAATGGAAAACATGTGTAAAGTTAAAAAGCTGATTTTTACCATAAAACTAAAAGTAATATGAACGTGATGCTGCTTTATATTAGGCACTTAATTAAGTTCCTGCCGTTCTTTCGGCAAATCAAAGGTCTACGTTTCAATATAAAAATGGAGAAAATTTTATTAAAAGTATTTTACATCGTTAGTTCTCTCAACTTTTTCCATTTTCACGTAATAATCATCGAGGAATTTTTTTATATTTTCATAAGAACTGAAGTACTGCTGGAAAAGGCCATGCCGCATCGATTAGAGTAAATGGTAGTCTGATGGAGCAATATCTGGTGAATATGGCGGGTGTGGTGGCAAATCCCATCCAAGCAGTTCCCCAAGGTTCCTTGATTGGTTTTGGCATATGTGATCTTGCATTCCTGTGCTGAAAAATCACTATGCCATACCTTTTGGCATATTCTAGACGTTTTTTTTTTAATCCTCGACTTGAATCGACTAATTGTTCTCGATAACGATGAGCATCGATGGTTTCTGAAAATTCTTTAATGTCTGAAATGGATCATCGATGCTTCCAATTCTACCCTGTCTTTAACGTCGAAATCAACGTGTTTAAATCGTTGAAACTAATCTTTACAACATGTTTCGAATAACACATTGTTACCGTAAACGTCAACAAGCAAATGACGACATTCAGCTGCACCTCCAGCAAATGCTGTTTCGTCAACATTAAATTCACCGCTTTCAATGTAACGAAAACACTTGCTGTTTACGCCAAACTCCGATGTCATATAATAAGTGTTACAGCTTGTTTATAGTACTATCGCGTACATGCTACACCACCCCAAACGACATACATATAAAATATGTCCGACATCTATCGGTAAATAGCAGAAACTTCGAGTACCTAATATTTGGTACAAGAAAATGTATAAAATTCGGTAGACCAAAGATGTACGTTTCGCGGATCGTTTGCAGGAAGAAAATCAGAATGGAGGTCAAGAGGGTGTACGTGAAAAAACGGTTGGAGTTCGGCAAACAGTGTATTTTCTACGAGTCCGAACCGACTCTGGACGTGGAGATACCGCCGAATCCGGCTGACATGCGCAATTACATCTCGAAGGATCAGTGTCACGTCGGCCAGCAGAAGGCGACGCAATTGGCAGGGCACGAGGTTAGCCTGAACGTGATTTAAGGAGATTAAAGAGGGAGCGGGTTCGACCGGTTCATTCGGTGCATCAGCGTTGATCCGAATCAACACGGCATGGAAAGTCCGCCATTGTTCCTGATCTCGATAGGAGAACTCTTTTCTCTGTCAAACCGGAACACAATAGACAAGCCATCCTGTAGACTTCGCTTAGGCTGTACACGGCTCGCAGTCGTTAACGATGTGTCCCTGAATGGGTTTAATTAACCCCTACGAGTGGAAAGTTTTCTTCGGACCGCTGGGTCTACCTCGTGAACAACAGAATCGCATCAATACGAAGTGGTTGTTATAGGATTGACTTACGATGGCAATATCATTACGACGCATTTGAGTCTTTTCTTTTGAAACACAGGCTATGGCGGAAATTTCTTATATTTACGAACGGTTCTTAAGTAAATGAACTAAGATTATAAGCAAAGTTTTAAATCTATTCTAAAAATTTCGAAATGAAAGCTAGTTTGAATTTCAACTTATTATTTTCACCCTAGTAGATTCCTCGAGTAGAAAATTCCTCAGATTTCTTTGTTTAGATACTGTTAAACATTTGATTTCTTTCTGTTTTCGATGTAAGATCTGTTTTTTTTTACCGCGTTGAGTGCCACACGAATGTCCATAAAAGTCACGCAAGGCCAAAACAATTAATTTAATAATACAAGAATAGAAAAGACAAACTTTACCATAACAGTATTTTTCGTAACATTATCATATCTCGTAGATCTTAATAAAACTTGGTTTACTTAATAGATTGTAGTAATTCATTTGAACTTACTTTAAGCTTTCTATAATTAACCCTTATATTTACGTAATTATTAATCTCAATTTTCAGCGTCCTTTGTTCGTAAAAGGAGAAAAAATATACGAATCAAAAATTTGTTTCATCGAAGGCTGAATAACAGTGTTAAGAACGTTACTGCCAAATTTTATCTAAGTCGACCCAGCAACCTTTCAGCTATTTCTGGTACCGATTTTGAAAACTCTATTTCAAGAAAAACGCGTTTAAAGATTCAATGATCTGTCGCCACTATCCTACACGACTGCATTTCGGGAGTTATAAATCCAGTAGTTTTACGAAATCCAAATAAAATCTCGAGTGATCATTCCAGAAGGATCGTTCTAAGAGAATATATATTAGTTTTTAAAAATTTATTTTTTTTATTACTCCAAAGATACGTAGCCCCTTCGTAGGAGCGGAAAGGGGCAACCGAGAAATTTATTTACTCCGTAATCTTGGTCGGCCAGCGCTACAATAACAGGAGCTGTACCAACTTGTTGAAAGCTTTCGGTTAGACGGGCACGAACGAAAGCACAACGGGCTTGCCGAAAACTTTCTTACTCGATACATCGAGCATGCAACTTTCCGCGCGGCTACAGATTCACTGGTATTTTGTACAGATTTCCGGAACATCCACGTTTACCAGCAACGTCTCTCGGCTGTGACAAGCACGCGTTGCTTCGCCTGTCGCATTAATAAGAAACAAATCTCTCGAAAATATATCTTCATCGATGCTATCGGCTTCGCTTCGTACTTGACATTACAGATTATAAATGTGCATCACGCCTCCAACAGGAATATACAAAAAACTGTTATGACAAAATGAAAATTTATGGCAAACAGCAATCTTTCAAACTTCAAACAGAGAATCCTAAAATTATCTCGTTTCAAAAATACAAGTTTTCCTTATTTATTTGAAATGCGTGGAATTTATGATAAAACTTTGTTTCCATTGAACATTGTTGGTTAGGGGTTAAGAAAATTTAATTGTCACATTTTTCGCTTTAAATTTCGAAAGAGATATCTAAAATAATTTTCACTAATATTATATAAAGGGGTATCGTAAATAAAAAGAATTAATACAGAAAATAAACGCCGTTTATTGTTGTATGTGTACTTATTTACAAAAATGACTGCCTTGCGAATGCACATTCAAATGTAAACGCTCAGAGACCTCGAATATTTCAAGATGCAGAAATGGCCGGAAACTATTGAACACACTACTTTAATAACTTTGTAAATAAGAAGATTCGATATAACAAACTATTATATTACTGCATTACTTCTCTTTAATTGTGATACCCCTTTATCAAACATCAGTGAAACATTCTTTTAGACATAGCTTTTGGAATCTAAAGCGAAAAATGTAACTGGCTGGAAATTTTTGCACGCAACCGCATTTACAAAGAATCTTCGAAACGATGTGTGCCAACGAACAATAACTGATTAAATTGATGAATGAACGAGTAGTTTTATTTGTATTTTGCCGTTGAAAATCAATTTTTCGAAATGAGGTAATCATCATGAAAATAAAAGATTTTACTTTCCTATTACACTATGATTAATAAATGAATATTATTTCGTCTTAACTGACATTAATCGAATGGAAGAACGCGAGTATGTTTATAATCCAATGTACGTGCTAATTGTTTGCTGTATGGAAAATCGAATTATGCAAGCTGATTAGTCTGCTATGCAAATGCTTGACAAATAATTAACCTGTTATCAAGTAAACAATCGTCTAACGCGGGTAGAATCTCAATTAGGGTATCGGAGCATGAATATGCGATAGTTGGTCCCGTAATCTACGCGAAAACATTTTTATCCTGTGGTTTACGCGGCCACTAGTCTAAACGCAGAGATCGTTACCTTCCACCGCTAATCTTCAATCGATAGACATTGTATCTATAATTAACCGTATTTGGTAACAATTTAAAACATACATACCCGGCGTACTTTCGCACTCAATTTTCTTGAAACTAGTATGTTACTAAAAATTTAATTCTTTCCTCGATTAACATTGACAAAAGGATATCCAGCTCCAATGACCTTGACCTTGACATATGTTGTTTCACATTCAGTCGTTCAACATTCTGAACATTTCCGTATACATGTACCCGTTAGTTTGCGAGATATTCGGAAAAAACTTAAAATAAATTGAGATTACGAGTACCTACGCTTCATTCCGCAAGTTTTGGCTATGTTAATATGTAAGTTAATAAAAAATCTAATTACATCCCTTGGCAATAATATAATAATATAATAAAATTTTTGACGAACTTGTCGAAAACCTACGATCTTACCGATTTGGAAGTAAGTCTGGGTTTCGGTTCGTGAGATTGCGGCGAGTGCGAGTGCGAGGTCGACCCGACCATACATATAAAAATTCTTGCGAAGTGCGGAACATTGTAAGCGTAATCGATACATACAACCTAATGTCCAGCCCTCTCCGTTCCTCGTCACTACACTATCACCAACCAACTTCAAATCTACCTACTCTTTGAGATCCTGTATATTTTAATTACCGTTCGGTGATAGCTTATCCCTGAATAATCCTTTGTTCAGAATGTTGACCTTAACAACACATAGGTCAAAGTCATGGTAACTGGAGTTGGATCTCCTCTTGTCAATATTTACCTTATTCCTTCATTCTCCCTTTCCGCCAGGTTACTTAACACTGATATGGAAAAGCTTTTTAACAGACTTGCGTTAAACGATAAACTCGAGTTTTTTTCTGTATATCAACTAGATCGACATAATTTTATGCTACATAATTCTATTGATATATTCTACATACGCATGTCTAGAGTAGTCAAATTACAACAAAATGTTCTGCTACAATAACAGACACTGAAGATTATTTGAAACACATTAACACAGACAAAAATGAATTTGGTATTGAAAAAGGTTGTTACATATTTTCGATTAATTTTGATACGCACTATGTATAAAAGTGAAGCGTAGTTCTTTCAGTTTAATTAATCCGTCGAAAATCACCTATGATGCAATGTCAACCCATATGCAGGGTGGGGCATTTATCCTGGTCACCTGGAATATTTCAAAAATTTAATTCCGGAAAAAAAATGTTTCAAATAAAAAGTGTAAGGCAAGGAGGGGCTGATACAGCGGTCATATACATTTTTAATTTTCATAATGTTTTCAAGGTCATTCCAAGGCCAACTTTATTTTTTCAAATGGAAACAAATATATTTTTCATTACATATTTTTAATCTACGACTCGAAACAAATAACTTTTATTTAAAACGTTTTTCTCTTCGCCGATTATTTTGTATAATATTGACTTTATTAGGGAAAAATAATCTCAATTCTACGGAAAGGCAATTATTTTATTAATAATAATACAGGAGAATTGCAACTTGATTACAAGAACATCAATTTCACAAGTATTCGGTAACATTCTAATGTTATTTGCATTGCATGCGAGAGAATGTGTAATCATATTCCAAAAAAAAGACAGTAAAAAAACTGGTGTATCCCTGCACGTAATGAACAGGTTGTGTACGCTCAGCGTTGAATTTCTTTGCTAAGTTTTATCTAATTGTTTTGAATATTTCAATATTTAGCTATTATTTAATTATTCGTTTAGATTATGTTTGTTTATTTGAAACTATTTTAATCGAGTATTAACTTCATTAATCATAAATAAAACGATTTTCTCCGTTAAAACGACATTGTGTATTTTTTCTTTGAAAATTCAATATTATACAAAATAATCGGCGGAGAACAAAACGTTTCAAATAAAAGATATTTGTTTCAAATCGTAGATTAAGAATCTGTAATGGAAAATATATGTTTTCATTTGAAAAAGTAAAGTTGACTTTGGAATGACCTTGAAAACATGATGAAAATTAAAAATGGATATGACCGCTGCATCAGCCCCACCTTGACTTAAACTTTTTATTTGAAACATTTTTTCTCCGGAATTTGGTTTTTGAGATATTCCAGGTGACCAGGATAAATACTCCACCCTGTATACATATATCGAAAGATCAACCAACTGAAACATCTACTTGAAATTTTGATGAACTATGGATCTGATTAACCAGGACGCTATTCGTTTCGAAATAGCTTATAGTGGAAGTATTGGTTTTTCTAATCAATATACACTGGCTCGAAAAAAAATTCTAACACTAACTTTTCGATTTCTGAAGAATTGTCGGTATTAAAACTACGTATAAAAAAGTTTTACATAGAAGTCTCATTTTAAAGCTATTTTACGGCTTGAAGCCTCTACTTTCCCAAATCATAAATATCTCTAAAAATATTGCACAATTTTTTTGTCACCGAATCTACCGTCGATTTGAAGATTAAACGATTCCCTTTCCAATTCCCTTTACATTCCCTAAAACTTGAGGTGCGATTTTTTTAATGAGTATATTGAACTTGAAAAGTAGAGAATGAAAAGTAGGTGCATTGTCAATTTTACAATAATAAAAGGTACAAAATGAGAGCTTTACATTACCGAATTTATTCCGCATTTCTGTTCCATAAAAGGATCTAAAAGGATCATACGTCTGGTTTTAGAAGGCCATTGTAAAGGGAAACCCTCAATCTTCGAATCTCTGGTAGATTTACAATGGACCAAAAAGGTATTTGAACAATAAATTTCCGACTCTCGAGAAATTGTTAGTATGCGAACTATGATAATTTCGTTACAAAAGTAGAACAATAATAAATTTGAACTCATTCGAAAGCTCTAAGTCGCTTCTTTCGCAGATCAACATTCATTTGTTTAAGATGTTTGTACATGATATAGCAGATGAAAAACAATTTTTTGGTCGAAAATGCTACAAATTGAATCGTCTATACAAAAAGCATCGACAATTTTTTTTCTGAATGAACGTATTACAGATTTGAAGGTTAAATATTGCCTTTTACAATAACTGCTTAAAACCCAATCTATAGTGTTTTGACTGTTTTATAGAGTAAATACGAGGAACAAGTTTTGTCGTGTAAGGCCTTCGCCGTATACTTTATATTATTGCAAACATGGCAGTACACCTATCATTCGAAGCTAAATAAATTGACTAGAAAAAATCATAGATAAAGTTTTAATCTTTCCTGGTAAAGGGGAAGCTTCGATCTGCAAGCCTGTGTTCGTTTCAGTCACGAGGAAAATTTGTCAACGCTCCTACAGACTTTCTATCTGTAACATTTTCGTCAAAAAAACAGCTTTCAGTTTCGCAGTCGCTGTATCATGCAAGATTCTCTCAGATAAAAATAAACGATGTATTGTAAAAGTAGGAGCTTCAAGCTTTAGAATGATTCCACTTTTTATTATCACGCTATCTTCCTATCGAAATTATCACAGTTAAAATATCGACAATTTCTCGAGAATAGGGAATTTAGTGGTCAAATACTTTTTGGATCCACTGTAGTCGTGGAAACAATTTTCCAATGATTTTTAGAGACATTACAATTTGTAGCATTTTATAGAAAAAAAGTATCTCCAGCTTGCACCCTCTATATCATGCACAAACATCTGAGAAAAAATGCAGGATGAATTGCGAAAGTACAGGCTTCAAGGTTTACTAAGAGTACAGTTTTGTCGCTGTACGATTCTTTTAACGAAACTGTAACAGCTTGAATGTCAATTTTTCAAAAATTTGAAATGGGGTGTTGAAATACTTTCTGAAGTCACTGTACAAAGACATACTAGCAGAGGTCGTCGGAAACAGCAAGAAAGCCAAGAAAATAGTAGAATCGAAAGTTCGAGGAAACAGTGACCAAGTTGGGCGCCGGTGGTTGCGCAGTTTGATAGGATCTGTTTCGAGATAGCAGGTAAATTCGAGTTTTGCAACTGGAGCAACAGTTCCCTTGGAATTTCAGGCTCAGACTATTGGAAAGCTGAGCAAAAACACCGGGATGTATCACTTCGAGGGCGGGTGGCCAAAGGAGATCAATCCGAGGGACGAAGAGGTCACTGCAAGATTTCGCAGGAGGGTGGAGAAAGATGACAACTGGGCACCGAAATTACAGAACTTGTTCACGGTAAGTTGCTGCTTGACGCCTACGAGGGCAGTTCGTCGCTTTCGAACTTTGAAGATGATTCTCCTTGGGCGTTATCGATTCCGATTATTATGCGCCCTCCTTGGCTCAATGGCTATGACGTTTGTCATTCATCATGCGTTTGGGACGCTTCTTCTTGGTAGACTAGATAGATTCTACTCTCTATTTGTTACACTTCGTAAGAACGTCTTTACATTTCAGCTCCCGAGAGGCGATTAACTCCTTAACATGCTAATTAAATGACATTTAATGCGACCAAAGATACCATGTATTTTTTGACTTTTCATTTGTGTAAGCTTAACAATGAATTTTCGTATAAATTCAACACAAATATGTTCTTGGAATGATAATAGATATGTCGCTGATAATATTTGTTGTAAATATTAACACTAGAATTACCAGATGTACTACACAGAAGTACTAAATGTGATGTTAGAATAATGACAAGACTGTACAATTTTTATTCAAATATATATTTTAATACAGAAGTTTATATATTTTACGTGAATGTGTACAATAGCATAAGAAACACATGACGTATCCAAGACATATTTTCACCTAAAGAGACTAATGCTTTAACCATCGGTTTAAAAATCTAAAAAAATTGTATGAAGTCAAAGTTATTTATTTAATGAAACAAAAGTTGCAACGCTGATATTTATGAAACTACTTCAACTTCCTTGCATTTTTTAGATCCCAACCTTTAGCACAGTGAATATATTGCCACAAAAGTTCATTTGTAAATCTGTACAAATATTTCCAAATATGTCTCTCACTTCTAGGAGAGGCAGCATTCAAAGTGTAAATAGACTTTTTAATGACAAAATCCAGATTTTATTCGTTTATAACAAGAATAAATACATAAAGTATAAGACAATAAAATAGTTTTAAAAAATTAGGAAGCCTGTTATTTTCTATTTGTCGGAATAAAATTCTTAAGATAAAAACAAATCTATTTGTATATCCTCTTTCTGTAATTTTTAAACAAATTCTTGTAATAATTGCTATGCGGTATTTAAAAGACGCGCACTAATTTTCTTTTTTATAGTAGTCTCGGAAGAAGTTATTAGAATATATTACTCAAAATGACTCGATGAACTGTTGAACATTTTATTGAGAAACTATTAAAATTTTACATTACAACTATTAATATTATACATAATTATTTGATATTGAAAGGTTTATTAGGAAACTGCAAACAGATATAGTGTAATAATATATTATAACTAAACAGTGAAATTTTATGCAAAATAAAAATTATCTAGGACAGTTGTTCAAAACAGGATTTCGATAAAACGTACTTCTTCGTTTAATAATTTCAATATGTCGAAAATGATTGTAATATTCTTAAATTCTTTCAAAATTTACAGTCTTATATTTCGTGTACTAATTTTTGTCATAAATACACAAAGACCTGCAGTCTAATTATGTATAACTAACTGCGGATTGGTTTGCAACTTTTCACTTTTGTAGACAGATTTAATGAAGAGGGATTAAGTAACATCAGGATAAAAGAATAGCTAAAGATTATATTAACCTTTCTCGAACGAATCATTCTTCTTTCTTTTCTTAATGTTCTACTTAAGAACGTCCGCTTTACACAGAAATGAGAATTTTACCAAGTTTTCTTTACTGTGGAATTTTCATTAACGCTTTAAGAATTTTATATAAAAAAGTACCAGTTGATTGGATTTTTGCCATTCATTTTTCTACGCAATCTACCATGCAAAGGGACCCACATCATTCTAAAGAACCTTACAATAACATAAAATAAAATTCGACTGCAATGGTGGTGCCTCTTGATATTGTCTCCAAAAAGGATTTAAAAACTGAAATAAACCTCTTTGTATACGAAATTTCATTTATAAGGAAAGCAGGTTTAAAAATTTCATCCAGTGCACACTATAATATTTGTTTAAACTTTACCTGTTGGAATAATTCATAATACCCTTGAAAATGTTGAAATCCGAGAATCAAGTTTATCTACGTCGCCCAAAAATCTATTAAATTAATAGCAGTTTCAGCAGTCGAACAGAATAGTTCACATGCTGTCGTGTTATATAAGTTAGACACGATAGATAAAGTTCTGTTACAGATAATGGAAGGAAATGTTCTTCAAAATGGCGCAGTCAACATATATCAGCACTATTTCGACGACATGGTGCCGACAGAGCTGGTGCAACCAGTCAGTCTCAGGTGAGCAAGTGCAGTGTTGCAGTTTCATTGAATTTTCTGTCACCTCATTACGCTTGCGTGCAATTCAAAACGCCGACGATACAGGATTAAGTTCCTATTTGCGAATTACACCCTACAAATGCGTTTCACTGCGCGAACAATTTCCTGTTATTACAATGTTCGTCTAGATGACAAAATATTAAAGTATATACACATATTACATATTTACTAACTGTGTAGTAGTTGTAAACTGACTTCATTTCATAGAGATTCATCGTGTGTTGGAAAGGTGTACTACGCAAATATATTAAACTTTATTTTATTATAAATAATATGAAAAATAGAAATTTTAGCAGTAAGTCAACTCAATCGCCATAAATCAAAATGAACGATCATCGTTTGAAATATTTAAATTATTTACTACATTTTGAAATACTGTAGAAATACCAAAATTTAAAGTCGAGCGAATATGTATAAATCCTAACATGTCTTTACATGTGACGCATTAACCCTTTGCGGACGTAACTTTTTTAAAATATTATGAACATTTTCCTCAAAGAACTAAATTATGTATTAAAATCTTAAATACAGTAGAATCCCGATTATCCGAACTAAATAGAAAAACATAACATTTTGAATGTTAGTTGAATATTAATTTCGCGTTGAACGCTTTAGTAGTAAACGAAACGAACTTTCGGGACAATCTAATACTCTCAGGACGTTGTTGGTCCATTCCTTGCGAAATCATACACTTTTCGGAGTACTGTTTCCGATATTGTCCAAACTTTAATGTGTTGTGGTCTTTAGCGATACATGATCGTATCTCAAAGAATTTTTCGAAACATTATAAGTTGTTGGTTTCACAGACGTGTAAAATAAAGTGTTAACTTCTTTCATTAAATTACAACGACTAAACTAAAAAATCGATGAAAATGTGTTTTCAATTGTTTTCAGATCTTTATCTGCAAAAATTAATGTACTTGGAAAAATGTAGGTACATTTCAAATACCAACGCGTTCTAACACTGGTTTAATGTAACTGGAAGCAAATAGTGAATGTATGATTGTGACTGACTGCCTATCCTGGTCACCAGATACAAATTCCATAAAAAATGTTTGGTCTATTATGAAAAATATTGAGGTCACTACTTGTTTCGTGCGAAAAAATTAGTAGACTACTCCAAACCATGTCAAACTATGATCGATAATGGAGGAAATTGGGTCCATTATTAAGTAAAAGCATATTAGTGTTTTAAGTGTAGATTCGACCCATATAAAGTTTTTCACAAATATGTAAATATTCAAAGAAATATCGCCGGCACGCTCTTGTGGGACAGATCGTAGATACTCTTATGTTTTCACTATAAGCTCCTAACGATTCATTTTAGTTAAACTTCATCTTAGGGGATTAAAAATGTTCAACTTTTCTGAATTTGATACTATAGAATTTTACCAGGAAATGATAGAACTCTAAATTCTGATGCGCGGAATTGAAATTTCAGTGCCCGGAGTTCACTCGATCAAAAGTTATACGCGAGTAAAGTCGATGGATTTTAAGCACGTTGGACAGGTTAGAACGCCGCCACATTGCTTCGTACTTACACGTTATTCGATCAGCAGAGCTGGTACGTCACGCCAATCATTTTACAGCGGCAATTCGAATTCCCGATACATAATTTCAGAAAAACCCGCAATTAATTAAACTCACGAGCACGGATCACTTGCAACTGTTAGCCGCTTGCGTGGATGGGCGACTTCGCCAAACTAATCGAAAAACCGAAAATTAACCAAAACCAACACAGTATCTTTTACCTGAATTGGCATTTCCGGATGCCAAAACCAAACACTAGGAACTCGATTTATTACTCAAAAATCGCCACTCGCTAAGTGTCTGTACTGCCATCTAGCGAATCTGCTCGCTACATCATACCCGCTCTTGTGGCCAAAAACCAATATGGCAGCGTTCTAACCTGTCAAACGCGAATGAAATCAAGCAACTTTACTCGCGTATAACTTTTGAACGAGTGAACTCCGCGCACTGAAATTTCAATTCCGCGCATCAGAACTTTGGAGTTTTACCGTTTTCTGATGAAATTGTATAATACGTATTACATTCAGAAAAGTTGAAAATTTTTGGTCCGCTAAGGTGAAGTTTAGCCCTCATTTCCATCGGATGATTAGTTCAGCCGTTATAATTTAATAAACAAAGGATAACACTTGATTTCACACGTTTGTAAAACCAACAGTCTTTAACGTCCCGAAAAATCCTTTGAGATACGTTGTTCATATGTCACTGAAAATTACAACATATTCCAATTTGAACACAATCCGAATTCGATTTCGCGTGGAATTAACCTGGTACATGTTTAAAAAAGGTTTCAGTTACATTATAACCAATTTTCAGAGCCGTGAAAGCATACACGGACCCAGAAAGTCCGAAGAGACCTGTAAGCGATATCTCTGTGTCCCCAGACGATGGCCGAAGGATAGTGATCTCCTACTGTTTCTTGGACTTCGGTAGGCGATCAGACTACAGTTGCACGTTGTATGTCTGGCAGGTCGGTAGGTAGAAGAAATAGCTTCCGGTTCTTCTAACCGCAAGCCTCGATTTTCACCGCATTACCAAAATCGCCCGGGTATTTGCATCGCTTTGCATCTCTTTGCATATCCTCGGCAAAGGACGTCCCATTGAAAATAGACGAGATCGAAACCCCGAGGTTTGCTTCGTGTTTTGCTTTCGGCGAGATATTGTCCGCTTTTCTGTACCGATAGAAAGGGATTCATGTTCCCCACATCTGCACGATGCTGTGAGGTGAACGATGAAAATTAATTTTCTGCGTAAGAGACTGAATTAATTATATGCAACTTGTATTACTCACTGTGGTCGTAATACTAAGCTGTGTACGCGTACAATGCCGATGAAAATTTGAAATTCGTCCGACAACCTTCGTTAACCTCTACAGAGAGCGCTGAGTGAAAGATTATTTCGTATAGCAGCCGATCTATTTCCATTTAAATCGTAAATTAAATATTGCGTTCGTTGCAAAACTCTGTATTCTTTATCCATTTACGATGACTTCATCTCCCATAAATTAGTATCATTTGAATAATACAAGCTTTTAATGTTTGAAAATGACATTTTGTTTGAAGAATTCACAACATGGTAATACTTTATTTAAAATCATTTACTTTAATTTATTGTTTGTTCATTTAGCATTATTTCCATTTCTATGAATTACTTTCATTTGACTAAAGCATTCCTTCAAATAATGTTTGAAAATAATAACTTTATCGAAAAATTTGGTCTACTTTCATTCATTTCCATAATTTACTTTCAGTAAGTAATTTACTTTAGTTTATTGCTTATTCAATTTTAATTACGTACATTTACACAAATTATATTTACCTGATTAAACCAATACTAAAAATAATGTAATGAAAATGATATTTTATTTAGAGGATTCTCAAAGTAGGGAAACTTAGCAAAAACATTAGATTTATTCTAATTTAGGCTCGACTGGGTTTTGGAAAACTCCGTGTTCTTAACTTTTTTTATGTGATCCTGTAGATATCGATGAAGACATTCCGAAAATGTGTGTACGGTTGTTAGGAATTCACTGGTTTATAAGTGATACGCGTGTAAAGATGAGCAGTTTTGAGCGTTTTTGGCAGGTTAGAGCGTCGCCATATTGGATATTCGTTGAGTGGTAGAGGTAGGTAGGTCTGTTATATTTGCAGGATCGGCTAAATAGTACTGAGCGTATGCGCTAGATAGCAATTCAGTGGTTAAACATACTTTGTAAACATAAGCAATTTCAAGTGTTTTTCACAAATTAATTATTAATAAGTTTATTGTTGATTTTGAAATGGCTAGTTCAAGTATTAGAAATTTTAACTTTAGAGACATGCCAAGTAGTAAAGAAGAAGCAATTACTCGGGCTCAGGATTGTGGATTGTTGCGGAAACTTAAAAAATGTCGTACTCATCGGTGCGAAATGAAAATTTATAACAATAATCATGGAATAGGTCGTTTTCGGTGTCCAATAATTAAAATATACAGAATCACGTACAGGATTTCAAAAAGAAGGTACAGTCCAAGATGGTTTGGGGTTAGGTCGTCGTGGGAGCGGAGAAGGCCGGCCCGACCATGGTATAATGTTTCGCATTTTGATTTAGTAAGTGTGTTATTACGTATTACGTGCGTGTTTGTGCTACCATCTAATGGGTTTTAGCAAATATATCAATATGGCGGCGCTGTGACCTGTCAAAAAGGCTTAAAAGTGTTCAACTTTATATGCGTATAACTTTTTAACTAGTGAATACCGCGCATTAAGATTTTCATTTTATTTGTTTTCTCGCCGAAATTGATAAGATTGTATTAAAAAAAACTTGAAAAAACGAGTTCTCTAAAACGCAGTGGAACCCTAATTTATGTTAAATTTTGTAATTATAAGTCAAACTCGCGTAATTCGATCGATTTTCTTAATATGTAACCTTGAAGAAGAGCCCGCGTGAAGCTAGTTAACGGGCACGTGTCACAAGCTGATTTTTTCTTTTGCATAATCAGAGGATCGAGTAAAGAGTAATTGATTTTGATCCGACAAGCAACTGATCGATTACTGGCGGCGACTCATAAGCCACTGGAAATGTGAAGAGCGATGATCAAATGTAAACGAGACGATGAAAATCATGGTGGTGCGGGTCTTGTTCGCTTCTTTAATCTGGATTAAGAGGCACCGTTGTTATTTTTCGTGCAGACAATCCCAACGAGCCCTACATGGCGATGGAGCCTCTTTGTCCATGCGTAGCATGCGAATATAATCCTCGGGATCCTTCCCTCCTCGTCAGCGGTCTTATGTCGGGCCAGGTCTGTATCTGGGATCTCAGAATCAGCGGGAAACCCCTTCACTACTCTGATCTGCTATTCAGTCACAGGTAAGCGGTAGGAAGGTGTGTTTGTTTTACTTTTTCTGACGAAACGAATGCTGACTCGCAAATCCCTCTGCTGTACTATTTTGTAGGTACCGTAGTTTCTGAGCCTAACTATTATTTCATTCGTATTTTCTTAATCCTTGTATGGTCCTAAAAATAATTGCACACAAGATTCTTTCGTTGTACTCATTTATTTTCGTTTTACAATTCATAATAATTCGTTCAATCGTGTTTTACTCAAAATCTCACATTTCAAATACATATATATCAAATCATAACACGATCATAAAGAAATACAACATTTTGCAGGATCGTGAAATCAATGAATTTTCACCCGATGAGTATCTGGACAAATAATTTTCTGTCCAATCTAAATAATTGGAATCGTATACCATTTTTATATTAAAATTATAAAATCGATTGTCGTATTATTAATGGCTCCTTAACATTGGGTCTATAAAATAGTACAGATTCTATAACTTTACCCATATTCGATAACCGAGGCCGAGCAGCAGTAACACGTTTTGGATGATTACAGAAGTTCGTGACCGATTTTCAGAGACTTCGTGTTGCTCTTTCAAGAAAAATCACGGTGTTTTTATGAAAAATGAACCTGCCAGCTTGAAAAACGTTGGAAGCGAGTTATAACGTATGGAAAGTACAGTGAAACTGATTCAGAACCATAAAATAAGAAAGGAAGTTCATATAAACATGTGCGTGATGCGACCCTCTTTTTGAGTTACAGGTTATTTACAGGTATTGTAAAGTGATCCGAGGAATTAGTATGAACGCTACATGCAGCGAAGGAAGATCATTTTATATTTCTGATAATGCGCTGGGTAATGAAAATGCTCTAGTTTACAGTAGGGGCAACTCAAAATTATATGAACGTGTTTCATCGTTTGATTTCCCCGTACTTCCCATATGTTCTGATTCACTCGGTATAATTGATTAATAAGACTGTTATTATAAAATGCATTCGCGTGTATCTCATTTTCAAATCGAACACGAAATTTTGAAATCACCGTATCTAATGTAAGGAATAGTTGTTCAAAATAATGACCTTGCGAACATATTTCAAGGTCATTGAAATCGGCGGGGACAGTCGTTTTCTTGGTATTTACCAAAATGATTTTTTCCAAGGGCTTATACTAACGCAGTGAAATGGTTGCCATCGAAAACAAACACAGAATTCTTCTCCACTTCGTTGGACGGGTGTGCTTACTGGTGGGACACGCGATGGATTCGGCGGCCAACAGAAAAACTGATGATGGATTTGGAGAAACCGAACGAACCTAGCATGGACAGAGCGATCGGAATCTCCTGCCTGAATTTCGGACCAATGATAGGGACGAAGTTCATGTTCGGCATGGACAACGGGCTTATTGTTACCGGCTCACGAAAAGCGAAATCCAACGTCGAAAAACTGGCCGCTAGGTTCGACGCCCACTTTGGACCGGTCACCGCTGTTGATCGAAACGTATTTAACCCGGCGATATTCCTGTCTGTTGGAGATTGGAGGGCTAGGATCTGGGCGGAAGACACCAGAGAAGGAAACTTAGTCTCCACTCTGTATGTTAGTTTCCGTAGGTTATAATTTTAATACTCTTACTCATCTTAGAACCCCTTGCGAAGAACACGAATCGCATGAATTTATCACTAGGTTTCATTTAAATCATGAACAGCTGAGCTTTGCAATACAATGTTCTAACATTACAGACAGTGCCGATGGGAACAGACAAAGACATACAGTAGGATCTCGATTATCCGAACTTCCGACATCCGAATTCCTTATTATCCGTACACGTTCTAGGATCAAATAACTCAATCTAGAGCGATCCAAACGAAACACTATTTCTTGTACGCATTAATAACCTGCCACTCTAACAAAACTACTGTTCCATTATTTGAAAACTCGTGTTTCCCTGTTGAGTTCGGATAATCGACATTCTACTGTAATCTTAAAACTAGAAGTTCTAATTTAAACAGGACCTGTTCCGTCCCAAGGGAACCGTACAAAGGGTCTTTTCTTTGGACTTTATTTATGGCGGCTGCGCGACTCAAAGGCCACTTTCGAGGATTATATTATCGAGGATTTTTTGCCTCCTTAAGAGTTACGCGAACATAAATCTAGTACCGACGAAGGATATTCCCGACCGATAAGTTGCCTAGCGTGGATCTCGGAGGGACTCGGCAACCGTCGCACGCTTTCTCCAGGTTAGGCCCGCTTAGGGCAGATCAACGAGTCATCAAGAATACGCAGATTGGGGAATGCAGAGTTCGGCAGGAACCAATCAGTGCATTTCTTCTGCATGGCTATGGCTGTCACCGTATTGACACCCAAAATTGGAGGAACGCCTTCACGATATAACGAACGGTTCTCCCGAAAAATGCGACTCTCGGACTGAGAGTCTCAGTCGGTCGAAGTCAAGCTGTCAAAGAATCTAAATCACCGAAAAACTAACAAAGACACATTCGAGCGAGGCAACTAATCTCTCGAAATCGAAGACTAGTGTATTCGAAGATTTCATCTTGTCAGCTTCGCTCAACTCGATTATCATTAATCCAATCAGAATTCATAGAAGATCGTCGCCAATTCCACGCGTCTAAGGCAAGGACTGTTAAATTAGCTTTACCGAAGAATCCTCTAGTAGGTCTAGAATGAAACGCCAGTACTCAATAAATTTACATATCGAAATTATCATTGAACCGGCTACTCGATATTAGTTTGGCGGGAAGTAAATCGTCGATATTGGAGTCGATGCGTTTTAAGATATACGAACTTACTTGGATTCGCATCATCCACGTGTCGCTCATAAATTTCGCATCGAACAGGACGTATGAAATATCAAAATAAATATTTTTCTACAACAGGAATAGATAATATGGTGATCAACATTAAGAGAATTCTCAATCATAGCTACATATACCAAGTACCATTTAATGAAGAGTGCTATAGCAATATTAAATAATTATTATAGTTATATTGATATTACAAATACGTTATTCATTTGTAATATTTGTGTAAATATTTTACAGCTCAAAAATCGTTTGCGTTCCTCTCATGGAAGCTTATTTAGTAAACGTTCTTAAACAATTGTTTTCATCGTGTGTTTATTAGACAGATTTGAAAATATGTGCTCAATGAAAATACTTTTTAAAAAAGTCCCTGGGATAACATGTTTGCTTCGATCTCTGTTATTAAGGGGACACGACTGTTTTAGAATTTCAAAATAATACATTTTTTTAAGATTACGGAGGAAATTCAGTGTAGAAATTCGGAAAATTGATGACGTTATGGACTTTTCAACTATTTATGACCCCTGACAAAGCGTATTCGATTACACCAACTGAACGTTTCCATTAGCAATGAAGGCAAATAGAACGATAAAAGTTCAGATACATAAATACAAATAATATAAAAACGAATACGTTTATAGAGTATAGGTTGAGAAAATTTGACGCCAATTCGAGAACGTATTCGATCATCTTTAAACATTTAGGAATTATGTTTGACAATTTCTATTGCCACCTTTATTCTCCAAGACATTAAACTACGTTCGAGCAATTTATTATACCATTAACAATGTTTTATGAGAATAAGACCTGTTTAAAAGATTTTTTTTAAACATATTCTTAAAAAAAATTGAAATATCACCTATTCTTCGGTTGCAATTTGTTTACTATACATACAATTAATATTTTCATTGTTAATATGTGCGCAAACAAATTCTTCAACAATCATATTTACAATTTTTACCGAATGTTTTCTCCCAGGGTATTAAAATTTTTTTTTCTAATTTCCCATGTAACGCTTCTAAGTGTTCCGTAAGGTAATTAAATAGAAAAATTTCTTTAAATGTAAGGCAAGCAGATGCAAATATTTGAAACAATAATATTTTCTTTACACAACTTTGGGGCAGATTGTACTATTAATTCTTACTCTACAGATTTAAATTCAAGCTTTATCGTCATCTGTTTGTCCTTAGCTCCATTATTAATTACCCAAATGACTATTGGTCCAATGCCGAAATTAATTCTGGAATGAAAAGTTGCGTCACTTTCGGTTCAAACGAAAATGATCCATAGGTAGATGGATTCCGGGGGATTTTAGGCGACTCACCGCTGACAGGGTGGATCCGGTGACCTATATTCTTTCAAAGTGTCATATTGGTTGTCAGCGGTCGCCTAGTAGAGTTAAATATTTAGAGTAAATCTGGTTGGCCCCTAGCCGATAGGATGGGTAAAACTGACCCATATTGTTCTTTCGAATCACAATATTGGTTATTAGTAATCGAGTGTCTCGTGCAAATATTTAAAGAAAGTCTGCCGCATCATCGACTGGAGTGATAGGCTGCGATCAAACTATACATACTGTTGTTTGAAAGGGTCATATTTGGTCGGCCTCGTCAATCGGCAATCCAAATCCTTGTGTACTCTACCTTTTACCTGCTGTTGAACTTCGCGGAAACGCGCGAACGCAGGACTGTAATCTTCTGAATTAATTTCGGATTTCCATGTTCGAGCTTCTAACATCGATTCGTTGTGGCATACTAAAGTTCATATTACTATTCTTATAATAAAAGTCATATTACTGTACTTTTACTAAACGTACATTTTATTCGATTGTTTCCGATGGCAAATTTTATTCAATTAGTATCACCCTTTTCAAGATGATCATGATATTTTATTAAGTATAAATATTTGAGTTCTCGACACATTAGGTATTAAGTTATAAATGTTATGATTTAAAGTTGCTGTTTAAATACATACTATATTATTCAAAATAGTTTTAATCTTGAAAATATTATTCGCTGCTACGTAAGACTTTCATGAGATTTGAGGAAATAGTGTTCGTGTTCATGATGTTTGATAGGTTGCAGACTATACTATATTTCACACGACATTCTAAAAATCAAGGTTTATTGATTTTAGCGGTAGAGGGAATTTCCCTAGTGCCGGACACTTAAGGTTCTTCTAAAATAAATAACAAAATATGTTACTTTGTCTGGTTCATTCTGTGTTATTTATATATTAACAATACTGCAAATAAAAATAAAATGAAAAATAATCGAAATCTCTGTTGTAATGAACTTAAATTAAAATTATACCGTATACATATATGTGCATATACAGGGTGGCATGTAACGTGTAATACCTCAAATCTCTCCGTTGATTTTAAAGATACATTAAATGTCTCGAGGACAAAGTTGAATAGTTTAATAAGGCTCGCAAGATGCAATAAAAATTGTTGCTTTTATGTAATTTTTTAGAGATTTCAAGGTCAACTAGTTATTATAATGGCACCACCATTTTTTATACACCCACGATGATAGTTACACCATTAAGAGTTCAAATTACTCAAGGTTATTCAAGGTCACAGACTGGGGAACCGTACAGGATTCAAAATATCAAAGCAGAATACCAGCTTTTCATACATGCTCGAAATGAGAAATGATGGCCGTTTACGTCGATACGTTTTTTTAAACGGGCACTGAAGGAATGTTGAACTGTGACAAGTATATTCGAGGTGATATTCATACATGCTGCGCTGAAACGTCTATGCATATCTTCAACCGTTGGAGGAGCAATTATGTATACGCTATCTTTTAGCACACCCCACAAAAAAAAACAAAATCATTTTAAATCTTCTGCGCTTTCTCCGTCTATGACCATGAGTGGCCTTCAGTAATTATGGTCATTGAATTCCTTATAAAAGAGACTATCATCGTGGGTGCTTAAAAAGGGTGGTTCGATTTATAAAAATAAAGGTGAC
Organism: Sphecodes monilicornis; assembly: GCA_913789915.3. Lineage (NCBI taxonomy): Eukaryota > Metazoa > Arthropoda > Insecta > Hymenoptera > Halictidae > Sphecodes > Sphecodes monilicornis. The sequence goes on along the minus strand of OU565294.1, from coordinate 24,907,098 downwards.
CTTGATATCTCAACAAAAAAATGACATAAATACAATAATTACTATGGCATCGTGCGAGCCCTATTAAACTTATTAACCCTCGAGATATTTAATGTATCTTTAAAAACATCAAAGATATATGAGGACAAACGCGAGTTGACTCACCCTGTATATGATTCTAAGAAATCATGGCGTGTTCCCAGACACAGTAAAAATTACTAATAAAGTTAAGTAATAAAAATTTGCAACAATCGCGGAATAACGTCACAAGCCTGGTAAGCTCATTTTGCGGAGCTTGAATATTGAATCCAATCTTCTTTACTATTTTTCCAACAAATTGCATACATTGTTCTTTGGCTCGTCAATTTTGGTACTAGTATTCTCTGAAGTTCATTTTAAAAATTTTTCATTTAACCTTTTTTCTTACCTTTCATGTTGCTTGGGCATATTTTTTAATCGCCGAATGCGAAATCATAAATAATAGTGCAAAAAGGAACAGTCAAGACTGAGATTTATACTGTTTGGCAATAGGAGAGATTGTTCTGTCCGGTACTAGGGGACAGAGAGCCCATCAAAGAAAACTCTTTTGATTAAAACCGATATACTCTATGCATAATATAGAAGAATAATAGAAAAAATGCTTGTTAAAAGATATAATAACTAAACTCACGCATCTTCGGACGAGAAAAATTAATAGATATAGCAGTTTATAACTTGCATGATGCACCGGATTCTTATCAGCCGCAACAATCGACTGATCTCCTTACCTGTGAACACAAAACAGGAACGTGATAAAACATGATTATGGCTTGTTCTTGGCCCTCTACAATTTACGCGGTACAACAGCGCGATAAAGTTTTAAATGTAGTAAAGATATGACTGTTATCCGGCGTTAAGTGCCGTTCGGTACTAAGGTAACTCCCTCTATAAATTCTGCATTGCAACAGAAATGAAAAATGTCTACTTAACTCTTAAAAGAAATATTTGTACTGTTCATCATAATACCCTATGTATTGCTAGATTCATGTGAAGGCATCGTGCTTTTTTAACAATTTAAAAAAGTAAATTTAGGAATTTTATCTGATAAAAATAATGGATATATTTTCAAAAGAATATCTTAGATAACACTGTCCAACAAATTTCAACTTTTTTTATGTTTCCTAATAACTGTCGGATGGTTCTTATAGAGTTTTTTGCGCTGATTCCGAATCTGCCCTTACTTTTTCGCCTACGCGCACAGTTTTTGAGAAACATGAGTTTGAAAAAAAAACTCATTATCACATTCTATGCTATTCTTGAAACCATACAACTTTCGTTTCATCCGTTCTTTCATAGAAAAAATAGTTGACATGTAATTTAGGTGATGCACTCGTATGAACCACCCAGTATATGTATTTACAAAATTAGTCGTTGCATACCCGTAAGAAAATAATTGATGTTAACGCCACATTTCACGAAACATCGTACCACCGTCAGGTACATGAACGATAATCCAACAACTGGATGCTGGGACAAGATAAGAAACTCGGTTTTTTACGTAGCAACGGATGCTGGAACTCTAGTCGCCTGGGACCTTCTTCAGAAACTGCAAAAGCCAATTTTCAAGTTGCAATTGTGCAATGCGAAGATCACAGTGGTAACGCCCTACGAAGAAGGGACGTACCTAGCCGTCGGCAACTACGACGGAACCTCGTACCTTGTCGAATCAACAGAATTTCTGCAGCATTTCGACAGGAAGGATCGGGCAGCATTGTCAGAGGTAGATGACCGTAAAATGAATGTCCGCCTCTGTTTTTACCCATAAATTTTGAAGCTTCCGGACTACGAGCACTTTTTCTTGTAGCTGCATACAAAGCTTCTCTGCTCTGCGCAACTGCAGTTTGGGAAGATAAATAATTCACTCCGTGTTTAAAATTAGTTAACGACTACAGGACTGCGAAAGTGTAATCGCTTACAGCACCATTTAACCAAAATAGCTACGGTAGATCAATGAATCTAAGCGAAATTTAACAATAAACATTTACTTGTTATTACTACACTATAGAAGCTTACGATAATTTATAGTGGAACAAATGGTATACAGTGCATACAGTTATACGGTGTGAATAGTAATCATTAAAAAGTTTCAACTCAAATACAACAATTCTAATTGTTATTGGGTTAATATTACTGGAATATTTTTCATTGTTATCATATTCTAATGGGTTCGCGTTCTTTAGAATATGTTTAAATTTCCCTGTCATAAACGTAAATTTATCAGCCTAATATGATTTTAAAAAGCTAAAGGATCACGAGATTTTCTTGAAAGTGAACTGAGCTTAACAGTGCATGACAGAAATCATAATACTTATCCTCGCATCGGAATTCTTTAACGAAATTGAGAATGAATCGCTTCGATTTGGTCTAGATAATTAATTGTTCATTGTTAATTGGAGAGCTGTATTTAGTTTGACTTTATATAATAGTACAGAGTTGCCCACTTTCTTTCCCATGTAATGAAGTTACAAGAAAATAAATTATTTTCGTTAAATCAAGCGATGAAAATGCGAATTCTAGTAAATCTCTGATGGATTGTAGGGTCACTTTATCAGCAAGAACGAAGATTTCTAAAAATATTGTCTTGGTCCTTATCGCAGTATCTGGAAAGATGCTCGAAGTTAACGAAGGCAGTGGACGTGCGGCTGAGGGAGATTAAATTAATGCAAAAACTTACGGCTGAAGAGGAAGAGGCAGCGGCATTGCGCACCGCGTCTACTACCAAGGCCAAAGGCAGTAAGAAAGCGAGCAAGAAGGAGAAAGACAAAATCTCGAAACAGGGTAAAGAATCGAAGAAAAAAGTTAAAGACGATGTAACAACGGCTCAGCTAGCGGAGGCAGAAAATAAGTACTACGAGCTTGTAGGACAGGTATCGATATCATTCAATATTTACATTCTACATCAAACATTTTATGTTGCGATAAAAATCTATGATGATTCGGTAAGTTATACGATAATATTTTACCGTTCCGTTAATTTCTAAGAAGCTCGTAATTAAACTGCTGATTTTGAAGCGTTTATAGCTTGTAAGAATTTGTAAAATACAAGGAAAAGTGTACATTAATGAAAATTAATAGCTTCACTGTTTCGTCGATTCATAAGAAGCTTTAGACTGCATATCTTGATTTTTTTATGCATTTATAACGCGTAAGTCGAAATTAATACTTTTCGTATTTTGTTTCTTACGACTTTGCCACAATGAATCTCCTTGTCAGCAAAATAAATCTTTCCCCAATTGTGGATTTTCACCAACTAATGTTAGAAAATGGATAGTCGCATAAAAATCCACAATCTACACAGAATTACTCGAACGATAGAGACCTCATGATGTATCCCATTTTTTAAAAACAAATACAAACTAACTTGACTAATATTTTAGCATGGATCACTTTATTCAAACTCTCCATTTACGGTTCGATTGTTCCAAACGGACGTAGCCTAAATTTTAGTTTTTGATTTTTCATTTGATCAAATTTCAATGGAACATTACATCATCGAATAAAGCACCAAAGAAATTACACACCACAGAAAATGAGGCACCGATAGAAACGTTAATACCATTCGACGAATTTCAACAATTTTATGCAGCAATATTCAACGGAACAGATGGATTAATTGATAAATGCTATTTACCGCGTTGATTGCAGAATCAAAGTATCTGAATATGTTATGAAATCGGAAAAATTTATTCCACGAAACGCAGTTTGAAAAAGCAGAATTTATCACAGTTATTTACACACTCTTTTCAACGTTCATCTCGTATGTCAGAAATGTAAATGAAATAAAAGTTAATATTTTAGCTTGGACAGAAAATAATTGTATGTATTCTATATATTGCTAGCGCAGCATAATCGTTTGTAGCTCGTAGCAATATTAATCTATTTATATAAAATTATCAGCATGCAGGCCCAAATAAGAAAATGTGTAAAAATGAACCGTTACTATTTTTTTTACAACTAAATGCAATTTTTCTAAAAGTTTAATCACGCGTCAATGTATCAAACTAATAACCGTTTAGATTCAGAGAAAAACTGAACTAATTTGGTGTATTTATAAAACAGTTATTCTGATTTAAATTGTGTGATCAATTACGAGAGTCACTGCATTATAATTTCATTCTTCCAACATTACTGTCGTTCTCTCACTCACGAAACACATCAAATCCACAGTTTAGTTATTAGATGCCTCTGTTGGTTTTTAGGATTTTTTTTTGTAAAAAAGACACGTTTATTTTAGAAAAAAAGTTAAAGTGCATGTTATTTAAAATATTTTCCATTACCAACTACTTCTCTTTCTGTTTTATTTGCTTGACCTCTGCGTTCTTTGTCTTTCGAATCAAAGTCCTTCGCCACTTTTGAATCGCCGACACCAATAATAGTGTTTTAAGCGATGGTACGAACTCGGAATAAGTTTCTAAGATAAATAGGTAAGCTTCGGCAGTTATTTTGTCGAGTCAAAGCAGTAAAGTCTCAAATCATGAAAATGCTGCTTGTTGCATTCTATCTACAATTGTAATGAAAAGTAAGATTATGTTTACAAATGCAAACGGCATAGATGGAAAACCTTTTATAAGTCTAAAGCTTCGAAATGATGCTCAAATTTGTCAAGTAACTCAAGTAGATTTGTAATTATTTGTAAGGATCCCCAAGAGCGAACTAGAATACCTAATATTTGTGTTGTTGCTATAGCCGTGGACGGTTAATTTACACGAGTCAGCCTCACCTTTCTCTCGACACGCACGATCAGCTCGGTAAAGTTACCCCAGTAGACAAGGATAGAGAACGAATACAATGTATGCAAAGCCACGACTAAAAAAAGTAATCATGGAATAAAGGATATTTGATTTTCAGTAATTGTTGAGGTACCTTTTATAATTGCAGCACCGATGGATGCTTCAGGTTCTTCCGATTAAAATGAGTCCAAACACGAAGTAAATCGCACTAATTTTACCAATTTAATATGGAGCAATCTACATTTTAATTATGTATGTCAGGATACCGAGCAACTGATCGCTCACGAGCTGTCGACGCCCGTCCCTAGTGCGCTCCAATTCGCACGAGCGTTGACAGCTCGTGAGAAATCAGTTGCCCAGGCCTGACTGCAATCGATAAAAATAGTCCGATTTATATTATTTTCGATGTATTTTAATCGGTAGAATCTCAGCTATCCGTTAGCACTGCAATTGCCAAGGTAAGACAACAATTACTGAAAATGGAAGTTTCGTTCATTGCATGTTAATTTTTTCCAGTTGTGATCTCCCTTCGAAATGCCGAGTCACGACTGTCGAAGCTTCGTGTACCGCGTCTATCTCGTTTCCGCTCATTATACCGATTCTCTCGCTTTGTCTAGACGTGCTCGTGTCTTGGGAAAAAAAAGATGACCTGCTTGCAAGAATTTAACTGCTGGCTCTTGAACCGATGTAAATTGAATCGTGCACTACTGTAATTATAAGCTAACGAAATGAATTATGATTGTGCAAGGAATTGCTGAAGTACGCGAACGTGAGCGATCCGGACCTACGTCCGATTGGTCCGATCATGGCCGGAGGGAAGAAACAGGATCGCAAAGGTAAGACACGGGACAAGGAGGACAAGGAGGCGAAGAAGAAGGGTGCTAGGGGAATTTCAGAGGCGGCTTTGAGGAGAAGAACGTTAATGTCGCGGATGAAAGTGTCCAAAAAATCGAGTGCGCCCACTTACTCCGTCGAGAGGGTGGTATCGTCGATTGTGTCCCAGGTCCCGAAAGAGACGGAGCGATCAGAGAGGAAGAAGAAGAAGCAGAACGTCAAGTTCCGGTTGCCGGTGCCGTGCAAAAAAGAAATTTGCAAACCAAAGGTCTGTTGCTTCAGACGCAAGATAGGATCAAGTGGGAAGAAGAAGAAGAAGAAGTCGAAGACAAGCTTGACCCCGTTGAAGCTGATGAATGAGTCCACGGGATCGACGTCGATAAAGCGCCTCCGCGGGTCGAGGAGTCGTTCCCTGAAAGCACTTATTCGCTGGAAAATGCTGGATCTGCCCGAGGAGCTGATCCAGGAAGTCGAGAGGGCCAAGAGAGAGATGAGAGAATTCACACCATCCAGAAGAGTCTGCCGGAGGAAACGTACGACTGAGACTGTGCAAGAGGAAAAGCGGTGAGAATGTGGACAAAGTTCATCTGATTCGCGCGAACCCGGCTAACCGATAAACTAGCCTGTTCTGGCCCGGTTTATGGTGACTAGGAAATTTGTTTTCGGGCTTGTTGTAGTTGTTGTTGCGTGCATAGATTTTGTTCTATGGTGGGGCAGGGCAGGTTGCGACCGAAATAATGGCTAGACCGATGGCGATCGCAAAAGTTTCCAGTTTCGGCGAGTGGCTGGTAGAAAATGATGCGAGACTGAGAAAGCAATTTTAACTCTTTTACGTTCTTGGAACAGCTCTCGATACGATCATACTTTTACTTTTTTAATGTGCACAAGGATATTGGCACATACATGTCTGTGATACAAGTTTTGATAGTCATTTGTATGTTTGCATAAAGTGTGTAAAGTGTATATACAAACAAAGCTAATTTCTATTTATAATCATTATGTTTATAATTTTTAATTATGCGTTTATATTTCAAAACACTCGATTTTAACAATATATTGTGTAATTTTCCTACGTAAACGAATCCTCATTTTTTTCAAATACAACTTATTTTCAGCATTATTATAAATGCATAGTTTAACATAGGATTGCAATAAGGTTTATTTGTTTAATATTTTAATAAAAGATTTAAAAAATAATCAGCAGATACGATGTTTTAACAATTTCTCATGCTCGAAGGATGAAAATACTCCATCAGATTGGAACAAAAACTATATTTAATTACTTATCTCTACAACTATTAATTGTAGACAAAACTTGAAATTTATATCGTTGAAGAAACAGAATTTTCTTATGAACTCTGCCTATATGTATACATCAAGGTGGACCGTATTTTTTGACCAACGATTTTTTTCACCTCATCCTCCAGGATTGTTGCTTTAGGTGAGAAAAAAATGTGTACAAAGTTTGAGATCGATCGGATAAAAGGATCAGGTGGCGCATTTGAATTGAAAATATTGAAAATTTTGGAATTCACCTTAACTATAGAACATGGCATATAGTTGGATTTGTCTTATTTTCTAAATACGAATATGGAAAAATTATATGACCTTTAAATAAAAATAACGATGACCTTGAAATTTCGAAAATATGATTTGCAAAAAAATTTTTTATTTTGCAATTATATTTACCTTATTGAACAGGGCAATTTTCTCCTCAGACCTTTTTCCGTATAATCACGAATAACAGAGATATTTGAATAACTACATTAAAATGTAGCATATTTTGACTAATAGTAGAACACGTATGTATTATCCTCAGATATCGAGAGCACGTTAATTTGTTTGAATAGTACCACCATTTTTTGAACACCCACGCTGATAGTTCCTTTCATTAGGAATTCAGTGACTATAATTACTTAAGATCATTCAAGGTCACAGACAGAGGAAACGTATAAGATTTAAAATACGAGAGCAGAGCACCTGTATTTCATAAATGTTTAAAATGATGGCCGTTTACGTCGATACATATTTGTAAACGGGCCCTGAAGAAACGTTGAACTCTGAGAAGTACATTCGAGGTGGTGTTCGTACATGCTGTGGTGATAAAATATTCATGTATACGCTATCTTTTAGCATTCCCTACAAGAAAATCTTCTTAAATCTTCTACGCATTCTCTGTCTGTGACTTTGAATGACCTTCAGTAATTATAGTCACTGAATTCGTAATAAAAAGGACTACCATCGTGGGTGTCAAAAAAAGGGTGGCTCTATTAAAAAAAAAATGAAGGCGCCCTTGATATCTCTACAAAAATGACATGAAAACAATGTTTTTCTTATGGCATCGTGCGAGGCCTGTTAAACAAATTAACATCGTCATCGAGACATTTAATGTATCTTTAAAAACGACAAAGATATTTGAGGTACAAACGTTATATAGGTGACTCAACCTGTATATAGGGTGTTACGTTTAACTCGAACACCTAAATTATTCCCCTACTATTAAAAGTAAGAAAAAATAACTAAATAAGATGTACATGGTTTTAAGGCGTGCATCAGATGGTAATAAAAAAAAAACTTGCGGACGGCCAGCATTTTGAGCAACTAATAAAATAAGGTGATACTACCCTTTTCGTTTCATCACTTTTGTATTCTTCAAACGGAAACTGATTATTTCGCCTTCAAGGTCACTTCAAGGTCGTTGAACTCATCTCGACGTCGAAATAATTTAGGTGTTCGAGTTAAAATTAACACCTCGTATAAGAGACCAACCTGAAACAGTAGAAATTGACTTTCGCACTTACATTTTCTCCCACCTAGAAAAACACAGGTAAATATCGGCAAATTCAAACATAAAGCATTCGTGGAACGCTTTATACAGAAAAGAGTTTCACTATAACCCACATTGCTTCAATTTTCCATTGAAAACAGGAAAAGCAGCGAGAGCGAGCGATCGCGAAAAACGATCGATTCCGAGGACAAGCGGGAGGATGAGGAGGAAGACTCTTCGGTGGATGAAGAGGACAGCACGGAGGAACCGTCGCCGATTAGAAAAGGACGAAAAACAAGAGTCGGTCCGGACCCGTGCACCCTTCCGAAAGCGAAGAGCATCTCGAAGGAGTTCTCGGCGATGATCGGTGTCCCGATGCCGACATCGATCGAGGAAACGGTCGAGGAAGGGAAGGTTCACATGAGAGAGCTGGAAGCTATTCAAGCTAGAATTTATCCACGAATTTCGGAGTTTCACACGATCGAGTGACGCTCGTACGACGCCGTTCGACGGAGTTTCTGCAGCGTTGCATCCGATCGAAACCGAACAACTAGTCGGCGGGTCCAAACATTTTCTACGGTGCCCTGCTTTCGGTAATGAGCGCAATTCCGGGGAACAGTGTCACGAGACGCGCATCGATGAATCAAATTATAACATACCTTCAAAATTATCGGAATAAAAACTTAATGTTGCTTTTATACGAAATGGAATCATTTACACGAACAGATCAAATCTATCTATATCCAGCATGAGTATCCAAAATCCTCAGAAAGTAAACGAAAAATGCCAAGACATTTCTAAATTGAATAAAAATAATAGAATTTCACTTGGAACAAATTAAAAGACACTGTTGCTGAAAATAGTACCCTGGCCGATATAAATAAATACAACTGTTAAAAATGTTTATCGCTCGTAATCTGTTTATAAGAACTTCAGCGTCTATCGCTTGTTCAGTAGCCACAGTCCAAAGATTACGACTAAAAAACTTCTACATCTGCTAAAAAATATGTATATTACTGTCCCAGTAGTGGTGGTTATTCCAGTTGTTTTTAAATCTTTTGCTAATATACCAAACTAGTAAACCCTTCTTCGGATTGTACTACCTCGATTATTCGATGAGGCAGACTTTTATTTAATTTTGTTATGTAATTCTAGACGATATAATTAAAGAGAATTATTTAAAATGTGTACTACTCGTAATAGCAAACTCTTCATTAATTCTCATTGTCTCAAAATAGTTATAAGAAGTACTATACCATATGTTATAGGACATACTAACTCACTGTTTCTTCGTAACTAAAAAGTATTTGCCACTAAAAATCATAATTGTTACTGAAATTAATTAGAAAATAAAGTCAGAATTATGTTATTGGATTAACTGAAGAAATTTTATATTTCAGCTTGAAAATGTAGATGTAATTCATACGCAATTATCCGTGAAGTATAATGCTTCAAATAAGGTATAAAATGTTATTATTGATCAGATTTTATGAAACAAAAATTGTAGATCTTGCAAATACATTCCTAAAGGGATCATTCAAGCTTTTGTAACGATTGCAGAATATTTTTGAACTGAAAATATGGATTTTAGATAGTTCGGTATATTTTTAAGACGTAAATATCACAGAAAATGCGTGAAATAAACTCGGTAAAGTAATACACGAAGGTGATACATAGCCAAATAAATCCATTATTATACAAGACAAAAGCCTGCTCATCGAATAATTGAGGTAATACAAGATAAACCAACGTTTACCCATTCCTGATATTAAACATGTAAAGCACTTCAGTTTAGTTATGTCGTCCAAAATGCCATTTTCTCGTTAGTGTATCTAGATGCCATTTTGTTGAAGTGAACTGCATTCTTCATTCCCTTTCGTTTCACACTAAACCTACCACAGTCAGCCCAATTTTGTATTTTACAATTGTTGAAATTATCCTATGTTTCATTATTCGATCGCATGCTATACTAAAAACTTTTCAAAATCTAAATAAAATCAATCTTCTCAATCCTGCTCTGTAGGTTTAACATGAAATTGATTATTTGTTGCATTATCCGTTTAATTTGTGACAATGTTGGTTGCAAATAAATAGCGCTATTTAATATACATATAAGATGAATCCTTTACCCCGATAATTTCCGTGTTATCTTATAATTTCGTTCACCAGCGAAGCGTCGAGTCTCGGACTTTAGATTTAATTCAATTGTCAGTCGTAGTTTTAATAGTGTACAATTTGGTTCAATTGTTGCGCAGTTAGTCCAGTTACACGGACCACGGTCTAGTTAATAAACGATGCAGTTGGGATTGCGTTTCTTGAGTCCAGTTCGCGGGACGGGGTGGAAAGACGCCAAGTTGCGCCGGCATTTTCTCGTTAAACTGTATACAACCTTGCGTACCGGTTCCCCGAGGATCCAAATTAAATTTTTCCCGTCGCGATTTTCTCTCTCTTGTCCCAAACACCGGATCGTAGAGAAGCGCGAGAATGTTTTTTCTTGCATTCAAATATCTTGGAATTGTGGTTTTCGGGGATGGCTTGCGGGAGTATTGAGAAGCTTTCAAGAGTATTGCTGAAGAATATGGAATGTTTTACCCGTACGAATAGTTGCGTTCTCTTGGAAGTTTCTTTCAAAGCATTGATATTGTATACGATGTGGTATATTTATGACTCCAAAGAGATGGTTACACACGCAAAGAACATACCTTGAAAGACATGGTTGAGTTTTGTAAAGATATCCGGATTCCTTGTGGTGCGGAAGTTGTATTACGCGAATGTTTGTGTTGGTATTCGAATGGATGAATGCTTTGTTAAACTTTGTTGGAACCGTTGTTGTTACGATGATTTATAGCATATTAAGTCTGAAGTATCTAATATGTAAGATATACTAAGAGTTTTAATCTTCTATAAGTTTTATATTAAATAGCGTTATTATAAAGTTTTCGTAAGACTCTTCCGTTCACAAATGAGAATAATACATAACTTACGATTTCATTTAATTTATATTATTGCGATAAAACACAAATTTTCGAAATTTGTGTACCATTGTGATGTGAATTTTGAATGTTTATGTACGAAACGCAATAAAGTAGGAACGTTTCATTGAATTTTCATTCGTGGCACCATCCGACTACGATACAAGAAATATTGGAATTCACGATCATGCAAAATTGCAAAAAATGTACAATCTTGTATTTAAAAAAAATCTAGGAACAGCTAAGGTTTATTTGTTAAAGCAGTTAAAAAATAATATATTAATAACGCAGACTAAAGGTTAACATTTATTTTACGAGTATTTGTTGAAGCCGCAGAGACTATGATAAAGCAACAGAACGTTTCCAGAACCACAGTATGATAAATCAGAGTAGGAAGGGCTTACAATCAGGGGCAGCGGTGCAAGAAGGCATTTCCTGAAGTCGTTTGCCGACAATGTCCAGACGAACTTCCGGGAGTCTAAGCTAACATTCAACCAGAGAGACGAGATATTCGCGTAGCAATAGTTTTTTTTTCTGTAGAAATAGAAATTTACTAGTTGTATGAACCGAAAGAGGAAATTAAAAATTTGTGTAGATTTCAACGTTATAATTTTGTTAAACTCTGATAGATAAACTGTGTATCTGTCTGCAAAATAAAAGCTTTCTATTTCAGTTGCAATCGACTGAAGAACAAAACTTAGTTCCTTCTTTCGTCAATTTGACAAGTTGAAAATTATTGAACAATGTTTTAAAATTCTTCTAATGTTTTCAGTGTCTTGTAATTCTCCTACCCATTGCTGTCATAAATGCATAAAATTCGCAATCTAGTTATAAAAAAGATAAATGTTTGCTTATACTGCAATAAAATACTTATAAAATATTTGCTAAGAATCCAATATTTCAGAAAATTTATATACATTTTTAAAGTTGAAAAAAACTCCAGGAACACTGACTTCTGACTCTAAGGTGTTGCGAACAAATATATTCTGAATAATGTAACAAACTAAAGTTTCATCATCCATGGAGCTTCCTGGAAGATTGCAGCAAACGCGAGGTACTAATCCCGTCAAAAGGTCAATCTGGGACCACAATAATTCCCTATAATAGTGCAAACAGCATTTTCTACTATAAAAATATACGTATAATATTATTAGATACCGAAAAATGTTCGTACAATTTTCATCCTAGAAGTTAATTGAAGTCGATAATTCGTGTATGCGATGCGCGAAGTTGGTATCGCCAAAAAGTTACATTTATGTCAGTGATATGCATGATGTGCATATTTCAATTGCTTCAACAGTCTGTTACTTACACGAGGTTAAAGATTGATAGCGAAAAGTTGAAAACTCATGCTTTCTCATTTTACGAGTTTACAATTGGAAATACATCGGCAAGACAACTTTCATGTCAGTCTCTTCACAGTCCTGGACTGTTACTTTGTAATTACCATTTATTTTTGTCCGTGTCAACTTCATTGTAAATAACAACTTTCAAGAATGGTGCTTCAAAACGGCAATTAACTTATTTCTAGCGAGTAGAACTTGAGATTTTTGCGATGAAGAGGTATAATAAGCTTGTAGAACGGTGAAAAAAAGGTCATCCGCGTCAATGGTGACGATCTAACAATTGTGACATCGTTAGATAAAACTGCATTTTAAAGACGAGTGAATGAATTTTGATTTAAGAATTTGCAAGAACTTTTTTCGGCATCTAATATAACTATACATGGAATTTCAATGGTCGTATTTCAGTTAAGTTATACACAAATTTTATTCATATAAGTTCTCTTTTGAAAAGAAGAAAACAGTCTTTTCAGTTGAAAACTTCATTTAAAATCATTAACTATTAATATTATGATTTTCATACTATTAGATTTTAATCGAAAGAATTTTATTGTACAAATTCTATAATATCTGACCAATGAGAACACTTTTCGAAGAAGCTCCTAAAAATAAGCTTCATAAAATTGCCACGCTTACAGATAAGTTAAGTTTTAAAAGTACACCATAACTGTTTATGTAGAGTACTGAAAATATGACCGTTCGTCAAACGACCATTTCGCAAAAAATCGTCAAGATCGAAGTGGGACGATTGGAGAGTTGTTTCGTACTAGAGTTAGCCTCCATCGAAAGGGTTGAAATCACACACTGTACGCGAAACAAATATTTTCGTCGACGTTAGAGCAGGAAACGGCACGGCGCAGCTTCGGAAGAACACTCGACCCTATACGGGACGACAAATCCACTTTGGTCCACGTTATTCTATCGGAAGAAGGAGCCCGGGATCCGCTAAGCTCATCAGTGGACTGCTCGGAACAAGCTCGGTTTCCCTTCGAGCTTGAACAAACTGTTTTCCTCGGAAAAGCGGTCCTCCAGCTCTTCGAGCGGAGTTCCGTTGCGCGAACTCGTGCGCGATTAAATTCAAAGAGAATTGCCCGGCGAGACAGTTTCTCTCGTGCGCTGCTAGAAAGAGGAGTTTCGTCGTCGCACAGGCACGAGGAAAATTTCGAATTACGAGCGAGGGAACGCGAAGGGAACCAGAGGAATCAACGGCGCCAAGAATTCCGTGAAAGGGCACGAAAAGAAACGCGAACACGGACGAAAGTCGAATAAAATACGCGACTCGCGAGCCGTCTGGCGGAAATCCAAATTCCGCGACGGATTCGTGCCCGTTCCACGGCGCGGCGTGTCATTTTAATCGGTAATTTCGCGACCCCGCGCCGCGATTCGATGGCGCAATTTACTCGGCGCTGTAAGCGGGATGACTTGAAAAATCGATTTCCAAAAACAACGTATAAGCCTATTTGAAAAGAGATGCGCAACTGCATGTTGCAAAGTCAATGGGATCGCCTTGGTCACTCATCGGTAGACTGCGGATTTTGTGCAATTATGACAAAAATGAGTACGAAATACATGCAACGGTAAAAACATTAGAAGAATCTAAAGGCATTATTATATTATCATCAACCTGTTGAACCTATTAAGGAAGGAAATTTATTTCCACTTTACTTCAGTTTGTTGCAATCGACGTAGAAACTTTTTATTTTACGTAAAGATCCACACTTCCACAGTCTACCCATCGGTAAACTGCAGATTTTTAAACAAAAATACAGTTTATATTTTTAATAGTTTTGTGTTTCACCTATTCATTTTTGCCATAAATGCATAAAATTTGCATTCTACTGAAATCCCACAAAATCAAATTAATTTAGTCACTGTCATCAAAATTGTAAAGTTAAAGTTTATCACACTGATTACTTCTTGGATCTTTTCAGAACCTACGAACGCTAATCAAATTCGGTATCAGCAAAGATATTATAAGAACAAAATTAATTTTTAAAGGTAAATAAAGATTTCTATTATTCATACATGACTGAGGTGGCAGTCGACGTGTTAAAGAAAAATAATAAAATAGTGATTCCAAATTGTGTGGCTCGGTTTATCAATATTTAGAAGATATTAGTAAAAATGATTGAAATTTTTGTATGTGTTACGGAACAATGTTCTATTTATATCAAATATTATAAGAAAATCTTAAAGATTTTCAATCTATGGACGTGGTTATCAATTGAATTAGAATAAACTGAAAATGATAATAGATAAACTAGTAGCAATGTCTACAATATTTTGAAATCGAGTTTTTAAAATTGGAAACTGTAAGACAGCATATAGAAAAGAAACTTGGACAAAGTAAACTAAAGAAAACAAAAGTTGTTTGAAATGCCCTGGTAAATAGGGAGCATGTTGAAGAAGAAATTGTGACTACTCTGGTTTCTGTAAGGTATTTAATTTAAATAAAGCTATTTGCAGTTGCTTAATAATTCTTAAAAATTCGAAGTAAACAATGGAAGCTTTTGTTTGTAAAATTATTGTTGGTAAACATAATAATTTTTTTTCGATAGATTATCGTTTAAAAGAAAATCATTAACATCCTTTCCAATGAAGCGCAACCACTAAAATGCTTAAGAAAAGCTTTCGGTAGCCAAAATATTGATCGTTAAGCTTAGGAATCAGCCTATTAAATAATGGCCGGTAGAAAACGTGTCAACGAGACTGGTTCCCATCAGATTTTTAGTTTGAAAATCATATGCTGTCAATATCTCGTCACAATTGTCATTTTTGATATTTTTGGACCGCTTTTTTGCCAAATCGATTAGCTCCGTGAAATTAAAAGTAGAGAAAGTTGATGAAATTGTACGCGTTAATTTTTAAAATCTTTTTCTATTTTTATCATTCTATGGTATTAAGACTAATAGCTAGAAATCTTTTTTCCCGTAGGTTCAGAGTCGCGTCATCATTTTAGCTTCAGGTCATCAGGGACTACATACTTAGCGATTGAATTCTTTGCGACGTAAATATTATCTTTTAAATATGGTTTAAATATGGTTTCTAAGGTCTGAGTTAGGTAAATATCGGCTCTCGAATATTAAGATGGTTCAGAGAAGTTTAACGTTCATTTTTAACAGTATAAACAATTTCGCGACAACTCCTTTCTACGAGTACAGTGAATGCTCGATAATTGTCCCAAATATCTTGTCTATAATTTTCCCTGAACTATACTATCTACCAGCATCTCTTTCTTTCCCATACGCCGTCCTTCTTCGCTTTCGAAACTTTTATCGTTCATTACACAAGTAAATATTATCAGAATAATATCGTATTTGGTATCATTTTCATTAGAAAAACGCCACGAATATGTTGGTGAAAGTCCCATAAAAAATAATGAAAAATGAGGAAGTTTTGTTATTGGATTAGTAATGGTCTCACACCGATATACTCGACGACCCGTATTGTGTTACATTTCTCGGCTACCGAGGCGTCTCAAGTTTCGGTGTCCGTCCTTACGTTTGGCAGAGGTGGAAAAATAATATCTTCTGCACGATAATTGTCCCTGGCTGGATCCGTGTTGTGGACAATTATCGAAAATTCACTGTATACACTGAAACGTAGTGTGTTTACTCCTTAAAGTAAAGGCCACACTCTTGAGATGAGTAAATTCATGCACACAAAAATTAATCAAATAATGTTCTTTGCAGATCATATCTAGTTATTTACATAAATCTAGAAAACAGTTCTTATCGCAATAAGTAATTCAGTGTAGGTTATACAAATTCTGAATCTACATTATTCAACATTATATGCATTTTATTATCAAAATATATATATAATAAAATATCCCAAACATTTATCATTCTTGATATTCTAAAATGCTTGCATAATATCGATGCAATTAGCCGATCTTCCCGCTATACTCGCATCGTGCCACATTACGCTCGAATCTACAATATTTCGAGCCGATCGCTTCATGCGAGTACTTGACTCGGCTTGGTCAATCGATTCGAGGTAGGCCTGGCTCGCTTTATTCGAGTACTCGCGCAGCTCTAGTATTTTGGCAGTAAATGTAAAAAAATCTGAAAAGGTAGTTAATAGATTTGGCCCACGTAGGGCTCGTTTCTGAACGGAACCTTTTCTCAAGCAACCGCCATATTAACATTTCTCGAGGCGAGTAGATTTATAACGAGATGTTCCAATGCAGTTGAGAAGTTACTATGCTATCGTGTAGATGATAACTAATTCCGAATCAGTTTACGGCTGTCAAGGGTAATTCCATGGTGTCTAATAAATAATGAGAGTATTTAAAGCGGGGCGAACGCATACGCGCTCGAGCACGTTATATCAACTTCTAGGATTAAATGGTAAATTGGCCATTGTAATTCACGACTATCTGGCACAATAGACGGCCGGTGCAGGTGACACCAATTGTATTAATGTCGCGGTACTGTTTCGCGGCTAGCGGCGTCGCGATTTGAAGTGAGATCGAGCGTTTCGGAAACCAACAAACTCTGCCCTTGTCTTTGCCACCAGGGTCAACCGAATCACGTGCAGTATATCACTGCACCGCTTGCAGTGTATGTACTTAGCAAAATAACATTTTCTCATTTGCATCGATTGAAACTGAAAACAGTATGCAACTGTTTGAAATCTCTCGGTAAATACAAAATTAAATGATAATGTCGTATCTTAAAATCGCAACTAATCGTTTAAGACAGACATCTCTACTCATAATCCGTGTAACGTTAAACTAGCTACCGATCATAATGTTCTTTATTATATTAAAACTCGAACAATAGCATTTGGTTCTATAATATTTTGACCTATATTTTCGAAGACTTCATATAACTTGTCGAAGCTAAATTGAACTGTCAGCTATTTAAAAATTTGAATCATTTCCGAGAAGTACGTTCGAAATTGTAGTTAGAAAACTTGATAAGTAAGGGTCCTACAAAGATCGTCATCGATGAAATTATCAGAACTATCCTCCGAAGAGCTAAAGTTTCAGCTGAGAAAATAAATTGGCCGATGGATCTCGATAAGTGTAAGAGAATCACTGGAAAAATTTAAAAGAAGAGCGTTCCTCTAGGACTAGCTGACAATCTCAATTCTATATACGACTATTTACAAAAATAAAATGAACAAGCAGTATACTGTGTATGGTAAATATTTAACAATCAAAAAAATATATTTCGTAGTGACACGACGAAAGTAAAATACTACAAAAAAATTCTACCATGAAGTCATATTGCCCAAACACCTCTAGGTCCGATTAGCAGTCTCAATTGTGCGCGTATTTCACTTCAAGCCAGAAATTTCCATATAAAGTGGATGTTGTTTGCCTTCGCGGCATCTCGTAAGACTGCCGATGCCAACTTCCCTCCAAAAATTGTTAAAATTCCGAGCACAAGCTTCGTCGCAAGATTCGTCGACGCCCGGAAAGAAGCTCGCCTCGACGAGTTGACAGGTAGTGGAACAAGTTTTAAACTACGCAGGTCTTTGAAACGGTGTTTGTCAACACGACAGTACTCTTCCACGCGACTTCGAGTATGCATTTTCCGGAAACGTTAGGTAGTTGGTCGGTACACGGGTTCAAAGACTCCGGCGGCCACGACGTTTAAACCGTGAAATCGATGCGGAAATTCAACGCGCACAAAAGCATCCAACGGAGATGAAAAAAGCATCTGCGCTGCGGATAGGATACGCGAATGTAAATCGGTTGAGTTTCGACTTTGAAAGCTGCCACGAGACAGACAGGAAAACGTTTCAACGAAAAACTGACTCGTTTTACATTTGGGATTATGCGATACCCCGCAGCGATACGCTTTGATTCGTTACCGTCACCCATTCCCTCTAATTTCCTTACCAATGGGAGCCAGCCAATTCGGACCGAAAGCCGAACGTCGTCGTCCGACGACGGAAAAATCATTATAAATGAGGGATAAAGCGTAAACTGGCAATGTATTACAAGATCGTTCGTTTTCTGTCCGCTTGTCCTCCTCGCAAAATGCTTTCCATTCATGGGTAAATGTTACGTTAAGGGGGAGTCACCAAGGATGATCTTGACCTTGACATATGTTGTCAAGAACAACATTCCGAGTAACCTCCGAGAGGTTTTAGTCGTCGCTCGTTTTTTTATTAAAAAGTTACGAACAAAAATATACCGATGCTACCTTATTGCAATTTGCCAGTATCTACGTGAATGTGATTTTGGATTTGACATATGTTATCGAAGACATTCTCTGAAATTGGACAACCTCAAAATGGTGTTAGGTACAAACGTGAGTACATTTGTGAGTGTACAAACGCAGTGTTTTCACCAACCTAACCACGAACCAACTTGGATTATATCTCCTTTTGACAGTTTGTACGAGAATAAAGTGTACTGGCAACGAAAATTTAACGAAGGTTTTTTGCATTTAACTCCCCTTAACGTAACATTTACCGAAGTTTATTCCCAAGTCAATCGTTGTTTTAGTCACCTATGCTTTTTATATGAATGGAAAAATGAATACATCGATGATAGTATTATACATAGGATGTTTCATCCAAATGTGGTGATAATAGAATATACTATTCGTCGATGGTGAAAAGAACTCGGAACTAGATGTAACAGTCATGCAAATAAAGAACGTGAAGAACCAAAAAATTCAGTTTCAAATCATAATACAATAAAGACATTTGCAATTCGTTGACAAAATACGTTGATTGCGGCGGTGCTTACTTTAATGAATAAGTTGTATTTAGGTAAAAGTTCTATTTGTTCCACGTTACTGTTACAAATCGGACATTTCATATGCAACAACCTAATATTGTACGTTTTCCATTGTTGGTTTCGGTTTGTGTTCCCTAGAAACTTTTAGATCAGGTACACAGGAAGATTAAAGAATATTGACCAACATATAAACCTAAATATGTTGCAAAAATGTTTATGAGAATATATTTCACAGAATAATCAGCAAAATGACTGACAGATTGTGCGTACTAAATCCTTTCATGTCAATGAGAAAAGAATTGCTTTTGTTGTTTAAAGTATAATTGGGGTTAAACAAGTAACATACGCATAAAACATTTTAGAATAAGAAAGTACAACAATTACGAAAGAAAAGGAAACCTATTTATTAATTCCTGTTAGGAGTTGGTTTTAGAATGTCCTTATACCTTTTAATCAGAATATACAGGACGCGCATCGCATCAAACACGTGCACACTATATACGGAGGCAAACCAACGAACGCGCGAAGACACGGGCGAAACAGAAACAACGCGATTCCAACCACACAACAGAATCGCCAACACAACACGAGGCGTGATTTTCAATCATTCCAACAATTCCTATATGGAATACCTTTTTCGTTTTCGAATTAATCGAATTTAAAATTCTACAAATAATATTCATGAATCTGTAAAATGTAAATTTCGCAGAAAAATACAATTACAAAAATTTGTCATTTTATTATAATTCATTTAAGTCTGATAATTACATTTAGTGTGCTTTTGAAGAATATATTCATCATCAGTTAAAAATAATTAAGTATACAGGTGCACGATTATTAAGTTAGATAAAACACTGAAAAGATTAGAATAGCACAACAGATTTTAAAAAATACAAATACAAATAAAAAGAAACATTTTTATCGAATGAGATTGTTTAAGATTGCTTTCTTGCTATTAGTAGCCTACTAGGCTAGCAAAGTATGTAAACACCAACTATACTCCAGGCGGAAACGAAATAAAAATTACGATAACGTTCTACTTTCTTTTATAGAGATATTTAAGGAGGAAAATATTTTTCACTAGCCCAGTATTCCATCCACATTTTATAATATGTGAAGATTTTCATACTTCCATTTTGATTCGTAAACATTTTACTTCGGAGTACTACTTCTAAACGTTTTTTATATTATTTCACGCATATTCACATTTTTACAGACAGAAATGAAATTCAAATTGTAGTAAAATGTTACGTTCTTCAGTCATGAATTTAATAAAGAAGATAAAATGAAACAATGGAATTTTAAACTGGGACGTAATAGAATTCGAATCAATACGAAGCGTAAAAATTACATTTGTTACTTTTGTACAAAACCAATTTTTACGTTTGTAGCCCTTTCAGTCTATCTCGATCATGTATTACCTTACCTAATTTTAACCTATTTCATGGCGTGAAAATTAAAGAATTAATTCCACCTATTTTATAGAAACAGCCCTCTGTGGGACGATACGACGTCCACAATCGCGCGCCATCGACGAGATCAACGTTACAGAAAGAGTTATGATACAAGTGTTATCCCGATGATGGAACGAATTGTTTCCTCGGCAGTGAAAAATCGGGTATTCCCTGCGGCTTCGAATCGTCTCAGCGATTTTTCACGAGAAAACGGTGGCTGATCGAGTCGTCCTTATTTCGATCGGGGATTCCCGTGATTTCTGCGGAATCCCTGGAAATACTGGAGTTATCCAAAAATTGTGTAAGCACTTTCGGCGACAATCTGATTATCCGCGTTTCATAAAATTCTCGCCGGGTGGCACGACGGTTTTAAGCCGGAGAAGCCGGACTAATTTTCGGGAGCCGGAGGAAGGAAGTGGGTTTAAATTCTTAATGAGACGAGACTACATCAGCCGAGAATTCCCTTCCCATTCGGTAGAGTTAAAGTTTGTCTAAGCTATTCGGGCACTTTGATAGAAAAAATGGGAACGAAATTAGCAGCATTCACAACGAAAAAGTGAAGTCATCGACGGCTGATTTAAAGCGTCCGCGATGTGGTTCATAATTTTCGTAATTAAGCTGGAAGCAGCATATTCTCAACCTGGCTAAGCGACACTTCGACCCTAAGATCGCCTAACTTATAGTTATTTATAACTACTGTTTCAGTGAAAACTCGTTGTTCCTTGTCCCTGTTTTTCTTCCTTTCTTCTCCTCCCCGCTCTCTTGTCCTGGATATTTCTTATTTACCTCTCTTATTAGATTTATTTATCCATTTATTTACTATCTATAGCATATTTTTATTGATTTGAAAAGGTCTAAAAACGACATTCAATATTCCGTATTACTAAACTGCGGATTTTTATACCAAATAAACATTGTTTGTATTAATTTCAAGCCACACGAGCCACATACACATTTATCTCTTCTTTTAATCATTTTATTAAGTTGAAAATAATGCTACAGCACTTTTATATTTTTTCAATGTTCTTATTGTTTCCCATTCGATCTATTCATTTTTGTCATAAATTTGTTCTTGTAACATTTGAATGTTTTCATATGAATTATTTTAATATCGAAAATCGTAATACAGCGAAATTATGTACGCTTTCTCAAACAAATATTACAATCCTGGAAAATATATTTTGGAGAAAAACAATTTTTAACCGACTTCCCCCTAGAAGTACAAATTCAGAATTGACTCGTGTTAAGACAAACGTGAAGAAGCACAAAAGTAAAATCAAATTGCAAATGTTTATTCGACATGTTATTTACAAGCATAGAGTCATTAATAAGCAACACAAAACAGGACAAGAATGCATAAAAATAAATATTCCCTGTAATTTACGTTTTTTATTTCGTTGACGCTCAAAAATTGAGCACCGATATTCAGAATCTTATTTTGCACACACATCCATTCGGTTCTGCCACATTGTATTTAAAACAATATCTTTCCTGAAATGGAAATATTTATTTGACCTTGAACACATAAATGAGAACAAATTTTTTTCTCTAATATTCTGCACGAAGGTAATAACTAAACTGCGGATCTTTATACAAAAAAGAAATATTTGCATTTATTGCAAGATACAGGAGCTAAATAGGAATTTCTTCCTCCATTTAATTATCTTATTGAACTACAACTAATACATTAATGTCTTAAATCTTATTAATATTTCAATTGCTTTAAATTGTACGTACCCATTTTTGTCACAAATGCATAAAATCCGCAGTCTAGTAATAACGTATTCTACAATTAATGAACTCGACCAGTTTCTCTGATCTCGTCCGAGGATTAAAATTACATGGTAATTAAAAAATGTTAATCGGAGTATTATAATCGTTCACAGTTTCCGCGATTGACGATTGCCTTAAATAATTCATTAAAAACCATTTGCAAGCGAGAGATTAAAAGGTTATGTAAAACGGTAATGGTATTGGTGTACGGCAATTTTTCATTCGTATTAAGCATTTTTCTTTGTCCGTGGGTAGCCTGATCCATTCAACAGATTCGCATTCTTCGCGAACGGGGTACCGACGCGAAATAAAAAAAAAACCATCGTACCCGGTATTATGCAAATTCCTGGAGTGTAGGACACGCCATTAAAATGGGAAATGACGAATGACGACGATTTAAAGTCAACCAGCGGCACCTGTGGCGATCCTTTGGGTGAAACGAGAAGTTTGTAGAAGCAAAATAACCGGACACGATCTTGAAGGAACAATCTTCGGAATGCTATAAATCCTGGACCCTTTCGAAGCCGTGAATTAAGTCATTAAATGATAGGCTTGCCGAGTTATTTATGACTGTAAGCTGGGAGCTTGTGTTGCCACGCACTATAAATTATTGAAAAATTGTTGGTGGATCAGTGACACAGAAAAATAAACTTGAAATCTTTATTGCATGAGGGAATATTAATCAAACATAGATGTTTGCATCTGATGTAATTAAAAAAGTAATATAATATCGATCAATTTTTATGGAAGAATATTTTGCAACAGTTTTAGTATGTATATAAACAAAGGATAATATTTAGGACTTCTATATAGGAAAGTAGCCAAAAGTGTTGCTCTAAAAAAAGAGGTTATAATTTACATATGATATATACAATATTTACAAATATACAAGATGTTTTATTAGCTACCTAAAAAAAGAGAAACGACAATAAAAGTCTATCCCCCTCAGTTTGTCCTCGATCTATTATTTTATTTGACGCCGATTCTTTATCATCTATACTTCACATGTGCCCTCTTACGTCCTCTCTCTCTCTCTCTCTCTCTCTCTCTCTCTCTCTCTCTCTCTCTTTCTCTCTCTCTCTCTCTCTCTCTCGATATGTATCGATTTATATCGATCAGAGGGCGCGCTAGCTAATAAAGCGCGGCCGATGTAACTTAAGGAAGGTATCCTTTCTTTACATGTATATAGAAACTGCAACTAAAAACATCTTTAGATTTCTATGTTGAATGATATGTTAGCTATCGTATAAACAATCTTAAAGGGTATAACCGGATAAAATGGTCAAAAATCTCCCTAAGCCAAATAGATTTTGTTCAGACCATTCGATAGAGCTCCCGAAGAAACACCTCTGTGACAAGTTTCAAGTCGGTAGCCTTACCACAAGGGTAGTTGTAGGGTGGACTTGATTTTAGTAAATTATGCTCTATTTCTTCTGTTGTGCTCAACAAAAAAATATGAAAAAATTCATGAACATTCTACCGAACAGTACAAATTACAATGAATTATTTCGGAATTTTTTATTGCAAACTCGATTTTTAAAAGATTCTGGAAGCATAAAATTGCCGATTTTATATTGAAGTTTTCGGAGTACCACGTTCATATTATTATATTAATTGTGTTTCATCGTGGTTATTAATGTGCATTCTCTTCAGATTTTTTGGATTTTACGAACGTGCTTAAAAAAAATTGGAAATCTCTAAAAATTCGACAAAAATGCATATTTCGTATTGAAGTTAGGGAGATGCCGATTTTATAAAAATTCAGTAATGAGATACTGTTGAAACCATTGTCGTTAATTTTTTTCAGAATTTATATAGTAAATCATAGTTCAAGAAAATATAATTCTTTTAACGTTAGTTTACTTTTTCGTGGGTGCATTATGTAATATTTGTTGGAATTTTTTTCTAGATGCCAGGCGAAGGAAAATACCACGGTGCAAAACTATGACAATACGTTTATTAATATAATAGTTAGATTGCCGGTCGCGCACATCTTTACGCTTGAGAGTTCGCACACAGAAAAGATCGACGCAAAAAAAACCGAATTTTTTAAAAATCGAGTTTGCAACCAAAAAATTCTTAAATAATTCATTATCATTTGTATCGTTAGGTAGAATGTTCATGAATTTTTTCATAATTTTTTGTTGATCACAACAGAAGAAATAGAGCATAATTCGCTAAAACCATGTTCACCCTTAACAACTCTTGTGGTAAGGGTACCGACTTGAAACTTGTCACAGAGGGGTTACTTTGGAAGCTCTATCGAATGGTCTAACCAAAAATCTATTTGGCTTAGGGGCATTTTTGTCTATCATATCCGACTATACCGTTTTAGTAAAATTGTGTATTTTACTATATTCCACGCATGCGCAGATGTGATAACCGCATGAAATCCACTGTCAAAATACAACTTAGCAAGCATGATATCGATGCCGCCGATATTTAAAGTTTCGATCGTTACACCCGAGTTGACGGATACGAAGCATAGCGATCGCGGCTTTAATAATGTGCTATATCTGTCAGATGTTTACCGTATTAAAATGAACAGGCAAGTAAACTAAATATGTGTTTAGAACATTTTGAAAGGATGGATGCGCGTATCTCGCATTCCTGAGTACGTCGAGAAGCATTAAAATTTTCGCTGGATGCCTCGGTGATTTGCCGTTCATTTTGAATAGACACCTCGTTACGCGAATTTCCAAGCAGATTTATTTCCCGCGTGTCACCGGGATAAAATACTATTAAATACTATTAATATAAAGCAAAATACTATGTTACATTAATAATTGAATATTACATATTCGTTACTACATAAAATATTTCAATTTAGCAATACTGTATGTATAAAATATTTGTTGGAAGTATGAAGCCATTTGTCAATCTGTCTACTTGTTGTCGATGACTGTATTGGCTCGAGCGCATGCATCTCACTCGTTTATTTTAATCGTTTCGTCATTGTTATTGACGTTTTCACATATACGTTTGGTGTGTGTGAGTGGACAAACTTTTACGCTACAATAAAGTTTGCATGTCAATAAAACTACGTGGTATTTAATAAAAAGTACTCTATTAGAATGACAATATTGTATTAATACAATCAAAATGATATTTAACACGAAAAACTAAATCTAATATTCTGTATTGAAATTTAATTGTTTCATTAAATCTCATTATTTTGTTGCGACTAGTACATTTCTACGATCTCGAATCAGTCGATTCAAATTAGAGTTTGTTCAGGGATATTCGGTGTATGCCAAAGTTTTAGTCTTTTTAGACATGCGAGGTATGTTAAATACCAAGCGATAATAAAGTTGTCTATTTAGACACATTGATAGCAAACAAACGATTGCACCAAAAGTTTCATTATTTGATTGCTCCATTGGCATTATTTAATCCATGTACAAATGCCAAAATGTTTGGAACAGTTTAAACTTTGAGATAGGTTTTAAAAAAATTGCTGAGTGCACGTAACTTTTTTTATACGAAAGCTTACTCGGACAATTCGGAAGAGAGAGAGATACAAGTTATGGGCTGCCACTATCCGCCACTTTTGAAGCTACACGAATAGTAACAGGCAGAGATATGTATGTAAACGAAACGTAGATTTCAAGACGCGATGCTGAGCTGCGAAGCTACCTACATACGCTGCGGTTTCAAGTGACTGTTTAGGTAAATCTTATTTATTATTACAATATATCAATTTTCATAAACACTAGATCGAATGTCTTGTAGCGTATTTTTTCTTCAACTTACAGTATTGTAAAAAAGTGCAAAGGACTTTTTAGTGTAAATTGTATAAATAAAAAATTTCTTTTTTTTTAAATGCAACTATTACTTCGCTTTGTTTATCATATTTTGCGTATATTCATCACGTTGATAATATTCTAGTTGAAAAAATGGATATTAAAGAGCCTTTGGTTTTTATTGCAGTATTAAATTCCCCATTTTGAAGTTTGAATTTTTCATGTCAAACTCGTTATCAGCGACATCAAAAACTCTTAATTACCAATTTTCAGAGAGATTCAACGGAGCTTTAAATAACTACTTTCCAGCGGTTTCCAGACCACTGTGCACTGACGGAGGGTTAACGTATGAAGCGAAATTGTTAAAAATAAAATTCTAAAAATGTGAATTGGCATAAAGATGCACAGTTCGGTTACGAATTCAACTGAAATTCATCAGATGTCGTGCGAAACGTGAGATTGCGGTCTTTGGACGCGCGCGATGTTAACCCTTTGCACTCGAGTGGTGACTCTGAGGCACCACTAAAAATTGCTATATCATTATTCAAAATATTGTTTACATTATTAAATTGATAATCAATAAATTAGTTACCAAACATTTAAGTATTCTATGAGGTATTATGTCAGTTTCATTTCTTCAAAATGAAAAATATCATATAGAATGGAAATATTCTTGATCGAAAAAAAAGTTTGGTTATGGAGTTAAAATACTTCCGAGCGCAAAGGGTTAAAGAACGCGTGTAGATTTCCATTGGTAATGGTAATTAACGGGAGGAGTGCACTAGAATCATTAGGAAGTAGACCTGGGATCGACGTCTCGTCACTGCCAATACTAGGTAATTATCGATAATTTCCTCGTGATCCGTTGTAAGCACATATTCGACCGGTCGAAGAGGGCAAGGGGCGTCGTTTTGACACGAACGTTCGTACATCGGCCGTAGTCGAACAGGGCTGCAATAGATGCACCGACATCGAGTGCATGTCCGGTCCGGCGGAATACACCGGCGGCCACTTCCTAAAGCGCTTACTTCGCACACAGTGAATTCGATTTGCTCTCCCACAATCCCGCCTCGATCGCGTTGCCTGTCCCGCGCAGATTGTTTCGTTTTCAATGAAAATGCGGCCGCGGCGATGGGGATTCGTTGAGCCAGCTAGAAACAGTGATGCGATCGGGCAACGCTTTCAACGCGCACGATGCAGATCCTCCGGATCGTTTCGTATCTTACTTGTTAACACTGCGTATACAGCACCGCGCGTAATTATTCCAACAACGGTTTTACACGACTTTCAAAACCGAGCGAACAAATATGCTTTGTTATCTTCAGATCGGAATGCTATTTATTAGAATAATTCATTTTGTTGTATTTTAGCTGTGGTTGCACGCGTTCTAAATTCCAATTGATGCTTCTTCTAGCAACCCTGCCGAGGACGCAGCTGGTATATCGACAAACACATTTTACATCTTTTCGTAAGCACATCTTTTACTTGCGGACTCTGATGAAATAAAATATGTTCTCCTGTCACGTAATTAAATTAAAATAGATAATGTATCTAGACACATTTCATTTAAAATTTGTTTCATTATAATTAGACTGTGAATATTTATGCAAAATTTACATCAATTGCAAGAAACGGAGAACAAGCGGAAACTTATTTGTTTTTTTTAACAACGTCAGTAATCTAATAATATGTATATTTATATTTTCAAGTTTTTCTAATTTCTCTACTTTCCCAAATTACATCTTTTATCATAAGAGCATAAAATCCATAATCTAATTATAATAATATCTATAGTTATAATAAAAGTGTTTAAACTTTGATCAACGTTAAAACTTCCAAATAGTCAATTTATGATTTATTTCCTAAAATTTGAAGAATTTCTGATATATTGGGTCATTGACGCGTTCGCCACCAGTGACATAAAGAAAATTAAATTAATTCTGTGCATGTAATTATGTAAAACTATAATCGATTGCAGGATATTCAGGAAATTGCAAATTTTGCCGTTACAAAATTATATTTTCTATATTTTGTAAGAGCGTACGTTCTATTTAGCCCCTTGGCTTACAACAACGAGTGAGACTCGTGGTAAGAAATTTGGGCCAAAAACAATAAGGACGAGTCTGGCTCGTAGTACTTCATTGGTGACAAACGTAAACAACGCTAAAACGAAGATTTCTAATTTTCTACGAGTTTTCTCAAAACATTATTAATTTAAATTAAGTATTAATTTACAAATTGTTACCGATACATTATCCACTTTCAAATTATCAATCATTTTTGTTCACCGATGAATCGATCATAATTATTTCCCAGACATCAGAAAAGTATTAGTTGTGCCTAAACGTGTTTATTATTCCACAATTCCTTCCGTTGCGCCGAAATATACATGTCATAAGAGACGAATACATTTTGCGCAATTTCGAGCACATGGCTAAACAGCTCGAGTGGCTCGACGCGTGACCAACCTTCTTGTTTATTATGGCCCGAGCAATCGGGAGTTAGCGAGTATGCCAAGGGGTTGATAGAATGTTGTTTCTACGATAGCTGTTATTGAAACAAACGGTGGTACCGAAGGCGTTAAACACAAATTTTATTTCAAGAATGGATCACAATAAGTAGTTTTAGATTTTTTATTTTACAATTTTTGAACTCGTCAGGATACACACCATTAATTTATAATAATTGAAATCATAAATATACGAACTAATAATTTACAATTATCGAAGTCATAAATTCTTGTAAACAAATTTACTCATCCAAGCACATATTATAATAAAAATCGTGAAAAATCTGAACAATCTATCGGATAAAATGTTTCAATGAACAAAATAATTGAAGATCTTGGTATATCAATTATTATAAATACTGGATAAGTCCACATCTTGAAAAAATAGTTAAATTCTTAATTCAAACGATCGGCAATATATAAAAATATGTAGAATTACAACAAGTACAATTTTACTGAAAAATGAACTCTCCCGAGGTGAACAATTTTGTGATCGGTAAATAAAAATTTAGTGTACAGTCCAGTATAAAATAGAATGAAGATTGATGTCTGAAATGAAAAATGGATAATGGAGAAGGATAGTCGATATATTAATGATTAAGAATAATTCAAATTGGAAAGTTAACGTGAAAACCTGGCTATTAAAAATAATTGACTGTACGGGTCCGTTTGACTGGGCATCCCTAATATAGAACCCCGTTAATTCTCTTCCGCCCGTTTGAATCTTCTCCGGCAGCAAAGACTTCCGCCCCCGTTCCCAGTCCTCAGTTTCTTTTAATTCGGTAGAGCCTCGGTCAAAAGAGGCAATCTCGCAAACCGCCCGATTCTGCAAGCCGTAAATCGAATTCCATCAGTTCCGAAGCGACTTCCTGCGGCTGCCGCGCTCCCATTTCCCGATACGGAACCCGCAGGTTTCCGGGACGATCAACGCGAAACAGCAGCAGCTTGTAAAGGGGTTAACAAGCACGCGAGCCAAATAAGGGAGGAAAAGTCTGTCGGTTGGAGCTTTTTGACACACACGTAATCGACATGCGAATCGTAAACTGTTACAGGCTTCTGCCTACCATTTTCTACCCCTTCTCTATCTATCAAACGATATTTTACACTGTGTTCCATTTGGTCGCATTGTAAATAAAATGAATTTGTATTTTCATGCATTACGTGTTCGTTATTATAAACAGCAACTTGTTACTATTCAATTGATTTACTATTCAGATGATCATTACAGAAATTATTTATGATGAGCTAATAAAATAAATGGAAATATAAAAAGTTATAATAAGAGTTATTAATATGAAATAAAATACCACTATACATACTTCTATAATAAAATACTATTAATGTAAAGCAAAATACTATATTACATTCATAATTGAATATAACGTATTCATTACTACATAGAATATTTCAATTTAGCAATATATTTACATAAAATATTTGTTGAAAGTATGAAAACGCTTTTCCGGGGAGTGAAAAAAATTCGTAGGTCAAAAAATAAGGTCACCCTGATCATTATGTAGGAAACGTAATTGTGGCGATCAAGGAATAAGTGAAACGCGATAAGTGCGTTGCCCACGGCTGGAGGGTTAAGAATCAGCACCAGCGAACTCGACGAGTGTGGCCAGATCATGTAATGATCACAAGTATTTTGTTTGAATAATTTGTTCATTCGTTGCGGGTCGACGATGCGAGTTATCCTGCAAGAACACACAACAACAAAAATTCTATTTTATTAGATTATAGTTTGTTTGTTTCGTGCTGTCGCAAGGGATCTCAAATTCTATAACGGATAAGAAACTTGAAAATTGCGACCTATACTTTTTTCTTCGCAATTACGAACAATAGCTAACAAACTACACCTTCTAACAACTCAACAAAATTCAAGCCTTTTGGTCCACATTTAAAAAAATTATTCATTTTTAAAGGGTGTGCAAATACTTTTCACACTGACTGTAGTTACCAAAGTCGTCATAGATTTGTTCATTTGTTTATAATATTTATAGAATAAATATAGCATGTTATATTAATATTTAATGTAAAATGTAATATTAAATATTGTACATATTGTTTGAATTTAATACTGCAACAAAGAGTATTTTAGAGAAATGTATTTGAAAATGTCAAGTTCAGGGAATTACTATCATTGATACAGTAGACGGTGATAAGCTGGAGGGCCTAACTCGAAGAAAATCATCGTAAGCGGCGAATAGCGTGTCGCGGACCTAGTAATCGTCACGCGCCGGGAAGATTAATTTTCTTCGAAGAAAAAGCGAAGTGTCTGAGCCCGTTAACAGCGTTCGTCACTTTCTGGAACGTTGTCTGCGGCATGAAGCGAGCGAGGGTGAAAGCAATCGTGCCCAAATTCCGTTCATCGTTCCGCAACGTGCCAGCATCGCGGTTCTTCAATCCGCCCCCGCACCCGGCGCTTTTGCATAAAAGGGAAGAAACAAGCCGAACACGATTCAGCTATTCCACGGGGAATCCGTCCGTTGCCATACGGCTCTCGGATGCACCGGATGCACCGGTTGCATTAGCTTCCCCGGTCGCTCGCGTACCGAGACCGCGTCTTACCATCGCTTGCCGTTATTTCGACGCTGTTAATCGAAACTTTCACTTCCCTCCAAAGTTTTCGGCTACTGCGAACTCTCCTCCTCCGCTATGCCGTATTACTATACCATTTTCAACAAGAAAGGACTCAAGTTTCGGCCCCACTTGGGGAACAAACACCCAAGCGCCATATTGAGTAAGAGATATACGCCCTTCTCAAAATGCTTATCGCGTCGTTCTCGAATTCGCGTGCCACACAGTTTTCATAACTGTTTCATTGAAATAATACTTAATTGTTTGTATACTTTAGTTCAGATACTAAACGAAAATAAACGTTTTCAGAGTAATTTTACTATTTTTAATGTCACCAGTTAAATATTCCTTTCCCTTTGTTAAGAGGTTTAGCCGGTACGATATTCAAAATTCCTTTATGACCGGTACAACTTTTTTACCGAACTTGAAAATCAATTTTTACTATAATTTATTTCCAACGTCAACCAAATTTAATTAAGATCTGCGAGATGTGAGAATGTTACAAGAATTATTGTTGTGATAAACTTTGTCCTTTTTATTCTTGTATAAATTGTTTTGACTTTGTGTGACTTTTATAGGCACTGGTGTGGCACTCAACGTGTTAAAGAGAAATTTAATCTAATTTGAGTGATTTGGTAAAGAGTTACACTGCGTTATATTGAATTATATTTCACGATTATATTGCATTACTAATTGAAGATTTACACCGTGTTCTGCTTTACAATGTAAAAATTTCGATTTTGATGGAAAATTATATTGCACTATATTTTACGAAATACAAATTTCGTTGAATTTGGTAAATAGGTATACAGTTAGCGATACATGAACTTATCTCAAAGGATTTTTCGAAATCTTGAAAATTGTCAGTTTTACAGGCACGCAAAATAAAGTGTTAACGTTTTTTAATCCAATTATAACGGCTGAAATAATAAACCGATAAAGATAAATTTTTAAGAGATTATTTCAGTTGAAAACAAAATTTTTGTCATCATTTATTTTGCAACTGTTTTTAACAAATACAATATTTCCATAGCGGAAAAAATGAGAATATAGCCCCAAATGTCCTCTTTGCGGATCCGAATTCCGAAGCGCAGTCGCTCCAAAATTGGCGAAATGAAAATTATTTGAAATGAACGCCGCCCCGCGACATTATTTACGTACCGTCTCGGACGGCCGGTTGATTATTTATTCAATTTATGATCATAAAATATTATACAACGAAACATTAAGCCTTTAATCTACACTTCCATCACACTCTATCCCAGGGATGGGCAATTTTGCCTCGATCGAGGCAAAACCGTCCACACCGTAGCGCCCTCTATCCCCCTCCAGCAAGCGCGGTACAATGGGGCAACGAAGATACGAGACATCAGCGTACCCAACGAACGTGCGCGCTGCACGAAAGAGAGGTTGGTGGGAGAAGCAGGCGTTTGAGGGGCTCCACCCGTGCCCACCACTGCTCTATCCCATCATTTCCCAATGAAACGTATTCCCCGCTTTCTCTTGATGTTCATTGAGCAGTGATAGCGCATGTTTTCAAAATTTAATATCATTGACAAAGAGTGAGTTTTCTCAATAATTTGTAACGGTATTAGATCTTACGAAGGTCGCGTACATGGTATAAGAACGACAGGTAAAGCCGCTCGGCCGTTCGAAACGGTATATCGCAGTGCAGCGTTCGCTTTAAATAATTTTCATTTCACAAATATTAAAGAGTCTGCAATTTTTAACACGTTCACGCTGGCGTGTACCACCAGTGGTACACGTCGTGGTTTTTGTATCGATAAAATAAATAATTAAAATAAAAGCATTTTGAATACAAGCTATACTATACTAATAAAATGCTCTAATAAATGCATAGTAACTGGCAAACAGACTGATTAAAAAAGAAGCGGTATTTTTGTCTTCCGGTAAGAGGCGCAAAGAGGACAGTTATCGTTTCAGCGAAGAACGTAGTGGTTAAACGGATGTTGCGCGATGATAATCGCCGCTATCCGCGTAACGGTTCCTTTCAGGATCGTTTCGACGGAGGTTAGCGACAGCGTCCGTATTGGCGCACAGTGAGAAACAATCTTCCACCGACACACGGCAGAGCATCGCATCCCTTGCGGATCAACCCCTTCGAGACGTTTAGCAACCGCGCATGTTGCGTTACGACCCTCTTTCAACGGATACTCTCGCCGCTTCTGCTCGAGGTAATTTCAAGCAGGCTAATTAAGGGATAGGGTGGCCGACCCTTCTCCGATAAAACTGGCTCGAGCTTCGAGCACCTCTTTCTCAGCAGTCATTCGGAGTACGATCTCGAAATTTGCCTTGGTGCTTTAGGTGCGCGCTACCGTACCGCCACGGGAACGTGGACGAGGAACGAATGGCAACGGATCGTGGCCATTTCTTGGACGTTATTCGACTAACCGTTCGCTCGACTAGAGGAACCACGATCTTCGAGGCCGAAATATATCGAAATTTTTCCGCAATCCTCCGGACTGTCGCTTTTTACTTACAGCGTTGGGAGAGTTAACCAAGTTGGTACTGATAAGCTTTGAAAGGACACTCTAATGCAAAACATCGGCTTCCTTGAAAGAGATTCTTTCCTTTTCCAATATTGTGTGTACAGTATACAGGGTGATGTAATGATTCTATTTACAGAAAAGATTCAATATGATAGTTGTTTACATCGCAACAACGGTAATACTTGCGCTCTTACTCGATGTTAGCTTCCTTTACGATTTTAGTTGGGAACGTTGTGAAATGTAAGAATAGTTGAGTTGTGAGTTTCAATTGTCCTTGTTGTCAATTTTCTTATGAAAGGTCGCGTCATCACTGATTGCAACAAAATATCACTAAATCCATTTCACAATGTAAAACAATCGTTTCTTTATCTATTGAGAAAATATCGTGATATAAATGGTTGTTATACGCAACCTCTTCTGTAAACAAAATCATCGTAACACATATTAACAGGAGAGTCAGTATTTCATCTACGACAATAAACTTAACATAAATTCTAAATTAACGATTCTTGAATAGTTAGCAGTTTTTCCTAAAGAATATCACGATACATCTACTGATTTGCAGCAAAATGCATAGAAAATATTTGTTACCGCTTTGTATTAATATAGTAAATTGGATTCGGCCTTGAATGCCATAAAATAAAATATTTTCTTGATCGTGGGTTGCAAAAACAATGAGTACAATGGAAGCATTTTATACTTTTTGTAACAAATTGGCTGGAGCTACATGTACCTACTAAACATTCTTTATAGAGTTAAACTAGATACTGAATTATGTGTTAATATAGCAATTGTATCAAACAGGAAAAAATTATTTCTTAACATGTTAAATATTACAGCGGCAATCGGTGACGGAGACTATGGAATTACTTAAAAATGATTGTCATAACATTGATATGAATATCAATACCATTGAAATTAACTAGATTATAGTGTAAAGTGAGAACTTTACTAACCAGTAACCAATAACTGTTATTAATATCACTGATCGCTTCTATTAATAAAATAGTCGAAACGCAAAAAATGGGCATGTCATTCGACAAGATAAATTTCAAAACAGTTTGCGAAGTTTAATCATTTTTCCGAGTCACATCGAAGCGAACATACGTTTGTTTTGGTAGCCCACAGAAGCAGATATTTCTTTTGTACAGGGTGTAACAAAATATTTTGTCATGGCTCCATCAGGTGATTCTACAGCTTTAAATCGTTGGAGAACTGTAAAAAAAATATGCCACAAAATTGACCTTGATGGAAAAATTCAAGGTCAAATTTTTGTATTGCATCGTGTAGTACTCATTCGGTGGAACAAAGACTAAAGGAGGCATAGATCGTAAATGAACCGTTCTTTATAAAAACGACTCTGAAGTTTCGTAAACTATTTGATTCCATATGGATATCCCAAAATGGTATAAACGTGGAGAGGATGATTCTGCATAAGAAAATAAGTCGAAAATACAGAATAAATATTTTTCATTTTCGCCTCGTTTTCAAGAAAATCGACTTTGAAAATCCGTCAATTTCGCGTTCCGAGCGTTTGTAAAGAGTAGAACTCGTAGCTCGTGAACAGACGCGTCAGACGATTTCTATTCTACAGGACGCATGTTCGCCGAAGCGACAAACTGAAATTTCTCGAAAACGAGGCGTCCAAAGGCGACTTTTGCTCCTCGCGATGAGTATTATACGATGCAGTAAACAAAATGTTACCTTGAATTTCTCCGCCAAGGTCAATTTTGCGGCAACTTTATTTTACAGATCTCCGCGGTCTCAAAGCTATGGAATGCCCTGGAGAATCCATGACAAAACATTTTGTTACACCCTGTACAGTCCACTTGGGAAGCGTATATGTATAGGCTAGCAATCAGGGACAGTTTATGGCGTGGCCACGAACTCACGCTTTGGGACCGGTTGGCATTTGGCACACGGATGTAGGGGCTGCCTAGCAGTTAGTTTTAAGGGTTTTAGAAACTAATTTCGACATGTCCTAAACCGTAGCCTCGACGAGGGATTTTGAGAAAAAAGGTAAGGGTTCGCGGACACCGGCAGGGCGCGGCGGACCTCTGACCTATATAGAGTCACGCGTCAGGGTTACCAAAGTTTTCATGAACCGCGTACGGAAAAAGAGCGGTGGACCATTCACGCAAATAAGGATGCGAGAGAAAGGGAAGCAGGCCCAAGGCGACATCGAAGCCTTCGCGAGGGAGGAGCAACAGAACACTTCCACCTTCTAACACAAGACCATCGGGGCCTTCGTCAGAACATTTGGAGTCTCAAACGAATCCAACGGGGTTTCACCAAATCGCGGGACTTGTTTAGCGATCGCGTCAAACTTGTATGGTAGCTCTTTATTAAAAATATTTGGTTAATCAACCGCGTTCAGTTCATTCCCACGTCATCGTGGATGGTCATTCGAGAAAAAGACGGTCGGCATACATTAGGTGCTATACGCAACGATAGTCATCGCGAACGATCGCGACGCGACGTATTCCGCAACGGTATATGTAAA
The DNA here is from genome assembly GCA_913789915.3 of Sphecodes monilicornis. Classification (NCBI taxonomy): domain Eukaryota; kingdom Metazoa; phylum Arthropoda; class Insecta; order Hymenoptera; family Halictidae; genus Sphecodes; species Sphecodes monilicornis. Next base: position 24,870,659 of record OU565294.1, on the reverse strand, counting down.
TACCATGTGTACTATTCGCATGAAGTTAGCACGGCATGCAAAGACCCGAAACATTAATTGTGCCAAGGACTTCGCGACACAACAGGTTTTACCGTTACTGCCAATTTCCCTCGCTTGATATAGTAATTTTCCAAGTATAAAAAATGCAGTTTTAATGGAAGGCCTAATTAAACGAAGGAACTTATTATCTTTACACTATTAACCATCGTCCTTACCTCCGCGTTTCATCTCCTTCAGTTTTCATTACTTCATGGTATAAATTAAGTGGCGCTGTGTTTAATATCCGTTGAACTAACTTCAATTACAAGCAGGATTTTCCCGAAAAATGAACTTCTTTAGAACGCAAGATGGAATGCTAAATATTTGCAAGAAGCTTTTTATAGAAAATTATCTTTCACTTTACTGGAGTTTCATATCAATTTTTAGTTATAAATTAAATAAATATAATTCTATCTATAATCTAATTTTATTTGTTTAACATACCGATACCCGTGGAAATTCAGCAAGTCGCAATATTATTTCAGCAGTGTTTCGAAAACCAACCACTCACCTGTAACAAACGAGAAAAGCATTATTCAATTACCAGAAATTATAATAACTGTTAACACATATTTTGTCATATAATTATATTCGTCTGTGTAATTATTAATAGACAATTTGTTAGATAAATGGAATAATTAATGTAATAACCAACTGGAACAATTATGTGTTCATTATCGTGTTTCTATAAAAAAACTGTACTTTTCTTTATGCAGAATACACTGCAATCCCTTAGAAAATTATTAATTTTTACTGTGATGGTAGCATAACCTTGTATGTACGTATGCGCGAGTGTGCAGATGCGTGTGTGTGAGGCATGCAATAAACACGGCGCGTCAGTCGTACACAGAGAGCGGGACACGGCGTTCGCATAGACTAAGCCTGTTTGTAATCTTCTATACTTATGTTGATAAATAAAACTATATTTAATAAATGGTTAACAAAACATAACAGTTACTGTTGCGTATCGCAACAACGATGAAAGGACGTGCCGAAACGGTCGTACAGCGATTTAGACCGCGCAGTTTAAAACCCTGTAACAGGCGCAGGAACCGTACGAACTGGTTCCAAATTTTCGATTTTCTGTAGTTCCTTAGGGCCACTATCATGGAGACCCTATCGTAAAACAGCCCGATACCACGTGCGACAGAGCAGCAAAACGACGACCAGTGAAGACCGTATAAATCACGACATCGACGAGACGAGACGAGTCCTCCCGACAGTCTCCCCCCCCCCCCCCCAGCATACGAAATTGCCAAGACACACCCACGATCGATTAAAAAACGCAATGTTCCACCACCTATATCTATAACCTACCAATTAGGAAAAAACCAGAGTGACGTTAGACGAAACGCGACAAGACTCGAATAGAACAATTTGAAATCGCATAACATATAGAACAGTTTAAAATCTTAGAACAGACAACCACTGAAATCGCGACACATTTATACACATTAAATCGTATATCACAACTTGCTTTTAATTAACTGTGAATAAAATATACATAGCCCATCTTGTGTACCAATCGATCCACCAAGATGCCGAGTGTCTTAAAACCACACTGAGAAAAGGCGCAGTCCATACAGACTGCTGCTTTCGTATACGGTTACAGTTTTCTTTAGGGGTTACAATATCTTTTGATACCACTATGCATATATTAATATTGGTTTTCCAATAAATCCTAAACCTTTTTTTTAAGTATCAAGGTTTAACTTTTTCTATCAAACAGACGAATTGTATTATAAAATCAAAAGCATAGAATCCTTTCTTATATCTACAAACATCTCGAGACGTGAATAATATTATGCCACGTAATTTATGTTTACTCTACAGAGTTCAATAACCAATCTCTAGACCAGTGGATCCCAACCTATGTTCCGCAGAAAACCATTTATAATATTAAGAGATATTTAGGTAGGGTGTTCTGCAAAAAAATTGTACTCACAATAGGGTTCTGCACTTCAGAAAAGGTTGGGAACCAATGCTCTAGGGTCTAGGCCCTAGGCCAGGGATGGGCACTGTAGGGGCCCCTCAAACGCCTGCTTCTCCCACCAACCTCTCTTTCATGCGCGAGGCCTGCGCACTGTTCGCAACGGGCGAAGCACTTCCTTCCTCTAGGGCAGGCATGTCCAAGAATAGCTCGCTTCGCCGCGTTTTCGAGGGAGACGCCTACTTTTCCCGACCGCGCGTCTCGCTCCCCGTGGCGGCCGTAGTTCTCCGAGCTCCTCAGGCTCGTACCTACCGCTTGCGGTATGTATTGCGTGTGGCGCTTTGGGGCGACTCTCATACTCATAGGTTTCCACATCACCCATGAGGTACTATAGGAGACGTAAGTTTTCTGTGCGAACGCTCGCTTATCGTAGATTTGACACATCACGTAAGTTTATTAAATTTAAAATTACGGAAGCCCGATCAAGCCATTTCCGAATTGTGTAGTCATGTCGACTCATTTCGTAGGCAATTAGTACTTTTTCAAAATCATTTAAATGCGGAAGATAGAATATTTTCATTTTTCCCCTCTTGCGATTTAATTTTTAAAGAATTTGGCACTCCATGCGATTTTCAAAACCATTTACATATTCTACAATCGGTGATAGAGCAGTTCGAAAATCGTTTCACTGATTTCGATTCGATTAGAAACGATCTACTTCTTTTTGAGTACCCCTTAACTGTTAGAATCGAAGAACAATCCATCGAATTTCAACCAGAATTGTGCGATCTTCGGCACGACATTTCTTTGAAAACGAGGGAAGGCGAAGGAGCCGAATTTTTCAAAACTTTAAGTGAATCGAAGTATTCAATTTTAAGAAATTTTGCCATCCGAATTTTCTCAATGTTCGGATCGACTTATTTGTGCGAATGTTCGTTTTCAAAAATGCGTAGCATTAAAACAGAGCAACGTACACTGCTGAGCTTTCCTAATTGTTAGTAAAATTTTGACAGTATAATAAAACCTATTTTCGAAATTATCGTGCGCGACGCAGTGGAATAGTCCTATAGGGGATACCACTGACAAAATAAAACGCATTGACCATAGTATCTCATGGGTGATGTGGAAACCTATGGGTATGAGAGTCGCCCCAAAGCGCCACACGCAATACATACCGCAAGCGGTAGGTACGAGCCTGAGGAGCTCGGAGAACTATGGCCGCCACGGGGAGCGAGACGCGCGGTCGGGAAAAGTAGGCGTCTCCCTCGAAAACGCGGCGAAGCGAGCTATTCTTGGACATGCCTGCTCTAGGGTAACGGCGGATGCTGGTGGGAGGCAGTGGACGCTATGTTGGGGACGGTTTTGTCTTAATTGAGACAAAAATGCCCATCCCTGCGTTAGGCAATCAATAATATTGTGCAATCGTATTGTTCAAACCAAAAATTAAATTATGTAATACTTTGGTTTACGATAAACTATTGAGTTATGAAAAATGAAGCACCTGCAACCATTCCAATAGCTTTTTGAAAGATAATAAGGAAAAAATCGTATTATCGATCGATATTATATAAATATTGTACTATCTTATACCCTTGGTTCTCGAGATGTCTAAAAGAAGGAGGCGTTTTATCTCAAAGTTTAAGGGCTGCTTTCAACCCCAAGATACGGATCATTGCAGATGAAATACACTACATGTCAACTATTTTTCAACAAACCATATCATATGCGATGATCTTTTAAAATCGGCGTATTAGGATTAAACGATGTTCCTTGTTAATACATTGCAGTCGCAAGACCGTTGAGCCTCTTTTTCCGTTTGAAAATATTCATTGTATTCACTGGGGAAAAAATGGGCGAGTTTTCCAGTCTTAAACATCAGCCTGTATAATTTACATGCCGAGCGGTTCCGGCGGGGTGTAATCATATGAAAGATAGAAAATTCTTGCAAGTTTCATTTGGTGCATCCAGTGCCGGCTGGCCGAGTAAGCGAATTTAGGCGGATCGCTTTTCCGTTTTCCTTAAGCGTAGACGTGGCACCGTTACGGAAGCCATTAAGGGGCATAATATTCACCAGTTACTGCACACCGTCCATAAATTTCGTCTGCGTACATAAACGTATCCCCAGACGTGTCAGCATGTGTCTTCCTGTGCGAGCAGGTACACGGCCAGAGAACATTCGCAGGCGTCAGCGAATTTCCAACGTGTCTTCGAATGATGTGCGTGCACCTTCAAAGCCAACCTGCGCGACTTAATTGGCCCCGTGGGCCCGTCATCCACAAGTTAATTATACACCGGGTCGCTGACAAATTAACAGTTCACGATGTCTAATACTTCCGAACGAATTTTTCAATACCGTCGCGTTGTCCTGAAATCTATCACTTCAACCAGCGAGATTTTTTACGAGTATTACAACTACACTGTAGATTTACATGCAGAATAAAAATGTTTTAAGTCAATTGTATGAAATCGACGTTAAATGGAAATGTATCTCTTCTTCTAATAATTTCAATATGTCGGAAATAATATAAAAATTTTCTCAAATTCTTCTAAAGTCTTCACAGTTTTGTGTTTCGTGTAGATACTCATTTTTTTGTGATAAATGCATAAAATCTCTAGTTCAATTACGATTGTTTCAAACACTTCAAAAGCTTAAACTATTTAAGTAATTTACCAGCTTCTAAATGGATGAAGTCTTAGCGGACCTTGTCACTACATTTGTATTCGTATAAAAAAAATTACTACCAGTTGATGACAAAATTAAAGTTAAAATATCTCTTAAATTATTAAGTTTTCGGCATGTGTGTATAGGTTAATACTTTTTTTTATAGAGAATGACGAGCTGCACCGAACAGTGCATAGGAAAATATATGTTTCTATTTTAAAAAATTAAGGTGACCTTGACATTTTCGTGACTAATTCGCCTAAGAAACCACTGTTACCGTCATATTTTAGCACTCTTCATACTGAAAAACTTTGTTTAATAAAGTTTTTTCATATTTTCAAAAACAGCAGAGATAATGAAGTGCTAATATATGCTCGATCAGCCTGTATAAGAACAATTATTGTTACACTATTTTCCAACATATGCAGATATAATTAAGTTATAGTTGTAGCAAGTTCTGAAATAAAGGAGAAAGAACTCTCTGGACTACAAAAGGTTATCATCCTTGTGAGACCGACACTTTTGACGATTATACTGCAGTTGTGATTCTGAAATTTTCATTTCTACTAGATCGTAACATAAATTCGTTCGGTTATCTTCAATATTTTCTTTTCATTTATTAACAAAGTAGAGAATTGCAATCAATCGTTTATAAAATCTAGTGACTATAAATAGCTCTTATTTAAAAACAGTTACCTTTGCATTCACAATCAGTGAAAACTATATCGTTAAAATTATAACATATTATATTTGCAACAGAACGAATTTAGTTTCCAAAGCAGCAATGATCTTACCGAACTGTTTCTGCTTGTAATAAATAATCTGGTAACTATTCATTCCTTTACATTCTACAAGTTTATTTTTAGAAAATTATATACCCTATCGTATCACATATTATCTTATACAAAGAGCGAGTAAAAACGAGAAAAACAAATGTTTTATTCATTCATTGTTCCAATCCTATCATAGATTGTTTGCTAATGTTTTCTTACTCGATCGTATTTAAGTTAAATACATTTTTTAGATTTGGATTGTATGCATTGATTTTTATTGGACACCGTGTATGAAATCCATTGCATGTTGAAAATCAAACGTGGAGAAAATATTTTCGTTATATTCCGTCGAAAATATTTATGCTGCTATACAATTATTTTGTAAACTTCGTGATTCATAATATTCTAAAATATGTTCAACAATAAAACGAAAACATTTTTAAATTGTACGCTAGAAAATTACAAAAATTCGGAAATACGTAGAGTATTCTGAATAAAGATTAATTTAAAAATAAGAAAGACTTATTTTTGTAGAATTCGTAAACGAATTCGTAAACGATTGTGTTGTCCTGTAAGCCTACACAACGCAAGTAGAAATCATCAATAATGATCAGACATGTGCTATAATTTCATTATACATATGTAAGTATTGAAGTTAAACACAACTTTTAGTTTATATCATCTATTCACTGTTACAAACAGTATTATATCCTATTCTATTAAATGTTCTTATATAATGTATATTATTACACTTGTTAGGAAATAATAGAATCGTTAAAAAAAGGAGAATTCTAAAATCTTAATTCTTTGATAGTTATTTCCGCCAGTTATTTACATATAAGAGAGAACAAACTTTCCGTCTTGCAGGATACAATTGTATTATACAATAACATCTACAATAGTATTATACAATAACATCTACAATTAGTTGAAACATTTGATTTCAATACATTTCAAGAATCGAGATTTTATTTGATAAGAAAGAGCAGAAGCTCGATGTATAAGTGCGGTACAGCAATAATTCGACACTTCCGCGTCGTATGCAGGGTGTTATGTAACTGTTAATACAACCGGATCGGGGCTGATTCTATGTTAAAAAGTAAGTCGGAAATATAGAATAAAAGTTTTTCATTTGACGCCTCATTTCCGAGAAAATCAAGTTTAAAGACCCGTCAGGTTCTATAGTATACGCAGGAAGTAGAGTTGGTTGAACATGATCAGACGCGTCAGACAATTACCATCTAATAGCAAACGTATTCGTTGCTTTTTCAAACTTGATTTTCTCGGAAACCAGACGTCAAATGAAAACAATTTATTCCATATTTTCCACTTATTTTTTGACGTAGAAACACCCCCTATTCGGTTGCATCACCAGTTACGTGACAGCCTGCATATAGATACCCCTGTCCAATCGGAAGATCATGCTGCTTAGACATATTGTATTAACAGTGAAAGCCTATCGTACTGAGAACCCGTGAATGTAATGCGCTCACATGATAATTATGGCCATGATTATGTGTAGCTCTGTGCATGCAGTTTCCGTGTACACGTGTCCTATATGCACACGTGTTTCGCCTGTAACGTTGTCTCGCATTCCTATAATATTCGACATAATTCCGCGTTTACCAGACATTACCAAACGACGCGACGCGACGCGCGACCTCGCGCGCTGGTTCATTTGCCGTAGCTTGTAAAAGCCGGTTACAACGCTTTACCCAGTCTTCCTTCGTTTATTATGCTCCGTTCTCGCGACGAAAACTTCTTGTTTACCCAAGAAATTTTCTTCTTCCGCCCATTGTCAGGTTCTCGATTCTTCGACGGATACGAAACCCAGATTAAAATCAAGCAAGCAGTCGAGCATTTCGCTCTGAACTTATTATCAACAACTTCGGTCAAAGAATGTTAGCAACAGCTTTACGATCCTTTTCCTGGAGAACAACGTGCCAAGAATATTAAACAAGCTCGTCGGCTAATATACACGTAGAATCATTGTGCGAGCAGACGCGGATTTTATTGCAGAAAAGCGAAGCAAATTCTCTGTGGGAAATAATTATCTACTACTACTTTTTCTTGAAATAAATTTAGAATACTTAACACACGAATACTTGTAATTAATAACATTGCGTTACTTTAATAAGTATAGAACATTTTATTAGAATGGTTTAAATTTTCAAATAAAAAAAAACTATTCATCATCAAAGTTCGCTCGAAGGCGAACTTTAACGAATATGAAAACATTCAGAATTTCATTGAATTTTTTAAAACGATAAACCGACTCGATTCATTATTAACCGACAATGAGTGAAAAACCACTTGTATTTGTAGCTAGCTACCAATATAGGGAATCAATGTAGGACTATAGGATGATAAATAGTCGCTGACGGCTCTATTGTTGGTGCGACCACTTTAAAGTAAATCAATAAAATAATAAAAGAATTTAGAACTTAACTGCAAAGTAATGGCAGCCAGCGGAATTCAATCTAAACATATAAGATCAACACACTGTTATAACGTTAAAATTGATTAGTTTATTGTAAATTGTAACACTTTCCTTCACCAACCACAGTGTGCAAAATTAGTTATGCTGCATATTAATGTATAATATATGTTATTACTAGACTGCGGATCTTTATGCAAAATAAAAATTGTCTACACCAATTGCAACGAACATTTTCCATATTAAAATTTCTTTGTACCTGTAACGATCTTCATAAGTTCAAAACAATACATAGACTTTCATAAATTCTTTTAATTTTTCTATTATTCTAAACTGCATCAACTGCATTGTCATAAACGCATCAAATCCGCAGTCTAGTTATTACATATTGTAACTGTTTTATTCGACATTCTAATAATCATTGACATTAACGTGACTCTAAAATTGTATCAATAGTATAGACGGTGTCCTGTAATTGATGGTACAAGCGAGCAGGGAGTGATTCTACGTGAGAAAATAATACGAACATATGGAATAAATTTTTTTCATTTGACGTCTCGATTGCGAGAACATCGAGATTGAAAATGCAGCAAATACGCGTGCTATTAGATAGGAATTGTCTGACGCGTCTGATCATAATCAAGTAATTCTACTTGCTGCATATACTAAACCAGGCATGTCCAGAAGTGGCTCTCTTGGAGGCAAATTCGAGGGAGACGCCTACTTCTCCCGCCCGCGCGTCTCGCTCCCCGTGGCGGCCATAGTTCTCCGAGGTCCTCGGACCCTTGCCTACCGCTTGCAATATGTACCGCGTGTGGCGCGTTGGGGCGACTCTCGGACCCACGGTAGGCACTACGGGGCGCGAGAAGTAGGCGTCTCCCTCGAATATGCCTCCAAGCGAGCTACTTCTGGACATGCCTGTACTAAACTAACGCACGCGAACCCGAGGGATCTTTAAACACGGTTTTCCCGAAAACGAGGCGTCAAATGAAAAAAATTTATTCCATATTTTCAACTAATTTTCTCACGTAGAATCACTCCCTGTTCGCTTGTACCACCAATTACGGGACCCTGTATTATGTAACAAGTATCTTACAATGACACGATTGATCATAAATTCCGACAATAATATTAAATAAATAATGCTGTTTAGAATAAGATTGGTCTTCTTATTTGACTTGTTTATTAACAGGTTATTACCTATCATTGTTGCGACTTCAAACTTGTAAAAAATTATACTACGTCATAAATATGCTACAATAAAATTATTAATAACAAATACTGACAATTAAACTAAATAACTAGAACTACTTATAATATAAATAGTATGTAACATCAAAGTATATATTATGTATAATAGAAATAAAGTATATTTCTTGAAGAGAACCGATACAACGAGGTAACGAGTATAATATTCTTTCCGTGTAACCTGTGAAATGTGACCCGTTCGAAAGAATTATTTTTTTCCGATTGAGAGTCATAAGATAGCATTTTTTGTTCCACAATAAATAGCGAACAGACCCTTCCGCCCTTCGAAGATCGTAAATTTGGTTAGGTGCTAAATCAAGACCGAAAAAAATGTTTTAACACAACCGAACGCATTGTTTGCAATGATCTACAACCAACGGTATCCCCGTTAGTTGTCCCTCACCGTGATTTTCGTTGACACGACGGATTTTGGCAGCGAGTGTCGCGGAGGGAAACGGCGAGGCGACTATCCATCGATTTACCGTCGATTTCGCATTAGCGGCGACCGAATCGTGTTCGTATCGATGCTCTATTGATTTTCCATTGCCGGGTAGCTTGTAAAAAAAAATTCCGTCAGCCGGTAATCCGTGGAATTTTTCACGGGTGATCGTGACGAGAACAAGCGTTCCGATGCGGCACGGCGCGTCGGCTGGGTAATATTTTCGCCGAGAAATCCCTCGGTGTTCTCCTCTAATCTGGACAAGGTGAGGTGCAAATGGATCACGCGTCTTTCATAGACGCGAAGCTGTGAAAAGCATTCAATTTTGGAACGCTGTCTCCGTGCCGATGTCAAATCGAAAAACACGCTATTTTTACACGCATTTTCCCAACTTAATTTGTTCGTCGGCCCCGAATTGACGGAGAGATCAAACATTTTTCATCATTTTCAATTTTTCATCTTAATTATTTTTGGATATGTGCTGAGTAGCATAATTTTGAATAACTTTTTCCTTTGGAAGTATATGGCGGTGTTCTTTAGTTTTTGAGATAATTGCGATAGATTGTTTGCACCGCTACAAGTAATTTTGTCTCCACGCTTGTGCTTTTGCGAAACAGCCATAACCACTGTCAGCAGCGGTAGATTCATTGTTTTGACACGTAAACTTCAACCAGCAGATCGATCTCCTTAAGCTTCTTTCATATGTATCTACGATTCGATCAGTTCTAAGAGAATGTTCGGAACTGTCCACATCTTTAGAATACCGAAGACGAGAAATAATTCAAACGCAATCCGAAGCATTAACTCTGATCTCAACTTAACCCCGACCTAACCCCAACGCGTATATAATTAATAAACGAATTCAACCATAGCCTATTTGCCTTAATTTTTTCAGGTTCTTAAAGACTACGAATACTTTTTTTATGTTATGTTTGGGTTAGAGTAAGGTAACCGCAGTAAAGTACAAGTTTCATTCCAAACAAAAAATTTTCTCGTAAGAACGTCCATACGCTGTTGTGAACGGGACTGAGAGATCTATAGACTGTCACTTGTCAAGTGGGGAGTGTAATCTGGAAGACTATGCTTGCACTGTGTCATAGACGCACACCCATGGACAAAATTCTTTGCAGCGGTACTGGCAATCTTTCGCAAATATCTCAGAAACTGGAAGAGACCGCCGCATGCTTCCGAAGGAAAAAGTTGATCAAAATAACACCCCCACCACATATCAAAAAATTCATATCCAAACTTCTAAATAATTACTCATTTATTCTGTGAAAATGAAAAAATGACATAAGATTGAAATAAGATTATTTGGATCGCTTACAAATATAATAATAGATAGCCGTATAAGCTGCATTACGTTTTCAGAAACAGTCTTAACTCTAAACTGCTAGAACCATCAAAATGACTGGTTTCAGAATTTTTAATTTATGATTATTGAAATTATAAACACGCATTTCGGGGAAATTGGTGTAGGTTTACGATAATAACAATGATCGCGGGATGTATACGTAAGCGAGCGCAATCGTAATATTTGACGGAGCAATTGATGTAGAAACAAGGGAAGAAGCAGAATTAGATTCACAATAACGAAGCATGACGTCCACAAAAGATAAAAATTATAAAATGTGTAAAAAAAATTATAAAAAATGTGTTGAACGGAATTTTCGTGTATTTTTTACGAGGCGTATCTGTATGCGCTTGCTACGTAAGCTATTTATACTTATTCTTTTGTTTTCATAACCTAGAAGAATAACTTCTACATCTTATCATAATTACAAGAACATTCTATGTGCTGGAATTCACGACAATTGTGGCATAATTTTTGTTACGTCAATTTGATTTGTTTTAGGTATCTTTTCTCTAAATGTTCATGATTGATAAGTTCTCGGCTATTCTGCAGGGAACGATAAGTATGTTCGATTACATGTTGCTTCCGGTCGGCCATCGCGAGGAACCGGAAGGGAAAGGAAAGCAATTAATGCCGCGCCGATTTCAGTCAAGGCGTGAATTCCCGCGGGACACGGAATTGATTTTATTTCGTCCATGTTAGTTTTCAAATTTATGTTAGCCGCGAAAGGTGGCGCCTTAATTAAAACCAGCGGGCGCCGCGTATCGCACGCTTTTACACACGAACTCGCAGTTTAATTAATCCACCGATGTTAAGTCCGCGTTATTCGCGACAAATATTCAACGAAGACGATTGGCTCGCTGTGTACAATTACGACGCGTGTGTATATTGATTCGGCGATAATCCCTGCGGAAAGGACAGTCCAACCACGTGCTTCCACCCTCGTAATTACGAAAATGAGCTTGAACTAATTACGATCGTAACGTATGATGCGACAATCCATTCAACTATATACTGCTAATTTGACGCGATCGAGCGATGTCAAACAACAATGTTTGCACGGATATTCTTGTGCAAACGTCCCACGACGACTAAATAGTATTTCTTATTCACCGTTTGACCTTCTGGTAGGAATTCGGAGTGAACCCCAGCACGATAAAAGAAGAAAACTGTCGGCATGACCTTGATTTTCGATTTTTTGTGCTTCGGCTCGTTTTCTATGCGCTATTCCAAAGACTGTTGGCTGGATTGCATGTTGTACTCGAAAACCCATGTCTCGTGGCCAGTTATTATGCGTTTGATGAAGGTGGGGTATGTAGAAGCTCGGGAGATCATGTTTTCAGCGATCTGCTTCCGATGCTCTTTTTGGACAAAATCGCAGAGGACTCAAAGGTAGGATTACAAAAACAGCTGATGGCAACTCACTGAGAGGCAAATCGCGCTCAAATTCCGTGTGGTAACTTAGTACAGTTGTAGGACTCGGAATAGAAAATAATAATTCGGGAGGAAACGAAATCGAACACTCCTTATTCGTCGGACACTACAATTTATTTTAATCTGTACACCGTGGCTAGACAGAGTCGCGAACTACGGCCGTGTCGACTAGCTGACGACGGTAAACCAGAATGCCCCTTCCAACCTTCTCGAAGGGCTATTTATTTCGTCCTCCAAAAAAGAGACAGGATGTCCCAAAGGAGTGGGAGGACCGATCGACGGTGGAGAAAACGAACTCTCGGCGCGAAAACTTCCGGCGAGTTTTCCCTTGGTCATGTTCAACTATCAGGTATGTAGACATATATACCAGTAATAGCTAAACTCGTCACGAACCAAGGACACTCGCCAGCGGGACGGTATGGACGGCGAAGCTGGCTGTCAGATGCGTCAAAAGCCCATCGCGACCAAACTCGTAAAGGCCTACGTAGGAAATTTAACTAACCGCCTTTTCGCAGACAATGCAAATCGAAATTTCCCGGGGCATGGTAGCGACAAGGCCGCTACACAGTTCTACCACCTTACAGAAAAAAATTGTGGCAATATGTTTTACGCGCGTCTTTCAAACGATGAATTCTGGATACTTTTTACACAAAATGTATATACAGGGTGGGGCATTTATCCTGGCCACCTGGAATATATCAAAAACTAAATTCCGGAGAAAAAAATATTTCAAATAAAAAGTTTAAGTCAAAGAGGAGTTAATGCAGCAGTCATATCCATTTTTAGTTTTCATCATGTTTTCAAGGTCATTCCAAGTTCAACTTTATTTTTTCAAATGGAAACGTATATTTTTCATTACAGATTCTTAATCTACAACTTGAAACAAATAACTTTTACTTGAAACGTTTTTTTCTTCGCCGATTATTTTGTGTAATATTGAATTTTCAAAGAAAAAATACACAATGTCCTTTTAACGGAGAAAATCATTTTATTTATGATAAATGAAATTAATACCCAATTAAAATATTCTTATTTTTATAATCATAAGAATTTTTATACATCTTTTTGTATAAAGCTTTTTACGTGTGGTCTAATATTATAATGCAATATTCATATTTCGGCAGAATAGTAGTGTCTAAATTACATTATCTATGTCTTTTACATTATTATAAGCTATTTCCTTTACGTTCGTTCGTTTTGTCCCCCAAAAATGTATGAATCTTTGTAGATCGTATTTATACATTTTCCTGTACCTCCACAATTAAAAGTAATAAAAATGCTTTTGTAAAAATTGATTTAGTTCATTGTTTGGGAGTTAATGAGTTAAAATGAGTGTAGATTTATAGTGGTACGAAACTTTTCTACGAAACTATAACAGCAAGAATATCAAACATTTTTTAAAATAGTAAATATAATGTGCCAATACTTTTTGGAACGACCATACAACTTGTTCTAATAAATAAATTCTTGTTCTAACCAATTTCATCCACCATTTTGATCGAAAGTGCAAAAAAATGGGAACGTATTCGTTCGAGTTGAGTGAACCAGCCCGTACATTATATTCACTTAAGTCGCAAACATTCCCTTTTGTGAACCGACGGTGTTGCAATCATTAGATTGCCGGAAATTCCAAAGTGAATGAAAATGAATGTTGGAACGAACGGAGTGTGCAGCACTCCGCTGTCGTCAGGCTCGTTTGATAGGAGCCGGAAGAAGAGATGGCATAAAAGAAACTAATCTAAATCACATGCCGGTCGGATCGCTCGGCCGGGATTGCCGGTAGACGGGAAAGTCGCCGTGCCTCGTCTATTATTTCGACTATCGTAAAAGAATTCGCATGGCCGTCGCGCGGCCGTGTTTGCAGCGACCGAGGGGGGCTCGAAAGACGTAAAAGGGCACCGGACAAAATTACACGGGATGGCTGGCGAAATGATACCGCGTCGAGACACGTTAATTTCGCCCGACGAAATTTCACATGGCCCGACTCGAAACAAACTTTGACAGGGGACAGAGCCATTTCGTTGGCTCGCGGTGCCACGATTGCAACATCGGGGCGGGGGTGCAACACGAGCCTCGTATGCGTTTCGCTGACAAACTTCCGCTGGAATATTCGTATACTTTGCGCACGCCTCTCGAGTCGTTCAGTGTATCAGCCTGCTCCGCTAGCTCGAAATTTTGGAAAAGTGCGCCGTTAATGATGCGTTTTTTCTAATAGCGACCATTAGCAAACGTCTGTGCAATGGTGAGTTTTTGAACAAAAATTCTCGCAGCTTGGTATTTTTATTCAACAGAAGTCTATCTTGTTTGCGAAGAATTTCAACCTGTTGTAACTTTTGAAACAATTAATATTTTTTAAAGAAATTTTAAGGAAATGTGTAAATACGTTAATTTAGAAATTAATTTATAAATTTACGTTTATAACTTTCTTATAAAATTTTGAGTCAGATACGTGAAGATATCGATGACGTATTTCCGTTGCATCCGAACCGTAACGTAAAAATCTATAATGACACATTTATGCGTCATCGGTTGCCAATGTGATCGCCTGTAAGTAACGTAGACGTTGAAACTAACTACTACAGTATTTCATCGTTAATTGTCGTGAAATTCTGAACGATAATTGTCGCAAAACAATCCCTCCTTTCGCGGTTTATACACCTTGAGGGGTCGTGAAGCTCGAGACGCCTCGGTAGCCGAGAAGCGTAACATAATACGGGTCGAGTATATCGGTGAGATCACTACTAATCCAATGACAAAACTTCTTTATCTTTTATTATTTTTTTATGGAACTTTCTCCAACATATTCGTGGCATTTTTCTAATGAAAATGATATCAAATAACGATGACAGTTTCGGCCGCAAAGAAGGACAGCGCATGGGAAAGAAAGAGACGCGGAGAGTCGCTGTCGGCGGCACAGTTCAGAGGCCCGCGTGTCCTCCCAGTCTAATGCCAGTAAAAAAAACTTTTTTATTATTACTTATTTTTTATGAGGCTTTCTTCACATTCTTCATTTTTCTGATTAAAATAATACCAAACACGATATGATTCGGATCATATTTACAATAATTTTCCGAAACTTTCACCGTCTATTACTCAAGCGAATACCATCGGAATTATATCTTATTTGGTATAATTTTTATTAGAAAAATTCCACGAATATGTTGGTGAAAGTTCCATCAAAAAATAATAAAAAATAAAGAAGTTTTGTTATTGGATTAGGTGTTGGGTGCATACGGACATACTCGACCCGCATTATGTTACACTTCTCGGTGACCGAGGCCTCTCGAGCTTCGCTGTCCTTTTCTATGTTCGGCACAAGTCAAAGAATAGTATTATCTGAACGTTAATTGTCGCCGGCCGGACCCGCGGTGGCGACGATTATCGATGAAATACCGTATAATCTTAGTAATAACTGGATACATATAAATTGTCAATAATTTCACGAATTTAACATTGGAATTTAATTGAAAGGTATGCACAGAGGGAAACAAGAATTAATCAAAATTAAAAACAGTCTCACAGACTTACTATCGTAGTTAAGGGTTGTATACAGATATTATTAAATTAATTATTTAGCATCGCATCAACTACTGGTATGGGTTACTAAAGACCTGATTCTCAAATTGTCATACAATTTGGTATGCTTTACGTAACATAACCAATTGTGCATCGATTATATTTATCTTTCACGTTATTACTCAAGGTGGTTCGCGTGTAATTTCTTGTATCGATTGTGTGAAATTCTGCAGCATTACTTTGACAATGTTTTGTACAAACAAATATCGGACCATCAAAGATGACATAATTCAAGCAAGTATTCGGGAGAAACGAAAAACCTTTATTTGTGAACATAATTAGTCAGTATTTTGTTAATTGAGTTTATGAACAGGAGGAGTAATACTCGTCAAACGAATTCAAGTGTATTTTTTCTGCATTTGTGTTTGTTAAGCCCGGAGAACCGCTCCGTTTTACATCAAGGATACGATATAGCACGCGTAAACTACGATATATCAGTAGATTAGTAATACTTGTTTCTCGTGAGAATGTGACCCGAAAAAATAGTAATTCATTGACAACACGTATCGATTGAAATGGTACTTTCCCCGAATAGCGAAAACTTGAAAAAAATACCATGTCATACTTTATACGTCATGCATCATACGTCTTCTGCTTCTATTCAAGTTTTCTATGTCACATTTTGCATGTATCAATGCCCGCATATTAATTTGTGTGATTATTTTGTTTAGTATATTCAAATATATAATTGTTATGTATGCAAGTAATTTGAAAAATATGTTCATATTCGGGTATACGTGCATTTCGATACATTTCGTGCATATTAAACAATATACGGTTTTCAACACGGATATACGAACTACACGTATATTTTACGTATACGTGAAATGAGTATTTCTAGTTGCAATCCCCCTTGCTACATATATTTTACGGACCGACAAAAATCTCTGGTATCCACAGATTAACAGGAAACATTCGTGATCATCAACACGAAAATTTCGTTCGAGGTAGAAAAACTGTCAAGGGAAGAAATAAAGGGGCGAAGGCGGACCAATTTTGTACGGCAATGTTACAGCATATTGTCAGAGGGGTTGCGAGAAGGCAAGGGGGAGAGAGAGAGAGAGCGAGAGAGAGATGTCCCGGTGCCAATAAGACCGCGGCGAATGGGCTTCCCTTAACAGTCAGCTTTATTGTAACCTTTATGTTCCGCGGAGAGCGGAGCTGTCGAGAAACGAATGTAGCAAGGGTGTGGAGATCTGAAACGCGTAATGATAACCGGGGTGCGTTAATGTGGGTCCGCGGACGCAATAAAACTGCAAGTCGGGCGGTCCGTGCCCTCCCTGCCCTCCGTCCCCGCATCAACCCTCGTCACGCCGTTTCAACGTCTGCCATTAGTTCCTCGAAATGGAATCTCGCGACGTGAACTGTCGAAAGAAGCAACCGGGGATAACTATATAGTTCCAAGTGTTGCCGAGGCCGTTGGCATAGGTTTCTCTCTCCCTCTCGTCTCCCGTCTCTCGTCTCTCGTCTCTCGTCTCTCTGGGAAGGAGCGATCCGTACGTTTTTTCTTTTCCATTTTTTTTCGTCGGGATGATTTAGCACGACCGCGTTTCAAATTTTTATTCACCGCTTTTATTCTCGGGAACGTCGACGTGACATCCTGAAAGCTTTCAGGCTTGAACGTTTCACGGTTCGACCGCGACGCCGCCGGAGTGTTCGCTGCTTTTTCACTCGCGGAGAATCACTGGTATTATTAATAATTCTGTTGATTTCTTTTATTCGGTTGTTTATTCGGAAGCAGCTGCCGAACCTGTTACACGTTTGTAGGATTTTTGATATCTTCGAATTCAGTGGGATCGAAAGCAGTGGCGCGTTGTATCTTCATAAATCTCCGGGCAAATTTGAATTTGGGGGCCCTATGTACAGTGTTGGAGGGGGGGGGGGGGGAGGATCTAATCAAATGTTGGCAAACAATTATCGCAATTTTTAACTTTCGTCATTCCTACTACAGCAATGAGGTAACAGCGACTACCTCCTACGTTTGCCACCATATAAACAAAAACAGACAACGTCTTTCCCGCTACTACCTGATCCGTCACCGATTCGTATATCTGTGGTTATGAGGAAGAACGTCGCATGTCATATACTTTCGCTTTCAAGATATTGCCGTTTAAAGTTTTCATCACTAATGCTTCGGCATAGGACATCGGTTAAATTTCATTATTTTTTTGAGTCTTTCGAATTTGTTTTCATGACTTTTTTCTAGTAAATACGTAAATCCTATATTGTAAAGCTCAATCAATGCATAAACTCAAATTTGTTGAAATTGTGACATGCGGCGTTTTTCCTTGCAACCACAGATATATGTATACCGTCGCAAATCGTCCTTACAATACCTCTCCGTGTCTAAGGCCTGAGGCATGGCCAGCTAGCTAGCCGTACCGACGAGTCCTCTAGCGGGCCCAAGACGAAATGCTCCCTTTCCTTTTCCTCCTCTCTAATATCTAATATATTTTAGCCGCCGCCAAAAGATAATAATAGATTGGTTTGGGACCACCCTTCTTGGTGGAGACCTCGGGCCATTGCCCCTTTTGCCCATAGGACAACGCGTCACTGCTGATGAGGTGTTTAAAAAGGTCTGAACGGATTTTTATCGTTTTAAGAAATTAAAGAGGTCTTCTTTCCGATTCCGATTTCTGTAAATTAATTCTTCGAAATTTATTTCTGTATAAAGATCCGAAGTTTAGTGGTAATATCGGTAATAATTAGTATGCAGAGTTTTATATTTACATCTAGGTATAACAAATCAATATTTCAAACAGTAGGCACTACAAAATTTATAATTCTGTACTATTCAATTCGATATTACATTATACTTAATTTATAGAAACTATTAATATGAAAGTTGATATTTTTATCATTTAATAAGGTTCACTTCATGTTCTTCACATCAAATTCTGATAATAATGTCTCCATTATGTAAACGTCAACACATTGTGAAATACTTATCTGACCGTTCGTTATGTAGAAATTGCGTTTCATTAATTATGTATATCAACATTCAAAATATCTAGAAAACAATCTTTTCTTATATAATTTCGATCAGCGAATTTTGCCTGAATCATTATATTATCTAAATAAAGATTTCTCATAGAATATAAATTAAAATTATTCTTTCCGTTGCGAATTTAAATAGCGAATAAAATTAGATCACGTTTTTTTTAGGCAAGAAAATAAATTGATCGGTCTTAGTCACAGGTATAAAATTTGAAAAATACTGTTCCGTCTCCACAATTAATAGTTCCGCGATGAAACAGCCAATTTAAACAGATGGTACTTTTTTATTACCTCCAAATCCCTTTACAAAGATTTATTGACTATATACCGCCCTTCTCATCCCTAACATTGGGGAATATGTTCACCCCACATAAACCTGAAAATGGGTAGCTATAAAAAGAATTCACGCTGAATATTCTTGTACGCTCCACCTGTGTGCAAATAATTACCGTACAGTGGATCTTTATGCAAAATAAAATTTATCTTGATCAATTCTGAGTGGCAGAGGTCCAATGAAAATCTGATTCCTATTTTAATAATTTTGACAAGTTGAAAACAACAGATCAGTCTTCATTAATTGCTGTAAAATGTTCTCTGTTTTGTATTTAATCCACCCATTTTTTTCTATAAACGCATAAAATCCGTAGACTAATAATTACAATCAACGCCTATGAGCTCGGTAAAATTCTCGGTAATTATATAGAAATTGTCTGCGTACTGCGATTTTGATGAAATTTTAATATATTATAGATTTCGAGATTCTGAACAACTTTTTCCTTTTCCAATATAGGGGGATCGCTTTTAGTTTTCGAGATATTTGCAAAAAACTATCGGTAATGTTAATTTCATAACGGAAACCTTTTTTTTAGAAACACTGGGTGCGTGTGAAACACTGAGTGGGTGCGTGTGGTATTGTTGCTTCTCATCTCCACAACGCGTTTACAAACAAAAAATAAACAGATGCGGCCCGAAAATCCAGGAAATGGAATAACAGAAGAAACAAGCAGAATTAACTCCTGCAGATAACTCTGATCATACATAGATAGGCTGAGCTTTCAATTTTCAAAGACATTTCCTGGATTTTCGGGCCGCATTTGTTTATTTTTTGTTTGTAAACACGTTGTGGAGATGAGAAGCGACAATACCACACACACCCACCTAGTGTTTCACACGCACCCAGTGTTTCTAAAAAGAAGGTTTCCGTTATGAAATTAACATTACCGATAGCTTTTTGCAAATATCTCGAAAACTAAAAGCGGCCCCCCTATATTGGAAAAGGACAAAAGTTGTTCAAAATGTCGAAATCTATAATATATTAAAATTTCATCAAAATCGGAGTACGCAGACCTTTTCTATATAATTACCAAATTCTCTATTAGCGCATGCATCATTTAAAAAGTCTTGAAGTATACATTGAGTCAAAACAGTCTCTATCCTTTAACACACAATAAATTTTCTAGAAATAATTCAATTTACTTAAGTTATTCTAGGCGTTCGATGGATTTGTTTACTGGCAGATGCATAAAAAAATTTTCGAGAAAATTGAATTTGGACGAAATCGTGAATAAAATGTATTTTAATGTACAATACAAATTCAGAACATAAATTTTTGTAAATTTATATCAATTATATACGTGTTGAAAACTTCATCGATATCAATTGTCAGAATATTTGGATATGAGAATTTACGACTATTATTATTTCTAATCATTTATATCTCATAGTAACATTATCCACTTTCGATTAACTTTTCAGTATATATGTAATATAAAAGAACAGAAATTAACCAAACGTACTGTTTCAATTTCCAGTGTAGACTTCGATAATAAAACTGTGAAAAGGTATACTTAACATTTTCTTCGCAATTTTCGCAATTACCAAACTAATAGGGAGACAAGAATGTTCGAATAACGGAATTTACAGATAACAGAACAACTATTTCTCTGATGTTGAATTTCATTTATTTAAATCAAAAACAAGATATTTTACAATTTGTAAAATATGCAATATTGTATGAAAAAGTAACCATATGAACTAGAAAAGAAAGGTACTTCCGGAATCTGCTTTCTCATTGCACCAAACATATTTTCGTAATCGTGCTCGTAATAAACTGAGACGTGCACGAAAAATGTGTAAAAATTGATGTGCTTTTTTATTACTTCAAACCGTTTAATCAGCTATACAAAAACTAAAAAACAATATAATTCAGCTACACAAAAGAAATTCAAATATATAAGAATTCTACAGACTAAAATTATAGCCAAGTGACATGTTCGAAGTTTTACTTATTTCTCTCTGCACGCTCACAAAACATTGGCACGACGTTTCACAGTACTAGTACAATAAAATGACCAAAATCATGCTCTTAATCCTTTCACAGATCCTGCTTATGGTATCAACTGCCATAATTACATCGGCTTACAAGTCCTCGTTTATCGACCTCGGAACAACGCCACACAATGAGCCGATTAATTTGGAGAAACAATCGGAGAAATCTTGAAAGTGTGGTCCTGGGTGGTTAACGAGCCCCGAGAGAAAGGCGGCGGATTAAAACAAAGGTAGCTGGGTAATGACATTTGGTCCCCTCAGGGTTGCAAATCCATTTTTACCACTCTCCCCTTCTTCCACCTTCCTTTTCTTCTAATTTTCATCTATCGCCTAATTTTTCAGCGTATTCCAGCCTACTTTTCAGTGCGACCTATTGTTCGTTAAGGTGGCTTGCGGAATCACCTTTTTGCCAACAACACGCGGCGTATACCTAGGGGGTGGTCACCCCCGGCGTATACCCAGGCGGTCACCCGTCCAAGTACTGGCCGCTGCTGTTTTACTTCGGTGATCCGACGAGAACCGGTTTTTGCAGCGAGGCAATGGTCGTTGGCTTTTAAAACGAAGGTAAATCGCGGTCACTGATAAAAGCCAAACAACGCCGCCGCGCCGACAGCGACGAACAAGAAGAATGGGCGGACCTCCGCGTGTACAACGAAAAAGCCCGAGAAATTTCGAGTTAGTCAATTTTTCTCGCACCGATTCCTTCGTCGGATGAAAGTCTCTCTGTCCCGCTCACCCCAACCGATCCCTTGCAACCACCATCCCTTTGCCCCAATCTCTTTAATTATAACCTCTAATTGCAGAACTTTCTATTACGTTTCTATTTGGCGCGCTGGCGCGTTCACCTAGTTCCGAAAATTGCTCGATCGGACCTCTTAAAAGCATCGCGTTCCCGAATCTCGGCCGCTTAAATCTCAACCCATTCCGATATTCCAGCGTTTCTGTACAAGTAGGCGCGCAACACAAGCTCCGCTGCTCGACTAATGTTTAACGTGGTTGTTCCGGCAGATCGCTTTGATTAGCGACGCGGATTATTGGCAGCGCTATGCATTTCGGTAATATACTTCCAATACCTCCCGAGGTGCATCAAGCGTTCCGAAATATCAACAGCAGCACCACCGTGATCCGGAAATTGCCCCTTTACCAGTTCCTTCTTAATTGTGCGCGCGCTTTTCTAATTATCCTGTTAATGGCTCTAGTTAAACGAATTCCTTCCTCTAATTAGCATGCGATTAACCTTCGGAGCGCCGAAAAGCCGTTCTATCGGCTTTAGGTAATATTAGAATATTTGAAAGTTTTCCATTTCTTTTTCCTTTGAGTACCGGAAGGCCACTATTGTAGCTCGAACTATGGCAACAAAAAGACGTAACTTATATACAGGGCGTTCACGCTATTAATAGAAAGGGGTTTTCCTGCAAATAAATAATCAAAATGTTTCTTTCATTTCGAACCCCGTATGACGGTGAAGGTCCGCATGTGGTATATGAATGAATTCGTCCGAACACACGCCACCGTATGATATAAAGAAATATATAACATTCCATTTAAAAAATTTAAGGTCACCTTCGTTTCTTAAAAAAATAGTGCGAACGCAAAAAATTACACACGGCATTACGTTGCTTGCAAAAACGATATTAGTTTTCGTTTGACATTTTTTTCCAACATTTATTATTTGCAAGAAAAACGCTGGCTGATAATAGCGGTAATACGACTCGGATTTTTGTTTTAAATGCCGTCAAAAATGTATTTAAAAAAATTGATAAATAAAGCAGTGGATAATCTTAAGCGTCATCGATTGTATAGTTGTAACAATGGTCAATTGTTCGGGGATTAAATGTAATTATAGGGTCCCACTGAAATCATCGACACAGATTTCAGCTGCACCGTTTTCACTTTCACCGATAACAGTTTTCATAGACAACAGCTTTAACCGACGACGTTGTTAACCGACAACATCATTAGCCGAACGTATCCTACCGACATAGCCTTATTTTGCACAGTGCATTGGCCTGTATCCAGGAATGGGATCAAGTTCAATATGTACTCGCGAATCCGAGTCAACTTCAATGATCAAGTTTCATTTCATGAGTTTCGATTGCTAATCAAAAGCAATAATGTTTCAATGATTATATTTGAAAAGTATTCATTTTATACAAATTGATATCGAACCTCGGAACGAGTACTTACAAGTTTCGAAAAGATACTTATAAGTGCTTCGATGTTGAAAGGAATCGAATCTTTCACAAGTAGTACTCGAATCTTGGAAATCAGAACTGTATAGTAGGTTTTGAGCACTTTCTTTATTAAATTCGTAACTATTTAAGAGTAATATTTCATTTACAATGCTTGATTTAATCCTATTTCTTTTTTTATCCATGATATTTCCTGCTTTCGAAAACACTCTTTTTGAAGGTGCAGAAGTGGCCATTACTCTTTATGTTTATATCTTACAGAATACAATAGCTCTAATGGGTTCTTAGGCACTTCATAGCGATCACATAATTGTCGCGCATTCATCGATTGAAAAGTAAGGAGGGGTGAGGGGTGTTTGTTATTATTGATAATGAAAGCTGCAATTAGATTACTGAAAATCTGATAGATTATGAAATTATAGTTACACGTGTTGAATTAAATTATGCATTAAAGGACAGCATAATTGATTTTAAACGTAAAAAATAATGAGAAATTAGAAAAATCAGAGAATTTCTGGTACGGTATTCATAAACGTTTCGAATCTGTTCAACCGAGATTCGAATATATTTGCAAGTACTACTTCTGTTTACCAAAGTACTTGTAAACGGTTCGAAACTATCTGGCATAGGTTCGAGTATACTTAGGAGTACTATTTCTATTTTTCGCAGTACTTATAGAGAGTTCGAATTCAATGAACCAAAGTTCGAAGAAACTGTTTGCGAGGTACTTGATCCCATCCCTACCTGTACCGCATTGGATATCTTCAATAGAGTTAGAATCATTCATCATAGTACAAAAAATGTCTGTTACTGTAGAAGTCATATGATTAATCACATTGTAAAGATAGATAATCGATTTGGCTTGTGAACGTATACGATTTAGCCCTTTGAAGATTTGAAATTTGTACGTATAACCCAGAACCAAAAGAAATTGCGATTATAAATTCTGTCCTTACGCTTTCTATCATACGCGCAATAGAGAAAGTTGCTCGTTAAGGGATTGCTTCTTGCTATTGGGTTTTTCGGCACTCCGTAGACTGAGATTAAAGTTTTTGTTCGCGGCGTGATCAAGAATTCCACGTACCCTCCCTGGTTTTTCTGTTCAGCTGCCGCAGACGTTCACGTTCCTCTCCGGTGTGTAACACCACCGAAATTCACCCCCGATTACGTATCAAGGGTCACGTTTTCGGGGTTGTTACCCTGCTCTAGGTTTTTACGACTCTCCCGTCATCCCCGCGACAAGGAGGTATCGTGCAAGAGAAGGGGACTTAGGAAATATACGGTTAACCTAGCGGAAGGTATTACGTTTGCCCTAAAATTAGACCCCTGTTCTCGACAGTGAGAGTGTGCACTCCCCTGAAAAATAGTAATGGATCGATTATCCGGCGAATAAGACCGTGAAATTTATTTTTTGCGCTTGGAGCTTCCTGTTCACTGCGTTCCGCAAATTAGATTTGTCCGTTCAATGTCCTCCTTAATTGTTATTCAATTACTTTGTTGAATCTGTGCGCAAAAAAAAACACAATGACCATTTCAAATAACTGCTACAACCTCGTCACATGAATACTAGAAAGTTGGTTTTAAATATTTATATAAGGATTTTTCATTTGTGCTATTACATTCTGTAAATGCATTTATTAACATGTGAAACTTTCATTGCGATGTATGGAAGAATAAAATTTTTCCACAAAAGCACCCGCTTTGACATGCGTTACAGCTCATAATTAATTAGCTACCTACATACTTTCCATAAAATATGAAATGTATCAATGTTATTATTAACCGTATCTATTCCATACACCCAGTTACGGTTAATATTGCATAATAAACAATACTTAAAGGGGAATGGAAGACATGCTCTAATTATAAAATGGTACATCGAAACATGATTTTTAAAAATTTGTACGAAACGATTTATTTTGAAGGTTTTAACACTTCATACTAAGTGTCATTTT
Organism: Sphecodes monilicornis; assembly: GCA_913789915.3. NCBI lineage: Eukaryota > Metazoa > Arthropoda > Insecta > Hymenoptera > Halictidae > Sphecodes > Sphecodes monilicornis. The sequence goes on along the minus strand of OU565294.1, from coordinate 24,845,295 downwards.
AAAAATCACAGCAGGAAACAGAAAAAATCAGTACTCAAATGCTTATTGGCTCTCGTGTACTGTTACGTTTGACGCTAAAACGTCACGCTAGTAAAATAGCTAGGAATGTGCAAGATCCCGAAAATATCTCGATGGTCTAGTAGACGGGTCGGGAAGACATCGAGACGAGGTGGGTCGGGTTCTCGAAAATTTCGGGATTCCCGAAAGTCTCGAAAGGAAGAAAAAATAAGATTCAATGAATAAATTTTATATTGTGGTTTTCGGAAACGCCTCAAATATCAGAATTCTCATAGCGTGATCGATTTTGAAGCGAGTCCCTAAAATTTTCGAGAATTCCGAAACTTTCGAGAATTCCAAAATTTTCGAGATCTCGTCCCGATTTCGAAAAAAATTCTCGTCTCGTCCCAACTCGACATTTTCGAGTTTTCGCACACTACTAAAAATAGCCAACACACCGGAGAGCATGTGTCAATGAAAATGCGAAACAATTGTCTCCGAAACGTTCGTCGTAACGGTTGGTTTCTAGAATTTCGGGCGAGCAGGGAAATATGAAAGTTTGTTGAATAACGTGATCACGGACTCGTCGAATTTTTCAGATTATTGATTGGAAAAGCGTAACGCGATTCCTCCGATTTGCTTTCATGTGCGCGTGGTACAAAACGTTGTATTTGCAGTATTAAAATCGATACCGAGAAATTAGTGACGGTAATGTAACGCCGAGAAACGGCCATGGGCTCGTAAAAACGTGAATATTAACGCAGTCGTAAAAGCAGCGCAACGAGTACTATCGATAATATAAATTTATCGGACCGCGCAAGCAGTGCTTCGATCCATGTTAGTACATCGATTTCAATTCACCTTTTGATTTCAATTCGCCCTTTTCAGGTCCCGGTTTGAAACACTTTTAGATATCGATGCGATTCGCAAATGGGCAATTACACGACGTAGCGAATCAATTTTGAAAGCTAATAATATCCGATCTACGTAAATTCAAAATAAAAGTATATTATAATACGAAACGAGGAGCCCGTATTATAAAAATTATTTGTCGAATATTTAAAAAAATTAAAAAATTTCATTTCATAAGGGGGTATTTTGGTTTTTGAGGCCGTTTTTTGCACGAATTCATCGTAACTGTTTTAGAAAAACTATGGAACCTTTCGCATGAGGATTTTGCAAACATATTTTTTGGGATTTGAAGCATGTGTATGATTTTCTTAAAGTAAAAATAATGAAAGTTGCACGAGTTATATATTCTTATTTACAGTTTATTTTGAAAAACATGAGTCGGCGATTGCCACGATTCCGGTCCTTCTGCTGATCGAAAATGAATAAATGAAGAGATAGCTGTATCGATCGGTATGAATTTAGCTAGGGTCTAAACCAAAATGAATTGAAAACCTCAATGCAAATTGCGCTACACTGAAATATAATGCTGTTCTGTACTAAAATATCGGTCCGTGTGGATGAATTGCTCGAACAAAAGTACCGAGACCGTAGAACGAAATGAATTCTGCGTTACGCTGCAAACGGATGCTAATGGAAAGACACTAATTGGTATGATATTGCGATCAATATTTTTTAATTAAAACAAATGAAACTTTATGAGCAATAAGTTTTGCAGAAAAAAAATTGTAAAAATGAGAGAGTAACGATCACGCGCCGTGCATCATTTGAAATGTGATACAGTCAACATGCAATAACGGTAAACACGCACCGAATAAAGAACTCCGGTTACAAATTCAAACTTATACGTGTACACACATAATACTTATACATACAAACTCCGAAAATATTGTCTATCGATTATCTACCATTTAATTTTATGCACTTCCAGTGCATATCCCTGCGCATCACAAAAATTATGAAAAAATCATAATTTGTGACAGTGTTCTTTTTATTAATACTGTGTATATTTCTGAAAAAAACAAGTAAAACACGAAAACAACGGACCAAATGTAAATATTTGCTATTTTTAAATCAGTAAAATTGAGTTCCAGCCGTTAAACGAACACCGTTGGTGTTTGAAATTAAACCAAAACAACGATTTCACAAATTTTTAAAAACAGATCGATAAAGCGAAAATACATTTCTGATTCTCGACATTTGTCTGTCGACATTTACATTGTGTTAATTTCGTAAAAACAAATTGTACAACCATAAGTCTGGACTCGTTTTGAAGCTTGAAACCTCTACTTTCGCAAAGCGGTGTTCACTTTCCTCCAAGATATTTGTATGTACATGATGTAGCAGATGGGAAACTGAAGAACCATTTTTCCTCAGAAATACTGCAAATTCAAACGTCTCCAAAAACGTTGACAAATTTTTCTCTTAATTGAAACTATCATCAATTTTGAACATTGAAGCCTCCTCTTTACAGTGACTTCTTAAAAATTGATGTACGATTTTTTTTTCATTGTTTCGTGAAATGACGCTTCAAGAGCCCGCCTCAAGTATAACATCGAGTGTAGACATAGCGCGTGTATATATTAACTTTAAGTAAACGATAGTGATGTTGATATAATATCCGCTTACTACATTCTGCGGACCCTACTAAAATAATACCAACATTATGGAACAAAAAATAGGAATAGGTTGGGCCGTGTAAAACCTTCACGGTGTACATTATACAAGTGTAAAATTGGCGGCACATCTCTCGTGCAAAGGTCGATAAAACGATAAAGAGAATGCATCGATCTTTAATTGTTTGGTTACACCTCGGTTTCAATTACGAAAAAAAAATCTCACAAGGAGAAGACGCGGTCATGGGGTCTTAGATTTTCTCGAAATTTTGCATGCTGGTAGATTTCGTTCTCCTGTTTATGAAAATATAGCATTATAGGCATCGATGCTCAATAATTTTTTAGATATTTATTAGTTTTAGTTGAAGTTTTTGTAATGTGCCAAACGGCGTGACGGTAACGTACCAGATTAATTACCGGGAAGCCAGTGTGCAAATCCTTTTTCCTTTCTTTCCATTTCTTTCTTTTTTTTCTTTTTAGTTTATCTATTTTAATTAATTGTATTTTGCACATGAAAAATACACTCGTAATATCTATAGGAAACAAAATATAAAAATGTTATTGAAAAGGAACACAATATGAAAGAAACACTAACCTCGTCGATCTTAACGTATCTCAAAAGTTGTTGAGTATCGACGCCTATAATGCTACATTTTCATAAACAGGAGAACGAAATCTACCAATATGCAAAGTTTCGAGAAAATCTGAGACCCCATAACCGCGTCTTCTCCTTTTCAGTTTTCACACGCGTTTGAATGTATAGCATTTTCATCGAGTCTTCAGTTTCTCGACCGCTACTTCATGCAAATCAGTTTAGAATAAATCGAACTATGTATTATGCAATTGGAGATTTCTAGTTTTAAAATGAGTTAAAATTTATTATCGTACGATCATTTTTTACGAAATTATCACAGCTTACATATTGGCAATTTTTCGAGAATCTGGTACTTACTTTTGTATTATTTTTGTATTGCTCCTTGTCCAATAGTTGACTATTTCATAGACCCGTTTAGTCTGTCAAGATACTTGGAATGTTATAACGCGAAATGACGTATAATAAACGACGTTTGTAGCGACTAGATTCGAAAATTCTAATTACAAAATAAACACATTATGAAGGATTTCAGTTTGATAAAATAAAGTGAAATTACCTCTCCTGTGAAACATCGGTTTCGTTGGTGTGGGGGCAGGTTTTTGAAAATTCCCATTTTCATGATTGGAAAGACGAAACTAATAGCACCGTTTCGTCAATTCACAAGTGCAGTCGGAATACCTGGGCGTTTCTGTGGCCGGGCCACCGTTTGAAAGCTTTATTAGTTCGGTCGGCAAATAAAGCAAAAGTTCATAGCCCAGGATCGTATAGGAAAGATTTCGTCGAACTAGCGCGATCCCTTGAACTGTCAGCTCGTTGCAATTCCCCGAAATTTATGAGAATTTCATCGCGGAAACTTAGGATAGTTATTCAAAGGTTCCTTCGTAATACGCGAGTTGACATCAAAGTGGAGAGAGAGGGAGACGTCGCGCACGGCTTCTAAGCGGTTCGATGTTTGCGAAAACTTTCGCGGTAAGTAGCGCGGGTACGTCATGCGTCAGACATAATTATGCATAGCGAAACTGGAACCGAAGTTGACGACTGTTGCGTGTTTGCCGCTCGCGATAAGTAGACGCTAATATATTTTCGAATTTGCTTACTTGTAAAATGATTCACTAAATCAAAAATTTACTGCCATTCGTTTTTCGTGCAGTAAGAGGGTATTCTGATTTTACATATTCAAAAAATTGATTTTTATGAAACTTTGGGAAAAGTTAAGGTTGTCACATATTTTTCTTATTGGTAATCATCCACATCAAATGGGTGAACCATATTTAATCGAATATCGCGGAAACTATTACAGCTGGAGGGATGATTCGCATGTCAAAATTATGTATTTTTATAAAGAATAGATCTGCAAAAACATATTTTCAATATTACTATTTGTTTAAATAATATCTTGAAAAACAGCCCATTTTTCTTAATTTTTCTAAGTAAATGTTAATCTAGCTTTCTGAATATTTGTATATGTGAAAAGTGTATACCCTAATATAAAACACGGATACAACAGAATTTTGAATTTTGCGTTCTAAAAATATATTATTTAAACAAATCGCTCTTTTGCAAATTGGTATACATCGTGAAATCCGTCGTTGAAAAATACTGATATCATTAATTTACACAATAACTCTCTTATGATTTCCGAGATATTCCATAAAATAGATTTTTCGGACCCAATTTTGAGGGTAATTTTCTCTTACCACCCTTTAAGGGTCGGGTTATACATGTCCGAAGTTCGGATCAGGCCGAATATTGTAACCCGAGTTTAAATTAGAGTGTTCGCAAACGGAAATCGGCGTCCGACTTCTCAACGATTCTTTTTCTTCGAGTTTGGAAGGCCATATAGCTCGAGCGGGTGACGACTCCCTGATGTGCGTGGCACAAAAAAAAAAGGTATCTATGGGCCCCACAACTCCTTTAGTTAAACTATCGGTAGCTCTCCTTTACAACATCATGGAAGTAGGGAACGTTCCTGCCACTTGGTGAATTTCTCTTACATGATTTAAAATAATTATTAGAAAATATAATAGACAACGATATAATAGATATCGTTGTACTGAAAATTTTTCCATCGGTTCAGGTGTGAAAAAATTTTTTAAAATATGGTCGTATTCTACGATTCTTCCTCTTTGAAATTTCGTTTATTTCTATTATTTGTAACAACTTGTCATCTTTCAGGTAACCTGTTAATTCTCGTATCCCAATGACTAATTAGCAACATGTGTTTTCGATGTACAAGCAAAATTATATGCTTATTTAAAATGCGACAGAACTTTCCTTCCAACTTAACATATGATGTGAAAAATTATTTCAGATACACCGGAAAATAATAAAATGTTAATTTTAGCGAAACCACTGGTGTGATTTCGCCCACTACGATACTTTGCAACTGTACATAACATGTGAAACACTCGAGGGTCATTCCATGCCAAATCGATCACTTTTTGCAACCATCGTCGATTTTGTTCTAAATTAAATATGTTGTAGTCCATGTGAAATTAAGGAGCGGGGGGGGGGGGCGGGGTAAAGCCATAATTTTGACGGTTTCAAATTTTTTTAGAAATGACAGGCCTTCGAAATTTGCAATTTTTGCCCATTTTGACGAAAATGGGCCTCGCTTACGAATTTTTATCTGAGGGATTGTTCGTCCGATTGAGCTAATCTTTTTTATTTTATTCGGAAGGGATTGGTCTATTACAAAATAATTTTTTCAACCCCGAAAAGCACTTTATAATGTCGAAAAATTTAAACAAATTCTTCTTTTACGTTTTTTTCGATGATTTAAATTTTGGAAAAATGTGGTTATATTCCTTGAAGTTCCCCTTTAAATTGAGTCCTTGAAAAGGATGGTGATATGAAAATTGGCGTCTATTTTATTTTGAGAAATCCAAGATACCGCGGATGTATATGTGTTTAGAGTTCCATAAGATGCACCTGCATCAAAACTCTTTGTTAAGAACTTAAGGAGACTACTTCTTGTAGGCTCCTTGAGTAGCTAGTAAATTCCGAATTAGATGCTTCACAGAAATGCCACAATGCTCGCACGGTTGAATCAAACTGTTTAGTCGCTCCTGTAGCTAAAAATGATAAAACGATGTCTACTAGTGCAATTGGTACATTACTCTTTACGAGAGTCTCCCTGATACTTGTCCTACCATCGAACGCAGATACTTGGCCTGCGGATGAATTTTCGTCCTGTGTGGAGATAGCAACAAATTAATGTTTGGTTCGAATGTAAGAGGATTGTTTACAAGAAGACCTATAAAAATTCCTTTGAGCTTTCCTTGATTTAGTCTGATTGTGCATGGTTTCCGTGACGAGCTTGCCACTAACGTACTCGAGAATTGGCCTTTATTGCTCTCTGATTCCTAGAATGGAATCTGTCTCCGAGAATTGTTCTCTGTTTCCTAAATTAATGTTATCATGGCTGACCCAAAAGCTCGAATACTACATTCGTAATCGAACGAACGAGGCAGGATTGAAATGTAATTATAGCTGAACATTCGGCGGACGTAACATTTGTTTGTATTCATAAAATTGAGTATGCATTTCTCGAGCTATTTATGTCGAAATATTCCTCGAAATATTTTAATGAGCATAGACAAATGCTCGTTTGAATTTCAATTTTCTCGGAGTGGAGGCCGAACGAGTATTCGTTCGTTTGATCTAAACGCATTATTATACATTTAAAGGTATGGTGTCGTAAATGTAGTGCGATGTAGAATAATACTAATGCAATATAGAGTAATATTAATGTTGAATTTTAATTAATCTTATTCTACCAAATATGATAAATTATTTATATTGTAATTATAAGTGCAACATTCTGGTAAATATAATAATAGTAAACACTGATTCGATTAATCTAAGGCTGAATTCTCTCGTATTAATTTCAAAAAAGGAAATACAGAAATATTGAACAACTGGATCCAATTATAATTTTCTATTTTTGCAGAGTATTATTATGAAATATTAAAATATCTACATTTTAATTAATACTCTGATTTCTTTTATGGCAGAACTAATACGAATGTATTAAATATTAGTGAATCATTTAAATAAAATATATATATATACAATATTTGAAAAATGATTTGTTTCTCAATTACCATACATTTGCCATCTTTTTTCATTTTCTCATTACTCTTTCATCGAGCATATTGATCGAAAATTAATCATTAATAAGGAACTTATATTTGAAATTACAAGTAAATTGGATACATATAGGATGGTTCAAAAGTGGCTAGACAATTTTACATTTAAATAATCTCTTAATTTTCTAAAAATTGGCAATTATTTTGTTTACAAACAAATTCGAATTTCCCATCGTTTAATGGCTTTCAAGCAAATGTACCGAACACACAAAATGATCGACGCATCTGTAAGAGACTTCATATCCAGTAAGTAGTATAAGTGCACCACGCGTCAGACAGAATTACGAGAGTTGCGAGCGCAATAATTGCTCTAGATCTCTTAGGTGTCACTTTAACCTGTTAAAGCCTGATGTTTGGTATCGTGCCAAGCCTGATGGCTATCACCATTAGCGAGATTTTCGTCGCAAATAATCGATTAGCTTAATTGAGAGAGATTTGCGTATGCAGACTGAATTAGTCATACTTTTTTGCAGTTTCTACTGCCTTCCACAATTTTACTCTGCACGAATATATTACTTTCTAGCTACTTTATAAATGCGCTAAGATTCACTGAAATGGAGAGCTTACTATAATTTCTCATAGAAATAGAAAATGGAATAGTAATTTCTGTGTTAGGAATATAACATTTCTTTCCGCAATATTTATCATTTTTCTTTCACATAATAAATAATTCAATCAATTATAGCGAATTTATAATTTCATATCTTAAACGAATATTTGAAATTACAACCCAACCATAGAGAAATAAAAAATATTACAATATCTAAAGCGGAAACTGGATATTCAGGCTACCTAGACAATACCAGCTTTTACATGTGTATTTGTTTTTAAAAGAGTAAACATCATCTTAACCCGTATGTCTAAACGTAAAGTTTCTATGACATTTAATTAGTTACATAGATAAATAGGTTGAACGTATTTTCTTATCCTCGAATGTAACTTAATTTCTAATTATTCATGAAAGGAAATATCAAAACATCAAAAATATTTTAAATATTGTAAAGGCTAATTAAAAATAGGTACCGAAATTGAGGAATCACGGAGTTAAATGTAATTCTAGTGAACTAACATGTGCTAAATTCTCTATCACATTCGAAATAAAACAAGAAGATTATTAAAGTGAATTTTTAACTATATTGAATTATACAAAATCATAAATAAGGCTAGCCATTAATATTACTGAATACGCTATTAGCACTAATGGCTTTCCTATTCAAATTGTTGATCGTTCTTTGTGCCCGAAAACAGTACAGTGTTTATCCAATATTTCATTACGTAACAAGGGATGATTGGCACCCTTCGTCAGACCACTAGCAAAACACAATATCCTTTGTTACTAAACATATAGAACATTCGCGTAATTAAACTTGACTATATGGAAAGAATGCAACAACAAATGCAACAACTTCGCACCTTTCATAACCAATACAATAGTGAAACAAAGGTACTGTCAATTTTTTTACGAAACACTATTCCCATATAAAACCGTTCAATGAGTAGAGACACGGTGACTTTCAAAGTCCCATAAAATCAAGAAACGAACAAAACAATTTCAATGCCTCGTCTATTACCGAGTCCATGGTCACCAAAATCGATTTTCAAATAAATTCGCCACTGTAGTCGACCATTAAACGGCCACAAAAAAAACCGTATCGCTCCTCGAATTCGGTGCTCTATGTATACACACCTGTCGTTCCCCTGATTGATAAAAATAGCGCGGATCCAGAACGTATTCACCGGTTTCATGTAGATGGGCATGGTCCTCGCTCGATTAGTATCGATTCCCGATAGCAAAATATGATTGTATTTAAGGTACATGCGAATACATGATTAATGATAAAAACATCGATTCTTCATAACTATATTTAGGTTAAGATCGGTACTAATAGTTTCACAATTCTGGATGTAACAGTGTTTACATTGTTACAACGGCATTGAATATGTTAGGCCAATTTATTCATTCCTGTAGCGAAGTAACTTGCAGTGTGGGGGCGCCTTAACGAGAGAGTAGAGGGAGTCGTAAGAATGTGGCGGAAAAGAGAAGCGTTCCGTAGTATATGGAAGCGTGCTAAATATTAGTTTTATACGTATTATAGTAAACGCATACATTCGGTAATGGTGCTTATAATTATTTAACTCTTGACCACATTGCTTTATTTACGATAGTTCGCGATCAGCCAACAATTTCTTCTCTTTTCCTCATATGTATTTCTATATCTTAAATACCGCGTCGAAAAACATATTTCTGAGAGTTACGAAGCTAGATAACACTCACTAATTAACCACGACAAAACTGAAAGACAACCTTTATTAGGGGAAGATCCTCTGGTACCGGACACTTAAGGTGTTTCTCAAATAAATCAAAGAAATGGTGATTTATTTTTATTCCTTTGGCATTGATTGCAAGTTAAGAGTAATAGAAATCAAAATAAACTAACAAAGGAACCAATATTATTATAATATTTAAATCACATTAACATTAATACAGGTGATTGATTCTAAAAGAATACATAGAAAGTCCCCTAATACCGGACATAGCCAACATGCGTCATTTAACGTACAATACTTTTAACATCGTTTACAATGATCGCAAATATAATCGCCGAAGCATTCAGGGATGTCGGCACAAGCTTCGCGAGCCAATTCTTGACACATCTACACTTTTCTATAAACAAAGTGAATAATAACGACTGTTGTTCATTACTGTTTTTGAACTGCCTTCGATGTGTAAATTTATTGATTTTTCATTTTGGAAGTTACCATTTCTTGCAAAAGTGGAACCGTTTTGAAGCTTTTTACTGATACTTCATTTCACACAACTTAATAAATTCCCCATCGGAAAAGTATTTATTACTCCGCAAGATTTTTAAATAAACAGCGTACGAAGCTGCAAGACTTTGTTTTTGTAGAAATGCATAAATGTTAGCCGGGAACGTTATCTGCAATTTCGAGTTTAAAAACGCTTCTTCATGGAAATTATTAGAATGCCGCGCAAAATTAAACGAACGAATGTAATTTAAAATTTTTCGACAAACGAGGCACCGAGGTTGGTCACCAGCATTCATAGTAAAAAATAATCAATTTCCCAATCGCGTTGAGATTGATAATTTTTTAATTTTAATTTTCTATGACATATTAAAATGGGGAAAAATTAAACAATTAGCTACGTGACGTGAAAAAAATGTCGAAGAATTGCATTTGGTCGGAAATGCAGAGAAAGTACCAAAAGTTGTGATAAATATCTAGAAACAGGGACACCTAACAGGTTTCGATGACCTTGAAATATGTTTTCAAAATCATCGCGTGTTCGTTCAATTAAAAAGGAGATAATTTGTTGTAGTGGGTGTCTGTGGGTTTTTGTAAATATCTCGAAAACCAAAACCAAGCGGCGATAACATGTATAGGAAAGATTTGTTCGGAACGATGACCTTGCCAACATGTTTCAAGCCCACCAAAATCGGCGAAGAGTCTCTTTTCTGAGATATCTAGCATTTGTTTTTCTTACTACCTTTTTATGTAATAAAATAAGTTTTGTAGGTCTGTGACGCGCGATCATCCTCTAGTTGTCGATGAATAAAATTCACCCGCAACGTACGCAATAATTAATAATAGCAGTATTTTAATTAGTTAATTTATTAGTAACTTATCCGACGACATCGTTACCTGGATTATTAATACATTATCTTGAGTTTCAGACTGTAAAGCTCTAATAGTATTTACAAGAATAGAGATGAGTATACAAGAGATATGGAACGAAGCGAGAGTGAAGCACAAAACGTGAAGCGCACGATTTGTCAGAGAGAGAAGGATTATTCGCGTGAAGCGCTGATGAATTACAAGTGTGAGACGCATAAAAGTAAATACAGTGGAACGTTATTAAGCGATCGAGAGAGTCAAAAACGTCACGCGAGCGATTTCGGAGGACCTATTTATACTGCTGTGGGCCATCGGTTAAGGAAGGAATAAGGAGTGGGAATTTTGAAAATACAAGGAATAGACAACACCGAGCGCTCGATAGACGCCCTAACGCATGCTGGTGCCAGAATATAGAAGTAAATTTTTAAAGCTTTAGTTGGAGCAGCTGAACGAGACCCTCTCGCGCTCATGGGAGTCGGCCTGCCGCCGGGCGACCGGAGCGCGACAGTGCAGATAGGTGATTTTTGCGACAGCAACTTCTGAGCGTCAGTTGCCTATTCCTGATATATAGTACTCTCGCAAATGTGCAAAAGATCTTGCCTTTAATTGTCCGAGATCTATCCCCACTACCACGGGGTATACTCCGTGAGGGACCCAGAAGCTCGAGTGGGCTAGGTCGCCGAGGAGTGTAACATAATACGGGTCGGGTATATCGGTGTCAGATCACTACTGATCCGATAACAAAACTTCTTTATTATTCATTATTTTTTATAAGACTTTCGCCTCCATATTCGTGGCATTTTTTCTGATGAAAATGATACCAAATATGATATAATTCCGATGATATTTACTTGTTTAATTGAGTTTGATTTCAATATTGATCGAACCTGTGCGCCGAAATCAAACGCAATTAATCAAAAATTTCGATCGATAAACACATTTAGTAGATATTTACTTGTGTAATGAACGACGAAAGTTTTGGACGGGGCCTTTGAAGTATGCCGTCGGCCGCGACTAGTGCGTTCATTTACCAGCACATTTTGACTAAACATCACATAATGATGTAAAAAATACATAAAAAAAACATAGATTAAGATTCAAATTAAATATCTAACTAAAAATTTCAGATAAGATCTTAAAGATCAACTTTGTACCTCAAAATGGTCTCTAATAAACCTGTAGACTAGTATTTCTAGACTGGTATTGTAGAATAGTATTTTTATGTAAAAAAGTTTCATGCATTTGCATGCTAAAATCGAACATTTCATATGTAATATGAAATACTTGGACTTAATACTTGAAAATCATGAGAAGGAATTGGATCACTCCCATCGCTAGTTTCGCGGATAAAAGCTGGAAATGTTAGTCGGTTGCGCGAGCAGAGTGTTAAAGCGAGAACTCTGTTCCGCGAAATCGAGCTCAAAGAAATTTGATAAAAAGAAAAATCGGGGCACAGAGGTTAGCGGGGGTGAGGGTGGAGGTGAGCGGCTGGAAAACAGGAAAGGGATTAATTCTTCCTAGAACGAGAAAGTTTCGGTGTCTCGAACGGGAGAACGCGATAACATCAGCTGCCAAAGATTCTCTGGTCCCGAGTTCTTTTCCAGGGACGAACGGCGTAAATGGGGCGATGGGTCTGAGACGCGTGTCGTTCGATTCGAAAGCATCGGTTTTCCACCCTGGGTCTCGCGAAACTTTAGCGCTCAAGGCGTCGCGAGACACGGTTGGCCGCTTCCTCGAGCGATCCAACGAAAATTGATCCGGAAAAGCGGGATTTGTAGAGTCCGCCGCCGTGAACCCTTAACTTTTCTGCTTCTAATATCTACCCCAGTCTCGGGTGAAACGCGGAGACATAATCGCGTTCGCGTCGCTGCCGGTGGTTCGGCGAAATTGCAGAATCCTTTTACTCGAACCGGCTAAGCATAAATTTCGCCGGCGAACGTTGAATCTTTATTACCGCGTTGGAGAGCCACGGTGATCGGATAGCGGACGATCCTTGTCACGGCATGCTTTCACAAGAAATTAGTCGTTGAATGACTGAGGGGAACCTGGACAAGCCGGCCCGATTACGGAATATTAAAAACGTACAGAGTGTGGCGTAATCGGTGGTCCTACTCGTTGCAACAGGGTGGTTCTGCATGAAATATTAGTTGAAAACGGAGACTAAAGGTTTATCTAGGGCTGGATGGAGTTAATAGTACCGTTTTCGTATATACATATGAAAAATTTAGTAATAATAATCTCGAGATGTGCCTTTCTATTTTGTATAAATTCTAACAATCACGCTCTACTGTTACAAACTTTGTTGGTTAGTACTGTTAATTTTTGTTGTGTAATTTCAAAAGATATTTAGTAATTCAAAATGGACCTTTTGCCTCATTTCTGTGTCAAAAAATGTCGTGAGATGTTAAACTAAATAATGACAAGGTTTAGCGCTAAACATAGTGCAACAAAAGATTAACGTGAAAAAATAGTAAGTCAAAGAGTGTATTTCTAATAAATAACACAAATAGGGACTTTTCGCCTCAAGGATACGTTTATTGTTTCGTCGATATATAGATTAAAAATATTACTGTCATACAGAGATGAACAATATTATGCGCGCATTACTAAAGGGACTTAGAATCCTAACATGCTCATTAATAAACTATTAAACTGTAGCTTACTGCGAGTAACACCATGAAGACAATGTATTTTTTCACTTTTTCACATGTATAATTACTAGACTACGGATCTTTATACAGAATAAAAATGGTGGCTCGACTGCATTTTGGAGAACTCCGTGTTCTTAACTTTTTTGAACTTTTTTTTATGTGACCCTGTAGATGTCGGCGAAGACATTCCGAAAGTGTGTGTATGGTTGTTAGGAATTCACTGGCTTATAAGTTATACGCGTGTAAAGATGAACAGTTTTAAGCGTTTTTGACAGGTTAGAGCGCCGCCATATTGGATATTCGTTTAGTGGTAGAGGTAGGTAGGTCTGTTCGGCGCATGCACTGGATAGATGGTGGGTGTTCAGCGCATGTGTTAGATAGTATGGTATATTTGCGGGATCGGCTAAATAGTACTGAGCGTATGCGCTAAATGGCAGTACATTGATTTAGAAGTTACACGTACATGTGTAAACATAAGCAATTTCAAGTGTTTTTCACAAGTTACTTATTGATAAGTTTATGGTTGATTTTAAGATGGCTAGTTCAGGTATTAGAAATTACAACTTTAGAGACACGCCAAGCAGTAAAGAACCAGCTATTACTTGGGCTCAGGATTGTGGATTGTTGCGGAAATTTAAAAAATGTCGTTTGTCACAATTTTTTAAATTGAACAAATGTATGCTTTTGTAGCCGATTGTATACTCGTTTCTTGAACCGACGCGTCGCGACGCGAGAATGCGATAAATCGATACTGGAGAAGAGACAGGTTAAGCAATTCACGCCAATTTATCTTGTCCCGTCTCGAAACGATCGTTCGTTTCGCCAAATAATATTTATCGGTCGCGATCGAAGCAAGAACGTCGCGTGGATAAGGAAGCCAAACTAAGATTTTCGTTCGTTTGGCGGACGCAACGGTCGAACATAGTCGTTTTATTGCTCAATAATTCCCGTATTCAAAACGTCCCTGTCGGGCGTCGCAAATCTAATCCCAGATGGAGGACAAAGCTCAATTTATTAACTGCCCCGGCATCGAGAAGACGAATATCCAGGGAAGTCCCATAAAAATGCAATTCGCGACGACGAATCGCCGTGGAACGTTGTCTTTGGCCAGTCTCCTAGTCGCCGTTCCCCTTTATCCCTCAGACCGGACTCGCAATTTCCTGACGATCCGCATCTATTACCTTTTTAACCTTTTGTGATAGAAAGGGAAGCGACTCGCATCCCGGCCTCGGCGCGGAGAAGCGACCGTGTGGATTAAAAGTTGGCCCACCGTGTGAAAAGCTTCTCCGGCTCTCGGTAGTGTTAGTGTTTCAACTGACAGACAGTGGAATGTCGTGAGCAAGGCAAAAGGCGGAGCTGGATCATTTCCGACCCGTAATGGAATTTTTTATTTATCTGGAAAAATATTTTTCTGATGTGCCTCTATCTTGACGTTCGAAGCTGCGTCTCTGCGATCATTTCTCGGCGGACGACGCTGCTAATTAATACTTAACAGGGTACAAAAGTGTTTCATTATGTTGAAAAGGCAGTTTTCATCTTGTCGTTTTATAAACACATAAAAAATTAATGAGAAAACATGACGAGTTTAAAATGAAATGTAAAACAATATGTTCCGTTTCATGAGCAAAGCAAAATCAATACCAAAACGTGAACTTTCGTTTTATAAGTAACTAAGTTGTCAATATCAAAATATTTTGAGTCTGGATTATAATTGAAATTCAAAATATTTACTTTTTTCATTCGTGAGTAAATAAAAAATCAATATCGCAGGATTATGAGTCTAAAATACAATTATAAAGCACACAGTATGTGATTCTATCTTTTTAAATTAAAGTCAATACGAAACAATTATGGGTATAAAATAAAGTTATAAGTTAAGGGGTTGTTGGTTCTTTGGTTTTCACAAACAAATGAAAGCTAATATTAATTTGTGATGAGTTAAGATAAAATGTCGAGTGAATAGAACATTTATTGCTCCCTTATTGATGAGCAAATAAAAACAACAGTAAACTGTGTCTATAAAACAAAATTACAAGAGTGCACAAACCAAAGATCGCAAATAATCGAACACAAATTACACCGGCCAACAAAATTAAACTTCTTTTTTGTCGCAAAGAAGTTAATAGGCGTTTTTATAGACTTACGTGTGCTGAATACAAATCCGAAAGCCGTTTGTCGCTATCATTCTGAGTTTTTGAGAAACTTGATTTTGAAATAAAGTCAAAAATTCAACTTCCATATTTTGTTCTGCTTCAACATTTGAGAGAGTCTGCATAATTTTCCACGTAAAAATCATTTATCTAGCTTTTTCAAGCTAATATCATACGATGATATTTTTTTATAACATTATAAACATTTAAACATGTGTAATGAATGTTTAATGTTCAAGAGTGACGCCGCGCAGTCAATGAGCACCACTGACCTAACCCGTACATGCGGACCTATTTTGCTTTGTATCTCGAAAACGAAAAATGTTTTTGAAATTCTAAAGGTCATTTCTGAAAGATAAAAGTCTGGGGTATCGCATAATGTGTTTCGATTCCAGGCTAGACATCGACAAAGGTTCCAAAAAACTCGTACGAGATGGGTGTCTCTTGGGCATTAAACAGTTACTACACAGGTTTAAATGTTTATAATATTACAAAAAAATACCGTCATATTTGGGAGAGTCTGTATAATTTTTTTACGTAAAAATCATTTGTCTACCTTGTTCTGAAAGTTGGATATTTGACTTTTTTCAGAATCAAATTTCTCACAAACTGAGGCTGATAGCGAGGAACGTCTTTCGGATTCGTGTTCTGCACACGAAAGTGTATAAGGGCGCCTATAAATGTTCTCTGTGACAAAAATTGATGTTGGTCGGTGTTACGGGTAAAATCTTTCATGTCAAAATTGATACATAAATAAGCGGTATTTTTGAGAGATTAAAGATAAATACGTTTTCTATAATAATCATTTTTATCGTGTTCTTTAAATATGTTTATGTGTATTTGAACATCATTGGCAAAGAAAATTAAAAACCAATATAGAGTAAGGTTGCTCAAGTCGTACCACTGCTTGAGTCGTACCTTTTAAATATTATAATTATTATGTAGTGGACGTAATATCTGCGCCGCTACGGAGAAAAGATTGACTATTTAGTCAACCATATTGATTCGCGTATTGTTCGTCTGTCACCGATATCGTGGTAACGTAACGTCTCAACAAGTAAGTTTATCATCATTGTCTTATAATTTTCTGTACATGTTTAGCAGTTTATCTCGCCAGTAAATTATTGATAAAATCATGCTCCTTATTTTGAAGTCATTCGGTATCATTTAAGGAGTTGTTTACTGCAAACAAAATCGTATTAGCTTTATTCAGTGTTTCGTTATGTTCGTTCGAAGTTTAAATTGTGCCGTGTCTTAAGTCGTACCTTATCAATCGAAATAACGTCTACTCCGAATACAGAAGAAATCTAAAGATAATAACCGAATAAAAATAAAGGAGCCGTTAAATAGAATATACAAACAATAGAAGTTAAAAAGAAAAAAGTCCAACAACTAAAAACGATTGGTTTTATAACATTTGTGCAGAAGCCCGCGAAGAAAATATGATTCGGTGCTAGAAATGCAAGATATGGGTTCATGATTTACGTGCTGGTGTTGAAAAAAAAATAAAAAAATATGTCTGCGATGTTTGTACTAACTGATAATTTAAATAAGTTATATGAGAAACAGAAAGTTTTGTTACGTTTGTTTAATTTTATACTTGGGTACGACTTCAGCTATAGGTGGTAGCACTTAGGACACTGGTTTCCTTAGTCGTGATAAATTCGATTTTATAACTTTTGTTAATTATATCTAAGATAGTGGACTGCTTGGAATTTTATCGTAATAAATGTGAACAATGTTCACACAAGTTTTGAGTGGCACATCGAATTTTTATTTCTTTGATAAATCCTACAATTTATACCTACCTTTTCTTATGGGGTACGATTCGAGTAATCTTAGCCTAGCAGCAAACGGTATGTTCTGGCAGTTCGACTATGTACACTAATACAATCGGGACAGCGCAAGCACTCGAATAATTTAAAACACCTTCGCGTACAGCCTGTGATTAATGCACGAGTTTGATGACAGGAGTCGATCGAATTTTATAATAAATTTCAACTTCGAGGTAAAAGTTTCGTTTTGACCCACGTGTACACTTTTAGACATTCATGCGGTAACCTCGAAAATATTAAGTAGTACTAATGATTTGGACTTAATAATCGGATGTAACAAACTTTGAAACGGATTTGAATTTCATAAATCTACTAACAGAGAAACAGTTTGACGTTAAGGGATTGGTCGAAGCAACTTTATAAAATTTTGTTAATATTTATACAGAATTTCGAACTACCTTTCTGTCGTAGAATTGTAAAAATTGATAAAGTAAATATATTAGGATAATTTCATGATGAAATTAAAATCTAAGAGTACAATCATAAAATAATGCAACAATTGACTCTTTATGCTCCAAAGTTAAGTCATACAAAGTTATCTTCCTTCAAACGCTATTATGAAACAAATATATGATGTTTCGATACAGGTATAATAAGGAATAATATTTATAATTTTTAAATTTCGTATGAACGATAACAATCGACTATCAAACTGTAAAGTATCATTTTATAAATAACTAAAATTTTGTTTGTCACTTACTACAATGCCAAATATAATAGAAATTAATAATATCAATAAGTTTGGAGCTAAGTATTTAAAATCAGTAGTTATTCCTTAAAGTAGTTATGAATTATATTCTTTCGAATTGATTCAAGAAGAAAAAACAAAACAATTAGATACCTGGATATAATTATTATTAAGTACAACTCCAAAAATGTTCTTGATGTTTTCTATGTAAAATATTTTCAAAAAACACACTTAAATAACATGTCTTCGTGCATTCTGTTTGAGTCAGACTCGACATTAACTTTTGCGCTAATACTTACTTATTTTACTGATTTATATTATGTTCATCAATAATGCCATAACTTCATGGTATGTTTGCAGTGCCTCTCAGCTGTCCTTATATTCATTTATCCTATAAATACCTGCGACCACGCCATTATTTTCAATCATAACCTAACAAATACAAAATTAATAAAACTTTATTGTTATACTATGATTCAATATAATTAACTCAAGTCTCAAGTCTTAATTAATGAGATATTTGTTTATCCATTATTTCACTTAATTTTTGTAAATCTATATTTATGTTCGACGTTGCACATCTTAGCTGGTTTTCTAAATTGGCATCAGTTAATGAAGCACGTGACGAACTCTTTGTAAATTTCATCTTCGAAAAAAATGTTTCGCAAATATATGTGGATCCAAAAGCACTTACAACTCGTTTCTTACAAACAATGTTGCTCGCTTTCAGCAACATTTGGCATTCGTGGATATCAAATATAGAACTGGAGTTCGTAGTCGCACTTGCACATTATAATAATGACACATGCAAATATTCATTTATTTAATATTTTCTGTATAAATACAACCAGAAACAAAAGTTTCAATAGAAACATAAAATCGCCCGGCGGGCCGCATAATTTAACGTGGCGGGCCGCGTATTGGCCAGGCCTGGTCTAGAACAATCTTTGTTTTCAATTTTCATATTTTCCGATCAAGCAATGTAGTTTATATAAAACGATTTCAGGAAAAATTATTTGCTTAAACAATATTTTAAAAATTCATATGTTTTGCAACATTTGAAAATATTTATGAAAAATTTCCATCGCCGGTGAAAATGCTGCGCGTCGATGGTCCCTATTGTAAGCAATGCTGAATGGTTTTACACCTGTATAAAACCTTTGGACGAAATACTGGGCGCCGAATTTCATATTGGAATTTTCTGGTCGTTTTGATAACAGGGAGAATAAAGGCCATAAAAGCGAGGAAAACTTGAGGTATACCTGACCACAACTGGTACAAAGATTTTGAATGTCCCTTACAGAGCGGTGATGATTAGTACCGCCTCACATCAATACCTTCCATACCTCCTCCAGCTAAAAAATTAACCAACGGCATCTAGCAGAATATTATAGTTCCAATTGTGGTAAAAGTTTATGTTATCATTTACGAAACAAGTTCTTGCCCCTACGTGATCGGTAAATGTTATATATTCAAGAACACCTATTCCCTATTTGGGTTTATAGATTACGTACACAAAGTTACAAAGTTACGAATAAACAATTAAGAAGAAATATTGCAAAACATTTGAATTTTTAAAATACTGTTTAAACGAATAATTTTTTCTGAAATCTTTTGGTAAACCTTACGTTTAGGGGAGGATGCTCCGATGACCTTGACCTTGACATATGTTGTTGAGGACAACATTATGAACAACTTTTGTCATTACAACTACCCGGTGCTCGGTCTCAGTTTTAAATTGAAGGATCTATTCAAAAATTCTTAACCACTGACCATAGATCCCCAAAAATTACGAGATAATCACCGATAGATAATGCGATAAGTTCAAAAAATGTATGTTTATTTTCGTTAAAGAATAGAATCATGAATGAAAATATGCGAAAAGATAATTAAAATATTATTTAGTTTCTTGTATACAATCTTTTTTTATATGTATTAACCACCCCAATCTCCCCTATTTCATATATTTGGTGTTACAAAATATGGATTATATCATAATAAAATTGAACTAAACAACTAGGAACGATTCGATGTACAGTGGAGGACAAAAGAAAGTTCAAAATTGGAATTTCTGTATATGAGTAATAATAACTTTAGCACTAAATGGTTTTTCAGATGTTGGTGATATTCATATAATCAGTGGCATTCTTGTCACGCTATACGACACAAATTTGTCGATATTTCTCTTCATTTCTGTGAATACGTTGATTTTAACTAACATCTGAATTGATTCGGGTCGTTTATCTTTAAGATATATTTTTAAGAAAAAAAAATTCAAAACTCGAACACGATATTCCCTTCAGTGCTCGTACTAACAATGAAAGTATTGTTTTTATATAAATTTTCTTTACACTTCTGTGAAATTATTACAAACATAGAAGCAATTATGGTAACCACGAAGATGATCGTACGGCAAGGGGTTAATTACAAGTATACCAAACAGGTTGTAAGTTGTAATAGACGGCATCGGAGGTTCTACGAAGCAATGAAACCTACAAAATGTTTAAACATCGAAATCGTAATCACAAAAATGTAAAATTAAACTTACCGTTATCCACCGAGTTTCTTTACTTGTTCAATTGTTCGAAATAACCTACCAATTTTCTATCCCATTTTGTAGTTGTCTCGCTTCCATTGCTTCATAAGATGTAGATATTTATAAAAAATTGATCGTTGCTTTAAAATCAAATATTACTATTTAAACTTTCTTTTGTCCACCACATAGACAAATCGAGCAAGACGGGGCTGAGTACTGGGTACTATCATTAGTGCTGCGGCCGCAAAATTGTCAAGCACGATATCCGGTAATAAAAGTGAAAGAAAATTCGCGGAGAAATAAG
This sequence comes from Sphecodes monilicornis, assembly GCA_913789915.3. Taxonomy (NCBI): domain Eukaryota; kingdom Metazoa; phylum Arthropoda; class Insecta; order Hymenoptera; family Halictidae; genus Sphecodes; species Sphecodes monilicornis. The sequence continues at coordinate 24,824,227 of OU565294.1, read as the reverse complement.
AAACGAGAAACGCTGGGTACCGGGTCCCAGCGGATAGGAGGCCGATATTTAATAAATTAAAGGGAACACCGTCAGCTCCTATTTTCACGGCGATGGCGGCGCGTGTACTCATTATACACCGGCAAAAGGTAACGCCAAGGGGAGCCCATTACGAGTTTCATAAATTGCGGGGTGAGCCCTCGGGAGTAATCTTAAATAACGACTACGAAAACGGCTCTTAGCGGAAGCGAGGAAGAGTTCGTGCGACTTCTTCAAGGACACCTCGCGTCGCTTCTTCCAGCCTTTGCTTGGAGGATGATATGGTTTAGCGGACGTATCGCGAGCGGAAACGCTGTGCCGGATAACCACGTTTCTTCGAAGCGAAAACTTTCGTTTCGCTTTCGGGGAAAGAAACGTAACGACTCTTTGTGTGTGTATGCGTCTTAATTTTCACCGCCTACTAAGTACGCTCTAATGACCAACCATTTACTATAATTAGTGTATTTATTTGGGAGAATTTATTGACATTTTTCATACGATACGTTTTGTTTGGCTTGCAAATAATTTCGCATGATATTTAACGCATTGACTGCAATGCGAATTTAATGCGTTCCACGCGAGCTTCGCGTATTTCATTCATAAAATCGATCAGCATTATTAATAACAGTTGTTAGTTGTTTTATAATGAAGTTTTCACCATATACTATAAATTAGTAAATTTCAGCGTTAACGCGTTGAATGCCATGTCAGTCATACATGTATATGGATAAAACTATTCTTTGACGAAGTCTAACAAATTGTTTCTCCAGTTTCCGTTACATTAATTAAATCCTTTTGATTTTGTGAAAATGTTTAGGATTACTATGATCTGACAATTAAGTTTAACAAACTGGTGTTCAATGACATTAATTTCTTGACAAACATTTTTAGGAAATTCCATAACGCAGGTCCTTAACGGCGTTCAACTTGGTTAAAATAGGCATAATTTATCCTGTAAATTTGACCAATAAGTATCATAAATTTTTAAAAAATCTGTTAATATAGGGGGAAATTTGTTTGCTTTCTTAAAACATCAAATTAAGAAAATACATAATTATATATAAATAATAATACATACATTATTTATGTAAAAGTGTAGAATAAGTTCAAGTATTTGTTCAAAATATGGAATTATAAATAAAACATAATTTGTCGAATTAAAATGTAACATGAAAATGGAAAATGGATGAAAATTATTTCCGAAGAGCGTATGAGAGTTAACAACAGAGGAAGCATGTATGTGCTAAAACAATTTGGTAATTATTTACAAGTTGATCCTCCTCATCGATTTTGATGACCTTGACAAAATATTTTGTCAAGGTCATCATTCTGAACAACTTTTCCCTATACATGTTACAGCTGCTCGGTTTAAGTTTTGGAGATATTCGCAAAAAACTATTGCTAATATTGTATTGAGTTTTCTCTCTTGGATTTTCGTATTATATCAGCATAGGCGATCGTTTAACGGCGTTCGTAACGTATTCTGCTTCTTTCAAATCTTATGTTGGCAGCCGGTCCTCTCCGCCCCATCCACGACCTAACCACGACTCATCCTATTCACATGATTTTTCCATTATTAGATCAAATTCTGGAAGACAGCTACAATGCAAAGATTATGCGAATAGAATGAGTTGTGGTTAGGTTGTGGGGAGGGGGGGGGGGGAGGCAGAGCGGGCCGAGGAGTGTAGTCTTTCAAAATTGAAAGCCACCTCACAAATATGTATGACCAGAGTGAGACCCTGTTTTCTCTCTCATCTCCACAGCGTGTTTACAACATATTTCAAGGTCATCAAAATCGGTAAGGAGGACCAACTTGTAAATAATTACCAACAATTTCTTTAAACCATCACCTTTGGTGCAGTGCGTATCAACTTAAAAGATACTTCAAAAAATTGTTATCATTAACATCTAGTGTTAACACTCTTGTCTGAGGCAGTATTAAATTCTGAAGTCCCGTGGCAAATGAAATTTTCGTGGGTTTTCCTTCGTAAGAACTTGTCAAGATACTTATAACGGTACAGTAGTCGGTTGGGGAGAAGTCTGGAAAATAAGCTGAGCGAATCAAAAAGTAGCAAAAGTTGTTGCGAAGCATCTAGCAGAGTTAAAAAAATCAAAATCTTCTTACCGAAGTTTCCACGAGGATGAAGTATATGTTTCTTTAAAGTTTCAACTGCATACGTCGCGAATACAGTAAGTAACTCACTTCAAGACTGTTAGTTTTATAAAAAACATCATTTTTGCAAAAGGGAAACTTTAAAGGGTCGTTCCCTTAATTCAGTTCCGAGAAAAGTTAACTATCAAGTTGTCCCAAAAGTTCGATTCGTTTTCGATCAATATACATAATGCAAATTCAAAACAGTTTTCTAAGAAAGTAAATTGTACGGTTCGGTGCGAGTAAGTTTAGAAAATAGTAAAACATCAACGAACCACGTTGATGATGATCACGTTGTTTTAACGAACACAATGCGACGGAAACTTTTCGGACGATCTAATACATTAGGACCTCGATTATTCGAGCCTCCGATGTCTAAAATCTTTAGAATCCTAATATGCTTCAGATGTAAGCAGCTTAATGTAAGGTGATCATGAATAAAATAAGGTGAATTTTTGATTGTAAGAATGGATAAAAATTCAATTTAGCACTATAACTGAATGACTATTCGAATATTCGAACAGTCATGTTATATATATGTTCGTAAAAACGCAATATAAAATTTTGATTAAAAAAATTCAAAGTAATTCGACTTCTAATATAGCATTTGAATTTAATGTCGAAAACATGATACGCTTTTTTTCGGAACGGAAGAAAAATAAAAAATACGATGCAAACAATCAGGCTGAAGTTTTTTACGTTGATTACGAAGTTTTTACAGCGTTGAAAATTTTATATATTTTCTAAAGCAAAACGTTAGAAAAGAGTTGTATTTTTTGATAATTAAACTTCGAGTGTCATTTTCTAAACGACAAATTCAAGTACAACTTTTATACAATAAAATACAAAATTTTGTTGTATAATCTACAAGTACGTAGGTAGGTATATTCAATATAAAAAGGTTTAAATAATTATGCTTCGTAATAAAATTCTAAATATTACACAATTTTTAAGCGGATTTATAGAAATACTCTTTAATGGGTTTCCTAATTTTGACGATGCAGACATTTGATTTCTTGTGACATTTTAAATTCTGAAATCATAGAAATATGCCATAAAAAGATTGTTGGTGAAAACCGGAAATTAACTAAGTTGCGTGTACTTTAACACTAAATTCACTACCACCGATCAAATTAAACGGTTTTATATATTTCATTTTACAATTATTGAAATGATAGAGATCTTCCCACAGGGAATAATTGAATGAATGTTTTTATGTAAATGTATTGTGATAAAAATTGTGCAAAATCTAAAGAAATTCAATCTTGCGATAGTTGTCACAGGTTTAATGTTAATAATATATACCCGTTTTGCAACATTATAAAGGACGATTGAGCAGTCCTTGTAGAAAACAATGTAATTAGTGGCAGAAATCAAATTTTTCCCGAGAGAAAACGCTTCCCTGACTTTAAATTATTTACGAAATTAGTTTTGCTTTGGTTGCTGAAAATGTACATAAGTATACAATAACCAATTACAAAATTTTCCATTTTTTACAATAATATAGTCCAAATTCATGAAAAAGAGAATTGTATTTGTAGAAAACCCTGTATGTATTACCTCTTGCAATTAGTTGTAAAGAAAAGTGAATGTGCTATTTATTTAAATTTACAAGTACTGTATGTGCTAATCCTATTTGTCGCGGGGCAACTTGTACAGAAACTAAATATATCTTTCTTTTCAAAATGTTCTTTTTATTTTTAATAATATATGGCAATAAATCGTAATAAATTGATAGAATATACAGAAATTCAAGAAACATTCGCCTGTAGCTTAAATAACACTTACATTGGTATCTACAGAAGTCGCGTTGAACGTATTAGCGGAATCATCTTTTAGCACTATTGACAACTTATTTACAAGGAGAAATTGCAATTTAATGCTATACTATAATATCACCATTGGCGCGTAGAACACTTTCCGATAAGAAAAATTTGTCTTTACTTTTAACACTTACAATGTTTTCTAGAATGACGGTTCAATTATGAAAACAATATATAATGTAGTCTCAGTACACACAGGTTAAAAATTGCGGTTGTTCATTATTTTCTTTTATGTTGCGTGTCTCTTTTTTTCCGTGAAAATACAGGAGCAGTTTGATTTTACGATTCAGTGTCGCAACGGTACAATTCGAGGCAACGTTTTTTTATCTTCCGGAAGTAATGGTCCAGGCCGGAAGGAAACCAAAGGTAGCGAAGAGAACTGAAACGGCGAGGACAGCGTCCAACTTGCGGCTCGGGCGATAAATCGAGTTCGTAACGAGAAAACACGATCCACGATTTTCTAGGACGGGCAGAGCCGACGCAGCAGCGTAATAAAGTAAATTTTGCCCGCGAGAATTCGCGATCATCCACGTCCGAGCAGCGCGTGTCAGCCCTATTGCGAGAAATATGTGCGTCCAAACAAAAAGACTGCGAATCTCTGGAATTTGCAATGATATTACGTTTCCCGCGTTCAGAACGCCGAAGGTATTTAATTTTGCTTCGATTCTAAACAGACCGGTTGTTTGAAAGTCGTATATTCCAGCTGTCGAACGTATATGTACACAGTCTTCTGAAATGGGAAATCTCGCGCGGTAACAACTTCTGAATTTATTGGCTGCTATTATTTTGTTGTGTTCTTTTTGTGGACATGTACGCCATACGCAAAACGTTTGCGTAGCGTTTTTACCAGGAAAAAGAATTCATTTATGGCAGGAAATGCCATTTTCTGCGCTTTATGATAATGCTTATTGTACTTCTTCCCACGGGGACGCAGTTTTAAAAGGATCATAAAAATTCCTACAAAAGGATCATAAAGATGCCTTTTACCGGGAAATATGATTTTATTTACAGAATTTTGAAGCTTGCAATAATATTGTGGTACAATTGGTATGCATTTAACATTTCGGTGACAATAAAGTGTCCAGGATAAGCATGGTTTAGCGGCCCCAGGCCACCATTATTTGTGTATTAATATATTGTAATTGGTATTGTGCGGAAAACAATGGTATTAGGTTGAAAGATAATCCCACACAATTTTAAGTCGCTTACCCTTCAAATAAGGATAATATGAGGGTGAATACCCTTAACTGTATCATTTTTGTTCTCAGTTGTTAATTAAGATATTCAGATGGAATAAAAACGAAAATGCTCCATCTTACCTCCTTCGTATTATATATTTTTTCACAATTGTGATCAAATTATTGAGGGTAGAAAAAATCATTTAATTTTTTGGGGGTGGGGGTTGCAAGCAACCCTTCGAGTGACCACTTCCAAAAAATTTGAAAACAATGTTCTGTTACCGATCTAATATATACAAAAGTTTCAAGTTGGTCGGATTTGAGGAGCATAGCTAAATATTGAAAAACAAATGTGGCCTGGGGCCGCTAGACCATTCTTATTCTGCTAGACCCTTTAGTGACCGACTTCTAAAGGAAGGTCACACTTGTAAATAATTGCATAAAAGAGTCTCTTTAAGGTATAACAACTTATGACTGGAAATTTAAAGCGAGACAGAAGATTTTTGTCTTATGATAGCATACGTTTAGAAAACATCATGTTGTTATAAATCAGGCCTGGCCAACACGCGGCCCGCCGCGCCGGACGATTTTGTATTTCTATCGAAACTTTTGTTTCTCCTTGTATGTATACAGAGAATATTAAATAAATGAAAATTTGCATGTGTCATTGTTGTAATATGCAAGTGCGACCGCGAACTCCAGTTCTATATTTGATATCCACGAATGCCAAATGTTGCTGAAAGCGAGCAACATTGTTTGTAAGAAACGAGCTGTAAGTGCTTTTGGATCCACATATGTTTGCGAAACATTTTTTTCAAATCAAAAAATTAAGTGAAACAAAGGATAAACAAATATCTAATTAATTAAGACTTGAGAGTTGAGTTAATTATATTGAATCAAAGTATAACAATAAAGTTTTATTCATTTTGTATTTCTATTGCATTTTTTAAACGCATGTTTACCTAAAGTGCGGCCCGCTGTAACGTTACGCGTCATCAAAGTGGCTCATGAAACCATTTGGGTTGGCCGTGCCTGTTATAAACGAATATACTCTGCATCTAAAGTAACATAATAAGTTGACACAATTAGTGCAATAATTACACTGCGTTCGGCTATGAAAATGGATTTGAATACTTAAATCCATAAGATTACTATTGAGCAGCACAACTATAGCTTTAAATGCAGTAAACACAAAAAGTATACTGAAAAGGCAGCAGACATGCACAGACTCTTTACATTATTTGTCTCTTGTCCCTGAGTAAGTAAATAAGTATGCGTTTAAGAGTTAAGTTGAAAGTACAAAGTACACAACGTAACAAGTATTTATAAAATTCCGCTGGAAAATTCTACAGTGCGCAAAACGTATCCATGCATTTCCAGCTGGAAAAAGTAGAATCTAATGGGACGGGAGCAGCATAATTCTAGGAGCTCTAAATATTGTCAAACGTGCACCGGTGCTACGAATCTCCCGAGAACGTTTGATAGCGGGTCGAGAGTTCGCGGTGGAAATTCCAGCGAGAAAAGGATCGTGTCCGGAACGATCGGGTCGCATAATTCGCGCGATTTTCGGTGGAAAGCAGCGCGCACCGTTGGAAGCACGAAGTTAGCCGGTGCAGAAAGGAAATTGTCTTTCTATAGGCACACGATGAGCCCGATCAAGATGAGAACGATAGCTTTATATCGAGGGGTCTATCAGCGTGTAGGTGTCGCTTCGAGCGCGATTGCCAGTATCGATTCAGCCAGGACCACGTGGAGAGGAAGAATATTTCTTTATCGGTTTTATTATCTTCCTTCTTTTCAAGGGGTTTCGAATGGGCGCCAGTCCGGCGTGGAATCGTGCCGAAGAATAGGGCAGTCCCCCGCTCCTCCGCGCATTTCCCCCTTTCCCCGCAGTTTTCTTGCTAAGTTTTTGTCCGATGGGATTCGGCTCCCAGAAAAAAAACACATTTCCTTGTGATTACTGGTGATACGAAAAAGACCGAGACGAATAGGATTATTTGGGAAAATTGAAGACGGAAATTGAAAGACTGCGAATTTCCACCCCTACCGCTGTGCTGACACTGTATTTGGTAGTTTTCGGAAACTTGTGATTCACCGCGGAAGATTTATCGATGGATTTTTACTGTGGATGCAAAAATATTTGAGCACTAAATTTCCCATTCTCGAGAATTTGTCGATATTTGAATTATGATAATTTCTTTAAAAAAAATAGTGCAACAATATACCTGGACATATTTTAAAGCTTGAAGCCCCTACTTTTTCCATTCATTGTTTACTTTTTCTAAGAAATTTTTGCATGGAACAGCGATTGGGAAACTGAAGATACTTTTTCGGACTAAAATGTTGTGAATTGAAACGTCTACAAAAGCATTGAAAAATTTGTCTCGTTACTGAAGCCACCGTAAAATTAAAGAGTGAAGCTTCCCCTTTACAAATAATGCTTAATACTTGATCTGCGATATTTTGTAGTCGATTTATTAAGCTTTGAATGAAGGTGTCTGAAAATTTTCCAAAGATGCTAGAATATAAAACTTAACAGATTTTCATACGATTTTTATTTATTACAGATCTGCAAAGACTAGTACCACTGAAGATAAGATTTTATTTGATTCCACAATCTTCAAACTCGTCTACAAAATTTGCAAATTGCATACACATCCGCGGTCTAATAATAAGGTACACCATGAAGAACTTACACGACCAAACTTGTTCCTCAAAGTTCTATGTAACATTAGTACATTAAGTTTTACCACAAAAATAGATACATTAACTTTTACGCAGTTGTTATAAAAGAGAAGATTCAATCATCAAATCTGAAATAGATTCATTCCTAAAAATATTTTTTGTGTTTTTACGGACAATTCAATTTGTAGCATTTTCGGGCAAACATGTGTTCTCAGTTTTCCACCTGCTACATGATGCACAAATATTCTAGAAATAAATGAATAATGGTCTGCGAAAGTAGAGGCTTTGAGCTTTAGGATGTGTTTTTTATTATTATACCACTTCTTTTAACGAAATTATCATAGTTCAAGTATTTACAATTTCGCGGAAATCGGAAAGTTAATGTTCAAATACTTCTTGAATCCACTGTGTAACAAACTATATAATAAATCAGTCCCAGTAATCTAAGCATTTCCTTTCGGATAATTTTTTCAAAAAATCCTTTTCGTTTTAATAGTCTTTTAAAAACTAGAGAAAATTTCCAGAACAATATGTTCTATAAAAGATTTCATAATATATTTGATGCATATTTTGAACTAATACAAAAGCATTTGGAACTAATGGCATTTAATCTAATTTTCTTTAACCTTGTTTGTGGTAATGGCAGAATTCGAATAAATTTCTGTAATACGATATCAACAAGTATATTAATGCAAGTTTTTAAAATTTTCTGTTAAATAATTGTATGTTCGCAGCCTAAAATTCAATAAAATATTATGAAACTGTAATATTATTTACAAAACGTAATTTGTAAACACAACTTTTAATCATTTAATCATTTCTGAATATCTCAGAAAGCTCAATCCGTTCGAACACATTTTAAAACAGTTATTTCGTCTGGAAATGCGTACGGCGATTTTTTTGAATGACTGTAGAAATGAATCACAGACATTCATTTCCAGAGGAACAACAATAAGCAGACCTAATTTCACGAAATTACCCTCTCGTTCGATGAATTTAATTATTGAGAGAATAATGGTGCACGACTAACAGAAGCGGGAAAATATGAATAAATTTGCATGTTCATAAATATTTACGAACTCACTACTTGTTACTTCTACAATTCCTATGATCAATTCATTTCACAGTAGATATACTAATAATTTAGCTACTGCTCGAGAGTAGTTCCTATAGTCTATAAAACATTGATAAAAAATAATGCCTATTATTATACTACTATAAATTGCACGTAATAAAATTCTATCTCGTTATACCTAACAAAAAACATTAATCGTTCTAAAATCACTTACGCCCACGAAGCGATGATAAATCGTATTACAGTGAATGCTCGATAATTATCTACAACACGGGTCCGGCCAGGGACAATTATCGTACAGAAGATATTATTTCTCGACCTCTGTCGAACGTAAAGACGGACACCGAAACTCGAGAGGCCACAGGTCGCCGAGAAATGTAACACAATACAGGTCGAGTATATCGGTGTGAGACTACTAATGCAATAACAAAACTTTTTTATAAAGAAAAACAAAGTCTTCTGGTCTCACACTGCATACCGGACCCGTATTATGTTACGCTCCTCGAGGACCGAGGCCTATTGGCCCCTCACGGGGTATATCCCGCGATAGTAGGGATAGTCCAGGGACAATTATAGGCAAGATATTTGGGACAATTATCGATCATTCACTGTATGTAACACTAACCGTACCACAACCGGTCAAATGACCGATTTCACATTTTTTTATTTTATAATTATTCAAATTACAAACATGTTTTCATTAAAAATTATTAAATAAATGTCTTCGTTGAAGCATATATTTTTATAAAAATTGCAAGAAAACCAAATAAATTGAGTCTTATGATTTTTATAAAACAGCATATACCAGTCACATTCTGTGCTTGTTACAGCTGGTGTTGATAAAAGTATGTGCATATCGGGGTTTCTCTGTCGCGGCGAACGTAATTCAAACGCTGATTTCGATATAAGCTCCCGTAAAGGTAATTGAATTTCAACGCAACTATGCCGTAATGCAAGAACAATGCGGCGCGTAGTATTTGCACCGTAACGTTGTTCTATTTTCGCCGAGGCACATGATGCATTAAATTATAATTAACTGCAACCTGCATAATGCCCGGGAAATTCTTCAAAATCCAATGGGTTTTTGTTGTCTGTAATACCTGCTAATGGATAGCATTTCATTCAGCAGATTTCACCGTGGTAATTCCACCGCTACCATAAACTCCGATTTATTAACTGAACAACGCGGTTCTTTGGCAACGGTAATTGTTGCTTGGGAAACAAGAACGAGTGACTTATCGATCAGTCACGCTCCTTCGGAAGATAATTTACCGAGTTCTGGCCAATTTGCAAATTTTAGGTCAAACTAATTTTGATGTTCCAGGTAGGAGACAATTTTGCAAGATACACATCCTAAACAATGTTTTTCAGACCTAATTTGCTATACTAGTTTCCACTGTGATTTCTTTTCATACTATTTCTCGTATTACAATCTCTCCGTACTTGTGAACTAATTCACATTGACTCAAGCTTTACGGGCTGTTATGGTTCCTCTGTACAGAGGAGCTTTCATATATTATGTATACAGGGTGTCCCACATAAGTGGGAACACCTAAATATCTGTCGTATTTACAGTCCTATCAGAAAACTTCAGAGGACAAAGTGACTCTATTGCAGGGGGCAAATATAATGGTAAAGAAAAAAAAATTTGTATGTCGTGTTTTTTAATGAAATTTCAAGGTCACCGATGTTTTTTTTAATGGAATAGTATATTTTTTTCACGATAGCATGATAGACAATAAAAAACTGAATTTAGTGGATACCACCTTTCTGACCTTGAAATGACCTTGAGCAAGAATAATCATGTTGGTGCGGATAAAATGTGGATAAAATGTGGATAAATTTAAAATGTACGTGTTTCAGCTAAGATTTCGCGTTGTTTACATCGGCTTGACCTTTACAAACCACAATAAATGTTTGAAATATTTTTCATAATAAACAGCGTATGTTTATGTTAAAGTATGTATCATTGAGATCGTTAACAAAAGGTTAATCGGTTAGAATAAGTACGTTGCTCCTTCTGCATTATTCGAATTCGAAACGTGAAAGTGTTAACAATGCGTTATACTCTACAGGAACGAATCGATATGGTTTTCACTTATGACGAAGGCCACCAATCTTTGAGGCAAACAGTACATTTGTATCGTGAAAAATTTCTGATTCGTATTTGTCCTTCGTTACACGCATTTTCCGTTGTGGTAAAACAATTTAAAAATACCGGTAGTGTAAGTTCTAAAAATTGTAATAAACAATTGGACTGACACCATTGGATTTTTATCTATGGGGCAAGATAAAATGTATTGTGTACAAAGATCAACCCACAACGCCAGAGGATATGCGGCAAAGGATTACTGCAGCATGTGCTTCAATTACGTCTCAGGAAATCGACAATGCCTACAGATCATTTAATGCAAGATTGCAATATTGCATAAATGAGGATGGTCAACATTTTGAACATTTAGTATGATATGTAAAGGTCAACCCGCCGTAAACAACGCGTAATCTTTGCTGAAACACGTAAGTTTTAAACTTCCACATTTTATCCGCTCCAGTCATTTCAAGGTCAAAAAGGTGGTATCCACTGAATTCAGTTTTTTATTGTCTATCATGCTACCGTAAGAAAAATATACTATTCCATTTAAAAAAACATCGGTGACCTTGAAATTTCATTAAAGAACGCGACATAGCAAATTTTTCTCTTTACCATTATATTTGCCCCCTGCAATAGTGTCACTTTGTCCTGTGAAGTTTTCTGATAGGACTGTAAATACGACAGATATTTAAGTGTTCCCATTTATGTGGGACACTCTGTATATATGTATATGTACACTGACTCATCAACGCCCAGGCTAAACCCTTGGACCTAGAAAGCTGAAATTTTGCACAGAGGTTTTCTTTATGATCTATACAAGGAATAACATACTAGTAAATACGATATTACGAAATGTTAAATTTATTTCTTTTATTTCTGTCCTCGTATGGTCCTGAAGACCATGGTATACTAAGTACATGGTTGAAGCAGAGAGGATTTATGTATAGTATATATTCCTCCCTGGTTGAAGCTTTCATATGATGTAAAATAATATGCAGCATTGAATTTATGAAAATCGCCTTATTATTTCTAGAAAATTATTAAAAATACAAAAAATTGAGATATGCTATCATATTGCTACTAAAATATATTACAACTTCCTCCACTTCCATTTTTTTCTAATGTTTACCGTTCACGAAACAAACGCTGGTACAATCACGGGCACCTCTGCATACTTCGCGTAGATCAACTGAAACGTGCAAATAAGTAATGTTATGTAGATGCAGCGAAATGCTGCAGGATTAATCATTATTTGAGCGCCGGCTATAACAAGCACTAGTATCTGCAGCTCATTACATGTGAATGCCTACTATAGCCGCTGCGGAGGGCTAATAATGAAACATTTAACGTGACTTTGTAAATTACTTTACTAGTTTAGGCTCTCGCTTCTAGATATTGCTGTATACTGACTTTCAAGGAAAAACAGGAAAGATACGAGTTTTGCCAATTTTTTAATGGAGAACTAATAAATAAACAGTGGATCTTTATGCAAAATAAAAAATTGCTACCTGAATTGCAACAAACTGGAGTGAAATAGAAATTAATTTTCATTCTTAATATGTATGTTTAATAGATCGAAAATAATATAATAATATTTTCAGATTCTTATAATGTTTTTACTGTTTTAAATTGCACCTACTCATTTTTGTCATGAATATATAGAACCCGCTGTCTACTAATAAATAATTGTCTGTTTACCAATAGGTATTAGAGGTATACGTACAGTCGTTCACAGTAACATTCAGATTCTTTTAAAATGACAATGACTATTTTAAGATCGAACCAAACGGCTTAAATTATTCAAATAATATTCTCGACATTTTTTCCGCAAAGAATCGTCTGTGGAGAGATTTGTGCCACGAATTGCGCGCCACTCTGCGGTACGAGAGAAGCATGCTTTCGTCTCTCTGTATTCAAAATTTCCTTTGATACTTCTTATCGATGGGGAAGGAAGGATTTTCCTTGCCTGCTAGAAACCGCTTCCGCCCCCGTAATGTCGAGACAGCGGCGATCGATACAGGCAGATGGGGCAGAAGAATTTTTTACTAACCTAACAACTTTCTCCCCTTCGTCTAAAACAAGAAACACGTGGTCGTTCTCCCGAGTATTTTTTTTTAAATCGCGTCATCTCACCCGGCCGGTTTCCTTTTTCACCTGTTCGCGGGACAAACAGGAAAATCGGATGATTCGCTAACGAGTAAGATGGTGCTCGGTGCATTATGCAACGCGTTGTCTGGTCACGTTGCTTGCTCGACTATTTATAGATGCCTTGAGATATCGATGAAATGCCGAGCGAAGTCGGAACAACGATAAAATTAATATGTACTATCATCACCGTCGGTCAACAATATAGTACGTATACTTACCAAATTAATTAAAAAGTCTCTAATCGTTGCTGACACAGACGTTCTCTTACATGTATGTATTTTACAAATTTGCACGCGCTATAAATCTATTGAAATCCACCGACTATTTATTAACAACTACGCAACAACTGTGGGATTAATTTGAATGATGAGTTTAATTTAAATATTGAAAGATGAAAAGTAGATATAGTGGATTTTTAATACTTCTAAGCGTTAAATCATTTTCTATTAAAACGTAAAACTTCCACAATAGCGCTATCGTTTTAAGTCAAACGTGTTTTTAATTGCATTCCTGTTTCCGCTATGATTTTTACCCGCACGGTGCAGAGGAAATGAAATCTCCGAAATGAATTGATTGTTATAAAAGATAGGATGAACGAAACAATTTTTTCTTCGGTAGCATAAGGTAAACTGTACATAGAACATTGGGATCATTTTTTCCATGTTGCGATGTAACATAATTTCAGAATAAATTAGTTCTCTAATTTAAGGCATTGCAGGGAAGAATTTAAGTAAAGGCGACATTTAATGTGTGGATAATGTAAATGTACAAACACCGTTTCGTAGGAGACCTTTCGTGAATGTTAATGTAAAAGTTTTATGAGATTAAGAAAAACAAATGTTGCATTAGTTTTTAGAGCAGTTGTAATTGTTTTGAATGTTTTATCCATTAAATATTCATGTTAAGGAACAGTACAAAAATCTACCTTTTAATTCGATTGACTGCTATTATTATTTGACGATATAATAAAGTCATATAATTTTTCTTTGTTAATAGTACTGTGGCTATTACATGTACCAAATCAATTCGAAATTCATGCAATAAATGTTTTCCAAAGTGTGTGTCTACTTTTCAACAATTAAACAATATTTGATTTCTCTCAACATCGAAGAAATTCAAACTTTGTAAGCTTTGCAAGTGAATTATTACAGAATAACATCCAATTGCTTGTCCTTTATTAAAACGCAGTAACTTTTGTTGCATACTAAAAATATTTTAACAAAATCGAACAAATTAAATCATTTTAAGATTTGCCAATCAATTATTACAAAATGACATTCAATTATATGTCCTTTAATGAAGCACAATATGTTTTTATGTATGCTAAAAATATTTACAAAAACATTTCAACATCTATAACGAAAGAATATTTACCTACGCAACATAATTCTTTACATAATTAAAAACAATTTCGTATTTTAAAATCTTTTTCAATTTATTTCGCTTTTTGAGATTTTGAAGGGAATGGCTTTCTTCATCCCTGAATTTGAGTGTTAATGTAATTTTCAGCAGATTAATATAAGGAACTAAAAGAACATTTTCCGTTGCAAGCTCCTTTACATATCATATTTTTCTATTTTTTACTTCTTTCACATATTTAAGAGAATAGTTTTCTTACACCCTTCAGTTCTACAGAACAAATTAAAGAAATATTTTCCCTGATTCTGGCAAAGTTTTTTTTAAAGTCAGAACGATATAATTGTGTCTGTAGTAACCTGTACATGTGTAGGAATAAATGTTCTTGTATCCTCCAGTTCTGTTATAACGGGAATATTCTGGACTATACTAATCGCGAAATCTATGTAGATTTACTTATGTCATTTGCACCGTGTCATAACACGATGGCGCACGTTATAATATGTGTGCATGTATGTGCGTGCCTCGATGAGGTCCGCGGCTCCTTCTTCTCCAAGTGAACCTCAAACTGTGAACACGTATATTTCTACATATTAAAGTATATGTCCATATAGTGCAGATAGATTATTTGTATTATTTGGAATTCCAAAGCAAGTTGAATAAACTCCAACAAGTTCCAAAGAATAACCTAAAGAACATCTCTAATTCTTGTAATGTTTTTTTTTTTTTTTAATTTGAACATATTACAGTATTTCATCGATAAAAGTCCCCGAAAAGACGGTTAATGTGGATGTAGCTGAGCTTCTGCCCGTTTTCAAAGTCGCGAAATGTCCCAGTCATGAGAGTGTGTCTTTAATGTCTTTAATGTCTTGTATGTATAATCAGAAAAATTTTGATCAGAGAAACATTACAAATATGATGGTAAAAGTCTCATAAAAGATTAATTAAAAATGAAAAAGTGTTGTCATTGCATTACTCTTGCCTCGCCGATGTTATGTACCTGACCTATACATAATGACCATACACCTGTATATGATCAGAATTATATCGTGTTTGGTATTATTTTAATCAGAACAATGTCACAAATCTATTAGCAAAAGTCTCGTAAAAAATAAGTAATAATAAAAAAGTTATTCCTTGGTAACACATTGCGAGGACGCGCGAGCCTTCGATCTGTGCCGGCGACTGCGACTCTCCGCGTCTCTTTCTCTCCAATACGCTATCCTTCCTCGCGCCCGAAATTTTAATTGTCTATTACACAAGTAAATATCATCGAAATTATATCATATTTGGTATGATTCTGCATTAGAAAAATGCCAAAAGATGTTGGTGAAAGTTCCATAAAAAAATAATGAATAATAATGAAGTTGGAAATTCCGATTAGCGTGGTCTCACCGATATACCCGAGCCGCATGGTGTCATATTTCATCGGCGACCGAGGCCTCTCGAGCTTCGCGGCCCCTCAAGGGGTTACACCCCGCAGTAGCGGGGATGTCTCCGGGACATTTACGTGCTAGTCATTTGGGTCATTTACCGATGAAATACTGTAATTGTATCTGCAGCAGTCTGTACGCGTGTAGGAATAAACCTTGAATTTGCGTAAAATATACGAATTAAATGTGCATCGCGGCAACTGCAGCAAACGCGCAGAACATTATTTCCAAGTTTAGGCGTGCGAACAGCTGCGAATATCGACCGTAAAATGAGACGAAGGCTGGGGAAATTCTACGTGAAAGCTAGTTTCTGGACCCGCCGCCGTTCGACGTCCTTCTTGCGGTAGTTTCCACCCTTCTGTAAAAGGATGCCCCAATCAGCACGCACGCGAGCATATCCCAGCATTCGGGGCTTGGCTTTTCATACGCCATTCCGTTGCCACAATCGGTCTACGGTATCAAATTTTCCACTCCTACAGATTACTAGTCGAAAACTTTTGGAGTACACCGAGTAGCCGTTGAACACTGTTTCCCAAAAAATTAGAATCAATTTTATATGACTAATTTCGTTTCACTTGTTTGTACAAACAAATAAAGATTCATTTCCATGATACTTCCACAATAAATTAGGCTTTTGCAATCGTTCATGACTAAGTACTAGACAGCGGATCTTCATGCAAAGCCTCAGTTTCGTAAGTTACTTGATCAAAACTAGAATTAAGAAAAAATCTCCTACGTTAACTAAAAGCCTCCTCGTTGTAGAAAGAAAATAGAAATGCTATTAGTTTTTCTTGGCGTATACGTTTTCTAGCATTTTACAAATCCGCACATGCCATAATTAAAATTATAATGTAATTATAATGATTATTATCTTCTCCTTTTTCTCCTTTTACCTTAATCAAACTTTTTATCGACTGGTGACATACCTTGCATATCAGGGATTAGCATTTTAGTCTCAATCGAGACAAAACCGTCCCCACCACAGCGCCCACTGCCCCCCACCAGCAACCGCCGTTACCATAGAATAGGCATAGGCGACGCTGGCTCAAAAAACACATGTTGTTGCTTCTCCTGTTCGTCTGCTCGGCGAGGCAATCCCCACCACGTCCACTCCGACTCTCCCTTCTGCACGAGTCCCGCGATGCTCCATCGGCACGTAAGTGCAGCATCATGGGGCCCGTGCTGAAAGCAGTGATGGGATACTTGGCACATTTCGCGCGCATGCGCGAGTTTCGCCAGGGACGTGTCTATGTCCTAAGCTTGTGGGGTGCTATAGGGAGGAATATATACACACACACACACATATACATACACAATCATAACGAATTTTGCGAAATTATGGGGTGACCGAGGTACCCCATTTTAGCCCAACTTTGTGCTTTACTGGCGCCAAAATTGTCGTGCATGCGCGCGAAAAGCGCCAAGTATCCCATCACTGGCTGAAAGGAGAATCGGAGTGGACGTGGTGGGGATTGTCTCGCCGAGCAGGCGAACAGGAGAAGCAACAACATGTGTATTTGAGCCAGCGTCGCCCATCTCTGCCGTACAGGATAAGAAGCAGTGATGCCAGAATCGTGGAACCGAGGAACTTGCCCCTCCGGTGAATCCTCCGGCTGGGCCCCCCACTCTGACGTACCGTCGTCGCCTTACGTTGTTTCTTACTGCGCACGCGCTACACACACGCGTACCTCTAGTCTGTCCGTGTGAGCTGCCTATTCGACTCGACGGCGTCGAGGTACGCTTGTGTGTAGCGCGTGCGCAGTAAGAAACAACGTAAGGCGACGACGGTACGTCAGAGTGGGGGGTCCAGCCGGAGGATCCACCGGAGGGGCAAGTTCCTCGGTTCCACGATTCTGGCATTACTGATAAGAAGTGCTTCGCCCGTCGCGAACAGTGTGCAGGCCTCGCGCATGAAAGAGAGGTTGGTGGGAGAAGCAAGCGTTTCAGGGGCTCCACCCGTGCCCATGCCTGCTGTATATCATGTATAAATAAAAGAAAATTGAAAAAAATAACGAAAACTTCTGCGTAACCCTAATTGTTGCACAAGAGCCTCTTGTGTAAACGTAAACACATACTACATATTTAGAAACTTACAGATACAAACGTTTATGAAGTATATTTTATTTCCAAAATAATTAACATCAGTGGGTTAAATGAACATTAACATTGTACGAAATAATATCAAAGATCGCATTTTATCTATTTAGAGAAAATTTAAAAAATTTTGAAACGAATAGTTCTCAAAATTATTCATCACAGTATATGTATTTACGTACTTGTCTTTTCACATTGTACAAATTGGTATAAAATGTTCTTTATAAGAACTTCGTATGGATATGAATTATAATGGATTATACAATTCAATAGCTACAATTACTGTCACCAAGATTGTTTACAAAGTGATTGTATATAAACGAAAAGTACAATTTACAGATTGAAACAAAACCGAAATAAAATCAAGTGATCATTTATGTAGAAGATTAATTTACAAGGCTAGCAGACGGTCATTTCCGTGTCGTCTGCATGACAGTAAAGATACGCAATGTATTTTATACGTACCAAACGAATTAATTAAATAAAGAAGAAACCAATATCAAATAGCAATCGCTTTGATCAATTTTTGGAAACTATTGAGGAGATCCTAACAAGCAAATGACGGCTTTATTGATCTCGGTTGTGTACATGCTTCGTGTACATGTGTGTATCGCGTTCGTCTCAGCGATCTCTGAAGATCGAGTGGCCAACTAATCGATCCGAGTTCCTCGGAACCACCGAATCGCGCACTTTCAACTTGCTCAACGAGAACGGATCTAACGGCCGATCGAGCAGCAGTGTTCGACGAGGGATAGACTCGGTAACAGGATGATCGGATGCTGCGAATTAATTTGTAATTGAGCTGTCGATCGGGAAGCAGAACGCGACTGCGAACAGGTAATTGCTAATGTAACCGACAGATACGGAAAATTACATTTCATTGTTCATTCTTCAATTTTATAATTAAATAGGAAATTAGATTCCAGATAAGCTTTAACCCATTGATATACGAAATATGAAGAAATACTACTTATTATTGATCTTATCAATTGTGTAAACTGATAATGAATATTTATATAAATTCAAAAAAGATGCACTCTTGGAATGATGACAGGAATGTTGCTGGAAATATTTATTATTAATGTTAAACAATATTTTACTTGTATACCTGGCATGGGCACGGGTGGAGCCCCTGAAACGCCTGCTTCTCCCACCAACCTCTTTTTCATGCGCGAGGTCTGCTGTTCGCAACGGGAGAAGCATTTCTTTACTCTATGGTAACGGCGAATGCTGGTGGGGGATAGTGAGCGCTATGGTGGGGACCATATCCCTGATGTATACAATTGCATGAAATTGCATGAATTGCATGAAAGAAACTTGGGTAATAAAATCGTTGAATAATAAGTTCATCTAGTTTCTTAGCCTGTGAATCTGGAATGGCGTTTTAAATGTTTTTGTGAGATCGATGACGTTCCATAACTCTGATTAATAGCTTGACACCAAACCAAGTAAAGCGTTCAACAATAAATTTACATCTTCATAGACAAATTTAAAGAAGGAAAAACTAAATGAAGTTATTCTCCTTTTACTATCCTTCACAGAAAAATTAAGATTGTAATGAAAGAATATTAATTCTACCCCGTCCATTATTCTTCCAATTTAATCTGCCTCTTGGTGTTAAATTAACCTAATAATATAAAATCAATTTGATCAAAGATAAATACTTGAACGCAAAGTCTTTGGTTGAAAACAAAAAATCGTACAAAGCATACTGCTCTTTTTCGCTCACCGCAAGGTGTATTGTCCATTAATAAAAAGTGTCAAATTAGTACAAGGAACGAATAATAAGCGAAATAAACAACAAAACTTGCAATTTAACGAGTTTATATTAAATGTAATGTGTGTTTCACTCATTTACAATTAAGAGACTCGCACGAATCAAATAATTCAATTGCACACTGTTACGTATTCTAATGATATAGTACTCGTATCTAAGTATATTGTACTCTACTTTCATTTAACTTTTCGTTGCTCAGTTGGGGTGTGGTGAACCCCACAGGATATACTGCAAGCTACAAGGAAATGTGTAATGAAAGATAGATCTAGCATTATTAACGGTTTGAATATCATTCTGTATAATATTTTTATTCTGTTGATTAAAGACGTTATCAAAGCTTGAATTTGTTAATTTCACATATTCCTTATAAGATTTTTTAATTTTGCATTTGTGATGCACGTTACACGAAATTTTGGAATTTTGGCAAGATATGGTTGGTCTCCCATCGACCTCTCATTTTTAGCGACGACACCGCGCAGTGGCGAATTCTGAGCCTGTGACTCAACTGTGTGCACCGGACCAATCAGACAGTTTCTTTGCGATTTCCTTTCGTATTCCTTCCGAGTACCACTTTGGCTGTGATGAGAAATACTAACATCTACACGGAAGTTGCATATATATATATATATATATATATATATACAGATATAAATAAATACAGAATAATGAGAAATAATTAGAAATTGGTTAATGTACATGGACAAAATATTACGTCTAGGAATGGAAAAACATTTGTAGGATACTATTCTTCTTTATTCGAACATGTTTTCCTCATACTGTTTATGCATGGGTCTGAGGACACAAGCAAATTGTGGAGAATATTCTCCATAGTTTTCTGTCTTGTAAATTTTCTATAATCATTTTATAGAAAATTTTTAATATCCTTGTTTTGAGACTCTTGAGCCTCTTCTTGTAGCATCTCCTTCTCCTGCTAGCCATAAAAGTGCCGCTTCACTGGTAGCTCGGACGGTAAGAAAATGTAGATAATTCATAAGGTCGCAAATTGTCGCAGGCAAATGATACAGAATCTCGTTCAGTAACGTTACAGTTTCTTTAAAAAAAAGACGACCGCTTGATCCCGATTATGGACAACTATTTCATTAGAGATACAAAATATGGTTGCCACAATTTTAATAAATAACATAGAGCGATACAATTAAGGTAAATATTAATTTAAAAAATAATTAAGTAATACCAACAATATCGGATAAGCCCATATACATACCTGATAATCGATCGCACAGCCATTTTTAAAGACGGTTGGAAAACCCGTTATTACAGAAACCTAAACTTTGGACTCGCATATCTCTGATAGCATTGAATTTTAAGTATCGTAATGAATGGCAAAGCATGCCTTGTTAGTTTATAGATAAAGTAGGCTATACACATTTTTCAAATTTCTAAAAAAATTATTCCTACTTTTGTCGATGAATTCGGCTGTATTCGCCACTGTGCGCCGCGTCGAGAAAGAAAGTTTGATTAAAATGATTTATGTTATACAGCCGCTCCGGCCCGAACCCGTTCAACTCGTTTCAACCGGCGATTACAGGGATCCAAGGTGTGAAAAAGCGGATTTTTCTGACGCAGCTGGGTCTGCCATTTAATTCGAAAACCGGCGTTCGCGTTCTCCCTTGGACGAAAATTCAGCATTGCATAATATAAAGTGGCTCCAGAACGTATTTGAACGCTAAGTTTAAAATTTTCGAAAACATTCTGATATTTTAACTATTACAATTTCGTAAAAAAAGAGATCACACGATAGTAAACCTGGATTCGTTACTATTCTGGGGATATAGGAAGACCTGTTTTTCTTGAAAAGGCTACAAAGTGAAACGTCTCTGCAGACATTTTTCCGTGACTGAATCTACCATAGATTTGACGAGTAAAATCTACCCTTTACAACGATTCCTTGAAACTAGATACACAATTTTTTTAGTTCTTTTACGGAAAATATATTAAGGACAATTTAATCGTGTAAACTCCTTACGATATACCTTTATATTATTGTAAAGTTAGCATTACACGTTTCATTTAAAGCCCAACAAAACGACCAAAAACCAATTATACATCAAGCATCATCCCCGTTCGCTGCTTACTAGCGACTCCCACCATGACGTGTTCAAGATTGTGGAACTCGTGGTGAGGATTGTGGTGGCCTGTTAAAAACAAAAGAAGATCGACACTACAAATCACTATAATCGCCTACCTCCTTCGTTGCACAACATCGATTGTTGTACGAATTTTTGATCCCATTTTGTGCAACTAGCGACGTTCTAGTGTACATCAAATTATAGGGGCAGCTTCAATCTACAAATCCATGATAGCTTCAGAAGTGAAACCAATTTTCCAATATTTCTAGAGTTGTTTTAACCCTTAGCATTCGAATGGCGACTCTGAGGCGCCACTAAAAATTGCTGTACCATTATTCAAAATATTGTTTAGATTATTAAATTTGTTCTTATTTTGTAAATTACTAAATATTCACGTATCGTACGAGGTATTATATGCAGTTTCATATGCGGAACATGGAAAAAAATCATGAGGAATGGAAATATTCTAGGTTGAAAGAAATGTTTGGTTTTTTAATTAAAATCACTCCGAGTGCAAAGGGTTAATCTGCAACGTTTATTTCTAAAAACGTGTTTTCAGTTTCTTTGCCTTCAGCTTCAGTTTCTTGTCCACTTTCTCAGAAAAAGAAAATTAACCATTGTCGAAAACGAAGCTTGAACTTGAGTTTTAAAATGAGTCCAGGTCTATCGTTGCATGGTCCTGTTTCTCGTAATTGTAGCAGTTTAAATATTTAACAATTTGTCGGAAGTTGGGGATTTAGTGTTGAAATACTTTATGGAGCTGCTTTATGTCCCTCCTGGTAAATCCAAAACAGATGCGGTGTTTTCACGAGGCCGTGGAAGGCTAAACACTGGCAAAAGCGTAAGTGGTATTATACGGCGCTACGGAGGGCGCTTAGAGATCATCTTGGGATACACGAAGAGGTCGTAAACGCGGTGCGGAATAAGCCAAGAATGGAAGCTAGAATACGGAGGCAGTTCCTTGACATTTACGTTGCTGCGCCCAATGAATTCCATTAGAGCCACGCGCTCGAAATCTCATGGAACATATTTGTTTATTTTCTTTTCCCTTTCTTCTGAGATTTGGCCGGGCAACGCAGACACCGGGAAACCCCCGAAACGAGACAAGGGCTCAGGGCCGCGGAAAAGACTCCGGAGTGAAATAGGAAGAATCCAATGAATAGGGGATTACCGTGCCAGAATTCGAGTGAGAGAGAGAGAGAGAGAGAGAGAGAGAGAGAGAAAGACGGAAGAGAAGTGCAATTCATATCCTGCTCTTGAAGGGTTGATCTTACGACTTCCTTGTGGGAAACGTTTCATCAATTACTGGACCCCTTTTGTCCGCCAGCTTCTTCACGGAAAGAAGTCTTCGCCAACGTGTCCTCTGGAGGAAGACAGCTAGTTCCCTTGGATTTGTTGCGCGGCATGGCTACATGAAAGGGGATATTTCTCTGGGGTGAACAGCCCGGAATCAAATTGAACCTGTCTGAAATTTTGAAGCCTGTCGTGATCGAGAATGTTCTATGGAATTCCTTTATTTGTTTCGAGATTGTCGGCATATTTATTCCTATAACAGGGACGTTCTTTTTAGAGTAGAGCTTAAAATTTGCCACGTTACAATTTAAATTATGAAGATGCGATCTCGACAGTTTTTCACCCTTTGTGGATGAGTGCTACTCTTACGGCGGTATAAACATGATTATTCTCAAGTAGAACCAAACAAAATTTTATCAAACTGAACATCATTTTTCTTATTTTAACTTTTACATTTAACTTTTGAGTATATACTTTTGTTTCATACGACAAAATAAACATGTCCATTTTATTAAAAGATGCAATAGAAAAAGTTCTCAATCACAAAAGGTTAAGATGTTTTTAGTCACTACTACCGTTTACCAGCTTTCATGTTAAAATAATTTTATTATTTAACCGGGTCAAGCCGGTGAAGGGGTCAATATATCGCGCCATTCAGCCGATTCTGGCGGGAAATGGCTCGTTCGATAGCTTAACACGAGAACCCTTTCTGCCCAGTTTCATCCCTGTAGCTTGTCTATAAGGATAGTTACGAAGAAAAATTGAAAATTCAGTTTTCGCCCCCATTTTCTCATTTAGTCACATTTAATAATTCTAAAGAAAATCTGACACGTTTAATATATGAAACCATGTATTTGTGATTTTTCAGTTGTAAACTCTGGTTGCGAGGAACGAAAATACAGATTTCATATTGAAGTTCAACAGTGATCCCCCTGGAATTAATTCAGTAATAAGATAAATACTGTCATCAGCACTATCTTCAATCTTTTTCATATTGTTTGCTCAAGTGCGCCGCAGTTAAAAAAATAAGAACCAATTTTATCGACATTATACATACTTGTTTTTTGCTGTTTCCTTTAACATGGACTTCTGGACACTTTGTGCGTTACAAGGAAGCTTAGATGATCATAAAATCCTATGAAGCTTGATCTTTGCAGATGTATAGGAAATTTTAATAACGGTATCAGATAGATTTTTTGCGTTAAAAAACCACACGAAGCTTAGTGCGTTATGTATTTGCTTGTAAACGTAAAAGTTACTATGGCAGAACCTAAAGAGATGAATAGAATGAAATGTTTTGTAACTAACAGATGAGTGAGATTAAGATGCTATTGTTTCGAATGAATAAATGATAAATTCAAAATGTGTATGTAAAAAGTGAAATTCTTTCAGGAACCCAAGATGCATTACGAAATATATTAACGTATCATTGTTGTTACATGACAGATCAGTATTACCTTATAGCGTAATCTTATTAATTTAAGACGAAAACTAATAAACGAAAAATAATAAATAATTCAGTAGTCTTTAACCTGTATTATATTGAATTTGTTAGAAATTACAAAAAGATTTACACCCAGAAATAAATGTTTATTTATCACCTGTCTCTTTCAATCACAGTAAAAAAAATTGGTTTTGTACAAATACGCAGATAGATAAAAAGAAGCACTTTGGAAGGACTGTGACCTCATAAAAAGTAAGAGAACTGTCTATTAAATAAATTTAAGTATTTCTAACCTGTTCGTTGCTCGATCGCGTAAAAGCTCTCCAATGAATCGCATATAATCGTCGAACGCGATACTTATTCTTCCTCCAACGTTACATTAATCGTGATCGATTTCTAGTGGAAGTACTCTGTTCAACTTTTTCTAGTCGAGATCAATTAATCGAATGAAAATTAAGGTAAGCACCGTCGGGACGATTAATTTCCCATCAGGCAGGCCGAGTTCTTAATTAACGGGGCGGCTGACGGGCCCGTCATTCTGCAGACGCATAAATGCCGCGGTGTTCCAGTTAATTATTCGAACCTCGCCGCCTAAAGAGAGAAGGACGCTCGCGTCCCCGTCGAATAACGAGATTATTAATTAACTCGGGATGCAGAGGAGTGTGGAACACTTAACAGCCGCGAGACGACGAGTCGCAGCGCGGAACGCGAAAATTCTCGCCTGGCCGAGCCCTTCGTACCGAGGATCCGCTGGAATTCATTTCGCGCCGCGTTTCGCACGAATTTCGTCTGAAAAACAACGCCTAGCGCTACAATTGTTCGAGAAATTAACTATTTTGCAGGTCGCGACACAGAACGAATTAATCGCGTAATTCGCGATTCTCAACGTTCTACCGTTCTTTATTCCGCGCTGTCCGAATTTCATCGGCAGCTCACCGTGGAATGTATGTACAGGTAATCCTCCTATAACACGGTAGATAGGTTCCTAGAAAATGCCGTGTTGTGTGAAACCGTGTTATACGAGACCCAGAGCCAGTACAAAAAGGGGGGTTACGTTCCGAAAACCTATTAAAAACCAACTTTTTTTTTTAATTCCATATAAGCAACTTAATTTTAAAGTGCATTGCACTTTATTCTTTTAGGTACTGCGGGTCTTTCCGCAACACTGTATCTCTGAGACGGCAAGTCTCGCCGCGCATGACGCTTTCTGCCGTAAATTATAATTTATTTATATATTTTCATCTAAAGGCACCATAGTTCATTAAGTATTCCTTCCGGTCATTATTGTACAAAGGTTTTCGCAATTTTCTTATCGTGTTAGAGCGAAACAGTGTTACAGGTTGCAGTGATATACGAGGGTTCCCGCAATTTATCAAATCGTGTTAGAGCGAAACAGTATTATAGGATGTCGTGTTGTATGAGGGCTACCTGTATACTGTTCATTCGTCAGATGATGGCTAAGCAAAGAATATACGGTCTCACTCTATCAAGGCTTCTTTGTATCCCGCGACAAAACTATAAGACACGTTAGAAAATGAATGAAAATTGTATTCTAGTAAGAATTCTCTTCTTCCTTCTTTATTGTTTACATAGCATAGTAAGGCTCTAATACAGTTCTACGCCTCATTTAAAGTTACGGATCCAAGAATTTCAATACAAAATGTAAATACGCTCTTGTCGCTGCGACAAACCTATAGAGACAACATCCGAAAACATTAATTCTGCAACAAACCATAACACTTCAATCAAATTCATAATCTGCACCGACTCCATGAGTGTCTTGGATGCAATAGAAGTGGGTAACTACGCCCACACAAATGGAATAACGTCTGGAGAAACTCTCGCCAGACCCAGATCCGTCGTATTAGGAAAGACATCTATGAATTCAACCCCGCTAGCGCTTTTAACCCTTTCGCTACGGCAGCGTGCTCCGTCGGAGTGACACCGCTGAATAGGCCACCGTGCCGCCGGAGTAGCGGTACTAAACGGAGCACTGCACCGGAAAGTGTGCATGTTGCGCTTAGGTAAACTGGTGTTCGGACTTACATCTTACGGTGCATCCTAACTATTATCCGGATCGTACGATTCTTTAACACTAGATTCACGGGGCCAGTCAAAATGACGGATTCAAAAAATTTTAATTTACGATTATTAAGAGTGTAGGGAAGCATTCGTGAGGAATTATTAAATAGATTTGTTTTTTTTTGTGTACATATTACAATAAAAATCGCCGAAGATCTAAGTAAATACAATTTTATTATTTTTATAAAGCAATGTAAAATAATCAATTTTAGTGCTCCGTAAACCTAGTGTTGAGTGTTATACAACAAATTTGTATATGCATGTTTATATTTCGCGGGGCTCATGGTCAAGTGGTATCACGCTGACGTCGTCTATAGGTGACGCTCGTACGCACAGGTCGTCGCGCGGATGTCGTCTATAGGCGACGCTCGTAGCGAAAGGGTTAACAGGAAAGACCAAGTAGTAATCAACAGAGTGAGACTGGGATACACAAACCTCGCTCACTCATATTTAATTAAAAACCAGGACAAACCTAAATGTAATAGATGCTACACAATAAATAGAATGGAACACATAGTTACAGCGTGCCATCTCTATCGTCGAGAAAGAAGAAGATACAAAATTCCAGAAAACATCAAAGATGCCACCGAATCAAAGGAATCTTGCGAAAAACTTAAACACAAAGTTGTTCAACCGAATCTAAATTATAAATGACCTAATTGTGAGCTTGTAGTTGCTAATAACCCACGCGAGGTTGATGCAACTTACAAAAAACAAAAAACACTATAAGGATTGTTACGCACTGTCGACCAGTCGCCGCACAGTGGTCTCGATCGACGAATTAGGAGGAAGAAATTCTAAAACCATTTTTTCTATTTAGCATAATACCATAATTTATATATTTTTTCATTCTAAATTGAATGAGACCATAATGGAGTCGATGCGATTAATAGTTTACGAGATATAGCGATGGAATTTATGATTAAAATATTCATAACTTACCGAGATTAATGAATGTTTATTAATTTAGTATTCCTGTGATGACAATTCAGTATTCTCCTCATCTGTTTGATCTGCAATACAGTTTTCTTGATCTAGCTCCTCTTCGCGTCTTGCTTCATGCGGGAAGACTATGAGTTCTACAGTCAGTACGAGTCAATAACGTTTCAAAATTATTGTGAAATTATATACATATTTTTTGACAGTAGCATTTCAAAAAATTGACCTCCTGTACTTTCTAGCTTAGAAAGAGCTTAGTAAGACCTAATTCCTTCAGGTGAATAACTATGTCTCGACAAGTTATAGCACGCACTCTGTCTACAAATCAATTATTTTTTCCAAAATGGCAAATAAAGACAAAAAACTATTCAATTTATATCAAGTACAGGAATATTACACTTGCTTAAAAATAATTTCACTTGGTAACACTTAGTAACTTGGGTTTCGCACTCCAAAAAATGTGGAATAGCTTACAAAAGACAGGAATACTATGTATATCAAGATATCACGAAGTAAAAATAATAATCTGAACCACCAAATTGAAATATATATTTAGCTGTAACTACAGAATTCGTATTATTATGAATACAAAAGAATTTATAACACCAGATAATCAGAACACTCTGACACTTGTCTAAGTCGTCGACAACTGGTCGAAAATGCGTAACGATTCCAACAAAGTGTAAATCACCGATTTTTATGAAAATGTAGGTAAAGGTAGTTATTAGAAGAATACATGGCATATTTTTTTATTGGCAATTGTCCACGCTGAAAGAGTGAGAAGAGCCCGCAAAGTTGGTAGTCGGAACCATATTTAGTCGAATATTTCGAAAACTATTACAGTTAAAGGGATCGTCCACATGGCAGAGTGGTGTATTTCTTTATAAGGAATAGATATGCGGAAACAGACATCCAATATCACTATTTGTTTAAACAATATCTTGAAAAATAGCACAATTTTCTTAATTTGTATAATTAAATGTTCATCAATTTTCGTGAAGATTAAAAGTTAATTATACGGAAAAGTGTACACCTTACCGATTTTGATGACCTAGAAATATGTTTTCAAGGTCATCATTCTGAACAACATACAATTAGTCCTATAAATGTTTGTTTCTGTATAATTATCAATTATAATACTTTTAGGTCTATAGTTTAAGATTACAAAGGCCAAACGTTCAAAAGAAGTTAAAGAAATTTTATGTTTGCAACTGTCTTGAAATGCTGATACAAAAATTAGTGGACAGTAAATTTTACTGAGGTCATGGGAGACTTCAGAATACAATTACAAGGTTAATAATTGTAATCAAGTAGTGCTTGATTTTTCAATACATGTATCAAATCTCCGGGGCTGAATTTCAATATTATAGATTCCTCGCGGTTTCACAAATTTCGTGCGCGTTTTAAATTCCAAAAACGACTACGGACAAGAAATTATCCGACAATTCGACTTAACGCTCGTTACCGATGCTGCAGTGATTATTAAACGAAGTAACAAAACGCGCAAACTTTCCCATTGCATGGCCGCGGATTGCCTGCGAAGTTATGGCCCGACGCATCCCTTCCGCTACGTTCAACGATCAATGAGGGAAGTTAACTTCTTGTATGGAGTATACGAAGGTACGCACACACCGTAGTTCCCAAACTGATTTCCCTTGTAAAGATTTTATTGGGTATCAAATTCGCACTAAACTTTATTGCAGCTCTCTATATAGAGCGTTGCTAAAAACCAGTTAATAAATTAGAATATTCGCAAGTTTGAATACATAAAAGCTTAAGATTTTATTGGTATTTTGTTACGAACATGTTAACCATCATTTTTGACTGGTAATGAATGGTCAACAAATATGAACATATGCGAGGATAATTAAGAAAATAGCCTAATAAAGTTATATGATTATCTTTGTTCTAAAATATCTAAACTTTTGTGTTTGGAAAAACTGTTCTTCCATGAACTAGAATCTACTTTTTTATTGTGTGATAAAACATTTGTTAAAATTTTGAATGTGATTACAAACTTTAAAATTAGACACCTATAGAAAAACGAATAATTTTTAAATGTGTTACTTAACTGTCACTCTCGTGTTAAAACTTACAACTTACGTAAAAATACTCGTTACGAATCTCCAGCAGTCAAAATTACTTACTATATTAAGCGGGTGAAGATAGTCTGTAAGATTAGGGTTACAAACGTTGATCATTTATGTCAGAAATTATTAATGGTAGAAAAAGGTCAAACGACTAAGTAGAATGTTGTTCATTTTGAAATATGTCTGCGTAAACAGATATCTCAAAAAGGTATCAAAGATATACATATATCAACCAGTCGAGGCAAGTCCTTTAGATAACCTTGTTAGGGTCTGTCCATTGTTTAGCGATTCTACAGACTTTATGCAATATTTAAAGACGTTTACTGTTAAACCGAAACATAAAATACAAATATTTTTACGTTTCTAGCATTGCTGTGTAAGTACCGATTCGTATTTTTATTTTATACTTGAACGAGAAACTAATTCCCCATCATAGCAGCAGCGATCTGTTAGATGTCGATGATTTTTTGCCTGTATATCTGAACACGACGATCTATCTCACTGAATGCCGATAAAAAGCTTCTCAGACGTCGCTGACAATTAATCCCTTATCACTCGAGTTGTGCTTGCGAATGAAGTACCGATATCTCGATCTCGTTCTCATTATTACTGTCAGTAGTACCGCATGTAAAAACATTTCAACGTTCACCTATTCTTCTCTCTTTCTTCCCATCTCTCGTGCCGTCTGAACGAAAGGGGAGCAGACTGCGCGTGTTCGTGTTTTCATGCATCTAATTAACGCCTCTCGCATCCAAGTAGCCCAAGACGCGACGCGGAGAAACAAACATGACGCGCGTCACGACAAACGCCGGAATCATTAATTAATTCGAAACAGGAACGGTTAACACGGCCGCTGGAAGTTGCGCACCAGACGCACTTGGAAACTGTCACGGAACAGGAGCCCGAGTTCGTCTGAACTAGTTAGCGTTTATTAAATTTCATTGAATCCGCCAGTCGCAGCTGCAATCACCATGCACGCTGCACAATACACGCGAGATATCCGCAAAACTTCTCTTTTTGATTCTCGTGTCTTCGTATTCGACACCGTTGTGCCGGAGTTCCGACGAGATATGCTCTATCCCGCAGATTCAATTAAAAAGCTAAAAGGATTTGCACAAGGTTAATTAAACTCTGAGAGCTTCGCGAGCTCAGAGGTGTGTATCGTATCGATTTTCGGCTTCTTCACAGTTTCAAGGTCGATTTTAACATACTGCACCGCCTACATTCTGCCACTAGACTTATTCGGTAGTTGGGTATTCTGTTATATCAAATATCTTGTAATTAATATGTATATATATATATATATATATATATATATAATAACCTAACATGCAGATTTTTATGCACAATAACAACGGTCTGCGTCAATTATAAGAAACAGAAATTCAATAAAAATATATTTTTTTCCCTTAATGGTTTTAACACTAAACCTACCGAACACAAAAAGGAGCTCGCTTGTGTTGCTGTATCCAAATGACAAAATTGAATTTCTCTAGACTTCTTGCTTTTTATTATAGCGCATGTTTCATTTAAGAAATTCATTCCATCGTTGTCCTACGATAGAGTCTTTAAAATTTCAAAATAATCTGGGATCAGTCGATTTAACCGGTGCTGATAGGTTTAGTGTTAATAAATTGAGAACACCATAACAGTATTCAATAATTTTTCATATATTTTCACTGTTTTTTATTGTACCTACAAATGTTATTATATGATTGTTAATGTTGAAGTGTTAAAATTATATTCAAAACACAGGGCATCAGAAGTTTTTAAGGAGTTTTTAATCCATTTGTTGCTAATATTATGGATCACAATGCAACATACAATAATGAAAAGCATATACGTTCTTCATACGTCTATACGTCACGAAATTGTGCTTATTTTTAAATTAAAATATTTCCAAATTAAGTAATAATATTAATACCTTACTGAAATCGTTGAATTCGACTTTCTATACTTCAAGGATATAAAACAGCACATTTATTTTACAATTTATAGAAATGAAAATATATAAGTATAATATAAATGGCTGAACTTCGGAAAATTCCCCCCACCGTTCCGGCACGAGACTTACGTCATTCTCTTCGTTTCCACATGCTGATCACGTAATATACTTGTAATTTTTAGTATTTAGTATTACATGAATCGTGCGTATACCAAGTGTCCGAGATGGCCTGCTGCTGCGTGCATGCAGCATAGAGCCCCCTTCTTTTCTGCTCCACGACGCAGCGGCTGACAAGCAACTTATATAACGGATGAACTTATTAAAAAGATATTTTCGGTATAGCATATAGGAACATTGGGATTTCCGAGGTTTTTAAACCCTGGGTAGTGTAAGGCTCAAGGTGACTTCAGACGTTGGTCAGGGTTAGATGGTGTGGTGGGGGCGCAAAGGGTGGCGGGAGCCAATCCGTTCGCGCACCCTGACCTGACTTGGAAAACCAATCGTTTCAACGCTTGAAACATTAAGCAATTAGTAGGTTTACGTTTAGTCTGGGTTAGTTTTTTTTCGAGTGAATAATGTTTTAGCGTCTCACATTCGTCAATATAAGAAATCACGGAAATCCCAATGTTGCTATATTCTATACTGAAAATATCTTTTTAACAAGTTCACCTGTTATATAGGTTACTTGTCAGTCGATGCGCCGAGGAGCAGAAAAGAGGTAGGTTCTATGCTGCATACACGCAAGCCTCCTAGAAGCTAGCCCCCCACTTGTTGAAGTAAATAATTTCAACAGTTGTGCTGAGTTGTGCTAAGTTTGTGCTACATTGTTCCCGAATATTATAACAATAATATAAACAATAAGACTCAAAATTGAGAAAAACGATTTTTTTAGAAGCCCCCCACTTTTCGTTTTTTTTCAATTTTCTCAATTGTGCTAAGTTGTGCTAAGATTGTGCTAAAGTATTACTTTATAGAAATAATAAATAAAAAAGTGATGGTAAATAATCGTTTTGGAAATGCAATTAACGTTTAAGTTAGTAACAGTTATCCAAGCAGCATATAATCATATATCTGAATTGTGCTAGCCTAGCACAAGTCAGCACAACTTTCGTTTTGGCCAGCACAACGATATAAAGGGCACTTTACTCTTGTCCCCGGCCCTTCGCGATTGGATACTATATTATTAATTTGACTTTCTGGTCATCCGACAACCATAATATTGCATATCTGAGTTGTGCTGGGCCAGCAGTCAAATTAATAATATAGTATCCAAGCGCGAAGGGCCGCGGGCAAGAGTAAAGTGCCCTTTGTATCGATGCGCTAGCGAAAACGAAAGTTGTGCTGACTTGTGCTAGGCTAGCACAATTCAGATATATGATTATATTCTGTTTGGATAACTGTTACTAACTTAAACGTTAATTGCATGTCCAAAACGATTATTTACCATAACTTCTTTATTTATTATTTCTATAAAGTAATACTTTAGCACAATCTTAGCACAATCTTAGCACAACTTAGCACAATTGAGAAAATTGAAAAAAACGAAAACTGGGGGGCACTAAAAAATCGTTTTTCTCAATTTTTAGTCTTATTTTTTATATTATTGTTATAATATTCGAGCACAATCTCAGCACAACCTAGCACAACTTAGCACAATTGAGAAAATTTAAAAAAACGAAAAGTGGTGGGCTTTTAAAAAAAATCGATTTTCTCAATTTTTAGTCTTATTGTTTATATTGTTGTTATAATATTCGAGAACAATGTAGCACAAACTTAGCACAACTCGGCGCAACTGTTGAAATTATTTATTTCAACAAGTGGGGGGCTAACTTCTAGGAGGCGCTGCAGTAGCAGGCCGTCTCGAGCGCGTAGGTATACGCAGGATTCATGTAGTAATAGCAATAGTTTTTCGCGAATATCTCGAAAACTATTCACTTTCGCCAAAAATGACAATTACATTTCGTAATCAGCATGTCAAAACGAAAAGAATGACGTAAGTCTCGTGCCGAAACGGTGGGGTGACTTTTCCGAAGTCTTACCATACAGATATTAAAGAATATAAAGACGTAAACTTTTACAAGACCATTTGGTTTACGATTGACAAAAACGGGTTGGTCTTAATAAAAATTACATTTCCACCATTTTGTTTATTCCATCGAGCAACAAAACATGTTCTAAGGAACTACTTTACACACCAATGCAAGGAAAATTAGTGGAATATTTTTTGCACGATTCCATTTGTGTTTAAAAGTGTACGTTCGTTGAATGGGAGGGTCGGTTCTATTCTACGACTATATTTTTTCCAAACACAAATGAAAAAAATCTTTGAGAACGGATCTGGATTTCCGGTCATCCCCGAGCTATCAACTAGCTCCTGCCACCCACAAAACGCAGCTACTACCGTAAACCAACCGAGATGCACCGACACGTGCAACGATAATTCAACGAGACTATAGTAGGTTGAACGGCTAGGGCCTTGCGTCTTCTTCCGTAACTATAAATCACGGGCTCGAAGGAGGGCAAGCATACGCGAATGATGAATCGCTTGCTCCAAGACGAAATCCCATGGCTGCTGGACACGGTACGCGTAATATTAAACCATGGACGATTTGTTCCAATCTATAGAAACTAATTTAGCGAACGTGTAATATCAACAGCATCAATATTGTTGTGTACCAACGTCATTTCATTATACATAGATACCCGGTTTCCTGTTTTTCACCCAAAATATTCTACAAACTCATCATTTCTTCCTCGACCCCTGTCCGTACCGCATCATGTGCAAATCGTTGGTTGGCCTCGTCATCTTCAAAACTCTGACCTTGCCATACCAGCCCTTACAATTTCTAAACCCCCACCATTCAAGCTTAGGATTAGATAACGTACAGTATACTGCCAACGTGTTTTCTTATATACTCTTTAACGGAATAGAACAATATTTCTGTATTCACCCTTCAAAGCATATTTTGCCATTATTTTTGTCTTTTGGAAATATCAAATCAATTGTCAAATCATGAAAAATTGTAGGTACTATTGACGAAGATAGTGAAATTTTTTAAATAACTGTTGTCGCTGCATCCTTTTATAATCGCATTATTGTAGCGACTTATGCCGTTACATAATTTAATCGAAGTGAATGATTTTTTGAGATTTTCCCATTTGAAATGATTTGCCTGCAGCTTACGGAAATAGTAGACTGCGGATTTTATGCAGAGACTCCAAAAGAGAGGAGTCTCTACATAGACTCTTCAGAAGATCATCAGTTTCTTTTGCAGAAAGACTTTGCGTGTAAAGAGAAAATTATAAAAATATGAGGGGAATTTATGACTATTACTATATTATTTTCCACGTATTAAAATAGTTGAAAAAAGAAATACTAAAAAGAAATATTAAGGTCCAATTAGAACATTTTCGTTTTCTATAAAAATTCGCAGTCTAATGATTACTTTCCCGGAAAAGGGAATCATGTATTTAAAATTTAAACCAGTATAAATGAGTTTAAAGAATTCGGCATAGTTCACCAATGTAGAAAATTTAACAGTTGTACACGTTGGTGTACCTCGTCTAACCCCCACAAAGAGTCAAAAGACTGTATCAATGCACAAAAAACTGTCTACCTCCTACTTAATCGTTTGGAAGATGATTCAGAGCGTTAGCCTAACTGATACGGATGTACATATTCAGAATTCTTTAAATTTCAAAGTGAAAGGATTAATTACATTTTGTTCAATAGAGTTTTCTAAACTCGATTTTCTTCATAATAGTTGAAATAGACCAATTTAATTGTTCATCTTTGAATTTATATTTGTAATAGAAATAATTGATATTATATTGCACCACTCGGAACACTATATCACGATTATGCACCAGTTCATTCGGCGAACGGCAATCTGCGTGCGCTTCGATTCATGGTGTCGTATATTATAGCTCTGATACGTCTAATAGATCTATCCGATCTCGCACGCGCGTGCATACCAACGATAATTGCGGTGTACCAATCATATCTGTCACTCTTTCCTTGTCCATCCCTTCGAGCATCGTGACGTATCAATGGCTCTATGGGAAAATCTCCGACGCGTTTCAAATGTCGCTTGCCTGTTCGCCGAGACGGCTACTTATTGACATTGTGAACAGAAAATATTCTGCGATGCTTCCCTTCGTATTATTGTGTGACGCGATTGCGCATATAAATGCACTTTCGACGAGGCGGCGCACGTACACGTCCCATGATACCTTAATCTTGACAAGGACAAGTCTGGAATCGGACAAGTATAATTCTGAACCCACTTATCCTGACGTATTACCACCGGAACGTATAAACCGGATGTCTAAAAATATGTTACACATACGAGTACACAGATATTGTCTAGTCTATACCAGTGTTTAGTTGTTTTAGTTTTGTTAGATTTAGTAAAGTAAATTTAAACAAATATCAATTAGATGGTGTTTCCTTCGTAAGGTTTTGTTTTTGTAGTACGGTTACTAAACTAGTTATATGAAATATAAAGGAAAACGGGGAAAAATGAGAAATGTAACAAATATAAGGTGTTCCCGTGCGATAAAGTTTCACACAACGTTATCCAGTGCAATCCACTATATTTCTTAAAGTATAATACAATATTATATCTCATTGTTAATTAATCATTCGTGGTCTAACATATTCTACCATTATTTTTGCACAAGATCACGTGATGTTGAAAGTTTTCTCGTTCCAAGAATTTTTTATTATGAATTGCAATTTCTAGTTAGTTTATCCTCATTATTTTTTATCTTTCTTTTGGAAGTTTTGATAATAGAAATAGTTTATCAGAAGACGACGTTCAATAAAAAAAACATTAAAGAGAGAGAGTTGTGAGCCAAGGAATGTTGGAAAACAGTGGTCTACATTAAATTACTTTAAAGTACTTTTCTTTAATAATTTCTGTTTTGGGCTGTTCTTTCTTTTGGAGGACCAGATGTTCTTAACTTTCTTGAACACTTTTTTAACTTTTTTTATGTAATCCTATAGATATCCATGAGAACATTACGAAAATGTAAGTATTATTGTTAGGAATTCACTGGTTTATAAGTTATACGTGTGTAAACATGAGCAATTTTAAGCGTTTTTGACAGGTTAAGGCGTCGCCATATTGGATATCCGTTGGGTGGTAGAGGTAGGAGTGTTGAGCGCATGCGCTAGATAATATAGTATATTCGCGGATTGGCTAAGTAGTACTGAGTTCCCGGTCCTCGGTTCCACGATTCTGGCATCACTGGAATTACCAGTTCTCTTGTCCGTGAGTCAATTACAGAGACAATAGCGAGTTTTTGATCGATATGCGGATATCTCTTACCAAAAAAGTAACTGAATTAACTCGATATCATAAAATTTGTATATCTCCGTTCTTTTTTGAGAAGATTTACACTCGAAAGCTGCGTCCACAAAAGGCACTCGCCTTTTGGAAGAAAAATATGGAGGAATTAAATAATTGATGAACACATATACGTTTAGAAGTAGTCTAAAAATTTTGTTTGATATTTAGATTTCATGTATCTACACAATTAAAAGCAATAAATTTATAAAAGTAACAAGTTTATGCAAAAATCGTGTTATTTTATCGTTTGTGGCCGAATGGGTAATAGTCTTAGTTTTTCTATGAATTATGAAAGCCATGGAACACCCCACGATTATCAATCAGTATGCAGCTCATGTTGAAAGACGCGATCGAACAAAAACGAGAGGGAATTCAGTAATACAATTCGGTGGACGTATCCGGCGGTGTGTTTTCGGTATGCAGGAAGTTGCCTCAATTTCTGAACGCTCCGCCAACTATTCCCAAGGTGGTACGCTACTGACAGAAGCGACCTGTTGATTTAACCGAGCTAGCCAGGTAACCGAGCCACCTTACGACGTATAAGTTACGGATGTGGCCGACGTATACTTTCATTCATCGTCGTTTTCGTTCCCTGCCGCCAGCGCAATTTTATGCTATACTTAAACGGATCTCTTTACGCCATCGATCATCGAGTCACCTCGTGATTATCTTGTCCGAGAGTTTACTCAGGTGAATAAACCCTGGTTCTGTGATTTACCCTATCTTAGATCATTATTCTGTACCGAATACGCTTACAACTGATTTTCTCTCTTTAGTATAATACGAAAATACGTGATACATTCAATAAATTTACTTACTCTAACGCAATTTTCTTTTAGTGATACATTTCATGGTTAAAGATTTGTAGAAAATAGTAAAATTGATTGTTTTTCTATTGCTTTCCAATTTGATGTACTATTTTAAAGAAATGTGGTTATGAGTAAAACACAACTGTCGGAATTAAAATGCAAAGCTTGATGAAAATAATTGTAAAAATAACCGATAATCTTTTGTGTATCCATTTTGTAGGAATGTATGAAGATAAATATATTCATTTTCTTGAATATCATGAAATATTTCATATAATTAAGTATACGAAATTTAATTTTATTATATATCAAAAACAACCATTATTTGATTGCCTCCTTTAGATTTACCAAAGATGAGAAAATAAAATATTGATCATGTATTGATGAGTTAATTTACTTCAAAAATAAATACTTCCTTCTGCCTAAATAATAATAATTATTTATACAATATTTTGATAGAAATATTGTACATTGAATTGCAACAAATTTCTCGCTTTACACCAACTGATATAGTTTTCTATGTACCAATTGCAGTGGATACATGAACTAAACTCTACGTCAATGCATACAGCTGGAACGTATTGGAAAGTTTCTATCACGCGAATGGCCTCCCATCGAATGACCTTTCAGCAGATCGCACGTTCTCTGCTACAAAATGCGTGCATCAAATGTCATCCTCGCATTAATCGAGATTCCAATCCTCTCGAATATTAGAGTGCTTAGCCAAGGGCATATTTTTCTTTTACGTAAATTCTCATTTTCTACATTGGCAATCCTCTTGCGTACCAGATAAACCGGACTGGACTAACGACTCTCCTTGTTTATCGAATATTAGCCTTTATAAGATGAAAAATGAAAGCTCCGCTATCTTCAGCCTAAACGTTCGTATATCGAAGGTAAACGCGAGTGTTAAAAGTTCAAAATTGAGGTAAAAATATTTTTGTTACACTACGCGGAAGAGTAAATAACATCTTTGGAATACATTATTAATATTGTACTTACCGCAGTCGAAGCGGTTTACCGACCACAAATTCGGTGTACAAAAAGATGTCGGATTCAAATGTTCATTCGGAACTGTTGGCGATAGTTATTATAGTTTTACGTAAATCCGATGCCGGGACAACCGGAACAATGGAACGTCCATTTTGAAGTTTGAAATATTCAGTACCGACCGCGAACTCTTCTTTATTCTGTTGTCATGACCTTTACCGTCGACCACATCGGCCAACTGGAGTGTTCCTGTTTGGCCATGACAATTTTACCTTGATAAAAGCTTCGTCGGAAAGCGTGAATCGTAGAATATTCTACTGCTTCAAATGCGCCCGAGCTCCTGCCCAACTGCCATGAGAAATCCAAGATGCCCTGGACGTTTGGGACTGACAAAAAAAGGCATGCCGCCTGGGTTACACGCGAAACACCACTATGTATATTCCAACGCAGTCCAATAATTGCTTTTTAATGCCAACCTTGATACCGCGCGGAGAAATGGAAATTTTCAAATTAATTAAATCTCTACCATTTGCGGACGGTCACATAATTGATGACTAAGTACACTGCAGAAAATTACACACTGAAAGAAAATTGGTTTCGGATTCTGCGTTTTGCACCGATGGTATCAATAAATTGAAAATAAAATGCGTTGAGTTTTAATAACAAGAGATTTACGGTACACTGAAAACGACTAGTTTATATTGCTTTATAAAAGTAACAAAAATTCAAACCTTTAGCGATTTTTTCCCTATATAAATTCACAGCAGCGCCAGCGCATCGGCGACTAGAGTGACGGACCTTTATTATTTTTAATTAGTTTTTAGTGAAATTTCTATCAATATATTTGTGATATTTTTCTGATTGAAACTACTCCAAACATGATACAATTTGGATCATATTTATTTGTTTAATTCACGGTATAAGTAGAACCTCGTTATCCGCACTAATCCGTGGAACATGAGTGTTCAGATAATAAAACAGTTATCTATCTATAGTGTTAAATTAAGTCATTACTAATTTGTATAGTAAATTCTGTTGTATGTGAATCGTTTTAGACGAAACCGCTTCCTTTAGACTAAACACGTAAATACTTACAGTGGGTGTAAAAAGTATTCTTACAGCCTCTGAAAACAAATAACTTTTTTTAAATTGAACCTTTTTTAAAATTAATTTACTAGGTAATGTGATTGGGCGCAGTTTGCAAAGAAAACAGTAGAGGTCACGATTTTGAAGTTTTTTATCTGTGCCTGTAATGAAAATTTAGAAGATGCCTCCTGTAGATCCAACAAAATTATACATATACGTGTACAGACCTTCATCGAAATCTATCGAGGTTACTATGAAATATAATTCATTGAAAATAGCAAGAATTGTATGAAACTAAGATTTAAATGAATCGCAAACTCTAAATTCCAAGATGTTTACATCTTACAACGTCTATAGTGTCATTTCATGCCAAATCGATCACTTTTTACAGGCACAATCGTCGATTTTATTCGAAATGAAATATGTTGTAGTACCTGTGAAATTAGAGGGGGTTTAAGTCATCATTTTGCCGGTTTCGAATTTTTTTAGAAATGGCAGGCTTTCAAAATTTACAATTTTTGCCCATTTTGGCGACAACGGGCCTCGCTTACGAATCGCTTAGGAACTGTTTGTCCGATTGAGCTAAATCTTTTTTGTTTTATTCGGAAAGGAATGGGCTATTACAAAAAAATTTTTTCAACCTCGACAATAAACTTCATAATTGCAAAAAATTTAAACAAATTCTTTTTGTACGTTTTGTATTTACGCTCCGATCTACGGACCATAATAGCGGAGCCCACGACTCGCCAACCTGAAACAAGGGTACACCGCGCCCTTTCCCAGCTCATTGTGACGCCAATTTTTAACATACCATCTTTTGCAAGGGCTCATTTTAAAGTGGAAACTTCAAGGAATATAACCATATTTTTTTCAAAATTTAAATAACCATGCCCTCTCATCGAAAAAAAACGTAAAAAAAGAATATTTAAACATTTAAACATTTTAAATTTTTCGACATTATGAAGTTGATTGTCAAGGCTGAAAAAATTATTTTGTAATAGCCCAATCCTTTCCGAATAAAACAGTTCGTGTGATAAAAATTCTTAAGTGAGGCCCGTTTTCGTCAAAGTGGGCAAAAATTGTAAATTTCGAAGGCCCGACATTTCTAAGAAAATTCGAAATCGGCAAAATGATGACTTAAACCCCCTCTAATTTCATATGGACTACAACGTATTTCATTTAGAACAAAATCGACGATGGTGCCTGCAAAAAGTGATCGATTTGGCATGGAGACTCTATAGCTTTTTAATGCATCAACAGAATTCGATAAAACTTAGTACATACACATGTATGTAATATGTAACTAATTTTCTAATTCACTAACCCTTCTGACATCGCAAAAGAAACTCAAACCGTTTGATTTAATTTTAGAAGGGTTATTCATTTTTAAAGAGTGTATAAAGACTTTATACACTGACTGTATGTATTTAACTAATAGAGAATTCAGGTGTCATTGGTTCTGATAATCGAGGCTCTACTAAATCCTCAATTTAATAAGCTAATGTCCTCCGAATTACCTCATGTTTGGTCTCATTTTAAACAGACAGATGTCACAAATATGTTGGTAAAAGTTCCATAAGAAACAATTAAAATCAAAAAGATTTGCCATTGGAATAAATTTTTCATAAATATCATGCACATCTCTTTGACATATGTCGAGGCATTAGTGTATTCCACGTATGTGAGATAAACTATCCGACAATTTTCAAAAAGATCTGTTTCACAAGTTCATTAAAAAAATCTTAAAAATCACCTTATTTTTAACGATGTAAACCCGATTTATGTTTGAATATTAGTTTAAAATACTGATTGTCTTCATTATATTTATTGCATGCTGCGTTTGTTGCAAGCATTGAGCGTTTCAGCTACTATAAAGAATACACTATGAACTACTTCTATGAACGATATTGCGCAATCGATAACGAATCAGAGCGTGTTAATGTTTATTTCGAGAGTCCCAGCGAGCATGATTGGTGACTTCGAAATTTCCATTGATCCGCGGGACTCGAGCACGACCTCATCGGTTCGGTCCGGATTATCCGGCCCACCCTTCGTTCGTCATTTGTATCCGAGCGCTATCGTTTAATCGTCTGTGCTCACTGGAAGCTGCATTGATGAGAATTTCAGTCGAACTTCGATAACGAGAAGAGAATCGGATGGGCAATTAATCGAACACCAATTAAGAGAGCGATCGCTATTTGTCGAGATGTATACTCGATGAGTTACATCGATCCGAGACGCAGCAATTAAAAAAAAAGGATCAAAGTGATACAATAACATCGTCGATTGATCTCATATACTTCGGAAACTTTCGCGAGTCTAAGAGAATCTGTCATGAAATAACTTCACCAAATTTCTATATTTTATAAATTTCTCGATCTCACTTTATTCCAAATCTTGCTTTCATATTCTTTAAATTATGATGTTGTAAGAAATTAAAAGAAATGGAAAGTGTTTGCCAGAGTCCTATTCGGCAGAATCGATCTTTCGTAATGATCTTAGACGTAGAGAGTAATTTTTATGTAATCTCAAAAAAAGAAAAGCAGAGAATTGATAAAATTGATAACATGATAAAAATTTGGTCATTTTTAGAAAGTAGGAAGAGAAAGAGAAAACGTAAGACATAATTTTTTAATCTGTTTTACTAAGGACTGTATTCTGTTCATCAAAATATATAATATACATTGCTCAAATTTAATAAAATATTTTATTGTATTTCATGTACCAACAAATGTTATAAATGTATAAGCATCCACAGTTTATATGCAACCCGTATTTCTGACTTGTGAAATAGCAAATTAGAATGTCTAGTCGACACCGTGCACAGAAACCAGCAACGAGCACGAAGCGGCAGATTTATGTTGCTTTTATCGAGAGAGTAAATTCTGCAAGTATTTTTGAGTTTCGCGAATTATAAAAATCAGGGAATTAAATGAGCCGCAAGAACTTTGAATAATTTTCTACCGCGACATTATTCGCATATTTTATGGTGTGAGCTTCCCCACATCTATGTCGTGGCCGAGCAAGAACAGGAAGAAAAAGGAAAAATGAAGAATAGAGAAAGGGAGAGAGAGAGAGAGAGAGAGAATGCGATACGTGTGTGTGCGCGCAGAAATCAATGGTTTGTCACTATTTTTCGCGCCGCTATGTTTTTCTCCTGTTCTTTGCTGCTTCTTCTCGCACATTAATTTCGGATTAATGTTTGTTTATTAATGTTTGTTAATTAATTTTTGGATATAACATCTTATATGTACGATATATAAGATAAATTTCTCATTACTTAGAAAAATATACCGTTTAATGACCAACACCATTATATCACGATTCTATTTAATATTTCAATAATAGCGTGTCAACACTCTGGCAAACGATATTACATTATCGTCACTGAATTAACGGATAAATGCGTCCTGTTAATCATCATAATGAATTCAATCGATTGCAGAGACTGTGTCACGCTTCTTTGTAATGATTTCGCGACTCGTAATTTTGGATTCCGTTCTGCATTGGTTTCGTGATCAATTAGATCGACATAATAGACATTGATATTAAATAATTGGTAATTACATACCCCAATCACAATGGAGCGTATTAATTATGTCAAGTCCATTGAATTTGTATAATGTCTGATGACTTTGCTGACACTTTTTGAATTGGTCTTACCTGAAACAATAAACGTTGATGATTATTAAAACAGAAAAACCATTAAAATAATATATTATTGATTCTTTAGATTTATTCGGTGTACAATTTGATTCGTGGCCCTCGCAATTAATTAATATTTTTTAAATAGAGGTAGTCGTTACTTCTGTACATTTTTATAGTGTACATTGTGTACATATTGAAATTTTTATTTAAAAAATATAGGAGGTTAATTAAATAAAAATGAATTTGTATAGAATTTTGTGTATATGTACATATTGATTCATCATTAATTTCCCATTAATTCCACTTAACTACTTAAAAAGAGACAAAGAAAATGACAATTCATCTAATAGAGTAAT
The DNA here is from genome assembly GCA_913789915.3 of Sphecodes monilicornis. Lineage (NCBI taxonomy): Eukaryota > Metazoa > Arthropoda > Insecta > Hymenoptera > Halictidae > Sphecodes > Sphecodes monilicornis. The sequence continues at coordinate 24,780,270 of OU565294.1, read as the reverse complement.
TAATTCTGTCTCACCCTTAATTTTTGATTGTTCGTAAATATTTGATTCAATCTTCCATTCGCAATGGAACTAGATTATCAAATTGCTAAAAACTAAAACGAAGACATCCGATTTGAAATATTTAAATATTTGTTCATCTTTTTATACTTTCATCGTACAGGAGAACATTATAAAGACACCAAACTTGCTTATTATTTCATATTTATTTCAAACACGTTCCGAAGTATGTTTCTAGGGATAGAAGAAAAGAATCTAATTAAAAAAGAGAAAAATGGTCGTACAGCATTGCTACACTGTAGCAACGTGCCCCAAAGAAGATGTTTCCATGGGCCCCAGTATTCATGATCAGGCCCATGTTTTCATAGTTTATTCACACACAAATAACGATACAAATATACATATACTAAGTAGTACTAATAGTAGTATTAATTATATATATTGTCAACTGGCAAATCGCGGTTACATCTTTGACCGTTGTGGAGAAGAACACACAGTGCCGCCAGATCAGGGGAAGGTGCCTCTGAAAAGTTACCCTCTCTCCGATTACCGGGTTAAGCACGCATGCGCGACGGGAACGCAACAGGAATTGAGTGGGGAACGAACGATGACACGTTGCGCATGCGCAATGGGGACACAAGACGCAACACGGGTGAGTGGACAAATGACAGGACATATCGCAGATTATAGGTTATTGCCGCGTATCGTATTTATTACCTACTAAATGAAATCTGAAATGGCTTCACCGATGCCACCGCTACCGTTGTGTGTCGCCTCGGACGCGCGCTGCACGTCACGTGACCAGTCTACGGTCTTAGTGGGGGTCGTTGGAGTGTGCTCATGGTGGTGGAATGGGATGGTGGAAGGAGCGTCGTAGGGGCGGAAACGACATCCAAATGGATTACGTCTGGCGGCACTGAGAACACGCGTGCTCCTCGGCAAACATTACGCGGCATGTGGAGAGCGAATCGACGCGCTGCGGCAGACCCCAACATTATTCGCGGCGCGAATTATAACCCAATTACAAAATATCTCTATAAGAAGATATCTACCATACAAATACAAGGACAAAGCATAATTACCTTCTCTTCAAATAACTTAACGCCAAATCACAGAAGTTTATACAACAATTTTTGTATAATATTTCCAGACGGATGGAATTGACAGACACGAATAGAGTTGAACAACATCTATTCAAGCCTGCGTATACGGGACTGGCGTAGATTGCCTTATAATAATAACAAGATTGCATTTCTTCGGATTTCGAACAATTTTTGTTTAAATATGTACTCCAATAGAGAAGTTTACTAAAAAAATTAATTCTGAAAATATGTTCATAATTTCAATATTTGTAAAAGAAAAATTTAGAAACCAGTCATTTTGACTGGTCCGGTAGTTCTAGTGTTAAACTCCATCGTAAAGAACGGTTAACTATCGAAATTCAAATACATACGGTGGCTCGCAAAAGTATTGGCACGCCCTTTAAATCAGAATAACTTTCTTCAAATTTGATCAAACCACTTGACTTTTTTTGAGCGATTAGAAGCATTGATTTAGTAAATCACGTGCAGAAAAGATTTTCAAAAAATTGCAATTTGTAGGAATTACACGAAGAGATAAAAGTGACACTTTTTAAAATTTCTTTATTTTAACCCATAATAAAAATTTAAAATATGTCTTTTGTAGATCTATATTAGTTATACGTATGCTGAAAATTTCATCGAAATTGGTTGACGCAGAAAAAACGACGCGCGTCGAAAGATGTAAAAAAACTATGGATTTTTAGCAGAAACTGACCAAAAGTAGTGGAAAACAGCGATTATCACCACTTTCAACCGCTCGTAGCTCGTATGTTCATAACTGATTCCGATGAAATTTTCAACGTATGTGTAAATAACATAAATCTACAAAACGCATATTTTGAATTTTCATTACGGGCTGAAATAATAAAGTTTTAAAAAGTGCCATTTCTATTTTTTCATGTAATTCCTACTGATTGCAATTTCTTCAAAATCTTTTTTGCACGTGATTTAATAAATCAATGTTCCTAATTGCTCAAAAAGGTCAAGTGGTTTGGCCAAATTTGAAGAAAGTTATTCCGATTTAAAGGCCGAGCGAATACTTTTGCGAGCCACTGTATACGCAGTACCAACTTGCTCAGGTATACCCTACCAATTACGTTTAGCGCTCGGTAGTTCCGGTGTCAACAAAGTCACTAAATCGCAAGAACAAGAGGCTACAGAGACGCGACGGTGTCTCCACGCGAAAAAATAAACACGGTGACGATAAGTTGGCCGAGAGGAGTTTCATGCGCCGTTAAAGCCACGAAGTTTCTTAAGTTCTCGTCGCACCGTTTCCAAAATGATTTGCACGGAAAAACCGGTTGGGAAAAGTGAACAAATCGGAAACGCGCGGAATGGGACACAGGGTTTGAGGTTGCCGTCGGCGACGCGACGCGCGACGGTGCGAAAGGGAACGTTTCGCTCGTGTTTTTCGAACTTTCCGCTTACTTTTTTCCACGCCAGGGTGTCTTTCGTCCGCGTCTTTTTATTCCAGGTTTTTGCGTGACACGCGACACTGATTTACCTAAAATTCCGTCGCTGCCGAACGACGCTGTGACATGTTATACGAGCATTGAACTCCATCCAGCGAATCGCAAAATCAGATTCCGCGTTCGTATCCGTGCGTTTAGACTTCGAAACGACGCGAAGAGACGCGCACAAATGAAGTTTCTCACCGCGTTGCGCTGGGCGAAATCTGGACGGAGATACCGACTTATTTCATTTTCACTTGTACCGAATTTCTCGCGCCGGTCGTACGGTGGCGAACTTTTATCGAATCTTATAGCTGCTTTTACCCATGAGTGGTAAGTTATCCTCTCGGAAAGTGAAAATATTCAATTTGGATACTGGGGAAATTGTGACGCCGTTCCTCGAGATTGTATTGTGTCCTGCTGCACTTTTTTTCACGGTTCAATCCCTTCTTCGAGAGTCAAATCATTTTTCTGCGGAATATAAAACTTTTTACGGAATATATGATTCCTTTATTTTAAACGATCCAAAAAGTTCTTGCAGGTTCTACAATTTTTTATCATTATCATACAATGTTTTGGTAAGCTTGACATATTTTGTGGGTCCCACAATATTTTCTCAAGTCCCGAAAGTTCTTTTTATAAAAACTTTTTCTAAGCTCCAGATACTATATCTATTGTAAATAGAGTCCCCATTAAATATAACGCATCTAGTAATTATGAGGATTATAAAAATATAATCATTGGACTGCGGAAGGTAAATAGAAAACTTCGATTCATAATTTAAAAAAAATGACTTTAGATGTAGACATTGTAAACAAACATTATCGGTGATTTGTTTGTGAATAGCCTGCCAGTCGAGAACATCAAATTTGAATATCCGATATGTGGAACATGACTGTTTAACGTATCTGCCTGTTATCGAATGATTCCATTTGCAATGAACCTGATCTTCGTTGATCGTATCATTGCCTAATTAACAATTTCTGGTAAACTAATGCGGCGAACTATCATTCTATTATTGATTTATATAAACGTTAACATAAGCAGAATTAGTTCATAATGCGTACCTAAACTGAATAATCTTTTTAGATGACATTTTCTAATATTTGTGTAATTTACACTATTTCTAATATTTTGTTAATACACAAACAAACTTTCATTTATATTTTCAATTTGCTCTTACACGTAGGATCACGCTTTTCTAGAATATACCATTATATTGTATAACATTCCACGTAAATAAATTATAGCTGTTTATGCTAATTTATATTTTCATGATGGAAAAACTTGAAACCCATAATTGTATAGAAAACTAGCATAGATAAGAATATTATTCCATTGAAACAATATCTGTTTCTTTTAAATCTTTAAACATTACAAACGCACCAAGCACTGCAGCAGTATTTCCCAGCCTTTCTTTAGTCGCCAACCCCTTTTATAATATTCAAATAATCTGCCCCCCCCCCCTCCCCAACTCGCCGTCCATATACGATAAGGTAAATTTAATAGTTTTATTTACGAAAATTTTATGTTTTAATTTTAAGCGTTACGAAAATTTAAAAAATAACGTACTAACTGCGGCGACCCACAAGAAAACACTTCGCGAACCATGGGTTGGGAATCGCTGCTCTACACTCTAAGCATCTTTACGCGTTTCTGGCATCCGAGATGTTGCAAAATATAAGGACATATGCATTTTGTAAGAAACTATGTAATGGTGTTTTCATTTCTTTATCATGAAAAGGGAATTTCCTAGGAAATTTATAATTGAATAGAATGCCTATAAAAATTAGAATATCCATACATGTTTACAACAAGTACTTGTGCGTAAGCGAAAATGTGTGGGTGGATTTATCAAAAGATATTTATATAGATGAAAGCAATTAATTGTAAAATTATGCAAATATGTAAAATTATTCATGAATCAACAAAATTAACAACAAAACAACGAATAATGAAAGAAAAGAAAAAATTGTACGAAACAATTCCAAACCATTTAAATAATGTTATACCTTGAAAAGGGACTATATTACAACAAATTATCGCTAAATTATTTATTGAGTATATAGATATTTATGATATCGACAATACAGCCTGTCCCATAATTTTGTCTCATGTTCGTATTGATTTTTCTTGCCATAGCATTCGTAAATCAAATTCCATGAAACTGATTCTACATGTATTTACGTACAATGAGATGTGAAATATACAGTCGTAGACAAAAGCATTCGCACACCCTTAAAATAGGAATAACTTCCTTCAAATTGTACCATACGACTTGAACTTTTTGAAATATCAGAAGAATAGTTTACCAGATAACGCGTAAAAAAATTTTTTTTCAATTGTTATCGATCGGAATTTCGAAGAAAAATGTGAAGGCCGCGATTTTTAACTGTTTTACCTGAACCTACAAAGAAAATTTAAAACGTGCCTTTCGTAAATACATGTACAAAAAGCTGCAGTGATTGAAAAATATAAAAATCTTTAAATCTGGGATTTGTGATATATTTAAATCGCAATTTTTGTCATTTCTAATAATTTATAGCTCATGGCAACGTTAATCGGTTTCTATAAAACTTTTTCTACATGTAGTAAATACCTTAAGTTGGTCTAAAAAAGGCCTGTTCCAAATTTTCCCTGTGGGTTTAGATAAAAAAGTTAAAAATCATGGTCTTGATATTTTTTTCACAATTTCGACCAATAGCAATTTTTAAATAATTTTATTTGTGCAGTACCTAGTGAACTTCTACCATTCCAAACCAATTCAAGTCGTTTGGTCCAATGTTTAAAAAGTTATTCCTTTTCGAAGGGTTTGTTGATCGCTGCATATTATATTGCATTGTTGGTACAATATACGGTACATGAGATATAAGATATTTTGCGTGATATTCCGAATTCAACAAAAGCGATGGCTGGCCTTCTTTTTCCCGGGACTGTACCTGCTCCGGGTTTTCACCTTTATTTTGCAAACAAGCACGGTAGGTACATTCCGGTCGCATTCTCGGCAGAGTGCAAGTGTAGAAGAAGAATTGCAGCGGTAGGTCACGAAGAGATTTTTTAGCGAGACCGTGGAAAAGAATGTTTCGGCGTATCTATCGGTCGGCGCTTTCGTGGGAAGGCACCGACGACGAGGGAGTGCCGAGGTTGGAAAATCGAGGAAACGTCGATCAACCGAAAAACGTTTGCGGATTGCCGCGGGATCGCTTGGAAATGAGCCCCGTTTCCTTCGGCATCGTTGCATTCCTCGATTTCTCCTTCTCGCTCCTCGCCTTTTTCGCCCGTTCTCGTTCCATTTGTCTTCCTTCCTCCTTTTCCTCAGTTTTATTGCAGCTCACGGCTTCCTTTATATTTCGTCCCTTTGCCGCTACGGAAATTTCGCGGTTCAATGGGAGATAAAGCTCACCCAGTGGCTTTAAGGGGAAGGAATTGTTGTGGTGTAGGTGTCGCTGGACAGGAAGAGGCTTTCATTCGTTTCTCCGAGCCGTTATGCGATTGCGTGTCCGCTTAAGGGCAGGATCTGCCGAACTGGTCGGCCGATCAAGGCCAATTCTCCAAACGAGTGACCTCGTACACCGCAGATGCAAGATATTGCCCCCGGTAACGAAACCTCCCCGGCTTCCGAGATCTATCAAATTATCTACAGTGGCTCACATATTGTAAATATTGGGACACTCTTGAAAAAACAATAACCTTTTTAATGCTAAGCTCTTCGACTTGAATTTGTTTCAGAAGTTAGAGCAATTAGTTTACTATATTATGTGAGAAAAACGTTGAAGAAATTTGAATTGGTCAGAATCGCAGAAAAAAAGCTAAAAGTTGTATTTTACAACTTTTTCAGGTGGGTCTATATTCTAAATTCAAAAAATAAGTTTTATAGATTCAATCAAAATTGATTGATGCGAAAAGAAATTTTCCAACTTTGTATAAACGATATACTGTAATTATAAAAAGACTAATTTTTAAAACTTGTCAGCATCTTATCTCAACTCATCACATTTATTTTAATGTTTTCATAGAAAATAATATACTTATTAAATTAAATATTTATGATAATTTTATATCAAATTTCAATATTTATGGGACAATATATAATTTTCAGGAACAGTATCTATGTATCTAGGGTAAAAAAATCAGCGAAATTTTGAATAGAGACTATTAGAAAAATTAAAATAATAAGTGCAGTAGAGTTGTAAATTTTTGTAAAATGTTCTGACGCGGAACACGAAAAGTAATCGAGCGAAAGTCTGAGTGTCGAAATTAGTTAAATGACTTTATAGCGTTTATAGCCATTGAAGTAGATACCTGTTCGCATTCTGGTCTCCAGGTAGTGCAATTTAGGCCAACAATGCGACCCTTCTTCGGGCGCACGCGCTTACGCACACGGGGAAAAACTGAAGAATCGTACCATTCCGCATGCCAGCTTAAACCTACAGTAACTCGCATAAATATTTCGACACTATTCAAAAGACGACAACTTTTTTAATGTCGGACCCTACGACTTGGATATTTTTGAGAAGTTAGAACAATTAGTTTATTACATGACGTGAAAAGAATTTGAAAAGATTACAATTGGTCGGAATTGCAGAGAAAGTACTAGAAGTAGTATTTTTCAATTTGTTTATGTCGTTCTATATTAAAAATTTAAAAAATACGTTTTGTTTTTTTGTATTCTGTATCAATTATACATATTCTGGAAAATTCGTGAAAATCGGCTAACGTAGCAATGAGCTACAAACGTTTAAAGATGGTAAAAATTACAGTTTTTCACGCGATTTTCGACCTCCTATTATTATAAATATCAATATCCCTAGTAGCACAAAAATATTCGATAAATATCTTTTTCAAATATTGAAAAAATATTTTTTAAGCCATACTTTTTCATATGAAAGAAATATTTGATCTGAATATTGTATACATGTACAAGACATATAAATTGAATGTTTAAAAAATACATGCTAAATATTCAGGGCATATAAACTACATATGTAAAAAATATAAGCTAAATATTCAGAAAATATAAACGAGATATTTAAAAAATATAAAGAAAATATTCGAGGGATATAAACTAGATATTTAAAAAATATAAAGTAAATATTAAGAATATGTGACTCCAATATTTGAAAATATATAAATTCAATATTTAAATAACATTCAATAAAATATTCAAATTTAAAGAAAAGTTATAACAAAAATTAGTGTATAGTATACTTTCTATGTACTGCTTGAGGGAATATTCCGCTTTGTATTCGAAAGGACCTTATTACAATTAAGAAATTTTTATGCAGTTGGCGGGATTCGAACTCGGGACCTACCGTTTACTCGATGATGTGCTATCTCCCTGAGCATGCGAACCTATACATTGTTACGTTCAATATTTTACATTTTATTCTTATAAACGCTCTAATCATATTAATAACTTCTATTAATAAAATTTTGTAGGTAAAAGTCAAATTACTTCTCTTAAATGAAGCATATTATTAATATATTAACGACAAAGATATATAAATTTTTGTTTTCTTTTTCTTAAGTACTTCCATCATACGTAAGCATATACATATTGCCATATAGCTCGTGCTCCGCAGTCAATCCGCGTTTAATCAGGATGCTTGCTAACGAATGAATGCGTTCTCTGCTGCAACAACAGGACCATGGGCTCTCCCAAATACTTTGCAGCCAAATGTTTATATTTTCTAGTGCCGAGAGCCTATAATCTCTAGGCTCTGTTTAGACAAAGCCGAGAAAGATCTCGAATAGGCATCATGAATGCCATGGGGAGCCTGTTGGTATGAACTTTTTCGGTACGTATGCTATAAAAGCGGATATTTAGCAACACATCCGGGTGGATTTGAAAATCTTGTAGATTATTGCTATTTTAGAAAAGAAGATAATATGCAAATATGCAGTGTTTACAGGAAGCCCGCATTCATGCGATGTGCATGGTGTGGCAAATATTTCAGTTTCAAACATTTTCATGAAGATTATCACTATTGTGACGACTATCACACGTGATTTTATGCATATGTAGGTATATAAACCAATATTTGAAGTTTAGGAGAGTGTCATCGTGATAGATCCGAATATTAACCCAAGAACAGACATTCTTGCAACGAATCCTTGTACGAAGTAGGTATTTGTCAGTAAAATATTATGGAAAATATGTGCTTTGCATTGAAAAGTACAAAGACAATGAAAAATCGAAGAACAACGAAGCCCTCTGCGTATAACCATAATTAATTATTTATAACAAATACTTGAACAAAAAATTCTTTTATTTTACATTTCTTTAGATCGTTCAAAATGACAACTTTTTGGTATGTAACAATCGTTTCTTTCATTTACAGTTATATAAATAAATAAAAAAAGATTGCACAACGAGATCAGTTTTTTGTAATGAGATTTTATGGCATAAAAAACTGCACAATTTATCCCCGACAAGTTTTGTCATATCTCTTAGCATTACGAAGTTATGCAGAAAAAACCAAAAAATGCGAAAATTTTGGGGGTTGATTTCACCCCCTTAAAGTGTAATTTAGTATCAACAAAAAATAGTTTTGTGTTACTGGGGACCTACGCTACTTGTGTACCAAGTTTCAGAATTTTCGGAATTTTCGAGTTCGCAAGCTTCGCAAAATGCATATTACATTAGGATAAAATAATCTAATAATCTAATCTAAATGTTTAAACAACACTTTTTTAGGTATGAAAAGATACTCGCACACGACTCAACTTTAGGAGAAGCAATGAACATATCCATACTCAAGGGCAATCACATTCCTTGTTTCCGCAAATACTCAATTAGAATAGTACGCTGCACATCGCGAAGCTCGCACTGCCATACTATGTGATTAATATCTTGATTGTGATAACCACATTGGCACTTCGGATTGTTAGCGCTGTACACTCATTCGCACATACAAACACGCCCATTCCAAAACTTAGCACGCGATGCAATGCCAAAAAAGGTAAAGATAATCTAGCTCACAGTTTCCCAACGTAACCGCTAAGTAGATGTTAAATTTTCAAATTCCAGCCATTTTATTTCCTTTATTCTCGATTGAACTGGTTAAAGTTTTATCTCGAAGAAGTTTGTTTTAGTCTAAAGAAAATGTCGGGCTCCGACGTTTCAGAAAAAAGATTCGGGCACGGTGAAAGTCCAGTTAGGGGTTAAAGTTGAAGATACTTTTCAATATTTGATTATTTTAAAACACTATCGTTACAGTTACCTAAGTACGGGCAGACCTCGAATTTTGAGGAACCTTCTGCCGAGGGTTGGGTCAAGTTTATTGCACCGCGACGACCACAATTAATCCTTCTAGCAATTATGTGCGCTTTCAAAGACAATAGGACATTGTCAGGCATTCGAGGATACTTGGGTCCCCTGTCCTGGGCCTAACGGTACTGGGTATTTTACTGGGTATAATGGGACAGTGTCCCCGAACATCGGAAGAAGTTCTAATTGGACAAACGACATCGCCTCCCACTTTCAGGTATCGTATATAAGCACGATTTTAGACTAGGATATAAGACACTTTGTATTCGGACTGTTTCAAGCGATCACCTTTCGTAACATTGCTTCTTGGAATCGGATTAGGAGCTCGAACGAGCTAGCAGAGTCCACTGTACTTTTCACCACCGGAAATCCAGAGGACCTACATCCAATCTTGGCCTCGTGGAGTACATTTTGAACTTCTGGTGGACCAAAGCCTAGATCCTGAATCCAAGTGGACATCGGCGACACTCGGTGATTCGAGAACAGTATCCATCGTACTCATCCAGCGCAGCCATCGTTCAACACGAACAAAGGACGTCGCTTTCCGGAGGGATAGCGCAACAACACCGCGACAGCAATGGGAGCAACAATGTGGTGGTAGCTACACCGATATTGCCAGCAGAAAATAATATGCAGCCTGCTCGTTGAACAGGGATCGTTCACAGGATTAGGCACCCTTTCTTGACGTAAGTCTCTTCGCGCTTTTTTTACTTGCACTACGAAAGAATGTACAATGGATTGAAACGCGTTGCTCGACGAACTTGACAACGTTCAAACACTACCGATTACTCGCGAGTTATATTCCAAACGAACAGTTGATGCCGAATCAGTCAATTAGAAATTTTCGGTCCGAGAATAATAGACGTGGCTTCGGAAATTGATTCCTTGTTCCCGGTCAACGCACGAATGAATGCAAATCTTAAAAATAGTCTGGAAGCGATAACCGACTGGAATAACGCATTTCACGAGTTAGACAACACGATGATATTGCTAGCTACGAATTCACGCGATAATTCCACTCGCGAACAATATCCTTGCGACATTTTCACTCACGACGAGCCCGATCGCGATCTCGAATACGACGATTCCGACGAATCCACTTTTGATCCATGGCCTCGCGATCCAACGAACCGCGACTCGACTGCTCATGACTCGACCAGTCGCGACATGACCAATTCGTCGCTCAAATCAATCAGTCGTAACCACCTACTAACGATTACAACGATCGCCATTCTAGCTACGGCGATTCTGGCGATCGCGATTCCGTCGTTCGCCATTCTGGCTATGGCGATTCTGACGATCGCGATCGTGGCGATTGCGATTTTGACAATCGCGATTCTGACTCTCGTGTCTCTGACGATCGTATATCCGACCATTGCGACTATGGTGATGGCGACTTAAACACCCGCGACTCGGTCATTCGCGATCCCATTACTTCCGACACGTATTTTCTCAAATTAAACATTCGTGATTGAAACCACAACACGGACAGTCGTCGCGATTCTAAAGGCCATCGCGACTCCAACGCTCGCAACGAACGCCAACACACGATTCAAACCTTCACGATACAGGCGATCGTCGTCGTCACGACTTCGATACGCGCTCCTTTGATCCAATGTTTCGTATTTTATACGATCGATGCGACCCATCCGATCGCCGTGACTCGGCCGGATTCGCCGTGATTTGACTATCCGCGACATGTGCGACTATAGGTATGCGTCCACTTCCAAATAACTTGCGACACTTCTTGCGAGAGCGACTTATTTTTGTCTGCAAATATTGATGCAACTCACTGTCTGCAATAATTGGTGAGAGTGGTCTCTGAACTTTTTGCTGAATAAATTTCGGAAGTGTCTACGTTATCGCTGTCGATTACAATGTCAGCACAACCAGTTAAATATGCTGCTGATGCTGTCGGTGTATCGATACTTTGAAAAAAGAGGAAAAATAGAAAAGTCTGGGTGAGAAATTGGATATTATGGTGCTTTGATACACACGTTCTATATTCTATTCCACCACCACTGCGCTTCGTTTCCCTTTTTTGCAGTTCATGGTGGAATGTGTGCGTAAATTGATTAATTTTTACGTGTAATTTCATTCTCGGTAGCATTTAATTCAATCGACAGACTTTTTAATGCGCTTTGTTTCTTTATTTTGTTACGATAATCTTCGCTTTTTACGTCCCTCAGTTCGGGTAAACACTGCCATCGAGAAATTAACAAAAAAGTATCTTCTTTGGACCAGCAATTCTTTGCTGCCATTTTTTCCCACAAACTATCACGAAATATTTCGTGTTAATATGGCACAATATGTCTACAACATACATTGTATCACTCTCCGATAGCAACTGTTGCAAGCGAGAACAGCTTGCCGGCCGCTGTCTCGGACGTGTCTACACACATCTTGAAAGTTGCTCTCGCAAAAAGTGTCGCGAGTTAGTTGTTAGTGGACGCGCATCGGATACTTGTGTCATATATAATAGATATAAGTTTACATTGTACTAATGTGTCATATGTGTTACTATTTATGTCAATAGATATCACAAGGTATAATTATTGAGTATAGCGTATATACTTCTAGTAATAAAGTTTTGATACTGTACTCCGATATTGTCCAAGTCTAAGCCTGTAGTATATCCTATCGAATCAAGCGAACATCAGAATACATTTGCATTGTAACTTCCATACACAAACGGCTAATTTCAATAGAATTCATCGAACATGACTTTTATTGGTATTGTTGAACGTACAAGCTGTTCAAGGTAGGCGGTATGTTAGAGTCTGCGAGGTACCGAACCCCAAACTTTATAAATAACACCTTTTGCCGGCGACTTGGGCAACTTTATTGCACCACGACGACCGTAGTTAATTTAAACACTGTATTGGACCTGACGGTCCGACAAGCGTCAGCTTGGTCTAATAAACATTTGACAAGCACAGACGCGAGTGTAGCCTTTATTTATGCAATTTTTCAAGACATCCCCTCCCGCTCTTAATATCAATCATAATAAAAAATGCATACATCCAAACTAAGAATTGCAATTACTAGTTCTTTAAATATTTCGAAGATTTCATGATATTGTCAACACTCAATGTACCATATTTAAGTACAATGCACGTGGTGTATCTATTCCTTCTTTATTTAGTTGACATATATTAACGCGTTTTAGGATCAATTTTCTTTCATTTTATAGGCACACAAAAAGCATAGATTTTTTAAAAATATGTTTAGTCGAGTGTGTTATCCCTTACAAATTTTACATTAGCCTTTGCTTGTTAAAACTTTCCTTGAACGCAGTATTTGTTCCGTGACTGTCGGAAAAAAAGAATATTATGCAGAAGTAACGACAATATCAAATTGAATAATAGTTATCGAAGTTATATTTTTAATACTGTATGTCCTAGTAACTTTAATGGGAAGGAAAATGTTAATTTTATTTAATAAGAGTGTAGTTTGCTCGTTGAATCAACTGCATTCGAATTGCCAGCAGAAGTCGAGGAAATTATTTTCGTTCGATTTCCTCGCGTAATCTTTCCTTTGCCCAACATAATTCTCTGCCTATTTATGCTCCTTCTATTTTACTTCGGCCACGTTCGGTCCATTTCACTTCCTTTCCTTATCTCCACTAAATTTTTCCGTGAACTTCTCCGGCAAGACTCTTTTTACTCCGGATTTCTTAGCCCGAGAAACTCGTTGCAAAGCTTCGATAAGATTCATTTCACGTTAAAACTGTTTCTTTTCCAAAGTGAGAAATCGTCTGATGGAAATTGGAATACCGACAGGTCGAATCCTGCAGGAGGCCGACAAACTATTGTAAAGCTGTCGTCTAGACAGAAAAAAATGAAAAACATTTGTTTTACTTGTAGTTCACAAATAGAAGTATTTTTTTCTTCGAATCACTTAAGCAGGTCAAAATAAGATACTCCACCATTCACACACTGATTTTACAAATGAAAAATTCAAATCAATCTTCAGAGAGTGTAGAACATATTGTAATTTTATTTATTGATTGTCGATCGATACGATGGAGCGTACATAACCTAGTGTGCTGGTTGCGCATAACGAACGAAAATGCGTTGCGTTATAGCTTTTCTGTCATAACTTATATTATTATATATTATATTGTTTACCTAAATATATGTATGTTATACCATGTTGAACGGTGTTTCTCATTATTTCTGGACCACATATTCCATATTGGGGAAATTTGATAGAAAATCAAATACAAAAGTATTTCACCCTTCCCAGGAGAAAAAAAATCAAATAAATAACAAATTATTTTACAATCAAATTAATTTCTATCAATGCGATTTCGTAAAAGTTAGTAATTCGTATTTCGTTCGTATATTCTAGCACAAAAGAAATATTTGGAGAATATGGTCACGACAGACAAAGTGGTACTCGAGACGGCACGGGGGTGAGGGGCGCAAAAAGTCCACAGACACAAGATGCGATACACCTGAAGTAGTAGTGGTAATTTTCTCAACGAATAGCGAGAAGCCTGTGACCGAACTGAGTGCGCCTGACCAATCCGTCAGCCGTTTCTTTGCGAATTCTTTTGCATTCCTTACGAATACCACTTTGGCTGTCACGAGTAATACATTGTTCCGCCCGCAGCTGTGTTTTCTTTACATATGTATTCTCTTCCTTCCTGTTATAATTAACACGTACTCGTTGCAATGTCACATACGAAGAGTGTATAATGTTATAAAATCAAAGAGGAAGCAAATAATTATGTTCTCACACAATAAGAATATCGAATATCGATTTTCGTATTGAAAAAGCTTTAGTGTAACAAGGTTCCTTTAATCCTTAAGTAGACCTCGATTAGATTATATGTAATATTCATCTCTATCGAAATGGCACACAGAAACGTAGTGAGGTAGTAAAATTTCATCTAAATACACAAATTGTTATATTATTAATGGTTACATATAAAATAATTATTAATATTTTGTGTGGGACCGCATCGCGGCCCCAATAGTTAACACGAATTTATATCATGGATAAAACTATAATAATAAACACTTTTTATCAATTTCAAAATCATGTTTTTAAAAGTAATTATACAAATTTTTACACGTTTAAAAAAAGAAATCCAAATTACGATCACTTTCATCATATCGAAATTATTCATAATTTCTTAATTTCGATATTTAAATACTGCTTAAAAATAAATTCGAAGCATTTGTTGGGGTTATATTTTATATTTAATGGTTTGTCTCTTCCATAAAGAAAATCACTTCAGCATTGAATAAACTTCTCTAAATATCATAAAATGTCGTAGATTTTATACGTAGCGAGTTACAGAGAAGTTTAATTTATTGAATACGCCGTTTAAAGTGTCGGAATTAGACATATGTGGATGATGGGGCAATTATCATGTTAATCAAGCTCCCCTGGGCCACCATTAATGCTTTTTTCTTAATTAAACTCGTAGAACTCATTACTCTTTTCGGAGAGCCGACATTAGATTTCTGAACGCATTCCGTTCGAAACTTTGCGCAACTTTCTAACTTGGATATCTAATTTCGCACTTGGTGCACCCGAGATTAATTAGAATTTTTGCGGTGGCCGTGGTAGACGCGAAGGGGATAGCCGTGTTACGGAATCAAGGGGAAGCATCGGGTGTGGTTTGTTTTCACCTGCTTCTGGCATGATTTTACGGGAATCAGGAAGAAAAATGACGGCACGTGGGTCGCACGGTACGAAATGCTGCGAAAATTGCTCGCGATGAAGAGGGTTGGCGACGCGAGGGGCCGCATGCCAACAGGAAGCGACGACCAAGCAGACGAATAGAAAAAATGAAGCTCTCGAAAGGAACGGGACGAGAGAAATTGCTGACGATACCAGCGAGATGAGAACACGTTGCGGGTAATGATGGCTAGGGGAAAAAGTAAATGAAGAAAACCCTGGCAACCAACATCTACCGGGAACTAATTAAACGAATATCACGTGTCCAATGAAATATTACTTGAAACAATGTGTGCGTGCAGTCTGTGACTACGAAAAAGAATTAATTAACCAACGTGGATACTTAGCTGCACCTAAATCAATTTATTGCATGTATCTTCCTCAATTTATATTTTCCTTTTAATGTTTATATGTGAAGTCGCGTCAGCGTTTATGGTATCAGCGACCATTGCTACATTGCATTGTACAATATTGTACATATTACACATATGTATTAGGAGGTTGAATAACTTCGAATAAGGACCGTATTAAAATTTAAACAATAGAATTAAAAACTATTTTTAAAATTTATCTTACGAATTTATTTTTTTAATTAATTTTCTACAGCTATTGTCCGAAATTATCGTGTGACATAGTGGAATAGGTCTACAGGGGATACCACTAATAAAAAAAACCGCATTGGCAATAGTACCTCGATGGTAATGTGGAAACCTATTGAAACGAGTGTCGCCCCTTATGCGCCACGTTCATTTGTCTGTTATGACCGCGCCTGAGCCCGTCCGAGCACGTAGACGACCACGGGGTGCGAGACGCGCGGCCGGGTCGAGGGGGCGTAGCCCTCGGAAAACGGTCCTCGCGAGCAAATAAAGTCCAACGCTGGTCTAAACGTTGCGACGAGCACGAAGGTATTCGACAGAATGCCCGCTCGGAGTCATCCCTTGATCGTCGAAGGCAAGGGTCCCGGGGCCAGGGTGTGGCGAGTGGGGGTGTTCGACGCCCAGGTAGCCGCTGTCGTCTCTGTTCCTCGGGCTGCGGTATTGCTGCATGTTTTTCATCCCTCCAGGCTACGCAACGTATTACACCTGTTTGCGCGGAGTCCGGCCGTTGTGAGAATACCTGTGTACGCGTGTGTATGAGCGTACGATGCCGCGAATTTGTCCGTTGACGACCGTGAGTCATACGAGCAATGGTAGCGAATAATCCGTTGGCGTGGTCGGCGTGAAGCCGAGTCAATCTCTGCGAAACGGTGTATCGGAATCAAGCAAACCATAACCAATATTAAATTGAATATCGGGCAGACGTGTGTTATATGTTTTATGGATTTTCCTGGATGTAGTTTCAGAGTTCTAGTTGATAACGGGAAAAATAAAAATAACTATCGGTCGGACCTCGATTAACTTGAAAAAATATAAAATATTGCTGAAACAGGTGAAAACGCTATATCCTTCCGGAATATAGGGTACAGCCGAATAACAAAGGATGGTTCTACATGTAAAAATAGATCGAAACAAAGGAATAACATATTTCCGTTTGACTCCTCGTTTTCCAGAAAATCGAGTTTAAAGATCCGTCGGGTTCGCGTGCTTTAGTATATGCAGGAAGTAGAATTGGTTGGCCATGATCAAACGCGTCAGACGATGTCTAGCTAATGGCACGCGTATTCGCTGCATTTTCAAACATGATTTTCTCGAAAACTAAGTTTCGTTATACTTCGTCTTTATTTTTTCATAAGGAATCCCCTCGTGTCCGCTTGTACATATTATTCAGCCGCATCCAGCACGGAACAAATATCCTATAAGCATATAGCCGACATTAATTAATTTTTTTTCATCGACAAGTTTACCAATATTAGGAATGAATTTCATATTTCATTCTAGTTTTAGAAGTCAGAAAATATACACTTACAGCGGATAAATAATATACTTCTTACCGTTACAACATATATGACACATTACCGAAACAAATTATTTAAATTTTCATTTGAAGCTTAGATAAAAAAAGTTGTAAAAAGTCACTTTTATTATTTGCTTCACAATTTTATGAGAATGCAATTTTTTGTCATTTTCATTGCACGTCGTGTACGACACTATTCGTTCTAGGTCCACAGAAATACTAAACTCGTTTAGTTCAATTTTAAGAAAGTTATTCTGATTCAAACAGTGTGCGAACAATTATGTAAGCCACTGTAAGTACATTGCTATTATACTTGAAACAATTGTTACTCGATTCCACAACATTACATTTTACAAGAATTAAAAATCCAAATGAAGCAAGAAACACAGAAGGATACGATCAATTTCGAAAAATGTTTGATCAACAATATTGCTGTCTGAATTTGTTACAGCAAGATTTCGATTATTCGAACCTCCGATGTCCGAAGTCTTTAGTATCTCAACGTGCTTCGTATGTATATAGTTCAATCGAATGCAACACTATTTATCGTGAAAATGAATAAAAATTGTATCCATTAGTATGACTGAGCAACAATTCTAATATTCGAACAGTCATACTTCTGATGTCTCATGTTACTGTACTTGACTTCACAATGTTATATTAGGGTGGAAATTATAAAGCGTTACAGACGAATATCTTCAAAAATATTGATTATACGCGTTAATGTTTCAGATGAAAGTTGTTCAATACCGAGGGGGACATCGTGTGGTGGGACTTTTATTTTTCCCGATGGACACTCCAAGGTGAGGTGAAGGCCAACTTCCTTTTTTTTTAAATGGAACGATGTGTTTTTTTATCCACCATCGAATACTGCGTTTTAAGATGAGTTCAATTACCTGTGACCGAAGGTCATTCAAGGTCAAACTTACAGGGAAATGCAGAAAAGTTGTGATCGATTTATTTGTACTTAAGTTTAGTATGTGCTCAAAATGATTACCTCTTACTTCGATGCTCTTAACAATTCTTTGTTTAAATGATTTTCTAACTTTGCTCAATATTTCAACATTTATCTTAGCACGAGCTTCGCATATTCTGACTTTCTTGTTTTCACGCGTCGTAGGCTTATAGGTCATTACACAGTTTTTAAGCACAGAACCTAAATGCCATATGCGATTTTGATAATCGATCCGGGTAGCGTTGCGCATCCAAACTAGCAGCCATTCTGTAATTTTTCCTGCGTTCTCCTAGTACCGTAAACGTATCAAAACAATTTTGATGCATTTCCATTTCCACCACTCATTTAATTACTATCGTTCAGCGAAGGATACCTCAACACGAATAGTAACGAAAGTAAGGCTATCTTACAGAAGAGCACAGTAATACATAAATACGTTTGTATCATTTCATTGATAATGACTTTAATGTTGTCCTTGGTAATACTGATATTGAACACATGTTATTGTTTTGTAAATAAATCGATCACACCTTTTCTGCATTTCCCTGTAAGTTTGACCTTGAATGACCTTGAGTCATAGGTAATTGAACTCATCCTGAAACGCACTATTTGATGGTGGATAAAAAAACACATCATTCCATTTAAAAAAGGAAGTTGGCCTTCACCTCACTTTGGAGTGTCCACCGGGAAAAAATAAAAGTTCCACCACATGATGTCCCCCTCGGTACTGAACTACTTTCATCTGAAACATTAATGCGTATAATCAATATTTTTGGAGATATTCGTTTGTAACGCTTTATAATTTCTATCCTGTATATACATATAGTCAGCCGAAACAATATTCGTACACTCTTAAAATGACGATAACTTTTTTAATATTGGGCCATACAACTTGCATTTTTTTTAGAAGTTTAAGCTCACGTGAAAAAGTGGTATAAAACAATTTTTAGTATTTTCTCTGCAATTCCGACCAATTGAAATTTCTTGAAAATTTATTTTTTCACGTCATGTAGAAAGCCAATTATTCCAACCGCTCGGAAAAATCCAAGTCGCGTGATCTAATATTAAAAAGGTATTTTCTTTTTAAGAGAGTCCGTATATTATTTTCACTGACAACAAAAACTTTACAACAAACCAATCCGTAATACTGACAAAAAAAAGCAAATGAAACAAAGAACATAGAAAGATGAACAAATGGTTGTAATCCATTTTGAAAATTGTTTGAAGAACACCGTAAAAGGAACAGTGCGAATGTCTTATTCAGGTTCTCAGCGTTCCATTTTCCAACCATCGCGCGACAAAACAGCTATCACAATGAAAAGGAGAATCCAAAAAGAGAAGTCTGGGCGAAGAAAAGGATTCTGAAGGATGAGCGAAGGGTGGCGATTAATTTCGGCCAACGTTTGTGGAACAGCATTAATGGAACTGTCGGTCCGTACGTCACCAAATACGCAACACCGCGTCTCGGCGCGGAGCGGTGTGGAGCCGCTTGTCACCTAAAACGAGGTCCATTTTCGTGGCAACCGGGACACGGGCTGTGGAAAAAGAGGGCTCTGTCCTGAATATACATGGACGGATTCAGCGACTGTCCAGATCAATTGGACAGCAACGGGTATTATTCGGTGTACGAACGGTTCAGGAATTCGCTCCGAAATCCATAAATCTCAGCCCGTCTGCGTTCGTGTGTGCTACACGGCCGTTTTTGTCGTTGCGCGACCTCTGTCAACCGTGGACCCCCGTTTTCTCGATTTCACCCCTCGTGCCCAGACACTATAATCTTTCGCCTCTTTCCTGTGTCACGCCCTCCCTTCCTCCCTTCCTCCCTTCCTCTCTTTCTCTCTCTCTCTCTCTCCTCCCACCCTCCCACCTTTCCGTGCCACGGCGTTATGGCGAAAATAATCGATTGCTTCTTTTCGGAAATATTGTTCGAGTGCGATCGAGGGTCACGAAATTGAAGCAAGATCCTTAAAAGCCCGTGCCTCGATCACGATGCCCATTTTATCATCCCCGATACGGTCGGACAGTTTTATCTTTTATACTTTTATGGGCTCGCATGCGACACCAGAATTCGAGAGGAATTTAAATTCTTTTTTGTGGTCGTTTGATTGGATACGGTCGGCCTAAACCGTCCTGACTAATGGTTTGAAAACAATAAAATTTTGTTGGACCCACGCACGTCTCGCCGCGCCATGCCATGCCGAAAAAAAAACTCGGAAAGCCGACTTGGATATTTACTATTCTAATGTTTTATTTGTAAAATAAATGTCTATTTTCTAGGAACATGCGAGTCATGGAATAATAATACCTTTTAATTTGTTACAAGTTGTATCCTTATTTTCAACGTTACACGTAGCTTTGAGTTAGGATATTTCCATAAGCTGGGATACATATTAGTTTCAACCTTTTAACCGAGGATAATCAGTTAACTGGTCGTTTGTGTTCTTTGTTACCGTTCAGAAATTCTTTATTTCTGCTTAATTCAAAGAGTAACTCTTTCACGTAATTGAATCACGGTATCCGTATTGGTATAAACTATATCATATTTACGTTGATTATGGTAAAATTTTCGTAACATAATGAATTTATTCGGTATTCAGAAACACAACAACTTTTTATTTATTAATAAAGTTCAGAATTGTATTCGATCAATTGTAAAATTCCTTATTGCAAGTGGCTTCTTTTCAATCACAGTAATGTACAAGATGTAAAGAAATGTTTGGTCGTGGCTGCCATAGGCGTATTCTACATTTTCAGATCGCTGAACATCTTTAAAAAAAATTGTCCACCTTGATTTTCAAGGGCAAATTTTTTTTACTGCATTGTATTCTACGCGTTGTGACGATAAAAAGTGTCAACGGAACCATTGGTCAAAACTCAATCGTTCCCATAATAAATAATAACGAAGTCTCATTATTAGGACTACTTATTTTATAAAATTGTTTACATTTCTAATAAAACAAATAGTTAGTGTTGTTGTTTACGTGCTGTTTATCAGAAGTCTAACATAACCAATATTACCCACTAAATCTTGAAAAAGAGTCAATGCCAAGGAACGGATCAATTTTGCCTAATATTTCTTAATAGCCGAGCTTGAATAGCAGCTTCGATATGTCTTCGATACAAGATGAACATATTTCAAGACTGACAGTTTCAACACTCATCTTAAAGCTTGAAGCTTCTCCTTTCGAAGAACATTGCTCATTTTCTCGTAAAATATTTCCGCATAATATAACGGGTAGGAAAGTAAACATCCATTTTTCCTAAAAAATCATATAAATTAAAATCTCTGTAAAACATTGCAAAATTTTTTTCGTGGCAGAATTCACCTCATATTTGAAGATTGTAGCCTCCCTTTGCAACGACGTCTTAAAAATCGTTGTATGATTTTTTGTTCACTATTTTATAGAATAAAATCATGAACAAATTCGGTATGTAATACCTTATGTATTGCTGTAAATGTAGCAGTACGCTTTCCATTCGAAGCATAATAAAACGGTCCCAAAAAATTGAACATCGTTGCAGAGGGGAGACTGCAATCTTCAAATCTATCATTGATTTATTCACAACAAAAATTTGTTAATGTTATCGAGATGCTTTGATTATTGCATTTGGTACCGACTAAGGTTTAAAGGACCACCCACTGATGTGAGTCGAATTAAAAACTGACAACCACTTGTGGATTGAACACTGATTTATCGTATATAAATCCAAACCCAAAAGAGGCAAAACAGTTCCTGTGACTTTTCTTCCAAAAAGCAAGCTTTAGCATTGGAACGGGCGTTCGAAAACGTGTTAAGCACCGCGTTGAATGATGTCTCTGCAAAACAATATTGTGCCGAATGATTGAAACCAAAGACTCTCACGGAACGACGTTCGACTCCAACTACACAGACAGAAGTTGAACAGCCCTCTGTTTCAATTTGCACGTCCCGCGGATATCCGTTGTCAAATAGTCGCCGGAAATGGGGAAACTAGGTGTTCGCCTGCTTCGACCGAGAGCATCGACGAAAAACACGGGGTTTAATCTAATAATACGCACAAACCAGCGCTCAGCGACAACACGCGCTCTTGTACAAATCCGTGGACGTCGCGAAAGCACCATCCTCCGTAAGTATTTACCCTCTCACGGGAAAATGCGGAATTTAAAACTTCGAATACGTTATTTGAATCAACGATTCTCTTTTTTTTATTCCTTACACGATTTTTGTAACAATACGTCACGCAATTCAAAGAGAATTTCCGAAACACGGGACTGCGGATCTTTATGCAAAATACACATTGTCTGTCTCAATCCCAAAAGACAGGAGTCCAATAGAAATATTTTACTTTTTCTAACAAGTCTAATTGGCTGAAGATAATACATATGTTGACATTCACACTTTTATCACAAATGCATAAAATCCGCAGTATACTAATTAATATAAGAAATATAATTTTAACACTTAATTGTGAGGACTATTTTCACCTCTTCGACATGACGATTGTAGAAACTGAAAATTATAATGCAACAGTTAAAAATGCCGTTCTCAAAACCTCAAGATAAGCCATAATCCTTTTCTAATATAGGTTTATCCAAAATAGTCTATAGGACCCTTTTTTTAAAATAAAAAACACTATTTTTAGATAGTGGCCAGAAAGGCCCTTCAGTTCCATGCAATTTAAGACTAAGAACTTTAAAATCGATGGCATAGTTTTCGAGATATTGAGCTGTTCAGAGTTATGTGGGCCACCCTGTATAAAAGATAAAAAACGGAGTAATACAAATTACGCACTCCACACAAACATATAATTTGTAACAAATATGATACACACAAAAAATATTTTGGATAAATATAAAAAAAAATCGTAAATACGATATACGCACCCGGTACAAATTAATTATGTGTCATTTATAAATATGATAGATACACACAAAAAATGAATAGGATAAATACCAAAAAAAGTCGTAAATACGAGATACGTACTCAGTACAAAATTAATTATGTGTCATTTATAATAAAATGTAACATAAGAACCACACATCGTAACAAATAATATAAAAATACTGTAAGCACAATATGCGCACTCAATACAAATATGTGTTTTGTAATCAAATATAATAGAGTCACACAAAATTGACAAATAAAATACTAAAAATAGTATAGCTCGCTCAACGAGAGTTGGCACAGAGAAACTTGTGGGTACCACGTGATGCTCCCACTACGCGCTACACGTCTTCCGAGATTGGCCGAATCGCTTGAGGAAGACAGCAAACGAGCGTATCGAGTGTGACTGTAACGGAGAGATGTAGTGACAATGAAGTAAGATGGTGGTGACGCTGAGCGCCTATGTCGACCGTTCCCGCCAAAACGTAAGCGTAAGAGTGGGATCCACTGATCAGTGGTGGGATCCGCAGACTTGTGTCAAGAGTGGGGATTCGCCATTTCCCTGGACCCCACTGACGAGATTTTCTGCCAACTCTCGTTGCGCGGACAATACATACGATATATGCAATGTTTTCGCAAAATATTAATACAAATCAAAACGATATGAAAAAAAGAAGTATTACATATAAAATTGTAGTCTATTACAAGGTTAAAGCGGTAAAATACATCGCAACTATATTAAAAAGGCATTCTCAATCAATGTTTTCAATTCAAAAACACATTTAAATCACGAGTGCTATGACAACAGTAATATAAGTACCAACAACTTGAAAATAAAAAAAAACTATATGGTAGTAAATAGCAATATATGTAAAATAACAAATGAAATGAATTTCTTGTGACAATGTACAAGATGTTTTGAAAATATTCAACGACACGAGGAACCTCGGTTTCGCGTTGTTTGCTGATCTACACCGTGCTCGCATTTTAATGCACGATGTACCAGCACTAATTACGGATTACCGGGCTCTTCCTGTGTCATGGAATTGCGTGGTCGGCTGCGGAACGCTGTTAAATGTAGCGGAATTCTAAATGCACGCGACGAATTTTACGTTCTGTTAAGTTCCTCGCGACCGAACCACGTTTCCTACATGCCGTTTCTCGCGAATACTCGACACAGGAACGTCCCATCTATAATCGTGCGCTTTTTGCCGCGGACAACGAGCATCTAATTGAAGCGGACTAATTAGGGGACTGAAATCAAATAGGACCAGAGCGATATCTGCTCGAACTACAGCGCTTAATTCGAATCATTATCCAGTTAAAAGGGTATTCGCTTTTCAAGTTTTGAAAAATAGGTCGTTTTCGGATATTTCTTTTTAACCCTGCTGCAACGAAAGCATTGTAGAGGGTTCGAAACATTTCATTTGAAATAAGATAACAAAATAATCATTTGAAATAATTAATTATTTTGAATAAATTATCAATTTTATTTTACAAATAACGTAAAACTTTATTTTCATGTGGCGTTTAAAGCGAATGAAATATTTCGAAATAATTATTGAGGTTATTGAAGTAATTAAATTAATTCTTAAATTTATATATGCTAAGTTTTGTAGTTTAATGACACTGTCCAACACCAAATTTGTTTCCTAATAACTGTTAGGTGGTTATTATAGAGTTTTTTGCGCTGATTCCGAATCTGTCCTTACTTTTTCGCATACGCGTTTAGTTTTTGAGAAACATGACTTTTGAAAAAAAAACCTATGTCTCAACTTTAAAAAAATATTGTGATGTTAATATAAAAGATATTGAATTGTTCTTCGCAGCAAAAGATTCTGTAGACTTTCCCGAATACAGTGGTATCCAATATTAATACATTATGTGTCGGGCGTAGATATTTTGCTTTCTGGTTCAGTATAAACATCTATGTTGCAAACTTCAAAGGGGGGTTTCTCAAGATAAAAGTCTGCTCTATCGCGTGATATAGTTCGATTTTACGCTGGACCCTTATTTTTTGAGACAAATTCAAAAATATCCTCAAAAATTAGTGCAAAAATGGCGTCTCTTCGTCTTTAATGATAGTTTAAATACTTTTAAAGATTCATAATGTATTAATATTAGATATCACTGTATTCGGGAAAGTCTACAGAATCTGTTACTGCAAAGAACAATGCAATATCTTTTATAATAACATCACAATATTTGTTTAAAGTTGAAAAATAGGTTTTTTTTTCAAAGTCATGTTTCCCAAAAACTGTGCGTGTAGGAGAAAAAGTAAGGGCAGATTCGGAATCAGAGCAAAAAACTCTATAAGAACCACCCAACAGTTATTAGGAAACATAAAAAAAGTTGAAATTTGTTGGACAGTGTGATTAAAGTTTAGCTGCATTCGCTTTTAAAATTATTCTTTAGTACATGAAATAAATACAACTTATACTAGAATAATGTAAAATAGGAAATAATGTAAAACGTAGTCCTTCAACATCATCAGTTTCTACGTCAACCGATTTCAAATAAATTTTTGGAATGTATACATACATACAAACCGTAATTTTTAAAGGTAATTACTTAGAAAGTGGTACTCCTCTGATTTTGATGAAATTTAAATATGTTATGCAGCTACACATTTTGAACAACTTTTTCCGTTTCACATATGAAAGGTTCTCTTTTAGTTTTCAAGATATTCGCAAAAACTATTGCTAGTACTGAATTGAATTTTCGGTATTCGTGCATGCTCCGTACCAACGTAAGTCTGATTCGGCGCGGCATCTGTTTACTTGTTTGTAAACACGTTGCGGAGATAAGAAAGAAAACAGGATTTTACTCTGGTCATACACATATAAGATGAGCTTTCAATTTTTAGAGACTACTCCTGGATTATTCGTATGCGTGGTCGGGCGGGCCATTACGCCCCCTCCCACGACCTAACCACAATTCACTCTATTCGCATAATCCTTGCATGTATACATTTATTATTATGAGCAAAGCCAAACGCACCATATAAGAATTGAATTGGTTAGGTTTCCTGTTGAGTCAATTATTGCCTAAAATTGTGAAAATGTACAGAATCCTTAATTATATAGAATATGATAAAATTAAGTCTCCAATGTAAAATAAAATTGTTTGATACCTTTCATTTCTGAAAACAATGACTTAACATGTAAAGAGGATATGAGTTTTACATTTTCATATTTAAAACATATCAATTGAGAAAACTTTAAAAAGTAGAAAAGTAAATTTTATTTTCATGGATATTTAGTGAAGCGAAAATGTTTAACAAATGGAGGAAACGAGGAAAAAGTAATTTCGTGATTGCTCTGGGTTATTTTACGATTCTCCCGAGGCTTGCTTATTACTAAATAATGGAGCAAGTTCGATACCACGAGAAATAGTAGTCCAATACATTGGATTAACCACGATACCCCGTAATAGCACTTGTCCGTTACCTAATTACCTCCTTCGGTCATTAGTGTTCGTCATGGATTAAAGGATTACAATTAAACTTATAGTAGCAAATGTGTTACTGTTTTCTAATTTCCCTTTGATCGTCCCTTTGATACATTTTACATTTTTATTTATATTTTAACTATGTTTTAACTTTGATAATTATTGACGATTTGAATAAATATTTCCTGACTCGAGAAGACTTGATTATGCTTTAGACATTATATGCGAGCGTGCAATTTGTTTATACATAATATTGTCAGCTACGTGTTCATCGCGTAGTCGAAATCAGTTTGTTGGTAAAATGAATATATCCGGTACTTATCACAGCATGAATCGAGAGAACGTGTTAACGAATTTCATAGAATGTTGCGATATACAATCGGAAATGAATTATTTGCCACGTGTTGCCATTTCGATATGAATACGCATTAAATACGGATAACCGAGTTGTGGCAATTTTCTCCTTGCGTCGATTCATGTAGAAAGGGTATAGCCGGATAAGGTGGTCGAAACTGCCCTTGAGCCGAATGATATCGCGGTCGGGTCATTCGATAGGGCATCAAGAAAAAACATACTGTGTACAATTTTAACCCTATATCTTTATCGGGAGGGTAGTTATGGAGTAAAATTGAAAAATCAGTTTTTCACCTATTTGCCCTCGTTAACGGAGTTTAGAAATCCTGAAAAAAATCTGAGACATGTCAAACACCCGAATACATACTCTGCAATTCGTTTTACATTTTTAAATTGACAATAATGCTTGTAAAACATCAAAAACCTCAATCAATATGGAAAAATGCAGATTTCACATGGAAGTTCTAGAGTGACTAATTTTATATTTTTACAGTACCGATATATTATTATAAGTATCGTATACGAATTTTTTCACATTTTTCGGTTTCTTGCGCCGTTGTTAAAAAAAAAATAAAAACCGATTTTTTCGCCATTTTTTCCGTGAAAAACGAAGCTATCCTTCAAATTGTAACATTTTATTCATTCTGTGAGCCCATTGGACACTGATAAACCTTGAACATTTCACGGAAATAATTAAAAAATGAAAATAACTTAATTAGCATTCTACTACGTCAGCGCATAACATCTGAAAATATTAACCATGTTTCCAACAGTCCGGTTGGGTCAGCGCGTTAGGTGCTCGACTTTGGACATGATTATAATAGTGAGGTTTTTATTATAGAGTTTACAAATATTTGCAGTTAGGAAATATAGAATAGACCTTCAGCTACTTTCACATATAGTTTATCGTCACATTTTATTTCTGACTAAATAGTTATAAACAATTATTCTAAGTCTCGTTCTAAAATAAACTCAAATAATTTAACAGATCTCTGGTAGAAAATAATCTTCCTTGTGATCGGAGGATCTAGAATGATGTCTCAGCTACATTTCTGTTGCAGTTTTATGTAGATTCGACGCCTAGTTAATTAGTTATTTACGATTTCCAGAGAGGTGACACAACGATTTGTGTGTTTACCTTTGACAAATACTCGGACTCTCCTTGTCTTACTCATTGCTGGCATAGAAGATAGAAGTTACCTCCACAAAAATTGTTGATAAATTACTTCAGGTAATTTTTATAAATATTAGCTCTCGAAGAATATAGAATGGACCTTCGGCAACATTCATGTATAGTTTTCAATTCGATTCTAGAAGACGTTAATTGGTTATTGTTACTCTTGTTCTAATGAAACTGTGCATACTAGTAAGAATTGAATATCTTGTATACTCCAAATGTTCATGTATAAAAGTTAATCTGTATCTCGAGTACTATTAGCTATTTTTAATAAAAAATTGGGTGGTGAGGTAACCAAACATATAAGCGTTGTAATCGTTAAACAAACAGAGATAATAAATTCATTAATTACATTTTTTCAATATAATTATGCTTAGTAATATTCATGTATCATAAATTATTCTGGATCTCGAGTTTTATTACTTACTTCTACTAAAAAATTAGATGGTCAGATAGTCGCGGGAGTGCATGTCGACATAATTAGCAAAAGGAATTGTAATAAACATTAAACAGCCAGAGATAGTAACTTTATTAATTACATTTGCTTGATATAATATTATTTGGTAATATTCATGTGTTAAAAGTTACTCTGTATCTCGAGTGCTATTAGCAATTTTTACTTAAAAATAAGATGGTAGATAGTCAAGAGGATGCTTGTCGACATCATTAGCAAAAAGATTGTTGTAAATATTAACTAGCTAGAAACAATACATTTTTGAGTGAGTTGTGTTGAAGAAATTAATGGTTTAAAAGTTGTTCTGTATCTCGAGTACGATTAGCAATTTTTACTAAAAAATTAGTTGGTAGATAGACACGGGGATGCTTGTCGACATCGTTGGCAAGAGGAATTGTTATAAACATTATACAGCCAGAAATAATACATTTATCAATAATTATTATCACGGCGATCGAGATCTACCAAAATTAGTTGGGGTGGGGAGCGTTGCGCTTTGCTGTGCGCTGCGCATCACTGCTTAAATAAGCCCGCGGAACGCGCTCAGTCAGTCAGTCGGGCCGGGGGCTCCGGCAGGAGCGGACGGGCTCCGAGACCAGAAGAGTCTTCGGCTACCTTGGGGCTGACCAGGGGCCCTCCAGAAGTACCCTGGCCTCTCCTGCCTACCTTGGGGATGACCATTGGTCATCCAGAGTCACCCAGGCCTGCCTTTACCTACCTTTGGCGGCTTAGGGTTGACCAAGGGTCCTCCATCAGTGGACCACTCTAGAGTTGACCAGTGGTCATCCACAGTTACTCTGGCCTAGCGCTGCTTATCCTCAGCGGGCTTAGGGTTGACCATGGGTCCTCCAGCAGTGGTCTACCCTTGCCTACCCAGAGGTTGACCAGTGGTCATCCAGTGGTCATCCAGAGCTACCCTAGCCTACTCCTGCTTACCTTCAGCTGGCTTAGGGTTGACCATGGATCCTTCACCAGTGGCCTACCTTGGTTTACCCTTGCCTACCCAGAGGTTGACCAGTGGTCATCCAGAGTTACTGGGGCCTTCCCTTGCTTACTCTGAGGCTGAACAGAGGCTCTCCAGGAGTACTCTAGTCTACCTTGCCTACCTTCAGTTGGCTTAGGGTTAACCAAGAGTCCTCCACCAATGGCCTACCATTGTTTATCATGGCCTACCTTTAGCTAGCTTAGGGTAGTCCAAGGGTTATTTAAAACTTCCTTGGCCTACCTTAAGCTAGCTCGGGGGGGGCCATGGTCTCTTCAATGCTGTCTTCGTTTACCTTGGGTTCTGAGCCGGTCCAGTTTCAGTATCCGGCATGATGTCAATACCGTGCTGATCGGTTCAGAGAGGGCAATCATTGCAATGGCTTCGCATCTTTGAGTGAGTCATTTCGTCACTGCCTTATCACTATATTCGTCTGTAGAAGTAGTAGTATAGAGTAGTAGTAAAGTGTAAAAGTAGTTAGTTGCATGCATGGGCAGGCCTCGCCGCCCCAACGATCAGCCGAGATGGGAACGTCCGCGATTTGCACTAGCGTTGCGAGAAAACCACGCGTTGAATTTAGTCGATTTTGAACAGAGATTAAAGCTAACATTACGGTATAGATTGTTTAGAGCGTAGCGTTGCGAATCACAAATAGTCGCGGTTCAAAATTACATTTCAATTTGATAACTGCGCTTTTAAAGTTCATATGTTGTTGTTTTACATATAATCTAAAGTAATCGTTTTTTGGATCTCTGTTCGTTGAATTAGCATTGCGCACCAAAAGTTCGCGTTTGCTTTCGAGTCTTTCGACTTTTCAGGCTCCCATGCTCGAGCTGCAACGATCAACTGTGAGATGGGCACATCCGCGATTTCAAGTAGTGTTGCGAAACAAATTGTTACGCGCGTTGTACTAGTATCAATTTTTAATGTTGATGAAATGTCTAGTTAATGTTGCAAATAAATAGTCGTAATTTAAAGTAGTTCCAAAGATACCTGTTTAGAATTTTAGACGTTAGAGTTTTAAATTTCTTATTTAAATAGCATTTTAAATTCGATTTGTTGAATTAGCGTTGCGCATCAAAAGAATCGCGTTTGCAATAGAATCTTTCGATATTTCAGGCGCCCATGCTCCAGTTGCAACGATCAACTGTGAGATGGGTACTTCCGCGATATCGAGTAGCGGTGCGAAACAAATTGTCGGGATGAGGCCGAAGGAGCAAACGAGGTTTTATGCCAAAGATGCCGGATAAACTGTCATTCAAAAGGACAATCATTGCAACGTCTTCGCATCTTCGAGTGAGTCATTTTATCACTACCGTGTCGTTATACTCGTCTGTAGAAATAGAGTTGTAGTAGAATGTAAAAGTAGTTAGTTGCATGTATGGGCAGGCCTCGCCGCCCCAACGATCAGCCGAGATGGGAACATCCGCGATTTGCACTAGCGTTGCGAAAAAAGTACGCGTTGCGTTAGTCGATTTTGAACAGAGATCAAAGTTAGCCTTTCTTCTAAATATAATAGTAGTCTCTATCAGCGATATAGCTCGTTTAAACTAGCGTTGCGAAACAAATAGTCGCGATTCGTTTTGCAGAAACTGTAGAGTAATCTTTTTTGGATCTCTGTTCATTGAATTAGCGTTGCGTACCAAAAGTTCGCGTTTGCTTTCGAATCTTTCGACTTTTCAGGCTCCCATGCTCGAGCTGCAACGATCAGCTGTGAGATGGGCACATCCGCGATTTCGAGTAGTGTTGCGAAACAAATTGTCACACGCGTTGTACTACTATCAATTTTAAAACTTGATTAAATGTGTAGTAAATGATGCGAAAAAATAATTGCGATTTAAAGTAAATCCTATACATACAGATGTACAATTTTAAACGTTGGAATTTTAAATTTCTTATTTAAATAGCAATTTGAATTTCGATTTGTTGAATTAGAGTAATCTTTTTTGGATCTCTCTTCGTTGAATTAGCGTTGCGTACCAAAAGTTCGCGTTTGCTTTCGAGTCTTTCGACATTTCAGGCGCCCATGCTCGAGCTGCAACGATCAACTGTGAGATGGGCTCATCCGCGATTTCGAGTAGCGTTGCGAAACAAATTGTCACACGCGTTGTACTAGTATCAATTTTTAAAGTTGATCAAATGCCTAGTTAATGTTGCGAATAAATAGTCGCGATTTAAAGTAATTCTAGAGACACCGATATAGAATTTTAGACGTCAGAGTTCTTTTCTTATTTAAATAGTATTTTGAATTTCGATTTGTTGAATTAGCGTTGGGCATCAAAAGGATCGCGATTGCATTAGAATGATTCGATATTTCAGGCGCCCATGCTCCAGTTGCAACGATCAACTGTGAGATAAGAACATTCGCGATTTGAAGTAGCGTTGCGAAACAAATTGTAACACGCGTTGTAATAGTATAAATTTTCAAAGTTGACTTAATGTCTAGTTAATGTTGCGAATATATAGCCGCGATTTAAAGTAGTTTTAGAAGTACCGATCTAGAATTTTAGATCTTAGAGTTTTAAATTTCTTATGTAATTTGTAAGAATGGTAATACTTAATTTTGTAAGACTTTCAAAGTTCAACTTTACCAAATTGATACAATATTTTTGTCTAGAAATTGATATTTCTCAGGAAATTGATATTTCTCAGAAAATTGATATTTCTCAGGAAATTGACATTTTTTCAGGAAATTGACATTTTTTCAGGAAATTGACATTTTTTCAGGAAATTGATATTTCTCAGGAAATTAATATTTTTTCAGGAAATTGTTATTTATTTCAGGAAATTAATATTTATTTCAGGAAATTGTTATTTATTTCCGGAAATTGTTATTTATTTCAGGAAATTGTTATTTATTTCAGGAAATTGTTATTTATTTCAGGAAATTGATGCTTATTTCAGGAAATTGATATTTATTTCAGGAAATTGTTATCTATTTCAGGAAATTGTTATTTATTTCAGGAAATTGTTATTTATTTCAGGAAATTGATATTCATTTCAGGAGATTGATATTTATTTCAGGAAATTGATATTCATTTCAGGAAATTGATATTTATTTCAGGAAATTGATATTTTTGTCTTGAAATTGATATTTTTGTCTTGAAATTGATATTTTTGTCTTGAAATTGATATTTTTGTCTTGAAATTGATATTTTTGTCTTGAAATTGATATTTTTGTCTTGAAATTGATATTTTTGTCTTGAAATTGATATTTTTGTCTTGAAATTGATATTTTTGTCTTGAAATTGATATCCCTCCGATCGGAGGTCCCTCAGGGGCTCACTCACGGGATGGGGCCCGTGAGTGGGTACGGGGACTCGCGTCCCCGGGGCCACCCGAGTCGCCTATAGATCGTTGCGTCCACAAATCATTAGATTTGGGCTCGACATGGTTTCGATTCTGTTTCGACTGATTTTTCATGTGGTGTCGATTTCATATCAACTGGTTTTCGATTCTGTTTCGATTTTGTTTCAACTGGTTTTCGATTCTGTTTCGATTTTGTTTCAACTGGTTTTCGATTCTGTTTCGATTTTGTTTCAACTGGTTTTCGATTCTGTTTCGATTTTGTTTCAACTGGTTTTCGATTCTGTTTCGATTTTTTTTCAACAGCTTTTCCATTTGGAGTCAATTTTGTTTCAGCTGGTTATGGATTCTGTTCAAGAAAATTCATCTTGCGAAGAAAATTCATCTTGCGAAGAAAATTCATCATGCGAAGAAAATTCATCGAACGAAGAAAATTCATCGAAAGAAGAGGATTCGTCGAACGAGGACTCCAGATTATTCTTAAGTTAGTTTTAGTGCGTGCGTTAGTTATTAAGATTGTCAATCGTCGTTGTAATTATGTCGAGTAATTATTGCCGTAACTTGACTTTGCTCGCCTCGTTTTCTGACTCCGACACAGCCTTCTGCTGTGTCGGCCTTGCTTGCAGGTTCTGAGCCGGTCCAGGCCCTTATCCGGCGTGAAGTCATTGAGAGGGATGTCTAAGTGACTCGTTCACTCGTCTTCTGACGATCCTCTGTGTTAACGTAATCCTGGGCACGCCATGTTCTCATGTCACCCAGTAGCGCCAGAAACCGTTTGAGCGCATCTCTTTGCCATCTTTCTTGGTGATGGAGTGGCGGGTATCGGGCTGGTCGGCTCAGGACTTGTAAGCACTGAACGCGTCGCGTCACCCTTGAACCAGAGCCTTCTGCTCTGGTTCGATCTTGTTTCTCTCTTTGAAAGAATCAGAGCCTTCCGCCTGATTCGACCTTGGTCCCTCGTGGATCGGAGACTTCTTCTCCGATTCACTCTTTGCCCCGCAATAATTACTCGACATACGCTAAATGGAAAAGAAGTCTTTTCTATGAAAAAGACTACTTTTCCATTTAGCGACCTGCGAAACTTAGTTTCTAATAATCTTCGTTGTAAGAAAGGGAGACAGAACGAAGGGAGAATTCGTTCTGACTCCTTTTCGGGTCTCTTGTGCAGTAACCTCCTCGTGGTGAGACCTGGGCAATCGATATTATCCACAATTCGCAAAATGCTATAATTTATAAATTATAGTATCTCGCATGTAGTGGATAATATCGAGCTAATAGCTGCACATTTAGAATTTGCGTAAATATGTATTTCATAGTAGAATGTAAGACTTTTAATACTTTCTTCCTTTTCCGATGTCCCAGCTTCAACAATTATTTTCAATTAATAATCCAAATACAAAGTTTTCGTTTCAGAATGCATGTAACTCTTGCTCTCGTGAGCGAGTGTTAAATAGATTTGCACTCCTGCAGTAGATTGTAGGTTCTGATGTAGTCTAAATATGATGTACGTGCTGAGATGTACGTTACATATCGCATATTATTTCGACATTGAAACATTATTTTATATTCAAATTAAATAATTGGTTGAAACTAGTTCTTATCCGGACTAAAAGTTAGTTCTGATTCATGTGTTAGAGGGGGTAAAAAGATGAGGCAGGATCTGTTCCATGTTGCCGCATTACGTTCGTACAAGAAGCTATCGATGCTCGCATCGAAATCGTTCGAACGGTTTCTATCACAAGCGATGAGATAAACGTTTTGTCCTGCTTTTCGAAGCTGTGGAAATTCAGAGGCACGTTGCTTTTTAATCTAAACCACAATTTTATTGAACGATCATTTGAATATTCGACGACTTCTTCAAAAATCATTATCATTTTTTAAAATTTTTTATGCGAATATAAAATTGTTAACAATTTTGCAATTTTCAATTCGTGGTTTTTTTTATTACATATAAGTACACCAGATTATATGGATAAAAACCATGTTCACCAAAGCAATTTGCAGAACACACGTGTAGTTTTAATATTATTTTCATCATTTTTATATTATTAACAAATGTTAACTTATCAACATAACTAATTTGAATTTTAACACGAAATGTATTGTTTTCCGATATGAAAATGTTAAAAACTTTCGCGACATGATAATTGTTGCAGCGTACACGAGCATGTGTAAACTGATATTCATATATTAAAAATTATGCAGATTAGAATACGTCGTCGAAAGCCTCAAATAAAATTCTTTCCTGAACTTCGAAGAGAACTTTTTCCTACAAATACAGTTTAACTTATCCGATTTGTGGCATGTTTAGACTTATTTACATCAAAAAAGCATTTGCAATCGACTCATAATGCTTCCATGGCAGAATTATGAACCATAATAAACATTTTATTGTTATTAATACGCGTTAGTGAAACCTTTACATTGTTGTCTTCAAGAGGCTCACGTAGCGGCGACGTACGATATGGACGTGATTCAGCATCAGAGGCAACATTGTAACACACATTGTATTATAAATAAATCCAATTTTATTTATTATTAACATTATCATAATGGTAAGATCACCTATCGATTGAATATGTTTTTCTGATCAAAATAAGCCCAAACACGGCATAAATCGGATTATCATGCATATATAGCGTACGTTGCACTGAAAACAACGTGCGAAACATTTCCGACGACAGAATCTGTCTACAGAAGCTGACGGAATTTGAAACATCTCGAGCTCGATAAATGCGGTAGTGCTTGTACGTGAGCACTGTTGCTCATGGTATTTGTTGTTGCACACAAGAAATAATAAATCACGTTGATAAAATTTTCGTACGTTAATGACGCACGTCATTAAAACAAAAATTGATATCTCTTCAGTCAAATGTATTGTTTTTCTACATATTGTATAATAAAGCAATGTCTCTTTGGACACTTTAGAATTAAACTAATCCAATAGAAAATTTGTATTACTTTTTATACATATTTATTAAAAATATTATAACGAAAATTTAATTTAATGAGTTTAACGAATTTATGAAAATTTAATGAATTCTTATTCTTCTGCAGATGAAAAGAATGCAAATACTTATTTTAAAAACAAGAAAACACAAGCACAGTTAATATATGTGTAATGTGTACGCACTCGTCAACTGCATAGAATTTGTATTGATTTTAAATGTAAAGAAAGTAAACTATTGGTCTAAAGTGTATAAAACTATCATAATATACATTCATTAGTGACACGAGTAATAAAAATAATATTACGTATAGAAACCAAATTAATTTTACTACAATTCGTATTTTGGTAATACATTCTTCATAAATATTATTTTCACCGTTCGAATACACGCGCCGTATGCATTAGTAGCCTCCAAAACACCCGTAGTAAAAATAAAGTATACGGAATATTCAGTTCTTGCTAATACGGCTAAATTCGTGAACTATCGGTAATATTGAGCGCGACACCGAAATGGTACGGGGGCCACTGTGGCCCCCCGAGGCCTAGACAGAAAACCCCATAAGATGCAATGTCTGTAGTAGTCTTAAGTCTGTGCTCTAGGTTTTGACGCACTGAGAAATACGGGGGTAACCGTGATTTTACCGACTGTACGATAGAATACGTAACGTAACGCAACGTGACAAAATTTAAACTGGGCCTCCTCGTGGGTGAATTCGTGGCCTCTATATACCCCAAAACTGTCTAGAAATTATGGTGGGGGTAGGCGTGCAACTGGGTAGAAATTTCTGAGAATTTTCCCTGCCTGCTACACCCCCATGAGAGAGTTGTTTTTTTAGGATGAACGAGCGGACCTCCCTAAAGCAGCGCGTGGCTCCAAGGAGGGATCAAAAAGTCACGTAAGCGAAGTCTCCGTACGTAACATCTCGGAACACAGATAGAAAAGAAATCATTTCTTTTACACTATGAAAAAAACGTAAATGGGTGAATCTTCATCTTGACGAACGTGCGAGGGTTAAAAGTTACGTTTGCCGAACTTTATTCAGTAGCATATTAGCTTTGCATAAAAAGCGGTAGTCTACCAACAAGATTTGTCGACTGAAAAGAGAAAGTGTTCGTTTACTCGCGAGTTCCGTTGGCGAATGATCTCGGAACGGAAATTTATTAGGCAAATATTTGACGTGGCAGAAACGGGGCTGGCAGTTAAGACGCAAATTACGCCGCCCAGGAAACTCATTATTATACCAGCAAGTTGTTACAATTACGCCGCGAACTTTCCGCCGTATGGTACGTCGCACTGCAACTTTAATAGGAAACACTGTCTCCTATTACCCCTTTCTAACCATTTGTGGTCGAATAACGCGGCCGGTTATCATGCTCCGAGCAGCTTACCTCCTCCCCCACACTCCCGCATACTCCACGCCGTCGAAACTTTTTATTGTCGTGTACACTCGCTAAGCAAGTATGGCGTTGGCCAGCTTGTGATCTTCACGGCCCATGGAACTCGAAGTAACTGTAAACCTTCTTTCCGTGTTTCTTCGAACGCTCTTAGTTTTACTACCATTTACAGAACACCCGCCAAAACTACGGTTTCCAATTTTTTTCGTTAACTACAGGTATTATTCAATAAATATATTTTTTTGAACATCCTTGTTATCTTTGTAGAGTACTGTAAAATAGCTATATTTAGTGCGTAAATCTAATACGAGGGTCACTCAAGGTAAGACTTCCGAATCCCCCAGTTCTTGACACCTGTTAAACGTCATTCTACTTGTATGTACAGTATTTCATCGGTAATTGTCCCAAATGTCTCCGACAGAATTGTCCCTGAGATATCCCCCCTAGTGCGGGGTGTACCCCTTTGAGGGGCCGAGAAACTCGAGAGGCCTCGGTCGCCGAGAAATATGACGCCATGCGGCTCGGGTATATCGGTGAGACCACACTAATCCGAATTTGCAACTTCTTTATTATTCATTATTTTTTTATGGGACTTCGATGACCATATTTGTGGCATTTTTCTAATAAAAATCATACCAAATATGATATAATTCCAATGATATTTACTTGTGTAATAGACAATTAAATTTTCGGGCACAGGGAAGGATAGCGTATGGGAAAGAAAGAGACGCGGAGAGTCGCAGTCGGCGGCACAGTTCAAAGGCTCGCGCGTCCTCACAATGTATTACCAAGGAATAGCTTTTTTATTATTACTTATTTTTTTATGAGACTTTTTCTAATAGATTTGTGACATTCTTCTGATTAAAATGATACCAAACACGATATAATTCGGATCATATACAGGTGTATGGTCATTATGTATAGGTCAGGTACATAACATCGGTGAGGCAACAGTAATGCAATGACGACACTTTTTCATTTTTAATTAATCTTTTAGGAGACTTTTGCCATCATATTTGTAATATTTCTCTGATCAAAATTTTTCTGATTATACATACATATCTATTTTTTTAATTGACGATGGAGTAAGTTTTGGTGACAGACAAAGAGAGTAAATAGTAAAAAAAGGGACACTGCAAGTCGCATCGTCTCGTTGAAAATATATTGGATAATACGAACAATTGCAAAATAAGTCCGGTCCCATAAATTCACCGTACAACAGTTGTCGGCTCTCCGTTGTAAATTGCATCTACGTGCATAAATCCAAAATGTAAATCCGTGACCGTAAAACCTCGACATTGGTTTTTCCGGATATTGTTAGGTTTTCTCTTCTCTGCATTCTTACTATGTATGATCGACCAATTCACAGAAGACAAGACGGTTAATGTAGATGTAGCTGAGGTTCTACCCGTTTTCCAAGTCGTAAAATGTCCCAGTCAGGAGAGTGTGTCTTTAATGTCTTTATCATTTAATTTCTTTGTCTGTCACCAAAACTTACACCATCGTGAATTAAAAAAATAGATATGTATCTAAGAGATTAATTAAAAATGAAAAAGTGTATATGATCCGAATTATATCGTGTTTGGTATCATTTTAATCAGAAGAATGTCACAAATCTATTAGAAAAAGTCTCATAAAAAAATAAGTAATAATAAAAAAGTTATTCCTTGGTAATACATTGTGAGGACGCGCGAGCCTTTGAACTGGCGAAGCACTTCCTCCCTCTATGGTAACGGCGGATGCTGATGGGGGACAGTGGGCGCTACGGTGGGGACGGTTTGGTCTCAATTGAGACAAAAATGCCCATCCCTGGTGTAGATTGTCAAGAATTGAAATTTCAGTAAAATTATTTATTTTATTCGACCTATTATTACTTCTGAGCGTACTGACATGCGCTATGGAATCGAAAATCGTCTTCAAACAAAAAAGAAATAGAACGTGACGAATAAATTTGATATTGTACGAAACATTGTTTTCGAAAGGAATCGGAATTGAAATTGGTGTGCTTGTCAGCCGTGAGTATAAGACGAATCTCAAAAATCGAATTCGTTTTGGGAACGAATTCTCAAATTGGAAAATATTGTCCTACATTTTTGATTTGTTAAAGATCATAACTTTTTCATAAAACATTAAAGCAGTACGTACCTACATAAAATTCTTTTTTTAAATTAAATTAGCCACGCGTTGCACTTCCTTATTTAGCTTGTTATAGAAATTAATTGACATTTTTGAATAATTGAAATTTTTTTAGGATACGTAAGATTGCACATTGAATAAAACTTGATTTAAAGAAAAATGATTGACTTGTAGAGTAAAAATATTTACCCTAATTTGTTTTAGAGGTATCCGAATGCTTCTTGGTCACTCTGTTCGAACGCGATATGTTCGACGGTAACTAATTTCTGAGCCCCTGCAGTTTTGCGTAACCTCTTTCGTTTGCTGGTTTGAACTTCTCATTGGTAAGTAACATAGTTTTCGACTTATAGTTAGGCTTCCCGATAAAGCTCGGCGTGCCTCGTAATACCATCTGACGTTGAATTCGTTTAAGAAGACGATCGAGTTGCATTTGCATCCAAGTTTCAGGAGGCCGCATCCCGCAAGTGACACGCGAAAATGGAAGCGAAATTAATTATCCGCAACGGCGGATCGATGTAGACTATTAATTCTACTAATTCTGTGGGTAACGATGACATTAAAGGCTTTGTCCATTCCCACTATTTTATTATCATCCATCTTCGAAATTTGACAGAAACCATCAAACGGCGAATTAGCTCTTGTTCATCCCACGGACGATCAATTACGAAATACGTGCAGCAGCTCGATTTCAATTTCACGATAGCGACGATTGACGATGACCCACAGCAGATTCAAACGTGGTACTCACAACAAGCTACATGTTTTTCTCCAAGTTCTGCATTTTCTAATACTTTTTTTCCATTTTCAAGATAACAAAATCATAAATGAAAGAAACAAATTTAATTTTTGTTTTCTGATGTTTTTAGATTTCCCTGTACTCTGAGTAACATTGTGAATTATTCATGTATGCAGCA
The DNA here is from genome assembly GCA_913789915.3 of Sphecodes monilicornis. Taxonomy (NCBI): domain Eukaryota; kingdom Metazoa; phylum Arthropoda; class Insecta; order Hymenoptera; family Halictidae; genus Sphecodes; species Sphecodes monilicornis. The sequence continues at coordinate 24,739,945 of OU565294.1, read as the reverse complement.
GAGTCTACCATAGCCCTTCACTTTCTTGCTCACTGGAGGGTAATTTTATTGTTCTACAGTTAATTTTACTTCCTCATTTTACTTCCAAATTTTTCTATTAAAAGGCAGAGTATCTCAAAGGTGTAACCACTTGCAACCCCCGGTATTTCTTCGAACTCTGTAGCTCCTTAACATCTTAAACTTATATTGCCTAACATATCCTACATACAATACTAAAGTTCTTTACGCACCTATGACCCGCAAAAATCCAAAAGAATTATTTACAGTGGAATAAATACCGTACTCTTGAAAAATTGCCTATATTTAAACAGTGATACTATCGCACGAAATATTCGTACGATAGTACATTTAGACTCATTTTAAAACTACAAGCTTCTGGTTCGTACTCCATCGTTCATTTTATTCTAAGAATTTGCTATACATTGAAAGATCTGTACACAACCTTTTTGTGTGACTGAAATCACCATCAGCAATCATGTATAGAAGAAATTTTATAGGGGTTCCATATGGAAATGTAGTGATGCATAACAATTCAATAATGGCTGTTTTTAAGGACATATCAAGTAACGTATAAATACATAGTTATCCTAACTGAATATTGAATTGTGGCGGCTACTTCCTATGCTCGTCAACAGAGGGACATTACGACAACACCTTTCCCGCTACTACCTGAATCTTCCTCTGTTTGTATATATACCGTCCTAAACTGTCCTTACGACATCCCGCGTCTAAGGCACGGGTCCGCTAGATAGCCTTACCGACGAGTCCTCTAGCGAGCCTAGGACGAAACGCTTCCTTCTCCTTTTTCCTCCTCTTCACACACTTTTCTGCCGCCATAGAATAAATTATCAACATAATAATAGAACAGATTGGAAAGCACTATTCTCCTATGTGAACTGGTAACAATATTTTCGAACTTGTGTCCCTAGAAATAAGTTCACGTAACTTGAACTAACAAAAAGAGTAATATCCACGCGGCATGCATCGTAATAATATAATAGCGAAGTAATCTGTTAACAAGCGAAATATACAGTGGATTTAAAAAGTATTTGGACACTTCGAAAAATTGTGATGATTTCGAAAAAACACATACCACAACCATAGGACTCAATTTGAAGCTAGAAACTCTCTAGTTTCATAATCCATTATTCTAAGATTATTTTTCATGATGTAGTGAGCGAGAAACTGAAGACACAAATTCAAACGTCTGTGAAAACTGAAATTTTGTTTGTTGGTGAAGCCGCCATAATAGACCCTCCGTATACGGGGCGATGCGTCAGAGATGCGTACGCGACGAAATATCGCTTTAATGCTACGACCAATGTAAAATAATAGACGCGTGTCCACGAAGCGTCATCGTCGCGTAATCGTCACGTAATCGTCGCTACCTACAGTCGTCACGCGCGTAGCGTACGCTGCCGCGATCGTCTGTACACCAAGTGTAGAGCAAACTTCACGTTAGTTTCGAAAAACAAACAGAAATGTCGAGTGACGAGGAGGATTTGATACCTGCTCCGTAAACAGCACAAATATTGTTTGCTGTAACGGTTGCTGTATTTCTTTTGCAAAATTCGTATAACATAAGAGGCTTAAAATGAACACGCGTCTCGCTCATGGTTTTCACTGCATAGAAGACGAAACGCTTGTCGTTCGCGAACTCTTTTCTTCAAGTGCCTTCTTTAGACTACACTTGATCATTAAACTGCGACCCCATTTGTCGCTTGTTTCTCTGTATTAACACAGCACACCGTAGAAAGTATAAACGCAACCGCGGCACGAACTTATGGGACAACCTAATATTATCTTATAATTCTTCTGCAGCTATGACCGTTCTGCCATCGATATTAGTCGTCGTTGACTTTGAAAGTGGGGGAAGTCCACTTCGTGAAAAAAATAGTTAAAACTAATTTTTATTACAAATTAGCATAAAATGTCTAGTAATGACATAAAATGGACATGTCCCACTTTCAAAATCAACGACTTATTCCTCTGTGTATAGAGATGCACCCCGAATTTTCTTCTTCTTCTGTATAATTATACATGGTGTCGCGTCTAAAACAGGACACCTAAATATCTCCTCTACCTTTGAAAATACAAAAAATGTTTCTAACGTAATCTAAATGGTTTCAAGAGACGAATCAGATGGAAGAATCGTTTTTTATAAATTGTAATTTTTTAATCGTTTTTTCAAGGTCACTCGTTTTTTTAAATATATACACACACACTTTCTTGTTGTATGTTATAGCAAACATTATTGCGCGTTCATCCATGTTTAATGGCACGACCTTGAAATGACCGTGAACTCTAAAATTTGCTAATTAATGCAGAACTTACTGTCAGCGACATTTCAGATCTCAACGGTAACAAAAATGCGACTACGAACATGAACTAGTAAATAAACACATTGTACCATCCCTCTGTGTATATAGAGAGTGAGAGAGATATGTATTTAAGAGTTTGCTCGCTGCTAGATTTATTCAGAACAGGAGAAAATTCAAATGGTTTTAATTTACGGTGAAGCTCGAGAGTGTCTAAGAGAAGGAATACGAATTTACAATGACTGATTTCCAGAACGTTCTTGTCCATCACGTTCTGCATACTCAAGTATTGTTAAAACATTTTGTGAGACTGGTAGTGTCAACGGAAACATTCGTGTGAGGCGTAAGACTGTTACTCATGAAGCAAATGCGAACAACATCATCGCTGAAGTTAATCAAAACTCGCATGTTAGTATGAGGCAACTTGGACGTGAAACCGGTATTAGTGTGAGAAGCATATTTCGGATTCTTCATTCACAAAAATTTCGTCCTTTCCATTTATCTCTTAACCAAGAGCTCCAGGGCTTTGAAAACCGCGTATATACACTTTTCTCAATGGGGTATGGACGGAAATATGAAAGTGATGAAATGTTTTTCCAAACAGTATTGTTTACGGATGAAGCATCCTTTACAAATCATGATCAGGTGAACCTCATGAATATGCATTATTGGTCGGTTGAAAATCGACGATGGTTTAGACAACTCTATAAGCAGAGACCATGGACCATAAATGTCTGGTGTGGTATTATAAATAATAGGATAATGTAGATGAGCAGTAAATTCTTCTATAATTTACGTAGTTAGAGAATTTCCCGAATTGCATAAGTTGTGTTTTTGAAGAGTTGTAAAGGAATATAAAATAAATTGAGTATTTTTTTTTTAATTTGAAGCCTTTTAAATTAAGTCGAATGGACTTGGGGGCTCTTTCAAATTTTATAACGAATCTGGTTGTTAACTTTGAAAGCGGCTTAACTTCATTTTTGTACGAAAATACATATTATTTACTTAATAATTGTTATTATTTTAATAGGAATTGTAAATTTAACTGTTTTAGATACACTTAAGCAGTGTGACACATTGGTATACTATACGTATATTTTTAATTTTATTGAAACGTATACTCTTAAATATATCAATTTAAGTATAAATGGACTTAGATCACTTTCAAAACAGACGGCTTGGTCAATGATTAAATGTTGGCAAATAATTACATGGCTGTACACATGCGCGACGCCGTAATCAATGCGTTATATGATCTTGTATTGTTCTTGGTCTAGCGAGTCTCTAAATATGGGAAAAAACAAGTCATTCCAGAGCCCCAAATTCCAATAAAAATGCAAAGACCAGTCTAGCGACAAACAGTTTTGTCAATCAAACTCGCCGAGGATCACCTAGTTGTCCATTTAATCAAAGCCGGGAGCTCGATAGAGGAAACATTCGATAGCCGTTGAAAGTGACACCCCGTCGAATAGCCATCGAGTAATTTTTCGCAACTGAATCCTCCGACCGGTAGTTATAAGGGTTCACTGTGGACGGTGAGTCTTGTTCGCGTCAGTCGTGCATAACTGCGTTGACATCCTTTTCGCACTGTCAAAACCAATGAGGGATCGGCACCGAGTGCTGCCGCAAATCGAAACGACGCGCGACGGTATGACGCCGACCGACATAGATTGATGAGTCTATGGATACGTATTCCGTTTCTACGTGAACGATTATCGCGCGTCGTGGATCGGCGTCACGTTGCGTTATGTTGCATTACGTTGCGTTGTATTGCATTGTGTTGCGTTGCTTTCACTGGCTACCCGCTCGCGAAACTTTAGGACCCGCCCCCTCCGGCACATCCACACCGACATGTGTCCAATTTTTAGGGTAGAATGAGACTCAACCGTACCGTTTTTTGTGTAAACTCGCAATAGGATGGCATACATATTTGCATGCTTCGAATAATCAAAATATGAGAATGTTCGTTTTATACACCTTATACAGAGTGAGTTACTTAACTGTACCACCGAAATTTACTCGTAAACTGCTTGTTATACAAAAAAATTGGTGTGTGCTTAGACCACATGGCTGAAGTGAAAATTCTTTCTTTAATTTTTTTTCGAGTTTTTATTAACACTATATGACATTTAATTTTCTATGATTCTATTACTGAAACAGTGTAACGTGTCATTGCAACAATTCTATGGAGAGGGAATCAGGTACTCTGGATTGTCGGAGGTTTCGTAGTCACCATATTTATAGCAGTGTGGCGGCTACTTCCTATGCTCGTCAACAGAGGGACATCACGACATCACCTTTCCCGCTACTACCTGAATCTTCCTCTGTTTGTATATATACCGTCCTAAACTGTCCTTACGACATCCCGCGTCTAAGGCACGGGTCCGCTAGATAGCCTTACCGACGAGTCCTCTAGCGGGTCTAAGACGAAACGCTTCCTTCTCCTTTTTCCTCCTCTCACACACCTTACAACCGCCATACCAGAATTGCTGAATTATTAAATGAAGTCAAACCAAGACTTCAACATCGACACTCCAAAAATTAGAGCGACAGTAAGAGACAACGGCAGCAACTTTTTGAAAGCTTTCAAAGAATTTGGGGTAAACGAAAAGAGCATAGAAATTACAGTTACGGCATTATCATATCCAAAATTATATTTTGGTATATAATTGGAATATATTCAACAACTTCGTCGATTTTGGTTCTCCTTCGACAAACGAAGAAACAGAGACCACAATTTTAGATGCTGAGCTCTAAGTACTTCAATATTTCAAAGATTCATCGCAACACTTACTTCTGCTTAATAAAGCAGATTAACCAATTAACGAGTTTTCATTCGATACATCACTCTCCTTGTAGGTGGAGAGAGGATAATTTCTTACGCGACTATGACCAATCTTCCAAAATGCAGCAATCTTAGTGACAAGTTGTTTCATCAAAGAGTGTTTATTAAAACCAATTTCAAAAATGGTTGACAATTGGCATCACTGAATATGACCTCATAAGTTATTAGTCCACATAGAGCATCTTCTTCTTCTGTTAGGTCTTACCTTCATTTGTTTTATTTTGGATTTCATAGTAAATTATATATTACATTACGGCTACGATTCAATAATTTTTATGTAAGTGCCGATCAATTTAATTTTTATTTGTAAAATTGGAAGAAATGACATGACACAAAGTATTCAAAGCTACCACATTTCTCGCCCTTCAGCTATTGTTTTACATTTTATTTTTCATCTTGAATTTCAATAAAAGCATTGATTAAATTATACAATACATAAGTGCTGTATTATAAATAAATAATTGTAAGTAATTAACTAAAGAGTGTAAAACACTGTTATTAAAGTCCACGGGAACCTTTATCTATTTCTTACAAAGGTTATCATTCACAGAATAATTTGCATGTGTTTCGAAAAAGGCGTATAATTTGTTCACGAATAATAAATTTGACTCCTCGTTCGTTGATTTTAATGTAAATGTATCTCCAATCTTTCTAGTTTGGAAATAAAATTTTTATCAAAACAAATACACGAAATGAATATTAAAGTCAATTTTGAAGATGCAAATACGTACAAATTTTTAAAATATTCTATAAATAAAACAGTTTTCCTACTTCACAACTAAAAGGGTTCGAGAAGTCTTCTATCTCTGTGGTATCTTCAAGATTAACCCATAAGCGATCATGGCTAACAATGTACGCACATTTTTTTTCTTTATTGATATATTCACACTTACCTGAAAATGAAACAATCTAGTTAATATATTGTATTACTTATATTCAGTGAAACAAGTTTTACTGCGCTAAACGTTTATTCCTAATAATCGCAACTATACAGGGTGTTGTGTAACTCAGCATACCGCCAAGAAGAGGATGATTCGTCAAAATATAATATAACGAAAATGTAAAATGAAATTTTTTTATACGAAGCTTTGTTTTCGAGAAAATAGTCTACTATTCTGTGTCAACTTGAATGTTATGAATCGTTTTGCATGAACAATATGTCTTCTATCGATATAATTCTTCGTATTCTTTGTCGTATGCTGCATCTTCGATACTCGTTTCATTGCATGTGCACACATTATCAATATTTGCCAACATGGATAGTATTTTACCATTTCCTGGAAAACGTAGTTTTGTGTGAGAAAGTTTTATTCTACATTTTGTTTAATTATTTTCTGTAGAATCATCCGCTTCCCGGTTGCACCGCCAGTTAGTTGACAGCCTGTATTACCATAAAAAGAAACAACAGGAGGTACCAGGAACACTGGTTGAACAACGGAAGGATCGAAGAATACGATCGTTTCGTTTCAATATTTGAACAAAAGAAGAAAACAAAGACAAGGTGAGTAGTGAAACAGTGTTTTCATTTATTATGTCTAGACTGCGGATGTTTCGCCGGCAGGGGCGTACTAATGTCGCGGATCTTCGGTCAACGGAGCATAATACGTTTCTGGGCAGTTTGCCAGCACTCCCGGGAACAACATTCGATCCAGTTCTCACCGCTGCGAAACATTGACCCGGTTCACGAAAATTCCGGCTAGGAAGATGAGACTGAACGGGGACAGACCGCGCCGCGCCAGAAGAAAAATGCTCGCCATTCTGTCGAATTTATTATATGCACGTGGAAACACGTCATAAACTTTGCTCATACGCACACTGTCGCGATTGAAATGTTCACTCGGTTTAAGTCATTCCCAACGCCCCATGAATTCTGTGACTGTCTTTGCGAATCGCTCTGTAATTTTTGCGTTTGTTCGAGCGAATTACATTTCTTGTTTAACGATTGGCGAATCTCGAAGTTTTACTGTTTCATAAGCAGAAATACAACTTCTCATTAATTAACGTACAATGCTCGTGCGTGTCGAGTGTTCAGGGGGCGAACGAGTTTACACTCCTACATAATAAAATTATTTTGTAGAATCGCGGTTTATATTGTTATACCGGACTAAACATAATTTTGTATATGTATCATACGCATCTGCATTTTTTATAACGTAATAAAACTATGAACGCAATTTTGTCGTGAACTATACTTTATACATTTCAATTTTATAATACGATATTTTATTAATTTGCACTCAAAAGGTGGTTACCGCTGTAAATGCCATCTAATTAATTAAACAATTGTTCGTCTTTCCTCATACCTAGTTTGTCGACGTTTACGCTAATGTTTCATGGTTCAGGTTTTATATATTCACAATATTTCAATGCAAGATGGAAACATAACATGTCAACGAAAACCAAAATTCGACGATTGAAACATAAAATGCGTGCAATTAAAACCACTGCATAATAAAAGCAACGTTGTTTGTTGTAATATAAAATAATAATGAAAGAGCGAAACGTAAAAGCTCTATTGATTACAATAGTACACTTTGATCGTGTCATAATTCATATGTATAGCAGTTTTATATAACGAATTCTCTTTTAATTGCCTCAAGTACTTTGTCTTTATCAAAAAGTAGACCAGACAGTATCCGCTAATATTATTCTGCAATTTCTATATTGCCAGGAATCGTTTTACAATGCCTTTATGGCGGCTTTGAATTATGAAAAGATGGAAAAAGGAAAAGGAAGCGCTTCGTCCTAGGCCCGCTAGAGGACTCGTCGGTAAGGCTATCTAGCGGACCCGTGCCTTAGACACGGGATGTCGTAAGGTCAGTTTAGGACGGTATGTTAGATATTATGAATCGCGACTCCACTCTTTCACGGTTCTGGGGTAAGTGCTGAGCGGTCTAACACAGTCCTCTTACCAGAAAGCACCCCCGTGACTTTCCCACTCCGTGGCCAGCTCCTTCAGGGCAGAGTCCCAATCCTTTTGCAACGCATTCGTCGCTATCTCTATCTCCCCCTCTCTCTCTCTCTCTTTCTCATAAAGTCATTCCAAACTTTCACTCATCTGTTTCACATAAACATCCCCGTGAGGGCCGATAGCCGGAAGACCCAGCGCGGTCGCCTGCCATCGTCCATCGACGGTTCTGTTTAGTCTCGAGCACCCCTCATTAAGGCCTCATGCAGGCCAAGATCCTGTTATAAATCCTCCCAGGCCTAAGAGTCGCCTCGATACAAACCCTTGGGACCTGGCTTAAAACACATTGACGCTAACAGGTATATATACAAACAGAGGAAGATTCAGGTAGTAGCGGGAAAGGTGTTGTCGTAATGTCCCTCTGTTGACGAGCATAGGAAGTAGCCGCCACACTGGTATAAATATGGTGACTACGAAACCTCCGACAATCAAGAGTAACTGATTCCCTCTCCATAGAATTGTTGCAATGACACGTTACAGCCAGAAAACTCTTTTTCGTGAACAATATGTCTACCGTAATGCAAACAAAGTCAATTTTCATTATCTTTTCTCAAATTATACTATTAACCCTTTCACACAATTTATCAAATTGTCTAAGTAGGGACTGTCTATTTGTTATATGTTTCCCGGGGGTGGGATTCCTTTAAAATGGTCAGGGAGGGGAGGGGGGTAATGCCTTCAAAAACTAAATTAACTAATTAATTTCAAATAGATTGCTAGACATTATGCAACGATCGGGAGATCTCGCTAACGATAAGTATTAGCATCTTACTCAATAAATCATTTTTGTTGAATAATTGGAATCGTCCCATCGCTTTATCCCACTGAAAACAGCGCACGTTTACATTTTTTCTTACTTCTATCTTGTTACGAGCTTAAGTCATATTAGCTTAAGATTTGTCATACTATCTTTGAATGAGACGTACAATGCTTGTACATATCACCTTTTACTCGTTGTTGTGTCGTGTCAGTGCTCAAACAGTATTAGTGAACCGCTGAGATACACACCTCAAAGAGAGGTAAATGAGTAATAATCGGGTTTCGGATAACTATGTAACTTTAATAGAAAATGTGAAAGACGGTATAAAGCGACTCTTATTCTGCGACAGATAGTTTCGACTCTTAAATGGCGACTGTTAGTTTCGACTCTTAAATGGCGACTGTTAGTTTCGACTCTTAAATGGCGACTGATCTTACAACTAACGCGTGAGAGACAAGTAACCTCGTGGGGTTGAAAAATCCCTCCACAAAGTACAAAATAGTGGGGACCCCAGCCAATGATATAATATTTGGGAGGCTACAAATGACCTCCCAAAACAAGGGCAACGCCCATAGACGAAATACGTCGTAACGAGTGTCGCTAAACAGACGACACTCGGTTTCCTGCAATTGCGCCGGAAACCATAATTTAGGCTTTGGGCCACAGGCCCCCCTTGGCGCTAAGCGTGGGCCTACGCTACGTCAAGTGCCATTGAGAACTGCACGGCTAGGCTGACTTTCCCATGGCCAGCTGATACTTTCCAGCCGCACCAGAGTCATAAAACAATAAATTCGTCAGAAGACGCTAGAGGACCCCTTCGACAATGACACAGTTCAAAATCGACCGCAGCGTAGACCCAACCCGAAATACGAGCCGGCCATACAATAATCACGTCTCAACACTCGTAAACTACATGTTTTCTAAAACTGTAATTCAAACGAAAGCGTCTGTTATCGAGCAAGGTGTAAAATGTGTAAGGCTATCTAGCGAACTCGTGCCTTAGACGCGGGATGTCGTAAGGACAGTTTAGGACGGTATATATATACAAACAGAGTAAGATTCAGGTAGTAGCGGGAAAGGTGTTGTCGTAATGTCCCTCTGTTGGCGAGCATAAGAAGTAGTCGCCACACCTTCTTTGGGCATCAGACGGAGAAATCCTTTCGAGAAATGTTGTGTTCCGCGACATTTGGTTTCATTGCATTCCGGTGTGCATGGATCGCGTTCGAGCATAAATCACCAGCAAAAGGTATTTAACCGTGAGTGGCCCGTACTGGGCTGCACGCGTGCGGCTGTAATTATCGGTTTGCCGAAATAACATTCGCTCGCGCTGCTACGTCTAATCCCGTCATACTCGTAACCCTCTCTCGCAGGTACATCTTTTATGCACACCACTGTTCACGTATCCGAGGAGACCGACGCGATAACGCATTATTTCTGCCGCGGTTAAACGCAGTTAATGTCGACATGATATTCAGATCCTCGGGTGGACCAAACTCTTGTGCGCTCGATAGGAAGTTGTCTTCGCAGGTTGCTAACCGGGCTTTATTACTAGCTTACAGATATTTGCACATCATCAGAATTTCCTGGCGATTCGATGTTCATCTGTCCTACACGTTTAGAATTGACAAGGGAACATATTCAAGTTACATAAGCCGGTTTTAGTTGTGAAACTTATGCGAAGAATAGTTGTTAGCAAAATGTTCCAAACATATCTTTTTCTATCGGTCATCGTTCACATTGAAGACGTACAAAACAACCCTCAAAGATTGGAGTAAAAAACATTTTGTTTTAAATCTCCTGAAAACCAGAGGTTGTAAAAGAGTCAATTTTTAAGTTGCGCATTATCCAATACATATTTTGAACTAGGTATAATACTGTGTTAGATGACGTTAGTTGTTTTTCAATAGTTAGGGAAGGTAACCCACGTAGGTACTAGCTTCCGAAATACATCGAAAAACATGTTATTTACCTCACGCTTTGAGAGCTACTTTTTTTTCGTTTTATTTATGCAATTTGAATCTCAAGAAAGAGATTATTTTGCAGTACTGTACAAACATTATAATACAATAAGAATCTTATAAACATTCGTATGTCAGCTATACAAGCAGTTTAAAATAATAAAAGGCCGATAAAAAAAATATATGTATTCCCATATTTTTATAAAAATTATTCGTTATAAGTTTCATCAAAATTGCCTTGTGAAACTTACATATGTTCCCGTGTTATATTGTCCCGTATTGATAGTGTTTATACCAAGGCTCGAAAGAAATTTAATGTAAAATGTAAAGGTAAATTATGTCAATTAATAGATTATTAGAAGAATATTATAAAGAAATTCGCGCCAAACAATGACACGATGATTAGCTAATAAACCACTAATTTAGTACTTGCATTTAACATAATTAAGTGCTCGGTAGCTAAACCAATCAGCAATATAACAGCAGTAAACATGTGTTGCACGATTCTTGACTAACGAATCACAAACATTTCCAAACAAGGAATAAAAAGAGATCTATACATTTATACATGACGGTACCGTGCAAACAACCTACATTTTGAAGCAGACACGATCCGAAGAACAAACAACAAGCTCGGAACATGTTCTCAAACGCGCATATAGTTTTGTCATAAATTATCAATTTTCGAGCATGCCAAGATACTAATTTTACAGATAACGCAAGAAAAACTGACTGCGTCAAAAGTTTATTTGCCGACACTATCCAGTGCACAAAGAACGTCCGAAAATTCTGGCTGCCACGCACGCGTGCGCGACGGTTAAGCTGAACTTAAGCTCGCAGTTTCATTTGATTCGCGTTCACGAGAATTCAACGACTAAAAAACTTTTCGACCGAGGGCCGTCGGGATTTCGTATCCCGTAAATCGCGCTAAATTATCGCGTTAAACTCGCAGAAACGACCGGGTGGGGTGGGTGGGGTACAGAGGCCTCGCGTGACAAACAAAAAAGGAACACGATTGGAAGGTTTGTTTGCTGACGCTGGGGTTGCGGCGGCGCGCGAGCCCGTGTTCCATCAACGACAAAAAAGAAACGTACAGATTCTGGCTGGGGCGTGAAAAACATTCGAAAAATCGAGTTCGTTTCACAGGATACGCGAGCCGTGTAAATCGCGAGGGAAAGCCGCGTGCAAAACTGCTAAACAACGGAGGACGAGCCGGTGCGCTCGCGCGCGCGCGCGTTACATGACGGCAGGCTCACGAGGGTCGCGTGTCGAGGCCGTAATTACAGGCCCGGGTTAAATAACGCTTTCCCGTAGCCCTCTAATCTTGCACGCTGTTCCCATAAGGGCACCAAAGCTCCTCCATATACGTTGCGAAAGATCAACGCCGTGCTGGAACGTGGCACGTGAATATTAACCACGGTAAATTGAGACCGCTTTGTCGCGAAAAACTGATTGGAACCTTTATGCCGAGGGACCCGCCCACCGTTCTACGCCGGATTACATTAACTTCTTAATTGGATTCGTTTTGCGGGTCTCCGGAACAAGCAACTTCATTGGCAAAGTAACCGTGGGTTTTGTTTCGTTTGATAAATTGCTACGGATTCAACACTTACGAAATTGATGCGATGGACCGATATGCTTGAAGTCGACTTTTGCAAACACGGCTGGCGCGTTCAGTGTAACTATGCTAATTGTGTATTTCTATGTTAATGTACTTCATTCCGTGAAACTATTGCGTTGAATCAAAAGTTCGTGCCGTTTTTTCGGTCAAATTAAAAGACGATTTTTTTATTTCAATAAAATATCGTCCATTATTTTCTATTACCTTCAGCCATCTTTTCTGTAGCCTCATTATTCTGTCCTCGTAAAACTTGCCAGGTTTCTGGGCAAAAAACTGTTCTAAATGCCTTGTGCAGTGCAGCGGCTGTTTTGAATTATGAAAAGATGGTAAAAGGAGAAGGAAGCGTTTCGTTCTAGGCCCGCTAGAGGACTCCTCGGTAAAACTATCTAATGGAACCCACTAATATATATATATATATATATATATATATATATATATATATATATACTATGGATACGGTATTCGGATTCTGGAAATGTCCCGAATTGAAGATTGGATTTATGATGCCAGCGCCGCTATCGTTCGACCGGCATACTGTACCCCTCGTACTCCTCTTCGTCCCGTAATCCTCTATACTTCGCCATGTGTTTGCGTCCCTCTAGATGGCGCTGCTTTCAATCGAGTTGATTGGACGTCATCGATACTTTTTATTTCGTAGCGTATCAATGATTGAAAGCAACGCCATCTAGAGGGACGCAAACACATGGCGAAGTATAGAGGATCACAGGGCGAAGAGGAGTACGAAGGGTACAGTACACCGGTCGAACGATAGCGGCGCTGGCATCCAAATCTACTGTTCAATTCGGGACAAAAAGCTGTATAGCTGGCTTATGGCAATACCGTATCCATAGTATACATATCAGTATGTACATATGTATATACATCAGTGGTGGAACCGTGCCTTAGACGAGGGATGTCGTAAGGACAGTTTAGAACGGTACTGTATACAAATACAGGAAGATTTAGGTAGTAACGGGAATGGTGTTCTTGCACTGTCCCTCTGTTGGCAAGCATAGTAGGTGGCCGCCAAAGAATCTTCCAGGGAACTGAAATTTTCCTATTAACCAGTTAACTGCCTTCGACGCGTATTCATGTCAATCCGAAGCTCTGTTGAGGTGCGGTTGCCGTGTATATTCGTCGTGTAAAATAAAAAATTCCCATTTCCTATTAAAACTGAAAATTTCAATAAGATGTAAAATTTATAGTAGGAGCATATGCCCGCCTTCTAGAAGTTATCCTCCCCACTTTTTGAAATAAATAATTTCAACAGTTGTGCTGAGTTGTGCTAAATTTGTACTACATTGTGCTCGAATAGTATAACAATAATATAAAAAATAAGACTAAAAATTGAGAAAAACGATTTTTTTAGTAGCCCCCCACTTTTCTTTTTTTGTATTTTCTCAATTGTACTAAGTTGTGCTAGGTTGTGCTAAGATTGTGCTCGAATATTATAACAATAATGTAAAAAATAAGACTAAAAGTTGAGAAAAACGATTTTTTGAGTAGCCTTCCACTTTTCGTTTCTTTCAATTTTCTCAATTGTGCTGTATTGCGCTGTATTGCGCTAATATTGTGCTAAAGTATTACTTTATAAAAATAATAAATAAAGAAGTTATGGTAAATAATTGTGCTAGCCTAGCATAAGTCAGCACAATTTTCATTTTCACGAGCACAATGATATAAAGGGCACTTTATTCTTGTCCGCAGCCCTTCGCGCTTGGATACTATATTATTAATTTGACTTTCCGAGTTGTGCGAGCCTAGCACAAGTCAGCACAACTTCTGATTTCTTCAGCACAACGATATAAAGCGTACTTTACAAGGTTACTTTACATAAATTGAAAAAAACGAAAAGCGGGGGGGATACTAAAAAAATCGTTTTTCTCAATTTTTAGTCTTTTTTTATATTAATGTTATAATATTCCAGCACAATGTAGCACAAACTTAGCACAACTGTTGAAATTATTTATTTCAACAAGTGGGGGGCTAACTGCTAGGAGGCCATCTGCCCTGCGTTCGATGTGTACACTCGTCGATTGGTTGATTTTAATTCCGCATCCCGTGACGGGTTTTTTTAAATTAAATTCCGCAGCTAACTGGCTAAGGGAGTTGTGTAGGGAGCGGAATAAATGATAGGAGAAGGGTGATAGGGCCGGTGAATATGGCGGATGGAGTAGAACATCCTATCCAAACTGTACAAGTTTCTGCCGAGTGGTCAAAGACAAATTCGGTCTTGCAGTTTAGTACTGCCCGTCTCTAAATTAACATAAAATCCGTGGGACACAACTAATCTTTACAAGATTTTGCTTAAACAAACTCTGGAATGTAAGCTGTCAAACAATAATAGGGTATATCAATCAGACGGAAGTTAACCACAATTATTTACATTCACCTTTATCGGTTAGCAAAACGGCACGAACTTTCCAGTTAACCCAATACAATGATGATTCCTCATCTTTTAATTTGACTGTAACTTTCGAAATTGATCGAGTGATACGTTTAAGGTCAAATTTTGCAAACACGGCTGGCGCGTTAGGCATAACTGTGTTAAATATATTATTTCAATTTCAAACTTGTGGTGAACTATTTTTTAATCATTTCAGTGTACATACTTTGTTTCGTATAGATTTATTATTAATCTTATCTTTCAATATAACTGTCACTTTCGAAATTGATGAAGCATGATTGCTGCTCGTTCCGATATAAAGACGGTGATTGTTTCAAAATGAGGAAATCCCTATCCCGTCTTCTTCTTTTGAAGTTATTTGCTCGACATCGCTTAATGTCAGAAACGAGAAGGTATGTCATATGCCAGGCATGCCCAGAAGTAGCTCACTTGGAGGCGAATTCGAGGGAGACGCCTACTTCTCTCGCCTGCGCGTCTCGCTCCCCGTAGCGGCCGTAGTCCTCCGAACTCCTCAGACCCGTGCCTACCGCCTGCAATATGTACCGCGTATGGCGCGTTGGGGCGACTCTCGGACCCACGGTAGGCACGGGTCTGAGGAACTCGGAGGACTACGGCCGCCGCGGGGAGCGAAATGCGCGGACGGAAGAAGTAGGCGTCTCCCTCGAATTTGCCTCCAAGTGAGCTACTTCTGGACATGCCTGTCATATGCTGTCCTTTTTCCAAAGTACGATACCTCTGCTTTGCCGACTACTCTACGCACCTGATCTGATATACGATGAAAACCGGTCCCGAGCCTTCGTCCAACATCGAAACAAGACTGTAAGTTTGTTGTAAAGTTGTAATTTACTCTTTTCCAACAATTTTAGAATATTTCGTTCCGTATATATTCGTTATTAATCCCATATCTTATTAGGAGGTTGAATAAGTTCTCGCTGTTTTTTTTATGAAATGAATGCTTTATTTTAAAAAATTGGTAAAAAATATGTTCTTCTTGAAAGTATTGTCTCTCGCTAGCCATTACTTTTCCCCATCTTTCTGGCAGCATAGTAATTCCATGCCGGAAAAACGACACGTCTTTTGAGGCAATCCAAGAGTGGACCCATTTTTTGATATCTTCATAAAATTGGAAGCGCTGCTCAGCCAGGCCATGTGTCATCGATCGGAACAAATGGTAATCTGATCGGAAAATGTTTGGTGAATACAGCGGGTGGGGTTGTACTTCCCATTTAAGTGTTTTCAAAAACGTTTTCACCGGTTTTGCAACATGTGGCCGCGCGTTGTCATGCTGAAAAATCGCTTCAATTCGTACAGCACCCAACGTCCTTCCTGTGAATAATTCCTAATGCTTTCAAACGTTTCGAATCCGTTGTGTGATCAACTCCTAATGATTCTGCAAGTTCAGCTAGTATCTGACACGAGTCTTCGTCAAGTAATGCCTCAAATTCTTCGTCTTCAAGTTTTTCTTGTGCGCCAGGGCGTTCTTTATCTTCAAGATCAAAATCATTATTTTTTATGCGTCTAAACCAATCTCTGCATATTGTTTCCGACAGAACATGGTCGCCGTAGGTGTCAACAAGAATTCTGTGTGCTTCAGCTGCAGATTTTTTTTTAATAAAATAGTGTAGTAAAATTCCCCGCAATTACTCTTTCTTTGGCATGAAATTCGACATTTAGCACAATGAAAGAAAAATTGTTTATACTTCAGTGGAATGACATACACTGAATTTTAACCTTGCACATATGTAGTACTTCATTATTGTTTAAATATCGCGTTAGTTTGAAACGTGCTTGAATTTCGCGATTCTCGCGATCTATATTCGTTGGTGACCTCCTCGATGTTATTCTTCCGAGGAGCCAAATAACCAACAATATTTCAAGTAAAAACGGCGTGACTTTCTGGCTACCAGCTAATGTCAGCCGATAAACACGGCGATCGGTGGATCAACGTACAAAACGTTCAAATCAAACTCGTGTCGCGAAAGTATAGAGAGACAAAGAGAACAACATACAGACGTACATTGAACAGAGACAGGCGAGTAAGAGAGAGACAGCGCCGCGTAGCGGGGCAGCTGACTCTCTCGCGCCGCTCCCAGTTCGCGTCTACACTTGCTCACGAGACGTGCGAGGAGTAACTCGCTCACGAATCGTGCGAGCGGTCACTTGCTATCGAGGCGCGCACGCGAACACTTCTTCTAAGTCTTCGCTGCTGTCGGAACTCTCCCGTCGAGCTATCGGATACTTGTACCAAGTATCTGCCAGCGAGCTTTTGCACGACTGTGCGACAGGAACTGAGATCGGTTTCGAAATCGTTCCAAACGCATTAAGAGAGCTGACACGCCCAAGCAAGAGTTATCAAAGTCTGTAATTCTAGAGATTTTGAATATTTAATTTGTCGTTCGATCTCCAGTCGAGCTATCGGATACTTGTACCAGGTATCCGCCAGCGAGCTTTTGCACGACTGTGCGAACGGAACCGATCTCGTGGTCGAGATCGTTCCACCCGCTTTGAGAGAGCCGACAAACCACGCATATATGTAAATCGAGCTCCGGACTTTCCGAGCTTCATACATACAATAGTGCACCGTTGCGATAGCTGCTTAGACACATCTAACGCGGTTATCGCCTCAACGTCTAAAAGTGTATTTCGGTGTGATCGACGCGTGATTCGTGTTCGTTCCCCGAAACCACTGCCCGCCGTTCAAGAGAAACTCTTTATTAACACATTTACGTTATACGTCGCTTCTATTGTGTACAGATAGTCGATCTTGTGCGTGTAAGTGTTCAAGAGAAACTCTTGGAAGGAATCGTGATTTCCGATTCCGTACGGCCACCCGTGTAACACGGAGGACACTCGTTCCGAGTACATTTTCTCTGCCATAAGCTCTGGCATACGCATTGTCGTCCCAGTGCTGCAGAAGAACGGATACTCGGTTTGTGACAAGGTCGATTCGTTATACGCTTTGCGGGAATCGATCGGTCCGGCCACAGGTCTTGATTGGTAAGTCCTAGCCCCGTCACCCTCCTACGAGAGAGAGTGACGCCGATCTCGGCACACTTGACCCGTTCAACCACCAAAGTCGCACCCACATACGCCGTCGCTAGTGCTATACAGCCACTACCTGAGCGGGGATCGTGACTGGTTGAACACACTTACAATATACGCCCCCTCTATATATCTCTATATATATATTGGCATTTGTGCGTGTAAGTGGTGAGTCGGACCACGTCTTCCACCGAGATTTCTCTAGCCGCGTGACGTGTTGAGTCACTCGCGAGCTTTGAATCAAGGTTGTTGGAGCACGGGGTAATTCGGCTGGATAATCGAACTTGGAGCCTTACAACCTCCCTGTAAGATTAACCGCCACCTTTACGCTGACGCCCACGCAGTAGAATCGGTTTAACCGTGACTACGCCAGTGCGAGCGGACGGATTCTCGATCCTCGAGATCCGTCAAAAATTATACAGTCCACTAACTCTGCGTTCTGAGCAGTTTGGCTCTACTCCCCCTCCTTCGATAGCGATTATCGCAGTCAGGAGCGTACGGGAAACAGCGTCACGAACGGATACGTATCGTATCGAATAGGTGGTTTCACACCTTCGTTCGTTATTATTAATTTTCAGACGCCAACGTCGCTAGACGAAAACAGGGACAACCCGGAGGAGACGGAGGAGTCGCGAACCGCCATCTTCCACGGGGATTATATTGATTCAATAAACGGCCCACCATTAGGTGGGTCACTATCAATATAACCTCGCTGTACAACAATTTACTTTCCCTCACACTCCTATCTCCTCATATTCGAGCCACCGTTGAAAAGTCGTTGGAATTGTAATTACACAGTCCACCTTTTTAACAAACGGTCCTTCGAGCCGGATATTTGAGGTAATTAGGAGTGGAAAGTAATTGTACAGGTCTCCTCAAGTGGGAATACCCGCAAGGTTCTTCGAGTAGATATTGACTCTCGAATCGATCACCATGTCGACACCGCTGGCAGAACCGACCGTTGTTGACAACGCGATCGAAGATCTGACCGACCGGTTAACGCTAATTCGAAAGGTGATCGCGAACCTTAAAAAACTAGGGCGTGCGCAGTTTACGGAGTCACTCCTCCAGCAAAAACTGACGCATGTTACCACAAGTTGGACAGACGCCCTACAACGTTGTACCACGTTGAAACAGCTAGTCCCACCCCAGAAGCGTAATAGTTACGAATTCTTCAAGTTGGGGTTGATGGACAAAGCTTTTGACGAGGTCCTCCAGTTTGAGGACTACGTCCACGCTGAAAAAGCGAAGTTAGCCGAGGCTAACAAAACACCGGTGCCTGGAGTACAATTTCAGGCACCGATCGAGCTCCCAAAGTTGCGCTTACCCAAATACGGAGGAGATCCATCGAAGTGGCAACACTTCGAAGATCTATTTACCACCGGGGTAATTGAAAACGCAGGGCTCTCTAACTTGCAGCGGCTGCATCAGCTGAATGCTTGTTTGGAGGGAGACGCTTTGGCAAAGATACGAAACCTGAAAATTGAGGATAAAAATTTTCAGGTAGCGTGGGAAACCCTGAAGAAAGAATTCGGGCTTCCTCGCATCGTTATCGCCAAGCTGCTCGACCAGCTCACTCAGCTGGAATCAATCCGAACCGATGACCTCGCTAGCATACAGCAGGTCACCATCGGATTCAAGCACGCGCGCGCTGCCCTAGACAATCTGGGAACAGTGGAAGAGCAGCATAGCTGGCTACTCGCGCATTTGGTGAAAACCAAGCTTGACAAACGGTTAGACTGGGAATGGGAGAAGTCTCGGAAGCTCTCGACGGAATACCCCTCGTTTGACGAGATGTTGGAGTTCCTCGAGACGCATGCACGCGCTATGATCGTCATAAACGAACAGAAACGCAAGCCCGAGAAATCAAACCCTCAGAAACCACGTGTTCGGGCAATGAACACGGTGGTGGCTCCCAGTCCCGTTACGGCGTTGACCTGCGTGCTCTGCGACCAATCGCACCGACTATTGCAGTGCAATATTTTTCAGCGATTGTCGGCGAGAGCTCGATTCGAGTTCTTAAAGGATAAGAGGCACTGTATACTTTGCCTTTCATCCGAGCACACGGTCAAATACTGCAAATGTACGACAATGTGCAAAGAATGCAGTGGCAGGCATCATACTCTGCTGCATTCAGATCAGGCGGAGACTCATAAGACGTTTAAAAAGGCTGCAAACGGTGAGTGAAATGGAAAACGGTCTACCGTCCGACCTCACCGGCAAGCCAAAATAAACAGAGCTCCTGCTGATTCCCCGTAACGCTCTACGTCACACTGTACCGTGTTCGGTGCGTGTGTACCGAGGCAAGTATTGCTTTCTACGGCCAACGTAAGAGTGTATGGGAACAATAGCACGACGTCTATCGCGCGTGCCCTTATGTATCAGGGTTCCGAGACGTACGTTTTCTCCGAGAGCTTAGTAAACGAACTAAAACTCGCGAGGAGAAAAAACCCAGCCATGTATACTGGCTTGGGGGGGCGGTCGGACCCAGACATAAAATATAGTGTTGAGATGCATCTGGGAGTTACCTCAGATGAATCGCCGACCTATAATGCGAACGCATTCGTGGTTCCAAAAATCCCGAATTACGTATCGCTGTCGGTGATCGCGCTTATGTACGTCGCGTAACGCTTCGTACAGCTCGCCGATCCTGACCTAGCGTCGAGACAAAACATTGAGGTGTTGCTCGGCGCAGGTGTTTACGAGTATTATTCGGCCGGCATTCCGCCGAATACATACGCACGGCCCGATCGCGCAAGAAACAGCCTTTAGCTGGATATTGTCCGGTCCGGTAAACACACAAAAACCTCACCCAAATAATGTAAGAACTTTGCACTGCAATGTTTTCGAATCGCTGGATCAGACGATTCGACGGTTTTGGGAAGTAGAGGAAATTCCCACGGCCTCGGGGTTTACCAAGGCTGAGGAAAAGTGCGAAGCGCACTTTATAAAAACCGTCGCATGAAATGCGACGGGAAGATTTGTTGTCAATCTTCCCTTTAACCGCACAAAGCAGGATACAGTATTTGTAGATTTTTCCAAATATCGCTTTCCGCTTTGACAAGGTTACGGAAGAAAAGTAGACACAGATCAGACACTCGTGCGAGAAAACAATGAATTTCTTGCAGAATATGAGTTGAGGGGTCACATGACGCGCTTGGCGCCCATTGACAAAACCCGACTCGATATTCCTTACCGAGCGGTAATCCGCGAGGCGAGTGCATAAAAAGGCTGCGAGTCGTTTTTTTTAACGCTACCGGCCGAACAGCGAGAGGTCGCTCGCTGAACGACATCCTACACGTAGATTCGAAATTACAGCACGATATTACCTCGGTTTTGACGAGATGACGTCTGTACGAATACGTGCTGGTGGCTGACATCGAGAAAATGTTTCGACAAATTCTCGTCGCCCCTCAGGATCGTCGATATCTATGCATCCTGTGGCGCACGCCGGAAACCGAACAGCTTCAAGCTTTCGAGTGGAATACCGTGACTTCCGGTACGGCCTGTGCCCCTTCTTAGCGATGCGAACCCTTCTCGAGTTAAAGAGACAGAACGGTGATGGGTTTTCCCTCACCGCGCCGATCTTCGAGAAGGACGTTTACGTCGACGACACGTTTATGGGAGCACCCGATAAACAATTGTAAGAGTGCATCCGCACGCAACGTGCGGGCTCTTACAGAGACATGGGTTAATTTGAGAAATGGGCTGGAAATTCGTCAGGATTACTACGAAACACCCCCAAAGCTCTCACTCCTACGCCGTCGACATTACCTTGTTCGATAATACCGAACTAAAGGTACTTGGATTGCGATGGATACCATCAAGCGATTATTTTTATTTCAATCTGCAACGGTTTAAACCGTCCGCAGAACCGATTACAAAACGCTCTTTGTTTTCGGAGATTGCGAAATAGTACAATCCGCTCGGCCGGCTTTCGCCAGTCGTGATTCGTGCGAAGATTTGATGCAGTTCCAACGGCTGGAGAAACTCCAGTGGGACGATCAGATCCCCACGAATACGTTAAGAACGTGAAACACGTTCCGTACGGATTGGAGCAATCTAAATGATTTAAAAATTCCTCGATGGTTCCGATACGGAGCCGACACGATTTCTGTGAAGTTACACGGATTCTGTGACGCTTCACCCGCCGCTTACTTGGCCGTTACGTCTTTACGCGTAACGCCCAATAACAATGACGTCTCCACGACATTGTTACCAGCCAAGACGCGAGTGACTCCGATAAAAAACGCAGTCCATCCCGGTTCTTAAACTGAACGGGATCAGGCTCCTCTCCGAGCTGGAAGTGCACGTGAAAAGCTCACTTGAAATACAAGTTGAGCAGGCAGTTTGTAGGACAAACTCCACGATTGCACTCGCTTAGGGAAGGAAGCATACAACGACATGGAAGGTTGTAATTGCCAACCGAGTGTCAAAAATCCAGACCATGCTTCCGAATGCTGAATGGCGTCGTTTTCCGACACGCTACAACCCGATGAATCAAATTCGAGAGGTGCAAGCTGCGGAACCCCTTCAGTCGGAGCTATGGATATCTGGTCCGGCAACACCGGAGGCGCAGATCCACGCGGGCGTCGATCAAGCGATGCACTCCGCGCTCGGAATACTGCAGGGGCGTAGAAATTTGGCCCCACCTGCCAGGATGTAAGTAAATTTACTTTACCATCCTCGCATGTTGTTCTCCCTTTTGGCTCTTTCGTTACTTCGTTTTTTCAAACTACCGCATCTCCTGGTCATTGCACGAATCGTGCAAGGGGGGCGGTATGTTTAAATATCGCGTTAGTTTGAAACGTGCTTGAATTTCGCGATTCTCGCGATCTATATTCGTTGGTGACCTCCTCGATGTTATTCTTCCGAGGAGCCAAATAACCAACAATATTTCAAGTAAAAACGGCGTGACTTTCTGGCTACCAGCTAATGTCAGCCGATAAACACGGCGATCGGTGGATCAACGTACAAAACGTTCAAATCAAACTCGTGTCGCGAAAGTATAGAGAGACAAAGAGAACAACATACAGACGTACATTGAACAGAGACAGGCGAGTAAGAGAGAGACAGCGCCGCGTAGCGGGGCAGCTGACTCTCTCGCGCCGCTCCCAGTTCGCGTCTACACTTGCTCACGAGACGTGCGAGGAGTAACTCGCTCACGAATCGTGCGAGCGGTCACTTGCTATCGAGGCGCGCACGCGAACACTTCTTCTAAGTCTTCGCTGCTGTCGGAACTCTCCCGTCGAGCTATCGGATACTTGTACCAAGTATCTGCCAGCGAGCTTTTGCACGACTGTGCGACAGGAACTGAGATCGGTTTCGAAATCGTTCCAAACGCATTAAGAGAGCTGACACGCCCAAGCAAGAGTTATCAAAGTCTGTAATTCTAGAGATTTTGAATATTTAATTTGTCGTTCGATCTCCAGTCGAGCTATCGGATACTTGTACCAGGTATCCGCCAGCGAGCTTTTGCACGACTGTGCGAACGGAACCGATCTCGTGGTCGAGATCGTTCCACCCGCTTTGAGAGAGCCGACAAACCACGCATATATGTAAATCGAGCTCCGGACTTTCCGAGCTTCATACATACAATAGTGCACCGTTGCGATAGCTGCTTAGACACATCTAACGCGGTTATCGCCTCAACGTCTAAAAGTGTATTTCGGTGTGATCGACGCGTGATTCGTGTTCGTTCCCCGAAACCACTGCCCGCCGTTCAAGAGAAACTCTTTATTAACACATTTACGTTATACGTCGCTTCTATTGTGTACAGATAGTCGATCTTGTGCGTGTAAGTGTTCAAGAGAAACTCTTGGAAGGAATCGTGATTTCCGATTCCGTACGGCCACCCGTGTAACACGGAGGACACTCGTTCCGAGTACATTTTCTCTGCCATAAGCTCTGGCATACGCATTGTCGTCCCAGTGCTGCAGAAGAACGGATACTCGGTTTGTGACAAGGTCGATTCGTTATACGCTTTGCGGGAATCGATCGGTCCGGCCACAGGTCTTGATTGGTAAGTCCTAGCCCCGTCACCCTCCTACGAGAGAGAGTGACGCCGATCTCGGCACACTTGACCCGTTCAACCACCAAAGTCGCACCCACATACGCCGTCGCTAGTGCTATACAGCCACTACCTGAGCGGGGATCGTGACTGGTTGAACACACTTACAATATACGCCCCCTCTATATATCTCTATATATATATTGGCATTTGTGCGTGTAAGTGGTGAGTCGGACCACGTCTTCCACCGAGATTTCTCTAGCCGCGTGACGTGTTGAGTCACTCGCGAGCTTTGAATCAAGGTTGTTGGAGCACGGGGTAATTCGGCTGGATAATCGAACTTGGAGCCTTACAACCTCCCTGTAAGATTAACCGCCACCTTTACGCTGACGCCCACGCAGTAGAATCGGTTTAACCGTGACTACGCCAGTGCGAGCGGACGGATTCTCGATCCTCGAGATCCGTCAAAAATTATACAGTCCACTAACTCTGCGTTCTGAGCAGTTTGGCTCTACTCCCCCTCCTTCGATAGCGATTATCGCAGTCAGGAGCGTACGGGAAACAGCGTCACGAACGGATACGTATCGTATCGAATAGGTGGTTTCACACCTTCGTTCGTTATTATTAATTTTCAGACGCCAACGTCGCTAGACGAAAACAGGGACAACCCGGAGGAGACGGAGGAGTCGCGAACCGCCATCTTCCACGGGGATTATATTGATTCAATAAACGGCCCACCATTAGGTGGGTCACTATCAATATAACCTCGCTGTACAACAATTTACTTTCCCTCACACTCCTATCTCCTCATATTCGAGCCACCGTTGAAAAGTCGTTGGAATTGTAATTACACAGTCCACCTTTTTAACAATTATAGATACGTTACTATCTGAAACTAAATTCACGCAGTTCTGGTATTACCACCTTTCGGAAAACAGCGAGAACTTATTCAACCTCCTAATATAATTTGACTGTGACTTTAATAGTTTTTTTTTCCTATAATTTGATCTTATTCTACTGAGTAATGTTTAGTAAATTATATTACCAAGCTAATATTTAGCGAGTTGTGGAAAAATCATTAGTAACGTTTCAGAGCTTGATGGCATGTGTTTAGACAATTGTAAGGCGTTCTTTTTTTGTTAGAATAGCGTGCCCTTTGTTCAGCTGCACGCCTGGCCTATGTATTTCGTCGAGTGTCGTCCCGTCTTCGGCCAGGCGCCGAAATTCTTCCCTTAATTTATTTCCTGGGGCACCACTTGCCCTCCTGCGTCGTTTCAACCATTTACGCCACGCCATCGGATGTCGTCTTACCGTCGCCCCGGCGCCGATACCCGAAATCTGTTTATTTTCCGGGGTCCGCTCGTGGGCCAGTTTAAACATTAATTTGCAACTAGCTCCACTCTCTCAATCGATGTCCCCACTCTCCGAAAATTGTAAAGGGGAGGAAAGGGTCGCCGATTCCTGCTTTCTTGTAAAGCGCTAGTAGACCACATTCTGTCAGACCATCGTATATACTAGTAGTGTAGAACTTGTAGTGTAGAGCATTGTAGTGACAGTCAAGGATTTCACCTTGGACATTTGTAATAAAGTATCGTTTTTTCATCACATTTATTTTCATTTATTCATTTATTTTCATCACATTTGATTTAGTCCTTCCCTCAAAGGGAAGGTGGTCCTTCGAGTTTTAACCAAATTAGTCGACACATCGCGTGCAAATACACGACAAAAACCACGAACATACTGAACAGCATGATACAGTAATGCATTACGTTTTACAATCATGGCTTTAACTGTAGTCACCGATGGAAATGTGCACTCCAGTTTAAAAACTAAAGCGAACATTTTCTTGCATATTTTAAAATGATTTTCTGTTCTGCAGTTAAACTACAAATTTTTAGGTTTGTAAAGAATTCTACTAAAAAATGTCAAGCAAAATTTTCCCAAGATTTTGATACAAACTTAATGCTTCTCTTCGTCACTCAAAAATGTTTGTTGGTCAGTACATTATATACAGTCCCAGTTTCCATTAATTAGATTCCTAAAAATTCGAAATCGATTTATAAATCATTTTAATTCGCTTATAATGAATGAATAAATCATACGTTTAACATAAGCGTACAGTTTCCTTTAATTAATTTAAACTGAAAACATTCAAATTTATTAAATTCGCTTTAATGTTCCCACCATTTATGTTACCCGATATTATACATATGTATAGCATAACAAATTTCAAGAGTAAAATTGAAATAATATAATTATTGCATATTTCGTTTAAAAGAATAATTATCTCAAAAATATTGACAAAGGTGTAAGGGAAAATTTAATTTAAAAAATGAATCAACGATTGTTCATATCATATTGTTTTCTTTATATATAACAAAGCAAGCATTGTATAAGCAATAGGAATAAACAAATTCGTTATCACAATTTTATATTGAATTTAAAACATCATGAAAAGAAGATAATCGCGCGCTTGTTTAGAAAACAATGAAGCAAGCTATACTATTCTATAAAAGTTAATACTCTTTTACATCGTCTGAATACTTTAAAAATTAAATTCATTCCGCGATTAATTACTCTCAAGCAATATCGTGCTCGTAATTAAATTTCTCTTTCGGCAAACATGAATCGGCTTTAATATCTTAGTAATTGTAACGTTGATTAAAGCTGTCATAGACAAATGACGAATCAATGGTTGCCAATCGGTAGCAACGCGTTCACTCGTGCGTTTCCTCCGTTCAACCTTTCTCTGCAAATAGCGTTTTCGAATCGAGAGAAATTTCATAGCATACTTTCCCGTTTAAGGGGAAATCTTCCGCCTGGAATTTCACAAATAACTGTTCAGAGATTCACTAAAATTTCCTCATTCAACAAGTTTTTTCAATCTTACAAATAGACGTTTTTTTCATTCGATCTAACCTAATATTCTACAAAGTTTCTCTTGAAAAGAAATTAACGAATAGCTGTTAAAACACTTTTTAAAAGAAGTCTTTCCTTAGCCAAGAATCTAAGTAAAACTCCATCGATCGATCAATTGTAAGTTTAATCAGAAAATAACTTCATGAACAGTTATTGCAATACTGTTGTGTTTGTCGGATACCAGAAAGTCAAATTAATAATATAGTGTCCACCGCGAAGGGCCGCGAGCAAGAGTAAAGTGCCCTTTATATAATTGTGCTGGCGAACAGGAAAGTTGTGCTGACTTGTGCTAGGCTAGCACAATTCAGATACATGATTATATGCTGTTTGGATAACTGTTACTATCTTAAACGTTAATTGCATGTCCAAAACGATTATTTACCATAACTTCTTTATTTATTATTTCTATAAAGTAATACTTTAGCACAATCTTAGCATAACCTAGCATAACTTAGCACAATTAAGAAAATTGAAAGAAACGAAAAGCGGGGGGCTACTAAAAGAAATCGTTTTTCTCAATTTTTAGGCTTATTGTTTATATTATTGTTATAATATTCGAGAACAATGTAGCACAAACTTAGAAGAACTCAGCACAACTGTTGAAATTATTTATTTCAACAAGTGTGGGGCTAACTTCTAGGAGGCGGCCGTCTCTGCCAATACGCCTCTAGGTCGCGCTCCGATTGGTCCGTGTTTTTTGTTAATAACCCCTTAACAAAGCCGAAACGGCCATTTTTGCAAAGGAAAATGTCGTTCAAATAGTCTCAGGAACCCACCCTCGCCCCCCTTTGAAGGAACCGTGACATTTTTGGGACACTCTGTATATGGATCCCTGAAGAAGTATATTTATGTCAAGATTTAAAAAATTCAAAATTTGCCATGATCCAATCGACCCCAGACTTTTTCCAGATCATTTTCTCAATATTTGTCACAATTCTGGGGGGTGAAGCCAAAAAAATTTTTTGGTAAAAAAATAAGTTCCACCCTAGTGCACACTTTTGGACACGGTGCCCCGTTCGGTAGCATTACTGCGGCGGAGCGGATTTCCGTAACGGAAGGGTTAAAGCTCATTGTAATCGGCGAGGAAGTAACTCTTCGATAAGTTTACTGTTTCTTATGCTATTCGATTTTGACAGAATGGTAAATTCTGAATAAAAAGGTACTGAGGTGCATTAAAATTTGTCCTAAATCTTACCATTCCTGAAATAATATGACTTTATTCATCCTTTCGTTATAAAAAGAGGAAAGATGACACTTCGAACAAGTTCATAACGAATAACTATATTTGTAACTTTTATTTGAAATCTAATTAATTTTACATCTGTTCATATTTAAACTTATAAAGCAGAATATGACATTATGAAATGTATGGCTTTTTTATGATAATATTTAATTTTATGTTTTATTAGAAGTCTATGATGCATTTAATAGAAAGTTATAACTAGTCTGTTTTAAGTCGATAAAAAAAATGGAAGTTTGACGAAAGCATTCTCCTTTCAATAATTTTATTAAGTTAATGTAACAGTAGTCTTGAAATTTGCTATTAATTTTACAGTTGTTTTTCACTTATCTATTTTCTCGTAAATACATAAAATCCGCAGTCTAGTTAAAACTATAAATACTATTGCCAAAAGGAACTTTGGTAGCGAACGAGATAAAAGTTATTTGTATACCTATGAGTCTCCAGTATGTTTAAATACCTTTAAATTTAATTGATGAAATACAGCATTCTTTGATGATGCGGATATAAATAATGGTCATGAAAATAATTTCGAATCGAACCTCATACTGTAAAGTGTTCTGGTACAGTGCGTGTATAAGAATGAATGTGTGTATGAATATAAGGAAATGATAAGAAAGAGTTTAATGCCAACAGTGCAACATCGATTTACTGGCATATGTTATTGATTTATGTGACAAGCTGGATGCGGCCACAGCCACCCATATTGTACAAGTAAAAATAAAAATTTTTTAAACGCTATAAAACCAGTCTTACAATACAATCTTCTATTCGATAATGAATTAATTGAATAATTTCCATTGTTATTCGATATAATTGTGATTTCTATCGATCGAAATATGAATTATTTGTTAGAGAATATGTTATTGGCGCAAGGTTCGATCTTTTAGCTATGGATAAATTCGTGTACGACCAGTCCTTAAGAATTTTAACTGTTTCCACACCAAACATCCTTGACATTGACGCAAAAAATGTCTAGTTGTTTGTAAATGTTTCGCCATCGATGATATAATTGTGATTTCTATCGATCGAAATATGAATTATTTGTTAGAGAATATGTTATTGGCGCAAGGTTCGATCTTCGATGCATCACTATTCGATTCGTCGATGCATCATTAAAGGAACTACGTGACAAGGGTAATGACGGGATGGATTATATTGCATTCCGAAAGTCCTGAATCTGATCAAAGATTCAATAATGGCTGGAGCCGCTTCTAAAGCGAGTATAAAGTTGACGGTCGACGGTCGACGGTACAGCGAACGTGTCGGTAATAACTACCTACACCGTCGACGATCAACTTCCGCCGCTTCGATCAATGTTAATCACTTTCTTATCACCTGCCGTCAGACTCGCAGGGAACGGCGAAACGACGGACACGAAGAAGTTGTCTTCGCGCCTAACGGCCTTCAACGTTTATGATTAATGCTTCGATTGTTCGCCGATAAACTTACCCCGCTCTCAAATGGCTTCTAATTACTTCGTTAACCAATAATTTCGCGGTGTTGCATAAACTGCGTGCAATGGCCGTGATATACGTTCGCCAGAAAATAGATCTCTATATGATCAGATCGTACGATTATATTGCTTGACACCCTCACCAACCATACTTGATTAAAAACCCGATGTAAATGCCACTGTGCAGGAGTTCAGTCGTTTCTTACCTGAAACAAAAAGAGAACAATATTTAGAACAGGTTATAAAAACAATTTTTTAGTTATTTGATTTGATTTTGTTACCGTTTCTTTTGTGATTATTATATATAAAAATATTGTTAAGCTTCTCTCCGATATATGTAGGTACTACAATTACACAAAAACCTGTTATTGCTATTCCAATAGGTAAAATATTAAGTAAGTATTTCTTTGAATCATAATAGTATAACATTTTTTAATTATGAACTTAAAATAAGGCAAAGAACTAGTGAATCAATGAAATATTTCTACTCTCTGAATTTCTCAAATTGAGATCCATTGTGTATAAATAGGCAAAATCGTGGTAAAAAATATCAATGTGTATGAAGTTTTTATTATACATAATTTAATTCTCACATTATGTAATTTACGATTTCCTTTATTTCATGAAGCCATCGATGTTTCTATTGTCTGCCATTTCATAAAAATGATCAGAAAACATTTCTATTCACTTTCAATTCTTGCAAATTAAAAAAACGTTTATGGCAATACCTCAATTTGTCTGAACGTCTACGAACAAAAAATGTCATATCCATTAAGAACTATAAAATTAACTTATGCTAACTACACTCAAACGTTGTTCTTCAGTACGCGTATTGTATTTAATATCGTGACTGTTAGCACTATAATGATGTGAAAACTGTCCGTTTGTGGTACAGCTTTCCACCGTGATTTAATAAAAGATCGCTATTGAAATGAGCGACGCATAGAGAACAGAGTGAAACTCGC
Organism: Sphecodes monilicornis; assembly: GCA_913789915.3. NCBI lineage: Eukaryota > Metazoa > Arthropoda > Insecta > Hymenoptera > Halictidae > Sphecodes > Sphecodes monilicornis. The sequence continues at coordinate 24,709,436 of OU565294.1, read as the reverse complement.
GAATACAGGCATGCATAATAAATGGGGAATCCAGGAGAAATTTGAACCCCGTTTTAGGCGCAAAACGGCCGTAAAAGCCTATCCATCAATCGTCGTTAATTTCGGTTTCTTTTGTGTTTCAGTGATAGGCGAGGACGGTTCTTTTGGCTCCCTTTCACGGCCACTTCCGTTACGGACAGTCGCATTTGAATTTAAATAACGCACCCGGTTGCCAACAGAACCGGAAACTGCGATTGAAGGTCGAAAAGAAGCCCCCGGCTATGTGCTCGCCGGAACGGCTCTTTGTATCGACTGCATCTAATATGAGGGATTTGTAATTAAACTTGCTACCCGATGACGAATTATTGTGCCACCGGTTTGTTTGCCCCTTCGGGCGTCGGGGGAACCCTCTCTCTCAATGTGTTCCCGACGTTTGTTAACTACGTTCTTCCGTCAGGGAAAATTTGAAAACACGATATTGAATGTCAATCGTGTGCATTACTTGTAGCACGGATTGGCTAAATGCCAATTTTATTGCATCGACATTAATTTTCCTCGAATGTCGAAGATTCAACAGAAATTCCGAATCTCTATCAAGGATTCTATTACATTGAGGATGAAATAAAGTTACACGAAGCCATGAATTCGCCGAGTTTGTAACATACGCAACGCTCGAAAACTGGATAGCGTAGAGTAGAATAATCCACGAAAGTATTCGAACACTCTTTATATCAGAATAACTTTTTTAATATCGGGCAAAACGGCTTGACCTTTTTTAGCAATTAGAAGCGTTGGTTTAGTAAATGATGCCCGTAAAAGATTTTAAGTAAATTACAATTTGTAGGAATTACATGAGAAAATAGAGAAGGCACTATTTAAAACTGTTTTATTAGAGCCAATAATGCAATTTTAAACTATGCGTCTTGTAAATCTGTGTTAATTATACACATGCCAAAAATTGCATGCAAATCGATTAACGTATAAATCGATATACGATTAACGTATACACGAGCAACAATTGATGGAAAATTGTGAAAGTCGCATTTTTTCACTACTTTTGACCAGTTTCTGCTTAAAATCTGTGGGAGGTTTAAATACACTATTGCGGTAGAAGATCAAGCAAGCCAAAAATCATTGAACAAAGAACAATTTATTTAAAACACAATTGTAAGGAAAATATAATGTACATCTTAACAGAACGGAGTTTATCAGAAGAGTGGAATACGTTATCCTAATAAATCAATATCGCGTGTCGTGAAGGAATGATTCGATATTATTTTATAAACAACTTGAAATCTCAGGCTCTGTTTCCATATACTGGGTGTTTAAATCCAAATGGAGCAAATTAATTCACAAAATCCATAAATTATTACAACTTTTAACACGTGTCGCTTTTTTCTGCGTCAACCGATTTCGATGGAATTTCCAGCATGTGTATAACTAACATAGATCTACAAGACGCATATTCTAAATTTTTATTACGGGCTCAAGTAAAACAGTTTTAAACAGTGCCTCCTTTATTTGGTCATGTGATTCCTACCAATTGCAATTTTTTTTTAATCATTTTTGCACGTCATTCACAGCAGTAAATCAATGGTTTTAATTGCTCAAAAATGTCAATTCGTTCGATCCAATTTGATAACAGACAAAAGTATCGCTAACCCTCTTGTGCTCTTTACACGAATAATTTTGTATAGTATGCAATGTTTGATTCTTTATCGATCGTATTACGATTGCTATATGTGTTTAAAATATGATATTACACATAACAGACAATCCGATGTACTTAAAGTGTACATAAAGCAAAATGGAGTGAATTATTTCCTGTTCTGAGTAAATTTTCTTTAAAATGAAGATAGGAAACAACAATTGAAAATAATAAGAATTTCAAATGATTTTGTATTACTATTATTTCGATACTTTTTTATTTCACATTTGGTAAAAGAAATAATACTCAAAATAATATGTAAGAAAGTGTGTCAGTGTAAACCGGCCTCAAATGTCCCAAAGAATTATAGAATAAAATACCATGTTATTCGTGTTGAGAAACGAATTTGTAATTCGCGCCCGACTGATTGTATACAGAGTCATCTGGTGTGAGTGAATGATCCGAAGTGTGTTCACTGCTGGAGTGACTTGTTCACTTGTTTCTAACATGGCGAAAAAGCGGGATGTAACGCTGTGCATAGACAGACCACGTTTTTGTATTCCAGTTACTATAATTGTAATAAACACAATCTGCTGTTAATATATATCCACGCATCAACTCTAACAATTCGAAATAATATTTCACAAGTGACCAGGTCTTGTTGTTACCCTAAGATTAATGAAAATATGCAATAAAACTTTCTGAAAACCTGAGAAACGTTCAATTGTATTTGTTTTACAAAATTTCTCTTTTGAAGATAAGAACGAAATAATAACGGAATAAATACTAGGGGTTCGATATTTCAATATAAAATGACGAGCCACGCATTGAGAAGAAGCGCCTAAACTTTTGCTCCGCAAAAGGGGCACTTCAATTAGATTCGCTCGGTCTTGCGCAGAGGCAGACCATGCATGAAGGAACAAGGGTCTACAGCGGGTACAGACACCATCGCTGTGGAGTTAATCGTCCGAAACGATGCGTCCGTCCGCTGATCGAACGCTGAATTGTTCACACAGGACTTCGCGGAATGAGAAAAATCGCGAAAACGCGTGGACCTGCCGCGTTGAAAGAAAGAACTGGAGCGCGGCGTGTCTCGCCGTTCGAGCGAGCAGGATTCGATGGATTCTAGAGCACAATCGACGACTCGGTTAGAGAGCCACATACGGTCGCTGATGGCAATGCGGTTCACGAAACTGGAGATTCAATCTTTGTTAACTAAGAGAAATTACTGTCGCCTCCGAATCGTCATGAGAACCAGACCTGTTTACGCGTTTCGATCTTCGGTGATTAGTGACGAAACGAACTTACTATCAAGTATATAAACACAAGCAAGAACACGCGTTTCAACTCGGTGCGCACATCAAACGAAAGTACTCTGTATCGAACGAAACTCGTACTGGGGATTCTATACTTTCACATTAAATGAAATGGCTTCTGATCAAGAAGGTCATTTCAACACAGTCGTGTCAACGTCCAATGAAACCGTAAGTGAAACAACTACAACCAGCTATGCCACCGTCACTCAAAAGGAAAACTTTCCTACAAAAGAACAAGCTATTGTGATTGACTTAATTGAAGGAATTCTGTTTAAAGACTGCATTCGAGCAGTCGGCAAACTAGCCAACCCAAACAATATACGATTCGTCTCAAGAATTTCAAGAAGTCGAGTATGTTTTTGCCTCTATAGTAAACACATAGTAAGTAAATTAATGGGGAATAAAACAAAAATAATACACCCAGAAGATGTAGGAAAAATTCCAGATTCGATCAAAATAAACTTTGACGATACAAACTACTGGATATACTTATCTTTCGACGCATTATCGTGCTTCCTTTGTAAGCAACAATTTGTTTCTATATTCATTATTTGAATTATTTCAATAATTTATTGTTCAAATAACTGTTTAGACAATGTACACGTATTTACATAATTAATATAGGAACACATTTCTATAGAGTATAAAAATTTATAATCTACGGAAATTTTTATAATCTATAGAAATGTGTTTCTATATTCATTATGTAAATACATGTACATTCTTTAAATAATTATTTTAACAATGAAATATTGAAATAATTCACATAATGTCTATAGAAACAAAATATGAAAATTTATTCATTTAAACCATTATTTTAACAATAAATAATTGAAATAACAATTCAAATAATGAACATAGAAACAAATTGTAAAAATATATTTATTTAAACAATTATTTTATCAGTGAAATATCGAAATGATAATTCAAATAATAAATATATTATTTTAACAATAAATTATTAAAATAATTCAAATAATAAATATAGAAACAAATTGTGAAGATTTATTTATTTAAACAATTATTTTCACGATGTGCTGTCGAAAGGATAATTCAAGTTATAAATATATTACCTTAACAATAAATTATTGAAATAATTTGAATAGTGAATATAGAAATAAATTATGAAAATTTTTTTCTTTTATCCGTTAACTGGAAACGAATCGAAGGTTCGAAGTTAACCTTCGATTTTCATCACCTTCGAAGGTCCCTCCGTTCCTTCGAATTCTTCGAAGCTTCGAAGAGTCGAAGCTTCGGGAAAGTAACAGTCCTAGTTTGCAGGGGGTCGCGCGCGATCGCTGCATCTTCGGCCGCAGGGTGTACGTTTGGCGAAAGTTAGGTATTATCGAAAGTATGAATGACAGACTGAAATAAATGTTCAAAGACTGAACAAGGATAAAAGAAGAAACAATTCTTGCTAGAATACATTTCTTATACTTTTCCTTATATGTTATAGTTTTGTCGCGGAGTGTATATTCGAACTCTGTATTTACGAACATTCACAAGGACGAAAAATAGTCGAACGCTTTGTCAAATTAGTTTTATTACAAACTCGTTTGAAAAGTTCTGTTCAACGACTTAAGCTGTTGTCAACTTAGCATTGGAATTAGGGTTCCATAACTTTGCTAATACACGTCTTTAGCAGTTATGTGCAGTTGGGCGCGTGTCATGTGTCACGCAAATCAACACTAAATCTATGAAATGCAAAAAGTTCCCATAAATGCATTTACAATTACAAAATTATGCTCTGTAATCTCAATAATACATAGTTGTAAAAGTTGGAGTATTTGACATAAGAATCACTTTAATAACCTATTTATATAAAAGTATTTATAAAATAGTGTACTGGTTTTCATGTAACATCAATAGCTCCATCTTTTGCTCTGAATATTGTCCCACAACATTTTAGACATTCATGGAATATATTAATTAATATTTTTACTGATATTTTACTGGCAGTGTTTAATAAATGTTTTAAGGAATCCTTCTTTCTTGCATGAAGCATAGTTCTCCATTTTATTATACGATGTACTCTGTCCTAAAACTTTCAATGAAAATTCAATAACTGAATATTATAATTATGTTTCTTATAATAAAAAGCTATTTATGCTAACAATATAAAACAGGCATTTATTATTTACATTGTATCCCTCATTGTTTATTTTACTGTACAACAAATTACTTGTAATAATAATTTATGTACACTCCTCAAAAATTATGTAAATAGAAAAATCTCTGTTGTATGAATTGATGAATTTTTTTTTAAATTGCATCAACCTCACAAGGGTTATTAGCAACTACAAGCTTACAATTAAGTGATTATTTATATAATATAATTTAGATTCGGTTGAATAATTTTGTGTGCTTCAAGAAGATGATCAGTTTTTCGCAAGATTCCTGTTATTAGTTCTAATAAGTATAATAATTGACTGTACGAATAGGAACACTTGAACATGTTCCCTATTACTTACCATCTGAAAAGAACGCCTCTGGACAAAGTAATGTTTTCTTAACTTTTAAGTGGACCTTCAAAATGTACTTTAAAAATGTAAAAATTCAATTATTATATTTAATAACTTCGAGTAAATTTTATCAAATTTGAGTGTGACCGGATCAGTTCAAATAATTCACTAAAAGTTAAGAAACAATTGTCGTAATAAAAAACATTTTTGTGAAGGTAACTTTTCACAATATTTTTAGTTATAATGAATAGTCTCCTTAAATAAAACCATATATTTTCCCAACTGTATCAATTGTTCTTGTCATTACATATGATCATAATAAAAATCGATATTTCTACAAAAGTTTTACTACAAATCAGCCAATGGGAAAGGCAAAAAGCGTCACCAAACATATTATTTATTTATCTATTGTATTCCTCGAGAACACAGACTTGTTTTGTTCGAATTCAAACAATTTCAAAATTCGAATATTTAAGTAACAATCGTCGTTTGTTTCGCCACTGTTAAACGGAATTACCGAAGATCGACGGACAACAACAAAGATGCTAATTTCCAAGGGAACCATTGCATCATGTCCGTCCGCGTAGCATAAACTTTTCCTACGGTGACGTTTCGCGTTCCGCAATTGCAAGGCTAACACGCACCGAATAATTACGCGTGAAACAGCAGCGTTGCCCTGAACCACGGATCGTGTTCCCCTTATTCTTTCCCCGCGATGCAATTAACGCATTCGCGGCCTAAACGAGCGGAAATCCGGTGTCTTGCTACGGGGCCATTTTTCAAACGGCCACGGTCGTGTTCCGTTCCATCGCGCGATTTACGCGTCAGCGTTCGAGGCCAACCCTCTACGCTTCTCGCAAATTAAACGTGCACACGTGTCCCGGTGAAATTCGCGATTGCGAAAATGTCCATAGCGAACGTCTTCGATAATTATTCCTCACATTTGTTTAATTTTCATTCCGACGAACTTGAATAAAGTTACTCTTTAACCCCTTGTATGAATTTCTCTCGCAGCTACAGTGATTAAACAATTCTTTGTCCTCAATCATTTCCTAGTAGAAAGAGAAAATTTACATGTATAATATAACCTCGATTATCCGAACTGAACAAGGAAACATGACTTTTCGAATATTAGAACAGTTGCTCAGTTATAATCAGGAGTAGCAGAGGGTTCTGAAAATAACTGTTTGAAACAGTTATATGTATATCGGTTCTGACTGAAACAGTTATGAAGAACCGAAATGATATTGTAACTGTTATGAAAATATCGGTTCTTGCTTATATCGGTTACGGTTCTTGAGAACCGATATTATAACGGTTCTATAACTGTTATTTTTAGGTTCTGGATTTCGGTTTCGGTTCTTCACTCTTTAGAACCTATAATATGATCCCGTATCGGTTTCATATCGGTTTTGCAGTTCTGCAACTGATATTTTTTGGTTCTGTATCGGCTATACAGGGTGTCTCAAAATTCCTTCGACATCCGGAAATGGGAGGCTCCTGAGATCATTTGATGCGACATTTTCCTTTGCAAAAATGGCGTCCGCGGCTTTGTTAAGGAGTTATTAACGAAAAACACGGACCAATCAGACCGCGGTTACAGCGAACGGAGTCCGACTCCGCTTAGCGTGGCGTCGTCGTTGGCCGAGCCAGAATCAATCCGCTGTAGCTGCGCTCTGATTGGTCCGCATTTTTCGTTAATAACTCTTAAACAAAGCAGCGGACGCCATTTTTGCAAAGGAAAATGTCGCTTCAAATGATCTCAGGAACCTCCCATTTCCGGATGTTGAAGGAATTTTGAGACATCCTGTATAGCCGATACCGAACCAAAAAATATCAGCTGCAGAACTGCAAAACTGATATGAGACCGATACGGGACATATTATAGCTTCTGAAGCCTGAAGAACCGAAATCGAAACCGAAATCCAGAACCTAAAAATAACAATTATAGAACCGTTATAATATCGGTTCTCAAGAACCGTAACAGTAACCGATATAAGCGAGAACCGATATTCTCGTAACAGTTATAACATTTTTTCGGTTCCCGTAACTATCTCAAGAACCGGAATCGATATTATAACTGATTTCAACAACTGTTTATAATGCTAGGTTAAAATTTTAGGTGAACTTGTTATTAATTTGTACAATAAACAGTCTTGCATATGGATCGCATTGAATTGAGCTATCTATATCTGTAGCATATTGGAATACTAAAGACTTCGGACATCGGAGGTTCGGATAATCGAGGTCCTACTGTATCACGTATATTTATATTTAGTTCGATGTTTAAATATGAATAACAGACGAATTAGGTAAGATACTTTCATTTTTTAATGGCATGTTGTATTTGCTTTAAGACAATTGTTTTTAATAATAATTCTTAAAAATGTTCAAATTATTTTCCTTTATTTTACTTCCACTCCAATAAACTTAATACTTAATGAGATTTTCGATAAAGTTCCTCCTTTTTCCGTTGTGTGGTAATGTTGTTACACTTTTATTTTTTTAATCAATAATCGTCTTTATCGTTCCTCGAAAAAATTAAAATTTATTTCATTTGTTTAATTTTTACTTTAATAAATTTAAGTAAACTTACGTCCCTAACGAAAAGAGGAGTAATTTGTCTTTTAATTCACTTTTTTCACTAAATGACAATGTTCTGGTACTTTTATACTTTTTAATAACATATGTTACATACAACGTATTTGGTTGACGGAAAATAAGTGGTTAATGTTTAGTGCCTCTACATTGCTTTTAAAAGTTTTCGAACTTTTAAAGTTCAACTGCAAATTACTAAATAAAATTTTCATAGTTTAAGTAAAAGTTTCATTAATTTAGAAACAGTTCTAAAATGTATGAGTATTTGCAAGGGTTTTCGTCTTATTCTTTATTAAAAAATATTTCAGACATAAAAGTATAAAAATCTTTAGTCTAGTTATGTTCAAATAGTAGAAAATAATGTGGGTTATTTTGTATGTCACAAATGATTTTGCAACTCAAAGGAAAAAATGTATAAACAATGATGGATGTTACTTTAATTGATATACGCAAATTATAACGTGTCAAAGACAAGGACATTATTCAACCATTTATTTCTCATCAGCCAAGTAAATACCATGAAACAAGTAACTAATTATCCTGCAACTCTAGAACGATCCGTTGCGAAGCGAATAAATAAAAAAACCTCCAGTTTCCAATGAACTACACTTGCCCAGCGAACAGAAGGAAAACGAACGACGATAACGACGATTGCAGTTTAACCCTTGTGTAGCCAACCAGAATGTTCACTGTTGTTGGCCAACTGGGGTAGCGACAATTTTAGTGTTATTTTTTTCACTCGACGTTAATCTACGTGAAATTGTACAAAGAATGGGGATCCGGAAGGGTTTTGCAATATTAACCCTTAGCACTCCAGCGGTGACTCTGAGGCACCACTAAAAATTACTATACCATTATTCAAAATATTGTTTACATTATTAAATTGATATTCAATAAATTCGTTACCAAACATTTAAGTATTCTATGAAGTATTATATCAGTTCCATTTCTTCAAAATGATAAAAATCATATAGAATGGAAATATTCTTGATCGAAAAAAAAAGTTTGGTTATGGAATTAAAATACTTCGGAGCGCGAAGGGTTAAAAAATTGGAACATTAAAAAATGACTAAATATGGAAATATGGAAATGGGTGTCCGGTTGGCTACACAAGGGTTAAATGCAATCGCATTTATTGACGCACCGACGAATGCGAATCACGTACGAGAAAATGGAGAAAAACGGTAAAAGTTCTTATGGCCGGAAGATGGCTCAAAGTTAACGAAAGGCGAAGAAAAAAAGAAAAGGGAAAAATCTTACCGCTTCGACTAATGCGTCATCAGCGAGAGCGCAAAGAGCGCTCTGGCAGTCTCTCCCACCCCCGCACCTCTCGTTTGCAACAGCTGCATCAAATCTAGTTACACCGGCGCGGCGGCGAATGAAATTTTAGCAAGCTGAGAGATAGTTCAGATTTACGGGGGAATCCTCTTAGTGGCACAATTAGATGTACGAAGACGTTTAAACTTTTCGCTCGGAGAAGTTGTTATGGCTGCCCGTAATACACTCATCAAATATTTAACGTGCCAACTTCCGTTTGAAATACGAACGCCATTAATTACGCCCATTCTACGGTATTAACAATGCGAAAACGCTACACGAATACGAGGCGAGACACTTGGTACCTACAGTTCGTCCGTCAGATGACGGCTAGGCAAAAAATATGATTTTACTCTATCCTAGCTCCCCTACCATTGCAAAGTGGGTTGTTTCTATAAAATAGGTGAAACTGATTCCAAAATTTTCATTTCATGAAATAGGTTAACACTAGAGTCAATTTCGTAAACTAGTAAGTACTTGATTGAGATCGACTGAAAAGGACACAGATCTATATTTAATTTCATGTTTTAAATAAATAATAGTAAAGTTCAAGTCTCTTGAAGCAATGTAACAGTCAGTTTTAAATCAAGCCATTTGTAAGTACGGCTAATAAAAATAAACGTTTAAAACTTGCTAAGGACTATGAATACAAAGACAATAATTTCTGGAAATACTGTAATTAACAATGTATAGTTAACAGATACATTAATTTTGTTCAGCTTTTAGCGATTTTGGCTACCCTACCATCGTACCCATTATCGCATAGCGAACGGGGGAGAAGATGAGGAAAGTGGGGGACGCCTCCGCATTTTCTGTTACGCAAGGCTAGGCAAAATTTCGAATAACGAATAAGGAAGAACGAATAAAGTCCCAGATTTATTCGCAAATAACGAATAGCGATATCATTCGCCGAGAAATTATTCGTAACTTACGAATAACGCTTTATTCGTTATTCGTTATTCTATGATAAATGACGCTCGGCAGCGAATAAAGGCCGAGAATAGGCGTAGCCGGCTGCCTTTATGGGTAGGAACCCGACACCGACAAGTTGTCGGCGACAACCAGGGCCCTGAGGCCCTGAGGCTTCTCGAGACGAGATATCGGTTGACGATTGATGACATATACAATAACTAAACGGTGATTCTTTTAACGCAAGCGGCGCAATACCATAGTTTTTTTTATGAAAAAAAATATTCCATATAGATTTCTTGTAATAGCTGAGCTATTCTATCATAACTATGTGTAGCAGGTCCAATCAACTCGATTGAAAGCAGCGCCATCTAGAGGGACGCAAACACATGGCGAAGTATACAGGGTCACGGGGCGAAGAGGAGTACGAGGGGTATAGTACACCGGGTGAACGATAGCGGCGCTGGCATCCAAATCTACTGTTCAATTTGGGACATTTCCAGAATCCGAATCCCGTATCCATAGTATATATATATATATATATATATATATATATATATATATATATATATATGCAGTCTAGAAAGTCTAGAAAGTGAAGCCAAGAATCGTGTCAACAAATGTGTGTGTGTGTGTGTGTAGGTGTAGATAACGAAGGTCCCAGGACACCGATATATATATACCTTCGTTATCTACACACACACACACATTTGTTGACACGATTCTTGGCTTCACTTTCTAGACTGCACTCACACATTTATTCATACACATACACATCGCTGGTGCGTATCGATGGCGATGATGCTATGTCATTCGATACCTGGAGGAAATGGGTATTTACTTTAAATTAAATGACGCACGAGAGTTCTGTAAACTGTTCTTTTATTCAATGAGATAAACTGGGAAGACGTCTGCACGGTTCTTAAGCCAAAACTGAAGTGAGAAAATAACGAGAAAGTCTCGGGCGGAAAACCCCTATTGGGACCACTCGAGGAAAACTAAAAATAGATGCGCCCATAGTTTGGGATCGACGCGAAAAAGATTGTCTCGGGAGAAAAACGGGTCCGTCTCGATTAACATGGTTGCAACCGTTCTTGCGAGATTCCTTTTAATATGAAATCTGTATTTTTTCGATTTATTCATTTTTTAAAACCGGAGTTAACAACTAAGAAATCGGGAAAAGTTCTGGAATACGTGGTTCGATGTGCTAAATGGGTCACAGTTTTTTTTAGAATTTTTAGTTTCGACTAAATGGGGAAAATGAAGGAAAAACTGGATTTTTCTTTGCTCCCTGTAACTACCGTTACAGACGAGGTATAGGGTTGAAACTCGGTGGAAAGGGTTTTTCTCGGTAAGCCATCGAATGGTCAAATCGGCTGAAGGGAACTTTTCACTACCTTTTCCAGCTTGACCCTTTGACAGCGCACTACTGTATCAAGAACTCGAGTCCTCGATCGCGAACCGTGAACCGTTTTCACCGAAGAGGAAATAGGAATGTTCGGCAAATTTTTGCATCCGTAACATTTCTCAGCGTAATCTGCCCGACTACCGCTGCAGTATTGCATTGGATGCGATTGTAGAAGTCAACGAAGCGAGAAATCAAATACACAACGCTACTGGCGGACCCAGGTTTTAGTTTAAATAAAAGAAACACGGTAGTCTGGCATGTTCCCTTCGGTTAATTCGGGATGTTACAATTTGTTCCAAAGGTGTTAACACTGGATGTATATACCATATTTTTATAGAAACGTGTATTAGCATATTCAAGGGGGAAATATTAACAAATGGTATAGAAAAATTGAAACATGAATATTTAATTGGATAATTTTAGCGAAAATATGAAATAGACTCAATTTTTTATGAACGGTGATTAATATGTATTTGTTGTTTCACTCAATGAACTATTTATTTAGAGTTAAAAATGTTTCGCAACGCCTACTATCATTCGTTATCTGTTTTATAATTAGACTACAGATTTTATGCATTTATAGCATTTTTGATCCTTTAAAACTAATTTAACAATATCTTCATCTTCATTGGAATATCATAAAACCTATAACAGGGTAAAGAAATTTTTCTTTGATTTAATTTCCTATAAATTATCTTAAGAGAAATTTGATTTGTATAAATACCGATTGCCTAGAAAGATTGCAACTTGCTCACTGACCTTTTGGTTGCAAATATTAAATTTTGTTGTCCTACAAATTTTGAAACATCTTTCGTTATTTGGATCACTAAAGAAGCAAATTTTATGGACCACTGAATAATTAACTAAATACTTTAAAGCATTCATAAGAGAAAATTCACAGGGATAATCCATAAGAATGTGCGCAGTGTAAAGTGTACCAGGTATTTGTACCTCGTACGTTTTCATAAAATAATATATAAGCTTCGATTTAAGAAAAGATGAATCTGCATATTATGAGAAAGGAAAATGATATACTCCAAAATGATGACGCTATGAATACATAAAAATGTTTGGTGCTATCAGTACCATTTGTGGCAGAGATATGTTACGCTGAACTTCGAGCTAAAACTGTTTTAATAATTTAACCTTAAATTCTAATTTTAAATAACTTGCTGTAAAACCAACGCTGCATGTTACTTTAATTTTACATTCTTAAACATTACCTTGGCATCAAGGGTAGCAAGGACGAACACCCCCAAGCAACAAGGAGAATTAAAAGAACGTGGGATATGTTATAAAATCACCGACAACCCCCGCAAGGTATATTGGAATACCGTAAATATTTAAATTAAAAAAATTCAACACTTAACATTATATAGAATATAATATTACAATATACAATATAATATTGTATTAATGGAAGAATTTTAAACGTCTTCGAAGTTGTTTAACTCGAAAGATAATCTAACAAAGATGACCGAACATCATTCGTCAAAGAGGTGACTTTTCAGATTACAGAAAAAGCTTAAAACGAAGTTCTCAATTAACACGCAAATAAAGTTTCAAACCTTTTTATTTTATGTTAACATTATGTTAACAAATGTAAATTTTTTCAAGTCAACGTTTACATCAGGGATGGGCAATTTTGCCTCAATTAAGGCAAAACCGTCATCACCGTAGCGCCCTCTGTCCCCTTCTAGCAAGCGCCGTACAATGGGGCAACGAAGACACAAGACATCAGCGTACGCAACGAACGTGCGCGCTGCATGAAAGAGAGGTAGGTGGGAGAAGCAGGCGTTTGAGGGGCTCCACCCGTGCCCACCACTGGTTTGCATGTATTAAACTAAATTGTATGCAAGAATCTCGACTTTGTAAAGCAATAGAATACTCAATAAAATTCGATAACCTTTTATGTTCTTTAGGATGTAACTTAACGCTGCAGTACACGGGTCAGAAGTTTCCATTTTTCCGTTGAAATTTCTTCTAAAAACTCAGAGCTTTTCTTACATAATGATATTGTTAGTATATTGCATAAAACTACTAGTATAAAAATTGGTGTGTGCTTAGACTTTCTTTAATTTTTTTCGAATTTTTATCAACACTTTATGATATTTAATTTTCTATGATTCTATTATTGAAACAATTGGCTTGCAAATACTGCATCGAGAGTTGTTCCTGATCTTGTTGTCGCTTCATTAGGATCATTTACCATTTACAATCTTAATTTATTTCTAAAAAATTCTATTAATAATTTTGATTATTCCGATGCAAAGTTCACGTTGAAATCTCCACTTAGCATCATCGGAATTTTATCATAATCTTTATTAAACTATGCCGAACCCTCAACCGTATATGCTAATAGAATAGAATTTCGTTTCATCGTTTCACCGTTTCATCGCCAGATTGGTTTTACTCCTACCGCGTCGAGGTTTTGCGCCTAACGCGCCTAAAGAAGTTTCACTTCAACAAGACTTTATTGCGGAATTCTCAGATAATTTAAAGAAAATGAAAATGGTACGAAATCAAATCGTAGATCACAGTCCCGATCTGTGCACTGGAGGGTGAATAAACCGAAAAATTTGTCCTGCATTTCAACATCTATGAAACAGCATAAAAATCTAATGATCCATAGTGTAAGAATGATTTTTATAAGCATTCTACAAGCACGTAGCATCGAAATTCAATACAAAGTTAATAGAAGTTCAACTGAATTTGCGATCAATTTCCAAACAACAAGACATTCTTCGTGTAGCGGAAAAGGAGTTAATCGATCAAGATTTCGATATGGTCGATCCACGAGGTTTCGAATGTATCGATTTGCCCGACGCCGCGTCTGTTCGAAAATAAATTAGCCTCAGTAGCGAGACACGAAGGAATTCCGACGAATCGATAAACTCCGACACAATGGCTGGTCCCAGCCTGTCCCTCGCCGGAAAATAAATGTTTCAGCACCCTCCGCAGCGGACCCAATTTACTGGGCGCGGTTTCGTTAACATTTATTGGATTCTTACGTGAACAGTTGTCAACGTCACCCTCCAGTAATTTACGACTGTCAATAACTCCCGTGGATATGACCGGTGTAGTTAGCTCCTGAATTCGACAAGTAATTGGGACAGACTCTTTCATCCGGGGAAATTTATAGCCGCGTGAGAACGCACTCGGTAATCCCCTTTTAAAGCAAATAATAGATCAGGTCTGTCGATGATGGATAGCCAAGCTCGTCGAGTATAGAACATGGAACCGAATCAAATTTCTTATCAGCAGAATGATGAATGTTTGATGAACAGAGTGTGCAACACGATGCAATGCTAACTGATGGCACGAACGTTGATAAACTGACGATTAACAGACAAATTTTTCGGTAGGAAGCTCTGAACAAAATGACTTCGTCCAAAATTCTTGAATATCCTTGGGTCTACGTTTGCAATAAGTAGAAACAGTAGGTAGTGGACAGACGCGTTAGCATCATTCAATTTTATTCGCACTACCCGATGAATATTAATATTTGATTTTCCCGACAATAAAGAGTTTCATTTGTATACATATACATTTGCTGGTAAAAGGTAAGAAACAAAGAAACAACATTTTTAATATTTCTTCGCTACACGAAGAAGATAATACGTATGATAGTAGTAGAAAAGTTTTCGAAATAAAAGTTGCATCCGACAACAGTCGCTTCAGAGATGCGATGGTCACCTTTGTTTTTGTAGGTAGAATGCTATGTTTTGGTACCTGCTTTCGGATAGCGGCTCTTGAGTCGAATCCAACGAGGTGCAACATTAAGGTCCTTGAAGATCAGCAAAGGTCATTCATGACAAAAAAGGCGAAATAAACTTACATTACAACTTACAGAAGGTGTTCAAAGTGATTACCATTGGTATCAATGCAATGCTGCAATCTTCTTCTCACGGATTGAGTAGTATTTCCTATCACTTATCCTTGTCATAAATGACATTTTCTGATTGTTTGGGCAATTATCAGCAAATCCGCGTCCGCGAAAGATTAAATGCGCTAAAAGGGTTTGCTTGTAAAAAACATTCTACCTATAGCCTGTGTGATATGTGAAGATTGTCAAACTCCTATGGCGGCTGAAAAACGTGCGAGAGGAGGAAAAAGGAGAAGGAAGCGTTTCGCCCTAGGACCGCTAGAGGACTCATCGGTAAGACTATCTAGCGGACCCGTGCCTTAGACGCGGGATATCGTAATGATTTTTTTTTTTATGTTGTTCGATGAGTTTGAAGCAGGGATTCTAACCCAACGCCTAACCCTAACCCGTACCCGGTTAACCAAGGAAGGTTACTGTAACCCATACTAACCAAGAGGGATCGGTTCCGAAAATCCAGAAAGAGCGGGTTAACCCGCTCGTAGCGGGTTACTAGTAGGTATGGATATATGAATGTGTAGGTAAAATATTTATATCAAATGAAAACACAATTATTTAATTTTTGGCGATGGCTTAAAATAGTATTTATGTATACTTTTATACTGTAGTAAGAAACTTATAAAAATATTATTAAAAACGTAACACTAATAAATGTACATAAAAAAACATATTAAACTATACTAATAATACTAATAAACTATACATATAAAAACATATCCATATAAACTATATAAACGTAGCTATTGTAAAAATGCATTTGTCCGGATAACCATTATATGGTCTATAAGTGAATGATGCAATCTTGATCTCTGATTATTGAGAATGAATTTTAAACCAGAAAATATTCTCTCGGCGGATACTTGCTTTGCAGGACATGCGTGAACAGTATTCGCAAGTATTCGTAATTCTGAAAAATTATTATCCCAAAATATTTTGTAGTTTATTAATTCTCGGACTTTGAGAAAATGCATTTAACGCCGCAACGATATTGCATACCGAATGTGACGAGTTTTTCCGTTCCGCATCTTTTTCGAGTAGTAATTTTTCGATATAATCAGATGATGAAATAAAACTGTTGTCGCTGGAATTTTCGGTCATTTTTTTACAATTCAAAGACTCGCAATGCTTCCAAGTATTTATTAAATAAGCAGTAGCAGTATTCTGTTTGTTTTCAGATAATAAATTTTTATATCTCGAGTCTAAAAATATCGAAGCTAATAAACACTTATTACTTAAAATTTAATTTTCGCGATTCTTTATTGTATTTGATAAGATTTTGGCAAAATTGTTATCTATTTTTTCTAAATTTAATTTACACTGTAACCATACTACGTAAAAATCGCCCATTAATAACTGTTCATACTGCATTTGTTTGGTAGCTATTTTTGATGGTTCAAGACTACTTATCAATTCCTTAATAATATGCCATTCATTTTCAAGTAACGTTGTATCATTCATTTCACAATAAAAATCTTTCAACTCGTATAATCTTTGCAACATATTCAGTGTAGAATTCCATCTAGTTACGCAATCTAAGATGGGCCTACGGAGCTTCATGTTTTTCACGATCGATACGAATGTCGATAGACAATATTAAAACAATACAGTCATGTTCATTTATTTATTATATTAGTTCATAAACTATGAAACTTAACAAATAAAACTCAAATTTCTAACACATTTGTCAAGTTTCAGACTTAACGACGTGATAATTCATGTATTATTTGGAAACATGATACACAGGGTTCATTTACGGAAACCCGTATTTCTTTTTTTCTTTTTTTGGATTTTGTACCACCTTCGGCACCACCGTTTTAAATGGCACATGGAATATTTCCAGAGGTGCTGGCGGCGGGATTCGAAATTCGAACCCGCGGCCACGGAGTTCGTAGTCGCGCCCGGAAACCCGTATTAGCCGGGTTAACCGGGTTACTTGGGTTATAGCCTCTTTGTCTAACCCGGTTAGTCGGGTTATTCTACGGTTACGGGGAACCGAACCCGGTTAGGGTTAGGACTCCTATCCCTGGTTTGAAGTCGTACCTAGGGGCAGAGAAAAGCTCCTTTACCGACTACAAATGATGTGTTATTTGTTAGTGGTATTACTAGCTTCAGGTAGGTGGGAGTAAGATGAGTTTTAAATATGGGAAAATTTGCAAAAACCAAAAGACACGAGTAACGCGGGATATCGTAAGGACAGTTGAGGACGGTACATATACAGAGGAAGATTCAGGTAGTAGCGGGAAAGGTGTTGTCGTAATGTCCCTCTGTTGACGAGCATAGGAAGTAGCCGCCACATTACCCCCTTGCCAGTGGTCAACGATATCTGGACAAATTTCCCTCTAATTACGCGGATCTCTGCCGGAATCCAAGGAGGTCGCTGGAATGTGTGCTGCCAGTGTGCCCACCAGTGATGCTGCCGAATCGACGAAGTTGAGTAGTTCCCTAAGCCGCTTGTAGGACTCGTATAATCGCACAAACAATGGATGAACGTCGCACAAATGTAGATACGAAATCGTCGTACAAATTTAGGTGCGGAAACGTTAAACCATATAATGCTGCGAAGATGACGTCAGAAGCGCATAGTATGGAGAAGTCCTCGCTGTTGGTCGGGCAGTAGTTCAGGCAAGGCAGTGACAAAGTAGTCACCTTACACAGGCCTCCTGATGTCCGTGGTTTGTCGATGTTGTCGTCTCATCTACTCAGAAGGTAGCGTTGTTGTTCGCTTGTCGGGGTCACCAATTATGGCGGCTGAAAAGGGCGTGAGTGGAGGAAAAAGGAGAAGGAAGCGTTTCGTCCAAATAGAGAAGACTGAATTTCTCGACTTTTCCTTGGAAGAAATTCTGGAGGATTTTCGCGTTTATTCTTGCGCATGGTGCGAATGAATGTGATTTTTTTCTCCAAAAGATATGTTGGAAATTTCTAGATTCTGGAACCCATGCGCCCTGTTACGTTTTGAGTAGTTTTTGTAACGTACGACTATATTCATGTTCCACTCTTCTTCTTGTGTAACCGCCGCGCGTATAGCACATACCTAACAAATAAAGTTCTTGTTCATTGCAAAATTAAACTGCGCCATTTACCTACAAGATATGCGGCCAAAGGAAGGCTACAATACCATTTATCTGTTATCAGATTTCTATTTGAATTTTCGATTGACTATAGAAGACGTTTTGAAAGACAAAACAAAACTAAAAGAATACCCAAATGGCCTGAAGCTGTTAGAAGGGGAGTTTCTTTGCTTTACCTCGATAAAATCGGCCTGCGTGCACAGAGTGCATAGGAGCGCCCGCCTGAAGGTTAACTTGTATTTGGTTAGTGAGATTTCGTGAAGAAGATCGCTAAATTCATAACTGTTTTTCTCTATTATTATACAAGATCTACAAATGAACAAAATAGCAAATAATAAGTGACACACTGACTTTTTCATGTACTTTTCCTACATTTGAGGACATTCATTAAAAAAAGAAAAGTAAGTTATACATAGAAAGTAGTTTTCAGAAACAGCTGCACAAATGTCACCTACCAAACAATACGGAGTGACATTATATTACTTAACAATTATTAATGAAAACTTGACAATATCGAGTTGATAGAACATTGTTTAAATAACATCCATATGAGCCTTACTCTAATGTATTTATAACAAAACTAAATGCATGAAAATAACAGCACAACTTATTGAAACAGAAAAGAGAAGGGACAAATGAATGAATATTGAAAATAACTGCGTATGTTCGAAATTTGTATGTGTTTGCCGTCAATGAGTTACTTTCTCATTATTAAACTATTATCTATTTTTCAAAATGTGATATACATTAATTTATATTATTATATTATTATACTTTAATTCTCGCAATAAAAATACAACATGTCCTTTTCCTAGACATGTAACCATTATTTCTGGTAAATAATTCTAAAAAATTTGCACAAACATCCAAGTCTCCTAAAGATAAAACATATTTGTACGATCACGTCCGAGAAGCTATCCGAAAGAATGTCGCAATCCAAAGCAATAGGAAAACGTGACGACCCAATACCGTTACGCTGTGAAAATGGGACCAAAGACGGCATACAATTCCTAAAAAATTGAATCGCATTAGACCCGAATTCCTATGTGAAACCGGAAAGTCGAATCTGCGACATATCCGATACGCGGAACTGCCAATTTGCCGTGTTTCATCCGGTATCAATTATTCCCGCGCTCGCTTCTTCCAGAAACGAAAAGAACGAGTGGCCTCGTGGGAGCTGAGAGTCGCTCGTAAACTTGGAAGCTACGGAATCGACGCTCGTGTAATCGTTAACCGGTTTATCGCGATCTCGTGGCCACTGACTCGATTAGCGAACTACGGAAGACGGATTCAGCGAAACTGCGAGGCTGGCCGCAGCGATTGCTAACCAGTCGCATAATTTGTTCACTTAACGATTTGATTCGAAGCGGACCTCGGTTGGTGTGTCTTCGAAGTTTACCGACAGACCGATTAACTTGTTGCCCTAGTTGACGCGTTTGCGCTTGACGACTCATCCGTTGACTGTTATCTTAACTAAGCATTTTACTATTTTTTCAGAAAACTGACTTTATTTATTCATTTTCTATTCATTTCGAAGTTTTACATCTACTATTTCCTTACAATAGATTTTGTATTATTCTTTAAATAACTGATATTTATTTCTATCCTCTGTTTTCATACATTTATTTGTTTCAAGCTCGAGTGATCCATAAACTTTCGAAATCAAAATTGAACTTAAACATTTTTAAGTGGCATTATTGTAGTAGCCGTCTGTTATAATTTTAATATAAAGTATCAAATTTGATATGCAATGAAAACAAGCAACTTTCCATGAACAATGATGTAAGCCTCTATACATTTATAGTACTCTTTATTTTCTGAAAACTTAAAATGTATAGAACAATTTAATCAGATTTTTGTTTTCTTTAAAGTATGATAAAATTCTTGATAGACTAACAAGCTTTTTTCTTTGACTACGATTTCTACTAGGCAGTGTCGAGTGTATCACACTTCATTCGAGATTTCTATACTTGCATAAATATTCTCAATCTATTTATAGTTATTATTGAAATATTATTACTAGAATATGGTGGAACTTTGAATATTTAAGACAATATTTGTTTGTGACTCTTACAAATTCGTGACATACAAGAAGGTGCCTACATTAACAAAGACCTATACATGTATATTTTTAATCTATGAAAATGGTAAATTGTTTAAGGAACCGTAGTCTAACCATTAAATTGTAGATTTCAAGTATTTATATTAAAACTGTATCCCGCTAAATTTTCAATTGATTAAGATTATGAAGAGGAAATACAAGTTTTTATTTACACGACCCCTGTTTCCTGCAACTGATACAGAAAATGTTTTAAATGAAATGCATTAAAATATTTTGCAATCAAAATACGACGGTTTCGCTATGGTTTGACTATAGAACCATCGAATCCCTACTATAGTGTACGTATATACCTAAATCGTCAAAATAACAACTTTAACCATTTTAAATCTCATTCCAATTTGTTCAGAAAAAATTTATTGTGCATTTTACAAGCTTCGTGTCGCGTAAATGGATATAAATTGTACAATATCAACTAGAGCAAAAGAATGCTTACAATGTAGGTATATACCATAAAGTGCAATATACATTAATATGCAATAATATGCAAAGATTTGAAACTTATTTCCGTTTTGCAGAAACGAAGAAACGGAATTATTTATTTTCTTGATTCACTGGATCTAGTGGTAGAGATGTGTTGAATTACAATTGAATTACTTCACAAATTATAATTACAAAGTGATTCAATTACATTGTATTCGTAATTCGAAATTCAGTCGTTTCGTTCAATTGAATTACAATGAAATTTGAAATTCTGGTCTCAAATTCAATTAAATTACAATGGAATTCGTCTTTACGAATGAAATACAATTTCAAAATACAGTATAATTACGAATTATATATAAGAAGAATAAGAGGTGGAAAAGACGAAATTAAGAGGGAATTAGTGGTGACAAGAAACTATGTAAATGTTTGAGAAAGAAAAATAGTAATATCAGTAATGAACATGGTATTATTCATAAATCCATATTATGTGATAAAAATAAACTTGTTTATTGCATTCGTTTCAGAAAAGAAATATAAATTGTAGAAAGAAAGTAGGTACCTTCTTCATTTAACTTACAATATCTATAGCAATCATTTAATAGGACTCATAAGACAAATTTAGTACAGAAAAAAATAACACTATTTAATAGGAAATACCTTGGTGGTTCGGAACCCACCATAATAAACAGTAGGTCCCGCTGAAAAGTAGGCTGAAATAGGCTGAACATTAGCGTTAGGCGAGAGTGGACAAAGTGGAAGAAGGGGGAGAATGGTAAAATGGATTTGAAACCCTGAGGGGACCAAATATCAATACCTATCCTATCCTATCCTACTAGGAAATTCCTGAAAAAGAAGAACATTCTTCGTGTGGCATTGATCACTTATGCGATCATATTGTCAGTAAATTTTAAATTAGTTTTAATGAGCACTCTTTTGCGCGGTACAGTCACGGAACACGGACAGACAAAAAACATAAACATAAAATTGAGTTGCTACGAATGCTGTACGGAACAAATACGAGCAGAAATGAAAGATTTTTTTCACAGTAAGCAAGCAACGTACACATTGAGTAATTAAATTACATTATCTTCTATTTCAATTACATTGTATTTCAATTACACTCATGATTCGCGTGATTAGCAATTAAATTAAGTGAAAGTTTCGAATTACATAATGCAATTACAATGTAATTAAAATATTGTGTAGAAAAAATACAACGTAATTAAATAACGTAATTCAATTACAATGTATTTAAATTAGCACAACTCTGTCTAGTGGACAATTTAATGAATGCTTATAAGAGTAAGTATTGAAGAATATAGTTAATTATACAGGGTGAGTCGGAAGAAACACCTAAATATCTCCGTTACTTTTCGTTGTACAAAAAAACTTGTTAGGACAAAGCGGGAATTTAGGCATCCCACATATACAGTGGCGTGCAAAAGTATCCGGACACCCTTCAAAGAGGAATAACTTTTTCAAAATTAGTTCAAACGGTTTGAGTTTTTTTGAGATGTTAGAAGGATTAGTTCACTCGGTAGCGTGTAAATAATTATTTATACAAATTGCTAATGGTCGAAATTGTGAAGAAAAAAGTAAAAGTCACGATTTTTAACTTTTTTATCAGTGCCTGTAATGAAAATTTAAAATATACCTTTTGTAGATCTCCATAGGTTATACAGGGTGTCCCAAAAATGTCTCGCTTCCTTCAAAGGGGAGGTTTCTGAGGCCATT
This sequence comes from Sphecodes monilicornis, assembly GCA_913789915.3. Classification (NCBI taxonomy): domain Eukaryota; kingdom Metazoa; phylum Arthropoda; class Insecta; order Hymenoptera; family Halictidae; genus Sphecodes; species Sphecodes monilicornis. The sequence goes on along the minus strand of OU565294.1, from coordinate 24,686,569 downwards.
TGAAGCGACATTTTCCTGTGCAAAAATGGCCGTCGCGGCTTTGTTAAGGAGTTATTAACGAAAAACACGGACCAATCAGAGCGCGACCTAGAGGAGTATTGGCAGAGACGGCCGCGCGCGACAGAAGTCGAGCGATGGTTATACACCGCGGTCGAAAGCAAGGAACAAACAAGAGAAGACAATTTTTCGAGTCTTATGTCGAAGAGTTCAAATTTGAATATGTTGTAGTCTTTAGTAACCTATGAAGGAATCTCGAAGGATTTTTCGAAATCTTAAAAAATGTTGGTTTTACAGACGTGTAAAGAACTTTTTTTCATTAAATTATAACACTAGAACTAACGTACCGAGGAAAATGAGTTTTTAGGAGCTTGTAATGAACACAGAAGAGTATCTATTGAAAATATTTCGATTTGGAAAAAATGTATTTTTCACCATTTATTTTGAAAATGTTTTAAACAAATGCAATTTTCCTATAGCCGGGACTTCTTTAAAAATTCGAAAAATACGTGGTGACAGCTCCAAGTCTCCTCTTTACGGACCTATTTTTGAATAGGCAGGCGCTTTAAAATTGACAGAATTAAAATTATTTAAAGCGAACGCTGCACCGCGATATTACGGAGGCGCGCGGCCCCTTGTTTGTTCCTTTCTTTCGACCGCGGTGTATCACCATCGCTCGACTTCTGTCGCGCGCGGCCGTCTCTGCCAATATGCCTCTAGGTCGCGCTCTGATTGGTCCGTGTTTTTCGTTAATAATTCCTTAACAAAGCCGAAATGGCCAGTTTTGCAAAGGAAAATGTCGCTTCAAATGGCCTCAGGAAGCTCCCCTTTGAAGGAAGCGAGACATTTTTGGTACACCCTGTATACATGCGCAAAGTTTCATCGAAGTCGGTTAATGTTGCTATGAGCTACGAACATTGCAAGATGGGAGCTTAAGGATGAAAGTCGCAGATTTTCGGTCTTTTCAAGGAATTTTGCCCTTATGTAATCACCTTTAAATGTTTGTAACTCGTAACAACGTTAACCGATTTCGGTGCAACTTTGTACATGTACATAACTTACATAGACCTGTAAAACGCGTCTTTTAAATTTTTGTTACAGGCACAGATTAAAAAGTTAAAAATCGTGACCTTTACTATTTTCGTCGTAACTCCGACCAATAGCAATTTTTAGAAAAAATTATTTACACGCTACCTAGTAAACTAATGCGTCTAACATGTCAAAAAAAACTCAAGCCGTTTGAACTAATTTTGAACAAATTATTCGTTTTTGAAGGGTGTCCGGATACTATTGCACGCCACTGTATGTATAATATCGTTCGGAAGTGTTTGACCACTTCCATTTTTATTACATAATTCAGAAATATGAAACAATCTTCGCAAAAAGTAGCTTTCAATACGTTTTTGGAGAGAAGATAAATATTTATTCTATGAGAGTACAAATACTGGTTGTCACTGGTAGCGCGCGTGATTGATTTCGATTAAAGAGAGATCATAAATATTCATTCTTGGAGAGAAGATAAATATTTATCCAATATTCGATATTTTCTCAATGAGAGGACAAATAATAGTTGCCACTGGTAGCGCACGCTATTCGTCTCGATTAAATATCTGATGATTCTTTGAACTGGTAAAGGATGCAAAACTTTGCACTCGGTGATTGAGCAAAGAGTAATTTCGAAGTCCTAACGTACTTGAAACGTAACTTTTAATAAAAACAGCCTGAAAATGTTTACATAACCCTCTTTCCTCCTACTCTGATTCGCAGAAACTACTGTTGATGTTTGAATATTTAATTTACCGAACAGCTCGGGTACGATTCACTGTACAGAAAATCGATACTCGCCGGAGCAATTTGTGCGGATCGTGATTTGTCCTTTGTGAATCCACTCGTAGGCCCGTATGTATTCTACGCGAGGATTTTATCTGAAATGGAAATCAGCAATATTTTTCTCCGCAATGCACGATTCATCACCAGCAATGGCATGCTAGCGTAATTAGGGGCTAAAATCCAGGTTGTCGCGATCGAAATAAATACAACTATGCCCGAAGCCCTATTTCTAGTTCCAGATGAACCGGAAGCGTATTCAATGCGCACGGTCCGCAACGTCAATGCGTGTCGACGTTGTTCAATAGATTTCCTCTATTTGCGAGAACGCCGATCATCGAATGCGTTTGCTTCTGCTGATAAATGGAACGACTTTTAATTACATCTATAAACTTCGGACCACTTCTTCTGCATTAAAATGTTCCAACACCTACATTTTTTTAACTTGTGCCTTACCAATTCTGTGTATGTCCTAGCCAATTCTAAGAAACTACAGTTAAATGAGAATATATTATCCCTTTTAATCATCTTAAGGAGTTGAAAATAATGTGACAATATACATGCCTACTTAGATTCTTCCACTTTCTTTTCAGTTTTACATTTGACTTATTCATTTTTGTAATAAATGCATCAAATCCATAACCTCTGTTCCACGAGAGAATAGGCCTCTTTCGCGCAGCTTGGCAGGTAGTAGGGAGACCTTCCACTGCGCGCTCCCACTTTCTTGACTGCGAATTTAATATACACAGTGAAACAATAGTACGGACAGAGGTACGGATTAACATGCAATTTAACCACGAAATCGTTATGTGGCAATACCTGTTAGAACGCTATGAATGGCGCGGGTCTATTCTCTCGTGGAACAGAGTATAGTTTAGTTATTAAATACAATTAGGGTATGATACACGGAATAAAACTTAAGAATCGAAGCTTTGAATGAGAATCATTTTTGTTTATAATTATGTGAACAAAATTCAAGAAATAAATAGATTTCATTCTTCAAACATTTTAAAAGCTATGGAAAATCGTTGCATTAGTTTGGGTAAAGGGTCACCTCACTGTTTTCCAATAAAACATTCGATTTACAAAACATGGCGATATATTAAAAATTAATTAATGCCGTGCAAACGATACCAAACTATCAAGGAAAATAAATAATGCATATTTCGGTTTGTCCTTACAATTTGTTAGAAAATGCAAAAAACCGATTTCGACAAATCCATTACATTAAGAAATATATTATTATTATTCAAGCAATACATTTTGAAAATGAAGATTTGAATAATATTGCTGCGAATTTCGTAGGTATTTCCTGTACCTCGTTGCGTCGCGGCATATTTATTATAAAAAACACTATATTACAAATATCCAATTAACAATACCAATGTACAATATGTAGTTTAACGTCTACTTCGTGTGGCGGTCAGGTATCGACTATTCAGCTGTCAATTCATCAACCATCTCTTGACAACCCCTCGCTTCTATTATTTCTTTTGTGGTTGTTCACCGCAAATTTATGGCAACTTTACATTGAACATGCCGTCGCCGTAACAATATTATAGTTTATTATAATAGTTTACTAGATTCTTTTTCGTTATTTACCCATTAAATGAAATGTTTTTCTTTTATTTCTCTTTTTGTGTTTGCATAAGTTTTGAAATACTTTTCAAAGAAATATGTATATCTGTTTGATGAAATATCTGAAATTTTGAGAAAAATTTGTGAACAGAAACAATGTTAGGGGCAGACATGGTTACATTATCAAATTATGTTAAATATAGGCGAGATTACAATGGATAACATACGGAGGTGATTCGAACGAGATCGGACGGCGATGCAATTAGCTGACGAACAGAACTTAAAATTATGGGACCCGCAATGGTCCCCCAACGCTGCGGTAGGCGGCGCAGTGGAAGTCGCAAAGTAATTCCACGGCGCGAACTTACAAACTATTTTATAAATTATAATTATAATTACTAATTATAAATTATATATTTTATAAATTGAAATATCAAAGTATTTCTTGAGCTCGAGTGTAGATAAACTTATTCAAGTAGAATAAGAGATAATATGATCACAATCTTTATGGTTATTTGTTGTTTTATTTGAATGATGGAATTGGTTCAAATAAAAAATTATTATTACACAAGCTTGTAGTCCACCACTAGGATACATTGACTAGCAAACCTCACGAAACAAAACTGCAATCTTATTTTTATCAACGCCGTCTGCATGCTGGGTTCTTTATGTCGACGACTAATTTTTTAACTTTTCTAAGCTTTCAAAAAATCTAATAGAAATTCTGGAATACGCACTGAAGTCCCTATTTTAACATATAATTGTTGGAACGTCAAATGTTTGAAGCATTAATGTGAAAAAATAAATATCGAAAAGAAAGAAACGACCCTGGTTATCCACAAAGGGTTAACATAGAAATGTACAATATAATATTCATTATAATTTCTGTTTGTAATTATTTGAATAAATTGCAGAAAATATACGATTTATTTCTTTTAGTTAAAGAAACGTTTCCTGTTGTTTCCAATACGACATCCGAATGCTAAAATAGGAGAAAATATTCCGAATAAATGAATTCGTTGAGAATGCTACAAAATTGTATACTAATGTTGACAATACGGTGTCTCAAAAATGTTGCAAATCCTTGAAATGGGCGGTTCCTGATGTTACATAAAATAACTTTTTCCTTTGCATAAATGGCCGCCTCGGTTATGTTCAGGAGTTATTAACGAAAAACACGGACCAATAAAAACGCCGTAACAGCGGACGAACTCCGCCTCGGCAGCAGGTCCGGCTGAGTGCGACGTTACCATTGGTCAAGCCGGAATTCGTCCGCTGTAACAGTGTTCTGATTGGTCCGCGTTTTTTTTTCGTTAACTCCTTAACTCCTTACAACATATGTTGAGACACCCTGTACATATATACTTTTATTCATCCTTACTTATTATCCTAAGAAGTTATGTGGGATAACGTTGTTAGTATATTCTGAGGCTCGAAATGAGAAAATAATGTTATATAATTTCAAAGTTTTGTTAATTCTAAATGCCACCGTTCCCTTCGTGTCGTATTATTGTCACTGCTTTTAATAAAGCTTTAAAAGACCTGTAGTTATACCAGTTCTTAATATCATCCCACAGAATATATTGATAATGTTTGGTCGTTAAAACTTGGGACACGCTGTAGAATTTAGTAAAATTATAATTCAAGAATGTGGAAAGAACATTATTTAGAATTTTATGTAGATTTAAGCACTAATTTACAAATAAATGAAGTTTTTAGCACACGGTGAACGCATATTACAAAATAAAATCTTACGAATACGTTAAAGTTGATTGAATTATATATTTAAAAATTTGACCGGTCAAGATGGAAGCTCGTCGGTCACGAAGGTTTGCGAGACAACGTAAAACCGAGTGAACGATTTACGGAGAAACAAACAGCAGGAATTTCGTGCGTTACGAGATTTCTGCGGGTTCGAAAGCCGGTTAAACGGCTTTATAATCACCGTGTTTGCGAATAGCTCCATCGGATAATGATTTTAGTTAATTAGCTTTGAAATCCGTACGAGTGGACAGCGGTAGACTAACACTTACGTTCGTGCGAGCTGCTCTAATGGCCGCTCCGCGGGATTAAAGGCACGATATATCACTACGAGGTGAGGCAGAAACGAGCGTTTCGATTTTTACCGCTTCCCTGTCCACCGAACACTCGTTTTTTACAGTCCAATCGACCGATCGGCTATCGATGATCGTTGCGTAAAAACAGTGACATTAATTCAGTTGCGTTACCTGTATTTTGCGCGTGCGTCGATAATATCGATAATATTTGCAATCGATTCTCAATGTCGAACGGTTATTCAGAAATTGTTTAGAGCTCTGGAAAGGTTGTCCTCTCACGAGCCGATTCCATGCAAAATAATTACGATAAAAATGTTGTAGTAGTATGTTGTAGTAAATGTTTGGTCACTGGCAATCATTTTAATTAAATCCCATTTCTCGTAGAGCGGTTTCGATGAACCAAATCGTTTACAACGTGTTGTCATTCAAGGGGCGCGTTCAAATTATATTATTGGGTTGTTCGGAAAGTAATTTCGTTTTTCGTGTAGAGATGGTATTGCTTCCAATTATTATTACTTAACATTATTCTAGGTCGCAAAATAATTGTATATTTTCAGAACTGACATTTCGGACGTCATTCCGTGCCTTATAGAACTATATAATTTTTCAAGCATTTCTTTTGTCATCGCATCAAATATGCGAAATCAAAGTGAGCATATCCGTCATATTTTGCATTTTTGTTAGGAGTATGGTAAAAATGCAATGCAAGCAGGGAAAAAGATGTATGCTGTTTACAGAGAGGGTGTACCGCCGGATTTCCATTTATTTCGTTCTTTTCATCACTTTTTAAGCGGTGTAACTATCATTTTACACGAAGGCGTCAAAAGTAATACAACTCAATTATTTGCTAATAAAAAACAGGAATTCGACGAACATGGGATCTCCAAGTTACTAGAAAGATGGCGCAAGATCATAGAACAAAATTGCCCCTACATCACCGAATAAATAAATAGTGAAACGTCTTCCCTTGGAAAAACGAAATTACTTTCCGAACAACCCAATAGTATAAATGTGTAGTTCGCGTGAGTTGAAACTCGCGGTCGCAACGTGTGACGCAAAGAGATGCGTCTTGGTAAATTTAGGGCGAGCACCTATCGCGCGAGCGATCACGGTAACGTGTAAAACCAATTTTGAATGGGGAGTCGCGAACGAGCAGTCGACGAGGAACAGTCTGCGTGACATAAGCTGTAAACATTAACACTCATTTTACACGTATTAATGTGTAACGTGTGATCGTCATATTCTCAAATTATATATATTGCCACTTAAAGTAGAAAGTGATTAATTCTTTATTTTCAGTCTGTGTTGTTCTTTGAATAAAAATAGATACGTATATTTTTGTTTCGTTTCTTTATATTATGTAACCTACATGTATAACCAAAATATGAGAAATAAAAATAGTTTTTCGTAGTAACAACAAAATAATTTATACATGTATCAACATGTCCCATCGCGGAGCATAAATATTTGATAGCTTATTTTGCACATATTTTTGTAAAAGTTGTAGTATCTAAAGAAAAAGGTTCAAAGAATATTTTTGCATGAAACTATGAAAAATAACTTCTGTCATGTACAATAGAAGTCTGGTAATAGTGAAGAAAAAAAACGTCGTCAGGAATACGTTGCTCAGGACTGTAGTATTCATTCATTTCGTCAACGATACTACAGTCAACGATAGAAACGAGATCTAGTTTTCACCGGTATTGTACGACTCTCCCCTAAAATATAGTATTATGAATAAAACACAATTGAATGAATTAAAGCGTAAAAAAAATGGATGAATATTAATCAAGAATCTTTTGTTGAATTATTTCTTGGTAGCGTGTGAGGATGATCACGCGTACATTTTTTTTCTTTATAAATGTACCCATGCCATAAATGCATAAAGATCATCCATATGATAATTTTTTCTGGTGGAGCCAGCTGATATCAGTAAAGGTATAAAGGTTGAGACGTTCCAAGGTGCAGGCCTAAACAGACTAACTCTGCAAGAGCAGTATGTGTTCCGCTATTATCAAGTCTTACCTCGTGAAAAATTTAAAACGAATTTGATGGACTTCTCGCCGTCTAGCGAAGAAGATGTTGCAAAATAGACGAGAAAGCGCTCGAATAAAGAAAACAAAACCGTCGGACGGTGTATGGATCCGGAAAGAGTGCTCCGAATCACTACGTTCATAAAAGCGTTGTTTCCCCGAGGACGAATAGCAGCGTCGCGAATATTTAAAGGTGAACTTTGCGTGCTGCTTCGAATGCTCCTCCCCTGCCCCCTCCCGAATGCCGACTGATTAAATCAGTTTCCAGCACTACGTGCTGATTCGAACCGCGAACTTCTGAAACGCGTGTGAGCTGCAATGTTTCGCCTGCGAACGCCCGCGCCCGAATCCATTCCGAAATAAAAGCCACCGCCAAACTTTTCGCGGATCGTGCAAATTTTATGGGAATTAATTCCACAGGAGGAGAGAAAAATAAACTAGACCGCATTAACGAAGTCGGACAATATTTACGTTATCATCCCGATATGGTTGCCAACGCCGCGAACGAATTCTCGATCGAATTTTTTAATAAAATTTTTATGTGAAATAAACACAATAATCATTGAAACTAAAGTATAACTCTTCGTCAGCACGAACTGGGTATTTAATTAATGCTCGTAGTTTTTGTGAAATATCCATGATTTTTGTAAACAATTCGCTTCTGAAAAACGGCGTTTTGGGTTTTCGCGCTTAACGCATTTAACACTAAAACTACCGGACCAGTCGAAATGGCTAGTTTCTAATTTCTTCTTTTGCGATTGTTGAAATTACAAAAGTTTTTTCATCGAAATGCACTTCTTTAATGAAGTACATATTGCAATAAACGTTGTACGAAGTTTTGCCGTTATTACAACGCAATATACGCTGGCTCAAGAAAGTATTCGAACGCGCTTTAAATTGGAATAACTTTTTTAAAATTGGGCCAAATAATTTGATTTTTGCTTTAGCAGCTACAAGCATTGATTTACTAAGTTGGATGCAAAACAAAGTTTGAAAAAATGACAATTGGTAGGAATTACATGAAAAAATAAAAATGGCACTTTTCAAAACTTTTTTATTTCAGTTCGCAATGAAAATTTAAAATGTGCGTTTTATAGATCTATTTTAGTTATGCACATGCCGAAAACTTCATCGAAATCGGTTGACGCAGAAGAAAACGACACGCATCGAAAGACGTAAGAATCTGTGGATTTTAAACAAAATCTGACCAAAAATGTCGTGAAAAACTGCGATTTTGATCAGTTTGAACCGCTTGTAGCTCGTGTATACGTTAATTGATTTCGATGATATTTTCAGCATGTGTATTACTAACATAGGTCTACAAGACGCATACTTTAAATTTTTATTACGGGCTGGAATAAAAAAGTTTTAAAAAGTGCCATTGTTATTTTTTTATGTAATGCCTACCTATTGCAATTTTTTCAAAATCTTTTTTGCACGTCATTTAGTAAATTATGTTTCTAATTGCGAAAGAAAATTTCATATTGAGTGTTGCAATTTTAAACAAATGATTCTGATTTAAAGAGCGATCGAATATTTTCATGAGCCACTGTATATCAGTCGCATTTGTTACTCGGTAGTTCTAGTGTTAATACAGGATTTTCCTGGATCATTGACATTTTCGGGTCACCTTTCGTTTCCAGAGAATCGAAACCATTTTTTTTTAATCTTGTAAAGGGCCTAGCCGAATAAGAAAAACCCCACTCAGTAAAATTTAAGCCCCCTAGCTTGCCCGTGAGGGTTGTTACAGGGTAAATTAGATTTCGCGCTTTTCCACGCATTTTCCGCTCTTTGATGCTTTCTAACATTCTGAAAAAAATGTGGCATATTTTGGGTCTTCAGGCGCATTTTTGAGAATTTTTTCAAATTTTTTTGTTTTAAACTGTGCCTGTAAAAAATGAAAAACGCTCGAAACGTCGGAAAAATGCAGATTTCTCGAAAATGTGACAACATGCTATTTTGCTGTTTAGTTCCTCGACATAGTACCATAACCGCCAGTGTCGTCAATTTTTTTTAGATTTTTTCTTGTGGGAGATCATTGTTAAAAACAATGAAAACCAAATTGCTTCGACGTTTTTGCTGTGAGGAGGAAAGTTACACTTGTTGGTTTTACCGCAGGTGTATATTAAGCAATTTTTAACGTTATTACATTTAAACAAGCAATTATTTTACATAGGAAATGCGATTTAAGAGAGTGAAAAAATTGTCTAGTGGGCGACATGTACCAAAATGTTCGTAACGCTTTCAACATCGCCGGTTGGCAGATTGGTTAAAGCGTCCGGCTACGGAGCGGATACCTAGGGCTTCGAATCCTGTCAGTGGCAACGTTTTTTTTCCATACGTCGTACTTTATTTTTTCAATATTATTTTACACGATTGATTCATATGACTTTAAAAAATATTTTTTTTATGTTTTACAAATATTTAAATACGTAACGTTTTTAAGTAAAATACATACAAAAATGATTTTGGAGTATCTATTATTTTCTTGATTCTCTAACTGGATATGTTGTTTTTAACAATGATCTCCCACAAGAAAAAATCGAAAAAAAATTGACGACACTGGCGGTTCTGGTACTATGTCGGGGAACTAAACAGCAAAATAGCATGTTTTCATATTTTCGAGAAATCTGCAGTTTTCTGACGTTTCGAGCGTTTTTCATTTTTTACGGGCACAGTTTAAAACAAAAAATCTGAATAAATTCTCAAAAACTCGCCTGAAGACCCAAAACATGCCAGATTTTTTTCACAATTTTAGAAAGTATCAAAGAGCGGAAAATGCGTGGAAAAGCGCGAAATCTAATTTACCCTGTAACTACCCTCATGGGATAGTTAAGGGGCTGAAATTTAACTCAGAGGGGTTCTTCTTGGTCAGCTTTCGAATGGTTCGATAGTCATTGAAAAACCTCTAAGCGCCTTTTTGACGAAACAGTTCAATTCGTTGTTTATATTTTGTTTAACCATTTTTTCTTGTTTATGATTATAATGCCCGTTTTTAACGAAGATAATAAGCGTACAATTATACAAACTTGCTTGTTGCGCGACGCCGATTGGATATCGATAAATTTCCTATATAAAACTGATTAAAAATAACTCGCTTGTAGATACTGATTTTCCAGATACCTCGAATCGTATGCGAGATTTACAGTGCGATTAATCATTGAACGAAGTGACCGTAGCGAATTAAACGACAGCCGGTTCGAATTCGTGGGAAGTGTTCCGCTTAAAAAACTGGGATACCGAATGCCAGATAAATGGGATGACGAGCGAACTGCAAAGTATTAAAAAGCAATATCGAAAACACGAAGCGTAACCGCTTCTTGACGTATTATCGTTTGATCTTCCGTCGTTGTATCGGCGAAATTATTTCCACGAGGAGCTCCCGCATTGAACCCCGACATCTCTCGTTTCAGCAACGCCGAGTCGGAACAATGAGAAAAAGCTCGCTAAGTCGGTCTATTAAGCTCCAGAAATAATTAGAGAGGACCGGCACCCCTTTCATCTGGCTGCTTTGAATAGTCCCACTTAAAGCGTGCAGTATCACTCTCGCAAATGAGAATAATTTTTATCTTTGTTTCGGTAGCATTCCATTTTTCCTGAAACACTTTACACGTTTTTTTCAATACCAAAGCTCTTGTCCGCGACGGCTTCTCTTATCTGTCGCGCCGAAGCGGTTGGTCACTGTGCAACACGCAGTTTCAAATTCCCACTAAAAGCACACGCTGTTTCTCGCTACCAGTGTTTCGCAACTCGCTCGCGTATAATTGCGACGACTTTCCTTTTTAAATTTCTGTTAAGCTGACGAATGAGCAGCTTTTAAAGCGCGCAATTGGGTTTCTCGATTGCAACCCTTATTCGTAATAAGCGAAACAACCTCGTTCATAAATTCGAACATTGCCTTTTTAATTGATTTACCGATTAGATTCACAAAAATTATTAAGCCTGAACATTTATTTCGTAGCATTTTATATAAACAATTAGAAAATTATTTTAGATTTAAATTCTCGTTCACAAATTCATCGCTTGCCACTTTCATTATTTTACTGTTCAAGTTCTGAAGAATTATTCGGTCTAAACAATTATTTAGTGATTTCTAGTTGCATTGTTTATAAACTTATTTTAAATTCAAAAATGGATTTTTCCTTAGAGCTGTGCGATCTAAAAGAGAATTTTAGTTGTTTGCTAAAAATGCCGTAACATTATTCAAAGCGAGTTTTACCTTGCTAAATTTATTTGTATTTAATATATTGATATATGAACGAATGCCGTTGATTTCATATACATGAAATATATCAAATCCAAATATTAATGAAATATAAAAAGGCCAGATAACAATTATCGAGCTCGAGAAAATAATTTGTTACGATCATTTTCACATTATTTATTTCGCCAAAACTGTCACCATGCTTTTGACATGGGATTTATCAGTAACATGAAAATAAATTACATGTTCGCTGCAAAAATAACACTTCCTTTCAGATTGATATGAATTCAATGCTATTGATATACTATTTAATTATTTGTAGTTAATTAGTGGCAAGTATGGTATAAAAACGTTATATATACATATAAATCTTACAAATACATTAAAAGAATCATAATAATTACACAGTACGGTGTAAAGTTTATAAGAATTATTTTTTAAATATAAGGTCAAACGGAAAATTTGTTTCGTTTTTGAATAGCATATCAGGATGTAAGTTTGACTAATGTATTATTCGGGAGCTTATAATTAATAAGCAAATCATATACAGATTATTTGTTTGTTTTTTCTTAACTTCCAACTTACAATTAATCGCCAAGCAGAAGGAACTTTCTGTTCGATTCTATGAAAAGCAAAACTTCTATATTTAAAATACACATGTATGTACCTGCAGTGAATCCAAAAAGTACTTGAACACTAAATTTCCAATTTGTGAAAAATCGTAGATATTTAAACTGTGCCATTTTTGCTACAAAAATAGTATAACAATAAACTTGGTCTCATTTGAAACTTGTCACGTTTACATTCAAAACTATTATTCAGTTTTACTTAAGATAGTTTTGCACAATGTAATGGATGAAACCCTGAGGAGATGTTTTCTCTCGAAGATGCTACCGACTGAAGCGTTTCTAAAAATATTAAAAAATTTGTTTTCGAATGAATCAACGATAGGTGCGAAGATTGAAACCATCTCTTTAAGGCAACGTAAAAAACTTTGTGTACGATATTTTGGGGCTGTTATATTAAGCTTTGAACGAAAGATGTACTGTCGAATTTACAGTGATATAACATTCACTACGAGTGTTTTACGCGACCGAACTTGATCCTCACTTTTGTTCTATAGAACAGTGACAAAAGTAGTACAACAATTTTTAAGAGGTCGTTGCAAAGGAGAGGCTTCAATCTTCAAATCTATAGTGGATTCAGCCATGAAAAAATTCTCCAATGCTTTCATGGAGGTTTCAATCTACAAGCATTTCGAAGGAAAAATGGATCTTCAGTTTCCCCCCGACTAAGTATATTATGCGAAAGCATCTTAGAAAAAAATGACAAAAAGTCTGAAACTTTAAAATAAGTCCAAATTTAATTCTGTACTATTGTTTTTTTTACGAAAATAACACAAGTTCAATATCGACAATTGTCCGTGAAATGGAAATTTAATGTTCAAATACTTCTTGGATCCGCAATAGATCCTAAAAAACGAATTATTTCGTGCGAAGATATACAGTTACTCAAATAATTGATCACATACAATTTATATCAGTATAACTTTTTTCTAAATGGATCAAACGACTTCAGTTTCTCTGTAAGGCTAGAAGAATTAGTTTGGTAATTTACGTCTAACAAATATGTTGAAGAAATGCATTTGGTCGGAATTGTGAAAAAAAATAATAAAAGTGATTATTACAACTTTTTTATTTGGGCCAATATCGAAAATTTAAAAAATGTGTTTTACAGATTCATGCAAGTTATATGCATGCTGCAAATTTCATCGAAATTGGTTTGTTGGTTTACGAGTTATAAACAATCAAATGTGGTAAAAATGGCAGTTGTAGGCCGAAAATCGTGAAAAATTGCAATTTTTACTACATTTGATAGTTTATAACTCGTAAACCAATAAACCAATTTCAATCAAATTTGCAGCATGCATATAACTTATATGAATATGCAAAACACATTTTTAAAATTTTTGATATTGGCCCAGAGAAAAAAGTTGTAATAATCACTTTTATTATTTTTTTTCACAATTCCGACCAAATGCATTTCTTCAACATATTTGTTAGACGTAAATTACCAAACTAATCCTTCTAGCCTTACAGAGAAACTGAAGTCGTTTAGTCCATTTCTAAAGAAGTTATACTAATATAAATTGTATGTGATCAATTATTCGAGTAACTGTATTTCAAGTAGTATCGTAGACACAAATCATCGGAAGTACTGCTTTCAGTTTGATAATTGATCAGTATTTAATAATCGACGCAACGTTTAAAGAATCCGAGCCTCCAGTGAGTATATCGTTTGCGAAACAAATTCTATCCGTGCCAATATTTAGCAAATATCTCCAATTTAGTTTTGGCGAAACCTGCTTTATTAATGTTCATCACTTTTATTCACCACTGTCGCAAACAAGTCGCACAATTTTATTTAATACACATTCCACGAGCTATTCGCCTAAATCCTGTTTCATCCTTTCCGAGCCGCACGACGAGCACGTGTCAAAGGATTCCATTCGCGGGCTTGATTAGAAAAACCACGCTCTTTTAAAAAGACAGTGACACAGAGTGCGCCGTGGAAACACGGCTGGAAAAATCGTCGAGGGTAAACTGACCGATGCGGGCGGGATAAATTGCAGGAAATAAGAGAAATGGGCTTTTCGATCGGGAACACCGTGGAGGACCGTACGAGGCCATCCGGACACCTGTGATTCGTGGCGAACGGGAATCAAGCTGATCCGATTTAGATCAAGCTGATTCCTCGTTGCCGAAACCAGCATCCTGCTTCCAATCGACAACCGATCTGCTTTTCCTGCATTTTACCCACGACCGGGAACCACTTCATTCTACGTCAACAGGCTTCGTCGAATACCGTTCCACATCCATTATTCGGAACGCTTTTAGGGTTAGAAAATACGCATAGGACAACGACTACAATCGAATTTACGAGACAAATAATCTACTTGTCTGAATTTGTAAACTTTGGTAATGAAAAAACAATTTCGGTTTCTCATTCCGTTTTATAACATAAGAGAGATTTTTGAAAACCTGGAAGTAAAGAGTTTGTGCTTTAAAATCAGCACAGGCAGAAAATAAACAATTTTCTTTTCCACGAAGTTACAGCATTCGAAGATTGACAATTTTTCAGTTATAATTTGATGTACATTTAAATATTTTGTGGAGTAATGAAATTTTACCACTTTTTCTAAAAATGGCTAAATTTTTTCTCGACAACTGACTAAGTCTAAATACGAGACAAATAATCTACTTGTCTGAATTTGTAAAATTTGATAATGAAAAATCAATTTCGGTTTCTCATTCCGTTTTATAACATAAGAGAGATTTTCGAAAACCTGGAAGTAAAGAGTTTGTGCTTTAAAATCAGCACAGGCAGAAAATAAACAATTTTCTTTTCCACGAAGTTACAGCATTCGAAGATTGATAATTTTTCAGTTATAATTTGATGTACATTTAAATATTTTGTGGAGTAATGAAATTTTACCATTTTTTCTAAAAATGGCTGAATTTTTTCTTGACAACTGACTAAGTCTAAATACAGTGACTCGAATTCATTCTTTTAAAACAGATTAACAAGTTGTATCGAATATTTTACGCGATCCTACTAACAAAACAACTAGAAAAGAGGACTCAAAAATAAATTATTCCCACGTACTGAAAGGCAAGTTGTTAAAATTACAAATACTACTTTAGAGAGTTGTCAACGAATTGTAAACGGATGCGAGCTATCAAGCTCGTTCCTACTATCGTTCCCGTTCACGTGGACTAGAGTGCGTTCCTGGAAATACAAATAGAAATTGGAATCATATAAATCTTTTCCATTTAATGTTGTTTCCTAGATTATCTTTAACGACGGGAAGAAATTTGGAGGACCTTCGAAAGGAACCAACGAATTTTTGCAATCATAATTTCGGTGTAGGATGCATTTTGCTGTAGTGGCAAACTTGAATTAGCTTTTCCTTTTTGCAGAATAAATAATTTAAAGTATATACTGTACTGGAGTATATGCTTAATTTGAATATTGAAATACTCGAAAGCCATTTGTTACCTTTTATATGTGCAAGAAATCAACTTAAAAGTCGAGAAACCGCAGCGTGGTTAGAAACTTTTAATATCAATTTATTCAAATGATCAGCATATTCACCAGATCAGAATCTTATGGAAAAATTGTGGGGTATTATAATACGACAATTTTATGCAAACAATCGGCAGTTCTCATCGTTTCAAAGCTGAAAGAAGCTGTTGTTGAATCCTGGAATGCAATTACCGAAGAAATTTTGTAAATGCATAACCGTATTTTTTAATTATTGTGCAAGAAAGGAATTGTATTGTATTTCATCCATTTTATTAAAATTTAATGTTGCTATTACGTTGTGACTACGCCGTTGGTATAAATGTGCACTGGTTAAATATACGTTCCATTGTTATAGTTTGTTTCAAATAAATAATATCTTCACTCCTTTGTCATTATATATAATTTCTTTTTATCTCTTTTCACGTGATGCTATTAACGTTTTTAAATTATTGTAGGAATGTTCAAAACTCTTGAAAGTTTTATTTGTGCTATAGTTATGCTCCACAGTGTATGAAAACATGATTTATTGTCATTGATATATTTAAGATAGGCATTAGTTCTCAGAAAAGTATTAAAATTACATGGCTATGCATTCAGACAAGTTACTTAATCTCGAATCTCATTGTTAGTCATTACACAGTTAATGTTGGCAGGAGTAGAAATAACCGGTTGTAAATGGCATAATGGACCAAGGAGTGACTAATTGTACTTCTACTTTCACTTTATAATTTAATTATCTTAGAAACGAAGTGTTAAAATGGTAGTCTAGAATTTGTGGTGAGAATTCTGCCATTTCTAGTTGACCGAACATGTGTTTTAGGGCCTCCTCCCCAAAAAACGTAACCAAAATTCGTTTAAAATGGCGGAGTTCGCTATAGTGCACGTAACAGTCTTTTAAAAATATCTCGGAAGTTAAGGTCGAGCGGCGGTAATGTATAGAGAAAAGTTGTTCAGAGTCACACCCCAGATAATATATTATATTTGAAACTCATCAAAATCGGTAAGGAACCCAGTTTCTAGATGGTTACCCCGCGAAGAGTTAGGTTTGTTCGGCCTTTAAACGAATTTTAGTCAGGTCTGGGTTAGATTTCGTCGGAAGGGGTTGCAAGGGGTGAAGCTCCGTTCTAAAGGAAGAATTTGATCATTGGGAAAAGGCAGAATTTCCTATAATCACCCTAAATGCGCACTGCAGTGTGAAACCCTAAAACGTGGCAAGAATTCCAAACATATTTCCATAGTAAAAAACATTTTTAATTGTTCATCATTCGGATATTGTTTTAATCTTCTTTGTACCGAAAATCTTAATCTTCATAGATATGAATCCGAAAAATCGCTTATCTCCCGCGCTTTCCAAAGTATTGTGACCTTATTTCTAGGAAGGTTAGAAAGTCACATACTTTTTTTAATTGTAACGTTTATATTTACATATAGTTTTAAACGAAAAAAATAGATCGGACTCAAAGGGTATTAATAATAAATAAAAAAAAAATTAGTATTTAGCGTCCAAATTTGTATTCTTTATCATTCTTATAATTTCAAGTAATGTACTCGCTACACTAAATAATACGTATACAATAAAACTTTAAAAAATCAAGGATTATACAAAAAAACAACAAAGATGTTAACTCCTGTAATGCCTGGGTTTATGGTCCGCTTGGGACAGCTGTCTCTGAGGATGTTTTTTGACTATAGTTTTTAATTGCTTGCTAATTTCGTTGCCTCCTTTACCTTCTCAACACCCGATAGCAAACACATGTGCCACAAGCCTAGAGTTTTCCAAAGTATACCGATACTAGCCAGCACGTACGTCGTCAAACCTCGACCGACCTGGCCATACCTTGCCAAACGATCACCCAAGCGAGCTTTGCCCCTTCCATGAAGAAAGACTTGTAATCGACAAGGAGAAGGGAGGCACAGGGTGTATATAAGCCCATATTTGTAGGATCTTAGGAAAAATGAGGAATTCCGCGCCGGGAATCCAACCCGGAACCCTCGCGGTTGTAGCTGATCAACTCTTACACATACCCACGGAACCCTCCTACTTTTCCTAATCTCCATACAGTATTTGGTCTGGGGGGTCCTGATCCCACACTCGACCATCCTGCTCCGGCATTCGCCCTCGAATGTCCGTCGCAGCGCCATCGTCTTTTGGCCTCAGCGCCATCAACACAACTCGTCATCAACTTCGAAATAAAATAGAAAAGCAGAATTTAAAAACTACAGAAGATTTGATGGCAAAGCTAAAACAGCTTATAGCTTATAGATTTCGATATTTTTAACAACTTTTTCCTCTTCTAATATAGAGGGGTCGCTTTTGGTTTTCGAGATGTTCGAAAAAAACTATTGCTAATACTGTATTGAATTTTCCGTATTGTTGCACGCTCCGTGGCAACGTAAGGCTGCTCCGGTGCGGCGTCTGTTTACTTTTGTTTGTAAACAAGTTGTGGGGATGAGAGAAAATACAGGGTTTCACTCTATATAGGGTGAGTTTTCAACTTTGAAAGACTAGTCCTGAATTTTCGTGTTTTCCGCCTAACCGTCATCCAGAATTTGATCTAGTAATGAAAAATTCATGTGAATAGAACGAGTTGTGGTTAGTTCGTGGAGGGGGCGAAGAGGGCTGGCCGTCAGGAAAATCCAAGAGAGAAAATTCAATACAGTATTAGCAATAGATTTTTGCGAATATCTCGAAAACTAAAAGCGACCCCTCTATATTGGAGAAGGAAAAAGTTGTTCAAAATTTGTTGCTGCATAACATTTAAGTTTCATCAAAATTGGAATATAGTGACCCTTTCGCAATAATTACCCTTTTTCCTTAAATAGCCTCCGTCGCAGTTGTTTTCAATGTTATTATAGTTTTTATTTCTAGATTCTATTATAATCCATGATGGATGTATTTCAATACTGCTACATAAATTTGTTAAAACGGTGTTTCCTTAGTAAACGAATTATTGCCACCTTTTTGAGGATTTTGTACCACTGTACGCCGATAACACGTATAGGGAAAAATTTCTCAGAATGATGACCTTGATAAGATATTCCAAGGTCATTGAAATTAGGAGGATCCCCTTATTCCGTGTAATTAACCAATTTTTTCTTATTTAATCGCTTCGTGTTGATGGAACAGCCTGTACCATAATTTGTTTCTTCGTTATTCGTTTCCATTCAAAGTAAACATGACGAAGCATCTGATATGAAATTCCACTGAATTGTTATTTCTGGCGACCAATAGAATGTTTGCTATAGAAAACATAAATCCCTTGGTCTTTTTTTGTTTGTTTTTATCGCTCGTTCATCTGATTGCCGTTCGGATAGATATTGTTTCAAGCATACGCGTGATCTATGACTTCAGATCACAGAAATGATGAAACATGATGAGTACGCTCGTACTTTCCGAAGGATTGCGATCTTTTCAAGTCGGTTGCCATTAAACAGAATTACTTATGGTAAAAATAAATAATTACTGCTTCATTGTTTTAATTACTTCTCTAAATTGGATAAGACAAATATTTTAATACTCGCGCGATTACCATGGGAGATCTTTTAACCAACTCTTTTCATAGAATCGTAGCACTGGTCTATATAATCTTTTAATATTTTTTGTTTTAATAATTTAGCTGTATTAAACAATGAAATAAGACGTTAGGTATTATATTTTAAATATATGGTACCCGTAGCATTTTTCTGAACGCACTCTTCGATTTATTTCCGTGTAATTTGATGTTATTGGGTTAAATAACTCGACCCACATTCACGTATCAACTTTGTTAGTACCGTAAGTCCTCGATTTTCAAATACGAATAATTTTCTATCGCGTGCATATTTTACGATCAAATCATTTTACGAAGATTCGCAAAAACCGACACTTCCCTAAACGCTATCAGGTTCGCTATGCAAACGAGTAATAACATTCATAAAGATAATTTGTGAACTTCTAATCCGGACTTATACGGCACTCGAATCGTGGAACTTTTGCGACGTTCCTTTGAAAGCGGATTTGTATAGATCATCGTGTATTTATGGAGCGTGCAAAATTCAGAGACACGTATTTTTCGGTACAAACACCTGGAGCTCGAACGTTAAAATGTTCGTCGCATTTTAAATCCTATTAAAAATACTTTAACACTGTAACACAATTTTTTGTATAGAACTGGTGGATATCTTCATGAAATACCGTGAAAATCCTATTTTTTAGAAATGAAGACAAAGTACAGTTGGAAGCTGATGGTACAAGATACAGTTTATTAATCAAACATAGTTTTGCAAGAGTGACAATCATTATCCAATTCGTGTAGTACTTTTTTCCTTATTAACGCAATAAGCTGCCAAGGCCCCCTTTGCAAATCATACACAATTTAATACCACTACTTTCGTTTTAACGTTTCCCATACTTTTAAGCATTATTGTTTCATGCGACAGCTAAATTTATTTAAAAAATTTTCAAAACCAGTTAAATCTATGTCTCGTATGTAAACATTTTTGGAAAAGGACTTAGAAGCGCATAAGTTAATACATTCTAACTTTAACACTTTATCTATCGGAAACCTATTTGTATGCATTTTTATTCCAGAGCATTAGAAATAATTTATTAAATTATAATTTTTTTATTAGTGATTGTGTAGCTTCGTGGCGCGATGTAGTACTTCTCTTGTGTTACCAACATGAGCAATTAGTTTGTACTTACATCTGACGGTCGTAAAACACCACCATGATTTTTGGGATTAAGGCAATCTATAAATACCACCTTGTAGTTGTGGAACGATTTAAAAGAAGAAGGTATGTACCATGTTCCTTCTAACATCACGCTTAAATAGCGAATGTATAGAAAACATTTTTTCCGTCCTTCGAATGCACGGTGGCACTTATAATCGCAATTTTTCGGTAAAAGCGGTGCGTCTTGCAATTCGAAAAAATATATTATTGAATTTTAATCGTACACCCGAATATTGCAAACTGTCGGGACCCCGGCCGTCCCAATTATACATTTCGGATACCCGAAATCGCGGGTACCCGAAGCTTATAAACTTTCGGGATCCCGACCCAACCCGACTCGATCCGAGGCTCGGGTACCCGCACACCCCTAATATTAATATTATATAAATAGGTCATACCGTGTATAACCATTATCCAACGTTCTAGATAAAATATCTCCTGAACCAATGATTTACACCAGATTGTGGTCCCCTCGAAATTATTCACTTCTTTTCTGAACTATATTTTGCATTTGTAGGTTTAGATTAAAACCGGTCACGCTGTATAGGATCATATCGTCCATCTTGAGTGCCAGTATAATTTCTCAACGCAAGGAGTTACAGTTTTAATATTGAACGTTGTTTAGGTAATTTTACACGACATTGGAAATTTAGTGATTGCAATATACCTAGTAATGTACTACTTAAATCCGGGAAACAAGTTTGCCAACACAGTCTCAAAAGCAAGAACAATCTGCACGATCTAAATAGAAATGGTTCTGTCTGAAAACACAATAATAAATCAGCAAGGTATCATGACACACATTGTCCCGGTACTATACGAACCGGTATCATAAGTATGTTATTAAGGTCAACGGGGTAATGGCGTTTGCCTTGACGGTACAGTTGTTCGCAGGTCACTAATACAACCATCATGCGGTATTAGATTATGATCGAACCGACTGAAATTGTTGCTACCGATACAGTCGTTGATCCACTCACCTCGGAAGGATTGTAAAGCCTGCGCAAGTGTTGCGATTCATGGCGACAACGCGGACACTTCGTGCTAGCTAGAGACGATAGATCTGTGACCCGTGATCATAGTTCCTTACCTGAAACAAAGAGAACGTGATCGTGGCTTTTATGTAGATAGTATGGACAATGGACGAAACTTTTCAAATTATTTGCGAAGAGAACGATTTTATTAAAAGACGTCAAGGTCGTTATTATAAATATTTTTTATTTACCCTCGTGCACTACCTAAAAATAGTTACATAAAAGATCCTAGGACAACGTTTCACCCATTTTTACTTTAATTTTTCAATCGACTAGTTATACTTTATTTATAGCGTGTTATTTTAAAGAAATACGTTTCACAACACACAGAGAAATAGATTAACCATTCTATAGTAAATAAAAATAATAAATAGTTGAATTTTCACGCTGGGGGACGTATGAAGGTTAAAACAACAACACACACATTTTCAGATTCTAACAAGTTCTTACAATACAATCTACAGTATTAACAAAAATAAACAATTTTCTAATAATGTAAAAGTGTAAGGTTTGATTCGTTTTAATGTTGAAAATATGTTAAAAAGTTAATGAGAATAAGCTAATAACAAAATTTATGAAGTACTCGATACTTGCTGCGAAGTAATTTTTTAAATTAGAAACAATTAGGTATAGAGGACACTTAACCCTCGAATGACTACCAAAAAAGTAACGTAAAAAACCGGAAGGGTTCAGCAGACCCATTTATGGAAAATGGTTGGAAAAAAATAGAAGTAATACATTTTTCTGTTATAACATTTTTATTAAAACTAATTTATAGATTCACTTCGTACATTTTTCACATAGCATTTAATCTTTTTTAATGTTCTGAGCATAAAACGAATATTTAAATCATGTCCCATATTTCACTTTCACATAAGCTTTAGTACTAAAGTGAGTCCGATGGACCCTTCTGGTCGTTCGAGGGTTAAAGGGATATTTTTGCTCTGGAGCCATTGTTTTGAAGTGACTTTTGGGATAAAACATTATCAGATTAGTATAGATCAAGCAACCGAACATCCTGATTACATGCCTAGTTATATTTCAAGAAGATATGATGTAATATATTTTCTTTAAAACTGTTTGTACTATTACGTTGTTCTCGCAATGTATAATTTGGGATGACTTGGAATGACAAAAATATTGTACCATGCGCATACAAAAATGTGTTGAATAAAAAGGAATAACACTTCTTCGTTTCATGCTTTTCTTTTAAAGTCGCGTTTCTCAAAAACTGTGGGTCTAGGAGAAAAATTAAGGGCAGATTCGGAATCGGCGCAAAGAACTCTATAAGAACCACCCAACAGTAATCGTGAAACCAATTTGGTGTTGGACATAACACCGTTTCTTACAGTGATATTAACATAACTCTGAACATTATTCTCCATCATTTTCAGAACATAATCTTTCAAAATTTCGTAGGTATTCGTTGTGTTTGAAACGGACTTTTATTGGTCTATCGATGGATGGTAGCGATTGCTGATAAAAAATTGAAACCGCCTGAAATGAAAAATTCTTTTAGAAATTGAACGATCACTCGTAGGAATGACAGAAATTTGAACAAAAAAAATCGCTTTTTTTATTCTATTTTAAAGATAAATAAACCGTTCGTAGGGTTCTAGAGATTTTTTATCGGCCAGGTATATCATTTTAGGAGTGTTTTTTTCATTACACCCAGACCACAAGGGCATTCTAAACCGCGTAAAGGTTTAAAATTTTGAAAAATCGCTTTAACAACTCCAACATTCTATACACGTGAAACTACAAGAAAATTGAACAGAATCCTATGTTTTTTTAATGCTAAAGGTGGAATTTCCCCTTAAAATCTTCCTCAGGAGTCTAACTCATTATTATTACGCATGGCGTGGGTGAACAAATTTTATTTACCTGCTTTATAATATTGATAAATAGAGTTATAATCGTTGTTACTACAATTATTACTATAAAAACCACGGGACGAGAAACTTGATATTAAGCACTGAAGAAGCACTCAATGCAATAACCACTTGATTTCCACATAAATAAATGATTCACTTTGCGGCGGCCTGTCACGGTGGGACACGACGAAATTAATTCAACGGCGCTCGACGCGCACAATATTTCATGCGGCACGTGTAAAGGAAGCAGCGGCGGCCGCGGGTCGAAACAAGCGGCTGGAGAGTAAAAAAAAATTGTAAAGCGAAAAAGCGATTACGGAAGAGTGCGAAATTGATCGTGTTACAGAGAGTTAGCAATGTTATTGGTTCTATGACACGCGGAGCGTGTTACACGCGACAGGAGCGCACCCATTGTTATTGTGCAAATGAGAGCGCACGAGAGAGTCAATTTGCATGCGACGGTCAATGGCGACGCGGTGCAACGGTGATGGTGCACCAACTGGTAAAGTTACGCAAAGGTCGAGTCATTGACAGAATATGAAAGATGACTGGGTGGAGATGTCGGAGGGCTGCGGGCAGAAATTGATTCGTCGTAATTTTGTCGGAGGCAGACGGCGCACAGTGGGGCAGAGGCGGAAAAAAGTCCAAAAAAGGGTGAATTTTGGCTATTTTTTCTGTCAATTAGTTTTCGTTATTAGTCAAAACAAATAGTTCCGATACGTTTATTCTTGTTATTTTTTTTTTGCTGCTGAGAGGACACTGAAGTTGAACTTCCTTACCTGAGTAAGAATCAGCAGTTTCGAATGCCGACAAAATTTTTGTTCCTAACCTACATTTTTATAGATATCAATGTGAAACTTTTCAGGTCTCCTATTTTTGTGTATAAGAAGCAAAAGAAACGTCTATCCTGCCCCAATTTCATTAGGATCATGGAGAAAAATAATAGACAAGATAAGCGTTTAGAAATTCGTAGTTCGATATGTTTATCAGGTTTTACAAAAAAAGCTCCGTCGAGCTCCAGTCTGGCATAGTGATTTCTTTAATACTGACATTATAAACTACCTTTCCTGTAAATTTCACATCCGAATGGATCCGAATGCGGCATCTGTATTGCTTTAAATAAATCTTTTACTAATTTAACACGTTGACTGTGAAGCGAGTATATAAGAAAATCTCAACGAGGACGAACCTGATTTTCTTCAAACCCATATCAATCGAGAGATCGTGGCTTGTGACGAAATAGTAAACCATTAATTTGTGCGGTAATTCAAACGGGGCTGAGAAAAATGACCCCAAAGTCAAAGTTTCCAAAACATGTAATGCCCTACCGTTCGCTATAAATGCGTTTTCAAAAAAGAAACGTACATTTTTACTTAAATGTAGCCTCTTAGATTCTTTTACGAATAATATACGTTTTGTGGGGTGAGTAAATTTATTAAACAACTATACTCTAGTGGCACGCGGTTAGCGTCTATAATAAGCATTAAGACTGCCCGCTTGTAGATGTCAGGGATATTTTTTCGAAATCCTTCTGTGACAGGTGACATCACAAAAATAGATGAAAACTTGATTCGCCGACTCGGTCTTATATTGGAAGCGATCAATGGCAGCTCTGTGATCGATACTCAAAAATTTCAATTATATGCGACAGAAACGGTGAAATTGGCGATTAACTTGTATCCGTGGTATTATATGCCTTCTACAGTGCATAAAGTTTTGATGCATGGGGCAGAAATAATAAAAGCTGCAGCTTTGCCAATAGGAATGCTCTCCGAGGAAGCTCGAGAAAGTAGGAATAAAGATTACAAATATTACCGGCTTCACTTTACAAGGAAATGTTCCCGCATTGCCACGAACGAAGATATATTTAATAAAATCTTAGAGTCATCGAATCCCTACATCACGCAGTTGAGGCCAGAACCGAAAAAGAAACATCTCCCCATCAGTGAAGAAGCCCTGGACTTATTATTATGAAATTTAAAGCTATTTATTATAGAATATTTTGTAGGGTAGTTTAGTGAGACAATTGTGAGATAGTTTGAAAACATAAGTATTGTAATCCAAGTCCAATTCTTGGCTGTAAGGCTGAATGAAGCAGTATTATCATAATTATTATTATAGAATGTGCATGTTAAAAATGATATTGAATACGTTTCATCGTTCAATATTAATTATAAAATGATATTACTTAAATTGCTTATCGGAAGAAATTTTTTTTTAAATTTAAATTTCAATTATTTATGAAATTACTTATCAATTATTGAAAAATATATCAAATATCATTCGTTATTGATGTATTTTTGTCCCCCCAGTCGATTGAGACAAACGGCAGGTCGATACGACGATCCGTTACGGATATATAGAGTTTTTTCCGCATTTTCGCCGTTCTGCCCCACTGTGCGGCGCAGCGCGACGCGCGGGTCGGACGAAATCCACGAACGGTGCGTTACGGGTTTAATTGACCCTTTGATTCTCGGAACTCGATGCGCAATCACGATTCGCGAGCCGGTTAATTGTCGTGTTTTTGCGACCCGGCCTTCCTTGACGGGCGCGGACGTGAAACCGTTCGCAAACACTTACTCCCGCGCAGTCTGACGCATTCTGATCGAGAGAAAGTTCCCTTTCGATTGCCTCTCCGAGAGCGCATGTTTATGGCTGCTGTACAATTGCCGACGCTTAGTTCCGTTTAGACCGTTAGTCATCAATTTTTCAAACCTTACGAAGCGTTCCAATTTTTCTTTTACATTCGCATGGTTCGAATCAATTTACAGTGCTGGATAATATAATAAGACACTACATATTTACCGATTTCGTGTACCTAAAGGTAGTGTATTACAAGATACCAACAGATATAAAAGAAGCTCTCAATAACAAAAAACATTCAATTATAGTAGTAGTATTTTATTGTCTCCCCATGGGGTTGCAATTCTCTCATCCATAACTCTTCATTTACCTCTACATTCTTCTTCCTTATCCTATCCTTAATTTCTAACTTAAACTAACTTACTCTACCTTATCTAAAAGCTTACAAATAACTATATCTAAAACTTAAACACTAGCGCAAAAACAATAGAGAGAGAGAGAGAGAGATCTATGTACAGAAAAACTTACAACTACTTAAAAACTACTTTAAAAACTACTCCTTCTCATTCCTTACCCTAATTGTAGACCCCCCTTCCGGTCGCTCCTCAGACATCCCAACCCCTTCCAACTACATTCTTTCCCCCATTTTCCTGCTCCCCTGACATTTTACCTTTCGCATTTTCCATCCACTCCTCCACCTTCCTCATCCACCCCCCCCTCCATCTTCTAACACTTCTCTCATTCTCCCCTGCCATCCAGTCTCCTCATCCACCCTCATGCATACCTCCCATACATGCTCCCACGTCTCTTCTTCCCAACCACACACTCTGCATTTCCTCTCATCTTCTTCCAACCAAAACATTCAATTATAGTAATCTCGTTTATTATTATCGAAAATGTTAGTATCGAGATGATAAACTCTACAAACAACTAATCACCTAGTAGTCGCTAATAATCTGAGACGTCCAAGCGATTCTAAACTCCCCATACAAAAAAAAGGTAGGAAATGTAGGTACACTCATTGTACACCATTGTACATATACAGTTCCTACATTTAAATGTTCAACACATATAAATATGTAACGTGTCTTACTATTTCGTTCTCCACTGTATCTCTAGAAAAAAGTTATGTATTACACCTGAGGCTCCCTAGAGAATTCATTTGTTGGATTAATAGACTTAGATCTGGACACTTTCAACTAGGGGCTTCCCTTTTTAAGATTAGACTTGCTGCTGACACGGGTTGTCCATGTGGTTGTCTAGTACAGGATCCTAATCATGTGCTATGGCAATGTCCGTTCTATGACAATAATAGAGACACTTTGATTCGCAAACTTTGCAGCAAAGGTTTCTTTCCACCGTATACAATAGATTCCTTTTTGTGCGGACCCTTTCTTTGTCCTCTATTTTTCATACATTCGTTTCTTAAGTCTCATTGTTTATATCTTTAGTGTTAATAATGTATTCGAAAATGTTAATTATATTGTCTCAATCCTAGTTTATAAGCTACCTAAGTAATGTAATGTTAGCATGCACAGCCATGTGCATGCGGCTAATAATCCCATGTGGGGTTTTATGGCTTAATAAAAAAAAAAAAAACCATTTGCAGACCAGGATTTCTTAAAATACGAAATAGTTGCTGCACAACTGTCAATGATTAAATCCGTTTAGACCATGAATCATGCATTCTTTTAATCCTCGCGAAGTGTTCCAATATTTGTTTCCATAGAACACACTAGTATATGATAAAAGAAGGTACAGTAGAACGTTGATTATCCGCATGCGGGTTTTCCGAAACACGAATTTTGATTATCCGAATATAGGAGAAATCACATATACGGTGTTCTCGTGATGAATGCAGCGACCTCGGGTCCGAAACGTTGCGCTGAACACCGCCGACATGGTTCCTCGAGATTCCATTATCCTTTGCCGCCAGCGTTGAACCGATGAGCGACCAAACCACTCAGGACCAGTGATGGTATATGGTCTCGGTTTTTTCGCGCATGCGCGACTAAATGCAGGCACGTATGTACGTCTTATGTTTGTGGGGAAAGTATGGGAGAACTGTTATTGGCGGGAAACCGGACAGAAGAGTGCAAGATATATTTTATATATTATATGTACATACACATAAAATTTTAATATAACATACGCATGTTAAACATTCATATTTGAAAATCGAAAAAATATTTGCGAAACCCAGGTTTTAGGTACCCCATTTTAGCTCAACTTTGTACTTTACTGACGCTAAAATCGTCGCGCATGCGCGAGAAAACCGAGGCCATATACCATCACTGCTCGGGACCAGCGTATCGGCGCGACGAGACAATACCAATCCAATGACAAAACTTTTTCCTTATTTAATTACTGTTTTCATGAAACTTTTACGAATACATCGTGACATTCTTTTATCAAAATGACATCAAACACGATATAATTTGAATCATATTTAATTATTTAATTGACGATAATTATTGTAGTTTTTATGGTACACATATAGATAGACAAATGTTCATCGAATTATGTCTCATTTGATCTCATTTTACTCTGAAAAATGTCATAGATATGTTGGTAAAAGTTTCATAAGGAGAGAATAAAAAATAAAAAAGTTTCACAATTGCATTTATTTGTTTCAAGACTACTCGACTTTCAGTCTCTCTTTATCTCTCAGTCGCAGTTTTCTTTTTTGCGCCCCAAACTTATTATTGCCAATTAAACATGTAAATATGATCCGCATCATACTGTGTTTGGTATAATTTTAATGAGAGAAATGTCATGAACGAGTTCGTAAAGGTCTCATAAAAAGATAATAAAAAATAAAAAAGTTTTGTCGTTACATTAGTATTGGCTCACCGATACACCTTGACCCGTATCATGCTACAGTTCTTTGCCGAATCGAACAGTCGAGCTTCTTGACTCCTCGAGAAGTATACCCCGCAGTAGTGGGGACAATTTTATTGCACTTATCATGTACAGTTTTGTAGCTTTCATGACAACACTGTACATAGACTAATTTTGATGAAACTTATAAGAAAGGTAGTTCTTGGAAAAGTGTTCGACACATATAAGCCTCAAAGTTAGGGTGAAAACATATTGTTTGAGATATCTCACAAACTAGATGGAGTAAGATACTCAATTTTGTTTTATATTGACGGTTTTTGAATGAGGAATTTCGTTACATAAGAGAATTTCGAAAAAATTCATTTGGTTGAACATATCTTAAAAATTTGCGTCTTTTTACAATTTTTTTATTAATTGTTAATTGATTTTTATGCAAACTCGTATCTGTTACCTATGCATAAAAATATGGTGTCCGTAATTTGGATTTTTTTGTTTCTTGTCGCTTAATAATAATTACAAAATTCATAATATTTTCCTATCTCGTGTGAAGAGAATTTGAAGTATTGCATTTTTTTTGTACATGAAAATCTAATCTTTTCTAATATTTTGAACTATAATACTATATTAGATGTCGTTAATTGTTTTTTCAATAGTTAGAAGAGGTGCCCTGGAACATCTGTATTTGGAAATTGTTTATTCTCCAGCTGATTTATTTGATCATTTTTCATTTAACCCATTTAAGATTGCCGATCTTTGTGACAATTTTTATATAGATAAATTATTGCATAAATAGTTAAATGCAGAACATATTAAATAAAAACGTCATTAATCTTTATTACGGCTTTCGCACATTTCTAGAAATTATTTAATTTATACTTTGCGAATTAAATTGGAGTTAAACCATAACTGACACCCAATCAAGGAGAAAATTGATGTCCAACTTGATTATAAAGTATATCAAAACTGTTGATATTAAATTAATTTCTGGAACTCTACAACCAAAAGTATGATTAAAAACAAAAGTTTACTCTCGTAAATGTCGCCGAAATACAAAAATATTAATCTCGCAACACGGTATCATTTGTCCTGCCTGTGCGCCGTAATTGCCGTCATAAAGCGCCTGAATTGCACGAATTACCATGCGCAAAACGTATTGATATATGCCCGATAATTATGACGCCAATACCATGAATTACCAAACAAACATAACAGTCGCTGGCACGCGGAGAAAGAAAAGAGATAAATAGTCCGTACGCTTCGGAGGCGAACCAGTTTTCTCGTGAAAAGTAACCTACACAGCTATTAATTACGCGGCAAAGTTGCGATGACATCGAGCGAGAAGTTCGATCCTCGAGCCCGGTGGTTACGTCTATTCATAAATTTAGGCGTTGCTCCGTTTCGTTCGAGGGGATTACCGCGAAAAAATCTTTTCATGTTAATTTACAAAGTGGTCGTCGAATGCTCTCATTCAGCCATGCTTCGTGTTGCAAATCTGTAAGTAGGTATAGATCACGAACAATTAAAATATTCGCAAATTAAATAAAATTCGTATGCTCCATTTCTAATACAGAAAAACCTCGATTATCGAAACTGAACAGAGCAACATGAGGAGAGAGAATTTACACCGTTTGGCGGGACACTGAACTTTTATTTTTTTTCGTACTCGCTACAACTCGCGAGAATCGCTCGCAGAGGCGAGAACGAGCGAGAATCGGCACGTAGCACGGGTTGCTAGCATGCGCGAGAGAGAACGCGCGAACGATACTTTCGCGAGCCGTCGGAAACGATACGGAAATCTTGCGCGTGCAAATTTCTGCCGTCGGATCGCGAGTCGGAAATGTTGAGCGACACGAAACGCGTGCCGCCGCGAGACGGAAATCTTCGACGCGAACGACGGAGATCTTGGCGCGGGGCAGATTGCACGTAACGCGGCGCGGAAAACCGAGAGTCCGAAGCGTCGAAAATGTCGCGTGAACGCTAAATTCTCAGAGCGAGAGAGACCGAGACTCGACTCGGAGCGAGAAGAGAGCGAAGGTATAGAAAAGTGCGAAAGGGAACTGTAAGAGTAACTGGAGCGACTTTGAACGATTAAAAGAGACGCGTGAAGAGCGGTTAAGAGGCGTGAAGCGCGCGAAGAGAGCGAGAAGGCAGCGCAGGTGCCTTAAATAACAAAGACCGTCGAAACTAGAGCACCGTGATCGGTGCTCGCGAATCGGATGATCCTTGTTTTCGTAGATTCGAAGGATTCAAGCGATGGAATTCGCCCAATGAGCGCGTGAACTGTGGCTACACGACGTCGAGCAACGGCGACAAAAGGCATTGACGCGTATCGAAATACATAGCAAAAACCGTCTGACGATTCGGTTGCCATAAGAATAATAGAAGCCGAATTCTACAGCTTGAATCCTGAACATAATCTTTAAACCATGAGGTCGCTAATGACCCTGCTGTTAATGCGACCACATTAAAATAAACTACAAATAAATAAATAAAATTTCCAGAGGATTCGTTTTATATTGAGCTAATCAAAATGCAAACAGGTAACATTGATAGTTCCAAAGTGATGCAACTTTTGTCACAACGACCGTGTACCAACAACTTTTATGTTCTCCTGGAGTGAATAGATTTTTTGCTATTTTGCAAAATAAAACGATGAAACAGGAATATCATTCTATTATTCCATAAGTCGATACCGCTCGCGGCCGATGCTAGTCGTACAGTCGATAAATAATACGAACTCGATATTCGGACCATGCCAACCAACTATTTCCATGAAGAATGCATTAAGGTCGTCGCGTCTCGAGTGTACTTTTACCGAGGCATCGCGCATAGGGGATGCAAGCTGCATCCTTTAAGATCGCGTTATGAAGAACGGCTCTGCGACCCAATAACGTGGCAAGAACCGCGGCATTACGGCAACGATAATTTACGGGATGATTAACCGGAGGAAAAACGCGTTGATTTAGAACCTCGTAGGGGCAAAGTCGCGGAAAGCTGTTAGTTGATATTAAATACGACCAAGGTAATCATTTTAATGAGATTTATTCGTAGAATTTCGAAACCTGCGTACTACTATATAGCACCGTTAAAATGATTAAATGGCAATTTGCCCTGGAGAACCTAACAATAAGCCTTAAGATTAAACAACTTGCTTGCATGCATAACCATCTATCTCCAACCCTTTCTTTCAAGAATATACATTATTTTCAACTTGCTATAAATATTAAGGGAAGAAACAAATTTTAATTGACTACGTAAGAATTTATCTTTGCAGAAAAATCTGCTATTCAATCGTTGGATGAGGTTGCTAATGACCCGTACAAGTTGTTGATGCGGCCACGAATATTAAATTAAGAAAAACAGAATAATAAAAAACAAAATTGTAACACAGAATATTCAATATAATTTCGAGTCTGCCATGCTATAAAAAATTCCCGATTGACACAAAATATTCTATCAATTAATCGAGAGCCTTAGATCAGAGTTTCAAATTCTAAATGCTTGAAATTCTTCCAGTAAATAGAAATATAATAAATTTTTATAGGAAAGTCATAGCATGGAAATGAGAATGCTAATTATTTAGCGAAAATAGTAAGAATACGTTAAACTATACGAGATATTAAAAAAAAGAACAAATCTATCAATTTTCTAAAAGAAAATATAAAAGAAAAATCTACTTCAGATTTTTCATGCTAGTTTATTATCAATTATCACCATTAATTGGTGCAATGTAGACGATTCATTCGAACAAATCAAGCAGACGTTGAAAACATCGTTAAAGAATTTATTAACTCTAGAACGCTGGATTTGTGTAAAAACGATATTAAAAAACTAGAAACTTGTTGGAAAAAACGTGTAGAATCCAATGGTTGTTACGTTGATAAAAAATGTTAATTATTAAAGAAGTTGCAATCATTTAAAGTTAATGCTAAAGATCGGACATTTCATATGTTACAACCTAAAAATCCACATCGCTTAAAATTAATTAATCACATGCCACAGCATACAATCCATTATCATTCACTTCAGTTAAAGTGTAGACGCGCTAACAAAAATACTTGTTCGTCACATTAAACAATAAAAAACATTGATCTATATAATTGGACCAGTTACAAAGTTTTGTAACTTTTTCTCCAGTATAGCGGCTCTAGCATTTACAAAAATTAATATTATAAGATTTCCAACGCAATTGGCGTTGCTGACACGATAGAATTAGAGTATTTGAGATTTTATTTGAATGAATATTTATCAAATAAAAAAAAATTGAAAAATTATGTAAGATAAATTCCAAATAACGAAATAATCTAAGGAAAAGATATTCGCTTTTTCAAATGAAATAACACATTATCTTACCTACTATTTTTCCAATAATCTATTTAGATAATGCTCAAACTTGAAACCGAGACATTATCGCGTAGAACCAAAAATACCACAATTTGATAGAGCTTAATTTTAACAAACGAAAACTTATCTCTACGTCATAGAACATCCGTTAAGAATTTCGACCAATGTAATACACGATGATTCAGCTAAACGTGCCACTTAGATTACACGTAAACTATTCGATATATGAAAAAAATGGTTGAAACGAAGTTGTACCGTATCAAGAATAGCATACAATGTAATAAATAATTTTTCTGTGTTTCGCTTTTTTATCGTGATATAAACGTCACCAGGTTGAGTTTCTTTATCGTAAAGGATAAATTTTAATCTCGTGGTTGAAGAGAGAATTGAATCGTACGGGTATATGGGATGAAAACTTAATAGTTTTAATCTATAAATGATTAATTAAAACTATAAATGATTTTAAATACAAGTAATGTTCAAAATGCTCTCCATTATAATTACTACATTTGCATATCCGATGGATTAGTATTTCACCCCATACAGTCTTGTAGGTATTTATTTAAGGTTTAATTTTCTCTTCAACTACAAAATTAAAATTTACTCTTTGAAAAAATTAATTATATTACACATGCATTGTATGATACTGTTGAAATCGTATAACTTGCGTTTTAATCATTTTTTCACATCAAAAGTGAAAGAAAACAACAATTCATGGTTGAGTAAAACCTCAATTTTCGAAACTTTAAAATCGTTCCGCCGAAGTCCGTAGGTTTGGAATCCTCGAAACGAGTTGGCCACGCATCCAGCAGGAAACCGAGAACAATACTTCCAGATCGTGAAACTTGCACCCGCGAAACAAACTCGAAAAAAAGTCAAACACAATTTTCCGCGTTCCATGATCGCATAAAGCCGCGAAGCAGCGAGCCGGGAAACGTAGAATTGCTTCCGCGATCTCAATTACATATTTAATTATCGAAACTCCTGCATCTAGCAACGAGGCCGCTGCGGGTGCAACGGAAAAAAGAAATCCTGAAAATGCGCTTTCGCGAAACACGCAGGTACGCGCTGAGACAGAAAACGAAACGCGACCCAGTTCCCGACAGATTTCGATGTTCCGGGTTATGAAATTCTGCAAATTCACTTTTTTCCTTATTTCTCGTACCTTTCAGACATCTAAGATAGTTCTGCAAACATATTCATGTGTGTGTGTGTGTAGGATAGTTCTGGAGTGCCCACGAGGTTATAAAGTTAATGACAATTTCTTTTTACCTGTCTTTTTGTGTCCTTTTACCCTACGCCCTCGTTCGAGATATTTCTGTAGATTTTTTGTTTGCAGGAAATTCCATAAACGCCAAACTTTTAAATAGAATCATACAGTCACTCCCATTAATATTCGGACACTCTTAATAAGACGATAACTTGTTTAATATTGGACCATAAGACTTGAACTTTTTTGAGAAGTTAGAATAATTAGTTTACTACATGACGTGAAAAAGAAATTTTAAAACAATTGCAATTGGTCGGTATTGCAGAGAAAATACTAAAAGTTGTGCTTTACAATATTTTTATGTGGCTTATATTGAAAATTTAAAACATTCATTTTGTAGATTATAGATTTTGTAAATTTGGATTATGTGGAAAACAGAAACAGGCCTCGAATGACGTAAGAATCCTTCGATTTATTACAGTTTAAGGCCGAAAATTGTGAAAAGTTGCAATTTTTACCATCTTCGAACAGTTGTAGCTCTTTGCAACGTTTGCCGATTTTGATGAAATATTCAGATTGTATACAGTTGACACAGGTCTACAAAACGTATTTGTTGAATTTTCAATATGGACCCACATAGAACAGTTATAAATAACAGCTTTTAGTATTTTCTTTGTAATTCCGACCAATTACAATTTTTTTTAAATTTATTTTTTTCAACGTGTAGTAAATTAATTGTTACAACTTCTAAAAAGAAAAATCCAACTCACATGATCCAATATTAAAAACGTAATCGTCTTTTAGAGTGTACGAATATTAATGGGAGTGACTGTATATATTTCAAAGTACGGTGATTATTTACATTAGGGGCTTCCTCACCGATTTTGGTGACTTTGAAATATGTTGTCAAGGTCATCATTTCGAGATATTCGCAAAGAAGTGTCAACATCTCGAAAAGTGATCGGAGTAGGTCTGGGTTAGGTCTGGGTTATTTATATATTTATATACTGGGTTATTATATATTTTCTTGATTGTTGCAGATATCCAAAAATTCGTATAGTTTCACGCTTAATACTCTGTATGCTAACACAGCTGACAATGAAATGAGTTCGCGTTCGACTTCAAGTTGTGACCGTGGCCGCGTTATCGGCGGCCACAATTTCAAATCTAACCCAGACCTACTCCGATCACTTTTCGAAATGTTGAGACTTTTCTGCGAATATCTCGGAAACTATAGCTGAGCGGCGGTAACATGTATAGGAAAAAGTTGTTCAAAATGATGAGCTTGACAACATATTTCAACGTCATCAAAATCGGCGAGGAAGAACCTAATGTAAATATTTACCCAAAGTATTTTCATTAGTAGTCGTTCTTAGGTCAATAAGAATAAATTTCAAAGCACTAAATGCTCGTTCCACGCTAACTTTTGTAGCAGGAACAATGTAAAGTGCTAATGCTAGTTAATTAAGACATGGTATTATGTATAAATCTTTCATCATTCCAATATTCTAGTATATTTACATTAAAGTCTACTCTTTGTGGGCTATACGTTTGAATTTCAAGCGAAGCTGCTTGGAATTTAGAATTATCTTCATTTCTTTCATTAGATGAATCACTAGAAGCATCAATTTCATCAACATATTTGCTGAAATTAGTTATAAACGTTATAATGCTATTATCGTAAGAAACATTGTTGAACAAGAGCTCATCTCTACTCCCGAAAAAAATAAAAGTTCTCTTCCCGTTATATAAAAACTAACTGCAAATTTTAACAGTTTCATTCGACCCTTGGATGTTGAGTAGTTCATCAAACGTCTTGCATTATTTAGATTTTAACCTTTGATACAATAAATATATTAGCATAAAGATTCATGTTTAAATATAGACAAACAATCCTGTCACATATGTATATGTCGGGGCGAGGCGCAGCGACGCAGCCCGATGGCAACGACGTGTAATGCTCGTTGTAATATTTGTTTTATTGTTTTATTTCTTTGCGGGTTGCGGAAAGAGAGATGCGAGATAGGGTTCCGTGGAAATATGGCCTGGAGCCCTGTTGAACGTGCCACGGGTGGCGGAATAGCGTCTTTGTATTTTTGAAAATAGTTTCTGTATTTTGTTGTCGTGTACATCTCTGTACACGCTCCTGATAGCCTGAGCGAATTTCAGTCGTAACAGGCCATGCTCTGTTTCCAGAGCAATATCAAGAGGCGATCGACTTTGCGTTGTTTTTATGCTCGTGACATTCTTCTCGTAACCTCGTATGGAGTCGCATCGCATTTTTGGAGTCAGATACGCATCGAAGAAGCATAAACGCGGATACTTAGCTATTCTGAGTGACCCGTGGACTCGTTAACGTGTCTCTCAGTCCTTTGTGAGATTTTGTATTGTGCAGGGTGTGATCGAATTGTGCTTGCGCGGCGGAATTTGTCTGTTGTATGATTGTGAACCGATCGTGTGTGCAGAGCAATGAGCGAGCCGCTTGAAGGTACTTTCGGTCAACCTCCGACATATATGTATTGCCCGTGTCTCATAACGAGGTACTCGGAAGGAATGCTAAAGGAATTCACATTAAAACCGTCTGATTGCTTAGACGTACAGAGTTGAGTCACACACATTCTCGCTATTCACTGAAAAGATTACCACTACTACTTCAGATGTATCGCATCGCGTGACGGCAAACTTCGCTTCCCTTTTGCCCTTTGTCGTCCTGAGTACCACTCTATGAGACATGGACGGTGTATGGGTAACACGGCAGCCGTCATTAATTGTTCTGATCACGGTAACAAAACCGACGTAACACAATATATTGTACAACACGATGCAAGACTTGTGTTTCTTTTACCGAAGTAAGAAAAATATTTATTATCGAAAATTAATTTAAAAGTATTTAGTCTTACATTTCTCCTACACAACGTTATATTGTATTCTTTTCTATTTAGCATCTTTATGACAGATCGTATTTTGAATCGTTGAATCAAGATTTCAGTGAAACATAAATATATTTGTAACATATAATAAATTCTTGAAGTATAATTTTTAGGAACATCAGATCGGACTAATTTTAGTTACACCTGAATATATTTGTAATAGTAATTAAATCATCGAGATATAATTTTTAGAAGAATGTAAATAGGTGAACTGGCAATGATGTTTGATTTAGTAATTAATATAATATTTCAACTCTTCATATTGATTGGATAATCTGTTTACGTTTCTGCTTCTGATTAACTAATTTTGCGCGCAGTTCGGTATAATGTATCCTGTATCTGAATCGTTAATTTATCTCGCCACAGAAATTTCTAATTAATCCTTATGCGAGAAACCGAATATCTGAATACTCATTATCATATTTCCTTTAACAATCTTTGTACGTCTTGGCGAAGACATCACAAAATTGATTCAAATCTTCATTCGTTAGCATAAAAATTGAAAGGAAACGAATAAAAAGTTTATTTTTATTTTTGAATTAAATAAATTTAATTGCTTACAAATGACGAATGAAACTGCCTTTGTTCATAAGATAACAATTTCTGCAAGAAATTTAAAAAAATCAAGCTTTAAACTTATTTATTTTAATTCAATCCTGGTACATTCCTTAGCCTGAAAATTCACCCATTTTCTTGTTTCAGATACTAGAAATCACATAGTTTCTTTCTCCATGTGTTGTAGAATGTGTTTCTTTAAAAGGTACATTATAATGAAGCATGATTTGCTGATACAGAACGTTGATTACTACAGCAATGCCTGACAAAAGTTACACAAAATCAGAAAAGCTTTTCCATGATATGTAGGTATAAGAGAAAAATAAACAAGATCTATTGTAACAATTACTTCTATAATGTTCCTGCATCTTGTAGATTCTAATAAACTTCGTTTGTTATGTTGTTTTTTTTGTAATAATGGAAAGACCGTGTTTATTTAAATGTCATACGATTTTCATTATAATGTGTGCTTGAATGAATAAGTTCAATACAAGATTCCTTGTGAAAACATTTTTACAATTTGATCATTTTAATACTACTAGAGCTGTAATCGAAATTAATTTTCAAATTTGATAAAAACAACGTGTGCCACTCATAGATCTAATAATATGGCGAACATGGCAGTCAACGGATAAAATAAAAGTAAATGAAACATTATCCTGCGATCTTTTACGAAGCTATTTCCAGGGTGTGGTTAATGGCGAAATTTTATCATTTTTATATGTTGTGCTTTTCTATTAGCCTTTTAACCGAGGACGCCAAGCTTACGCGTCATTTGTCTTTGCTATCGCAACGACAAATTTATCATTTTCTTCTTAATTCAAGAAATATTTTTTTCACTTTATTGTGTCATTAATGTCCCCCTTGGTATAAACT
Organism: Sphecodes monilicornis; assembly: GCA_913789915.3. Classification (NCBI taxonomy): domain Eukaryota; kingdom Metazoa; phylum Arthropoda; class Insecta; order Hymenoptera; family Halictidae; genus Sphecodes; species Sphecodes monilicornis. The sequence continues at coordinate 24,647,827 of OU565294.1, read as the reverse complement.
ATATATCGTATTTATTTTGATCGTGTCCAAATTTTTTTTTCATTACGTGCGTCTCACTGAATGTTCATGATTGAAGAGTCGCTCAGTGAAAAGGTTCAACGTGTCTCATCTCGTTACGAAAAAAGTGAAAAATAATCTCCGAATGCATTACCTGTGAATCAGGGGTTGAAAACAGCTATGATATCGATTCCGGTTCTTGAAACAGTTATGAGAACCGGAAAAATGTTATAACTGTTATGACAATATCGGTTTTCGCTTATACCGGTTCCGGTTACGGTTCTTGAGAACCGATAGTATAACGGTTCTATGTATAACTGTTATTTTTAGGTTCTGGATTTCGGTTTTTCAGACTTCAGAACCTATAATATGTCCCGTATCCAGGTTTTGCAGTTCTGCAACTGATATTTTTTGGTTCCGTATCGGTTATACAGGGTGTCTCAAAATTTCTTCAACATCCAAAAATGGGAGGTTCCCGAGATCATTTGAAGCGACATTTTCCTTTGCAAAAATGGCGTCTGCGGTTTTGTTAAGGAGTTATTAACGAAAAACACGGACCAATCAGACCGCGGTTACAGCGAACGGAGTCCGACTCGGCGACAAGTCCCGCTTAGCGTGGCGTCGTCGTTGGCCGAGCCAGAATCAATCCGCTGTAGCTGCGCTCTGATTGGTCCGTATTTTTCGTTAATAACTCTTAAACAAAGCAGCGGACGCCATTTTTGCAAAGGAAAATGTCGCTTCAAATGATCTCACGAACCTCCCATTTCCGGATGTTGAAGGAATTTTGAGACATCCTGTATAGCCGATACGGAACCAAAAAATATCAGTTGCAGAATTGCAAAACCGGTATGAGACCGATACGGGACATATTATAGGTTCTGAAGTCTGAAGAACCGAAACCGAAATCCAGAATCTAAAAATAACAGTTATAGAACCGTTATAATATCGGTTCTCAAGAGCCCGTAACCGTATCCGATATAAGCGAGAACCGATATTCTCATAACAGTTATAGATATACATACAGCTGGCTCGGCCAACGGCGACGCCACGCTAAGCGGGACCTGTCGCCGTGTCGGAGTCCGTTCCCTGAAGCCGCGCTCTGATTGGTCCGTGTTTTTCGTTAATCACTCCAAATGATCTCAGGAATCTCTTCTTTCCGGATGTTGAAGGAATTTTGGGACACCCTGTATAGCAGATACGGAACCAAAAAATATCAGTTTCAGAACTGCAAAACCGGTATGAGACCGATACTGGACATATTATAGGTTCTGAAGTCTGAAGAACCGAAACCGAAATCCAGAATCTAAAAATAACAGTTATAGAACCGTTATAATATCGGTTCTCAAGAGCCCGTAACCGTAACCGATATAAGCGAGAACCGATATTCTCATAACAGTTTTAACATTTTTTCGGTTCTTCGTAACTGTTTCAGTCAGAACCGATATATAACTGTTTCAAACAGTTATTTTCAGGACCGTTTCAACCCCTGCTGTGAATTCTTTGCCGCGAATGCGATCATACATATAATGCTTGCATTGTGTCCCGATGCGTGGCCAAGTACGGCGGTTCGCGCAGTATCGGCGTTCCGCAGTTCTGTTCTCAAAATTTGAATTTGCAAACGAGAGAACGGGGCAGGGCATTCAACGGGACTGGTTCTGCAGCGACCTCCTGGCAATGGAAGTAATCATTTGCGCGACAAAAGCGACGCAGATCGTAATTTCTATGAAAGACAGCCGACCCGTTTCTCGCGATGCAATAATGCCGCTTTTCGCTCGAGCAAAGTGGCACGGCAATACCTCGAGCTTTCGCGAAAACTGTAAGGCGGAGAGTATGGCTCTTTCTTTTGTTTTCTTCCGTGAAAGTATAGACGCCGCGTATCTCTCGAATTTTTCATTTTTTTTCACGCACAACACGATTTCACTGCGATATAACCTAGATTATGCCACCTGATTAGGCGGCGTGATGTTCTTCTTATTTAAATTAATGGAGTACTCTGGTCCAGAGTGTTATTTTCTAGGCTTTTTCAGCATTTTTTATTTACTATTACTTGGACTATACTGGATATTTTTTAACGCCGAAACGCATGAAATTGTATGATTTATTTGAACAAAGTACAACGTTCAAAATCTAAAACATAAACATGAACCAGCACTTTCATCAGGACGGATATGACTATGGTGTAATCAAAAACAAATAAAGTATCTCGTTACTTTGAAAAAATGGCAGTGCTTTGAATTTCAAGTTCAAATTTTTTAAGCTTTTCCCATTTTGTCATGATAGAAAATTAAACAGATCACATTTCTTGAAGATTTTGGACTTCAGATTCTTTAAGACTTTAAAAGAAAAAGATAAAAAAAGTCAATTTTTTACAAGTTCTAAACAAAAAAACCCCTTAATTTAGAGATAGAATTGTACTTCGTGTAGTCAAACTCTTGGTATAGTTTTTATAATAAATTTGTGGTGTTAATCTATGTTGTAATATTTATTTTGCTATCTCTGATGGATTATAAATGAAATAAGTAATTATATAAACTAATGTACCAAGTGAAATTTATTAAAATGTTTTTAAAATACTTTAGAAGTATATTCCACTTTATTAAACGACACTTTATGCAAGTGAATTTTGTTGTACATTTTTCTACCGTATATTTTCATTATTCTGTGTTTAAAAATGTTTTAAATAAAAAATTCTTCCCTATTAAACGACAAATGAAATACTTGTTATCTATACACTTACGATATTTATAGAAATGTTCTTTATTTGGTTAGAAATGTAATAACATTCTTTTTTCACGGTGGTAGACATTGACTTTGAAATGTTCATCGTAAATTGGTAACATTTAATAATATTTTCATTATACTTGTAGTTTGATGATATCTTTCACGACAAAATGAATTCTCTATTTAATGTATTTTTCTACAAAGTTGTTTATTAGGTGTGCGCATTCTTTGGAGAGAACAAATAAGCGAGGTATAGCATTATTTTCATGGGGATCGTAAAATAACACATAACATGGTACACAAATCCCTAATCGGAATAAGATGGTTATTCAGCAAGTGTATGGTGGATATAACGTAAACTATTTGCACAAGTTCACCCGCAGCGGGATTACGAATGGACCTCGGCGTGTCTCAAGCTGAAATGGAAAAAGTCTTTTGAATACGGCAGGTAGATTTTCACGGATTTCGCGCGCTACATGAGACGAGATATTTGCGGAAAATTCTTTCCCCAGGTGTCGTTTACAAGTAATTTATTTGCACACCTCGCGCGTCCTTTCTGAAAAGGCTACGGTAAATAATTGAAAAAGACTTTAACCAACGTTACATGTTAAATTAGCTTTCTTCTTTGATGTCTCCATTCGAACTCGTCAAACTTGAAACTGGTTAATTCATTTAAATTATAACAAAACTTGAGCTGTATATTACTTACAATTAGTAGAAAAAACCACTAAAACTTTGTTGTCAAGTTTCAATTATTTTAGTTAGTTATGTTATTACAACTTTGCAATCTCTCTTTCATAAATAATGGAGTAGAATATACTTCGGCACAAAGTAATAATTTTCCTAACTTGTTTGCCGTGTCTCAAACGTACCTAATTGCCCACTTCAAGTTTTGAAACTATTATCGTATAAGTAGTTAACGATGCTACATCCATCATAATTGGAAATGCTTTTGCAAACTACCATCTATGTTCCAAACATCAAGAAGCTGGAAACAAAATATATTAAGTCATATCGAACCTTTCGAGTTCCGATATTTTCAAATAGTTTATAAATTATGTAATTTTATCAAAAATCACCGGAATAACTTTTGGGAGCTTTGGTAAGAAAGGAAAATACGTACCGTATACGCTAAATCTAATCTAGGGTTCAAAATATAACAAAATGAGACAAAAGTAATAACAGCGTCAGAAATATTTTAAAAATAGATGAATTGGATATTCTTATATATAATACTTTATTATTTTTAAACTTCCAAAATATTAATACAATATCCAATGGAAATCTATTAATAGGATTCGTATGTAAATAAAATTTCTATTGTTTCCTTCACATTTAATTGCGAATCATTGGTTTTTAAAGCCAATAACTGACTGCCTATAAATAAATGTAAGTTTCACAGAAATACATGTTTCGCAATTATGGATCTCAAAAATATATTGTGCATTTTGCACATTTTGGGCATTTGCAAATATTTTGCACATTCCGCATATTTCTCGCATATTCTACATATTGTTTAGATGTACAAAATTGGTTTAGAAATTAGATCGAAAATGTATTGTAACATTCTCAAAGTTAGTATTGTAGGCTACAGCAATTTACTATTACAGCGACATATCGTCTGGTTTTGTATGACCGGTAGACTGCCGACGCTTATGCAAATGTATATTTTTATAGAAGATAGGTAGACCAATGGGGTCCTGGGCAAAAATGGCTATGATTAAATAATCCCAAAAATATAATTTTTATTTAGTGTATTAATAATCAAAAATATAATGTTATTTAATAAATATTTATCTCGTTAAGAAAGAGTTATTCACATTGTCACGTGATAGTATTGTGAATCATAACAAGGTATGTAGAAGTGCCTACATGTATATGTTTATAAGAACCGTTCCAAATACGTAAACTGTAGAAAGTCGATATCAGCCTAAGAAATTATTAAAAAATTAAGCTCTTATTGATAATTTAGCATTCATTCGTGTTAATTTTTTTACTCTGTCAGTTACTATGTACAGTGATGTTAGAAGCAAATACGTTAGAATGAAGAAATTCGATTAAATTAGTTACGAGTTCGTTTAAACTCTAGACTCTAGATGATGTACCCAGTGTTGGGATATGGTCCATCTTCTCTCGCGCATGCGCGGCCAAAACAGTAACGTATCTATATCATGATGACGAGGTAGTGGAGCCCTAAGACAGTTATATTGGCGGGAAAGTATCGAAACAATCTATTCCAGACAAAAAGACTTCAGGACGTGTCCTACGAGTTACCAAATATACACAAATACACATGTTATACATTCATTTTTCAGAATCAAATCACACCAATTTTTTAAAATTCTGCTGGGTGCTCAAGGTACCCCATTTTATCGAGAATCTTACTTTACTGAGGCCAAAATCGCCGCGCATACGCGAGAAAAGATGGACCATATCCCAATACTGGATGTACCTACTCATTAGTGTTACGAGGACATGTGCAACACGTAAATTAATTTTATCTGATAAGACGCATAAGTTGACGGTTGCAAAATATAATTATTACATATTGTAAGACAAATTACAAATAGTGATAGATATTGTAGAACTATCCTATATCATGTAGGTAATATTGTATTCTAGTGTATTATCTATAGTTTACCATTTTCAATAAAGTTTGTTTGACAAACAAGCGTGCCATTTTATACTATATTATATATATATATATATATATATATATATATATATATATATATATATATATATAGTTTGTACAATTTGTACATTATATTTTAAAATTTATATTGCATTTTACGTTATCGTCGCATTATTATTCACATATGTTGATAAGATACAATTAAATACATTAATTGAATACAGCTGTGTGAACTTTGTTTCCTTTCTAACGTACAGTGGCTCGCAAAAGTATTCGCTCGCCCTTCAAATCAGAATAACTTTCTTAAAATATGACCAAACCACTTGACTTTTTTTTATCAATTAGAAACATTGATTTAGTAAATTGCGTGCAAAAGAGATTTTTAAGAAATTGCAATTAGTAGGAATTGCATGAAATAATAAAAATGGCACTTTTTAAAACTTTATTATTTGAGCCCGTAATGAAAATTCAAGATATGTGTTTTGCAGATCGATGTTATTTACACATATGCTGAAAATTTCATCGAAATCAGTTAACGAACATATGAGCTACAAGCGATTGAAAGTGGTGATAATTGCAGTTTTTCACGACTTTTGGTCAGTTTCTGCTTAAAATCCATAGTTTCTTACATCTTTCGGTGATTTCGATGAAATTTTCAGCATATGTATAACTAACGTAGATCTACAAAAGAAGTTTATGCGACTATAAAGTAATAAATAAAAAAAAGGCATATTTTAAATTTTCATTATGGGCTAAAATAAAGAAGTTTTGAACAGTGCTATTTTTATCTCTTCGTGTAATTCCTACTAACTGCAATTTTTTCAAAATCTTTCTAATTGCTTAAAAAAAGTCAAGTGGTTTGGTGAAATTTTAAAAAAGTTATGTAAACCTTACGTTTAGGGGATGATGCTCCGATGACCTTGACCTTGACATATGTTGTTGAGGACAACATTCTGAACAACTTTTGTCATTACAACTACCCGGTGCTCGGTCTCAGTTTTCGAGACATTTGCAAAAAACTATTGGTAATAGTGTATTAAATTTTCCGTATTCTTCCACGCTCCGTGGCAATGTAAACCTGTTCCGGGGACACATCTGTTTATTTTTTGTTTGTAAACACGTTGTGGGGATGAGAAGCGACAATACCATACACACCCACCCAGTGTTTCTAAAAAGAATTCTCTCAGATTATACAATATAAAATCAACTGAGACGAATACAGCATACATGTATTATATTATCGCATTTGATAGTAAAACAAATTGGTATTGGTTTCAGTTGATTTTACATGGTTTAATGTGAGAACCTTCGTCTCAGAAACACTGGGTGGGTGTGTGTGGTGTCGTGTGTTGGTTAGGACTAGGTGGCGGGGAGCGGAGAGCACGCAGACGAAATTATGAGTATCTCGAAATCTAAGACCGAGCACCGGGTAGTTGTAATGACAAAAGTTGTTCAGAATGTTGTCCTCAACATCATATGTCAAGGTCAAGGTCATCGGAGCATCCTCCCCTAAACGTAAGTTTTACCAAAAGTTATTCTGATTTAAAGTTTAAATTTAAACATATTTCTTGTATTTGTTGTATGTTGTATTATATTATATGTATACTTAGCATCCATCTAGCATGCACAATGCGTATTCTTTGCATATTATATTTGCAGAAACACGTTTTTGGGGAGCAATCTATTTTGTCTGGCAGTGTATCACCCCGCTGCGATACAAAGGGGGAGCAAATGCACGATACTCGCGAAGAAAGTCCAGAAAATGTGACCCACAAATTGCTGAACCGCACAAAGGGACACGCGCGTGCCTCTCACAAAGGCGCAATTATCGCTGGCAACGTTACGACACCGCGAAATCGCGCTTGCTCTTTCTTCCAGCAACGAAAAACGGACTCGCCACCGTGTGCGGGATCCTTGCTGAAATAGTTGCGATTCTTTTCACGCTAATGGCGTCCGTGGTAAGAAGCACAGGCGGATTTCTTGCGTCCCTGCGGCACACGAATAAAAGGCTCCCCGGACAGGCAGGGAAGTCCCTGTTTCCATTAAGCTCGAAACTACGGTCGACGTTTCCGCCACGAGGCGCGATACGTTGCAGACACCCGCGGAAGTACCTGCAACCAAAGACGTTACCGGCGCGATACAAATTTCAATTACGCCCGTTTCTAATGCTAATTCGCCGACGATTAAGTAAGATGAATACGCAGCCGAAACTAGCGATCGCCTTCAGGCACTGCACGACTCCTAGCGTCTGCTCTACGAAACACGCCGCCAGCGAACACCGTACTGTGAAATAATCAAAATTTCACAATTTCGTGGACTGCTATTGGACAGGCAATTGTTCGCGAGGTACATACTATGTTACGTTAAAACGCTGTGTTTCAATCATTGGCTTGTTGCGAAACGAATAGCCTCGATTTTAGGGTGACCGACTTCGCTGTTACTGTAACAACAATTGCCGCTTTTCTTCTATTCTTTTTGCATTGTGATACAGTGTATCCGGTAATTGTGCATAAAAGGTCCCATCTCACCGATTTTGATCAAATTTAAATACGTTGTAACACTCAACATTCTGTACAACTTTTTCTTATACATATATGTAACCGTCGCTCAGCCTTAGTTTTTGAGATATTTGCGAAAAACTGCAGCTACTACTACATTGAATTTTGTCTATACGTGCACGTCCGCGCCGTGCGTATGCGTCAGCATGATGCGACCGCTCGTCAATTTTTTATACAAATGTATAGCGCGATTTTCGAACGATCTATATACCGTGTGAACTTTTCAAAACATATGATGATGAAGAATAAGTATGTTACGGTAAATGTGATTAATCCGATGATTATGTATAATTGCCGGTTATTGTATATAACCACCACTAAGTTTGGTCTGGATTAGGTCCTAAATATTCAAGAATTCACTAAGTGCAATCAGCCCATGACATTTATTCGGAAAAGCTTTCAGGTGTGAAACACTGTGTGAGTGTGTGTAGTGTCATTATAATATGTACTTGTTACAGTAAATGTGATTAATCCGGTGATTATGTATAATTGCTGGTTATTGTATATAACCACCACTAAGTTTGGTCTGGGTTAGGTCCTAAATATTCAAGAATTGGTAAATGTGATAAATTATTGAATATTTAGGACCTAATCCGGACCAAACTTAGTGGTGATCATACGTATATAATAACCGGTAATTATACATAATCATCGGATTAATCACATTTTTTTCTCTTTTAGTTGGGTGACTAAAAACTTTTAGTAATACGTAGTAAATTAGTAATATACTCAACCAGTAATACGTAGTTATGATGATATTTTCAATACTTAGATTGCAACTAAGCTCCTGCTTTTTTTCGCTTCACATTCTTTATATCTATTATAAAATTTTCACTCTAAGGAAAACTGGTACAAAGATTTTGAATGTGGATTGCTTATTTTTGCTTTTTTCTCTTCACAATTTTTCTACAGTGTTGTTTTCATGTAGGATTCTTCAATAAGAACTGTTCAGTTACGCCATTCAAATTTACCGCCCAAATCGATTTCGAACTTCCAACGATCGATATCGACCAACCAATCATGTAACGTTGTCGTCCTGTATGAATAGCTAGTTTGCACATCACTTTCCTCCGTAACTCCTAATATTCTGTTTCATAATTTTTCTTTTTTTTTGTTTTATTTTACCCGTTGGCACAGCAAGTAAGTGTGTTTTTTCTTCCTTTTCCGTTTTCTGTGCTCTTTACACGGCTGTGACGGAATGTTAAATTTTGTTTCATTTACATTATATATATATATATATATATATATATATATATCTTTTTCAGACGCAATAAAGCCTCAATGAAAATGATCCACACAAGGATCGAAACGTCGAGAATAATTTAATTGCAACTTTGCTGCTTTTCAATAGGATCGTACCTTGCGCCGAAATCATAAAGTTTATTAATATAGTACTACGTATTGGACAAATATCAAATATAAGAAGAACCATTGGCAATTTATTTTAGTAATTTCTAATATTTTCTATTTAATTTGCGCGGAATGCTCTTCTTCATCAACAACTCGTAAATTAAATTCCATTAAATTCACGAGTTAAATAAAGTTCAATTGAAATAAAGAATTCCATTATGTATTCGACTAAGAGTTTATTATTTGTTCATCATGTAGTGTACACAGCGTATACCAAGAAGAACTGAAAAATGTATTTTGTCCGCTCCTGCGTTCATCCCCTTAAGCGAGACACTTAAAGGCTTCAGATATCTGTAACCAGGACGAGTCCAGCAACTGGGTCAGGTTATTCAAGTAAAGTTGGAAAACATCTCAGAGGAAAATTATGCAGTATTTAACGAGTGTCTATCATTTCATGTCACGATTTTGTTTCGCAAGAACCTCTTGATAAATTTCTACACGCAGTTTAAATCGACGAGTTTCGTAAGATAAATCGATGCAGATGTATGTCGGATAACACCGTTTTTCATTCATTTTGACCTACTTTCAGGGGATCCAAAACTGCAAATTTCGATTAAACTTTTTGCAGCGATTTCTGACGTATTGCTGCATGCACTGAGTGATGGAATTTGAATAAAGATACCCCCATTAGAAAACAGAAATATCGGTTATTATTACAAATGAATATTTATCGGTAAATTACTAACTTGGCAAATAACATTTCACACACACACACACACACATTTATTTCCAACTTTTGACAATAAAATACGTTCTCAAAACTTATTGTTAGCACGAAATAACGTAATTGACGAACACGTCGCGTTGCTACGACCGGAAGTTGCAGGATTGGTCGATATACATATGTATATATATATATTTTATATATCTATATAATGTTGTATAACAATGACGTAACTGAATAGGTTGAATGCTCACATGTAAATAAGCTAGAAGAATTTCACAATACAGTCATATTATTTTCAATCTGTTCGTCCTAGATATTGAGTACCGAAATCAATTTCTATCCAATTCCAGTTTGTTGCTATCGAGGTGGACAATTTTTATTTTATTCTTCAGTTTCTGAACAACTCCTTACTATTTCTAGAATAACTGATTAATGTTTTCAAAATTGTATTTAAAATACTGTCTATGCCGTTCATGTATTAGTGGTAAATACTCATGATTCCTATTCATAAATAATGTCGCTTTTCAATACTTAACGAACCTTCTGTATTATATTTAACATTTAGTACAGATTAATTGTACAATAAGCGCACTAAATGCCGATTACTTTAAACAAAATTCATGTTATATAATAATAAATAACGTTCATAACAGGGAAACAATGATTATTCAATCTAAAAAGAACCAACATGACTCATGAGTATCTCTAATAACGCTGCCAGAAGATTAATCAGTTGAAATTTTATTGAAATTGTTGCAATAGTTTCGAAGAAAATGGCGTCTTTCGTAAAATCTCTTTAAACAGAGACTACCGGAAGAAGTTCCTTCAAACAAAATGATTGTTCTTTCATATATTGAAAATAACGATTATAGTCTAATAAGTAGACATTTGATTTTATGCATTTGTGACATAAATAAATAGGTACAAAGCGAAAACAGTAAAACAATTTAAGAATACTATTATCTACATTAATATTGACTTATTAAAATTATCATACGAAGAAACACATTTAATTTCTTCTGTTACCTACGATTGACTTCAAAATTGTTTACGTTGGATAAAAACCTACAGTAAATTACACTCCGCTACAAAACTATTGTACAAGGCTAATAAGGAAACGAATAAAAAGTTTATTTAATAAGTATTGTTTTTTTCCTGTATCTCTAATGTTATCGTTTACATCATATAGTAAACTTCATACAGTTCTAGGCCAGCTACGGTTCAAAGAACTTAAATAAATAATATGTGAAAATACGCATACGATACGTTTTAGAAAGAATTAAATCATTTTCATTCGCCCCATTTTAATAATGTTTAGTCCCACTTTTATTTTGCACGTTTCCCAACATTATTTTCGGGAGTGATTTGTATACATTTTTTATTGCGTCTTGCTTTGTAGATTTCCCTTTTCTTCCACGCACGTTTTCAAATCCCCGACGTTATTAACTTGCTTCCATTTTGAGTATGCAGTGAAGAGCAAAAATGAATCAATACCATTTAAGACGGTATAACATTTTTAAGACTAGACCAAATAACTCAAGTGTTTTTAAGAAGTTCGAAGCGTCAGTTTATTCGATCAGGCGTAAACAGATGTTTAAAAAAATTGCAATTCGTCGGGATATCGAAGAAAATAGTAAAAGTTAATTTTTACTACTTTTTCATCTGGCCCTGTATTGACAATTGTATTGAAAATGTGTTTCATAGTATCAAATAAATAATATACTATTGGTAAATTAGTTTACGAGTTACAAACGATTAAAAGTGGCAATAATTGCAGTTTTTCGTGATTTTCGACTTATAACTGCAATTTTTCCCACTTTTAATCGTTCATAACTCATGAACCAATTGTTTAATATCGATGAAATTTTCAGAATGTATATAATTTATTTCAGTAATATATATGAAATACAGTTTCCAAATGTTCGATTCAGGCATAGATAAAAAAAGGTGAAATAATCAATTTTTACTATTTTCTTTTCGTGATTTCGACGAATTACAATTTTTTCGAAAATTTGTTTACATCCCATCTAAGAAACTAATCCTTCTAACGTCTCAAGTACGCTCAAGTCATAATTTTTAAAAAGCTCTACTTTCACACGTGGTGTTCATTCATTTTTGGTCTTCGCTGTACCTCTGTAGCTAAAATCCTCCAACAATGCTCAATGATATTTACGTCCGGAAATCTTAAAAGCCACAGCAATAGATCTCGTTTTTGAGACAGTAAGACAATTTAAGAATATTATCTTCATCTACAACTACATATCTACAACTGACTTGCAAAATGAAAATTTTGCATAACGATTCACAGGATTGTAAGATGGTAATCGTATATTTCATTAAACGCGGACAGAAGAAGATTCATACATTAACAATGCATCAAATTCGCGGAGTGTGGATAAAATGTTTGCAATGGACTCTCCGCAATTAGCGAAATCCTCTTAGGAGTCGCACTCATTGGCGTTCATTTTTCGACTGTTTACCGGTAATCGTAGTACGTGCTCGTTAGGCCGTTATCTCGGCAACTTTTCACGCGTTTTGTGGCATCGTAAACGCGATATTAGAACTTCGAACCCCCGCCGGTGTAATGAGCAGAAGCGTCACGAGAGTGTAATGACGGCGCGGCGAGGCAAGCGAAATAAGTAAGCTTAATAGCGCCATTATCGCGGCGACCTTACATTTTCGCCTTCAATTACCCTCCTCCCAATGGGGTGGCTACCAGGGAAACACCATGTCGGGTTTGAACTTCCGTTTGGCATTATTTGCGGAGGTGGACAACGCTCGTTGTTCCGCGAACAAAGTGGGTTTTGCGCCGATCGAAACGTGTGATTTAAGTACAAATATTTCTGAAGGGATTCAGCACGGTCGAGTAAAAGGTAAACGCCGCACAGTGGTCCCGATCGAGAAATACGGGGACATTTTGGTATAACTTTTAAACTATTAAAGATATCGAAGTGAAATTTGGAGTGAAGAATATTAACAAGAATTCATTTTTAATACTGTAAAATGTAATATACTTTATGTTTATTTAATAGCCTTTCTTGCAATTTTTAAATATGTGTACAAGTATAACAAATTTTAGCACTTTTTCTTTTAAATAAACAGGTCCAAATTAATTAATTAGTTAATAATACTCTTCTACTTGTTTAACGAATCGCTAGTTGAGTAAACTTGTTTCTGTATTTTCCAGAATCTCCAGGTAAGTTTTTAAAATTCACAAAGTCTATGGTACCTGTATAAAGCACAAATTAAAATATAAGCAATAATAAATACAATAAGTTTAATTCGTGATCAGTTGAGAATTATGTGACACAGAATTAAATTAATTATTCTTACCTTCTCTGTTAAAAGTTTTTATTTAATTATTAGTTCCTCAGCCTCTGAGTCCAGGGTTTTAGGTTTATTATTGTTGGACTTTATACGCAAGGAAGACATATATGGATCAGAAGTTAGTAATAATTTATGAAATATATCTTCATTTGTAGCAGTGAGTGAAAATTTTCGGCTTTTATTACTTCTATAATTTTGAAAATCTTTATGTCTCCTCTCTAAGGCCTCTTCAGACAATTGACTTATTTTGTAAATCACCTACGCTTTTTAAAATTCGTTTAGCCGCGTCATCTAGCAAACTTTGTAACTCAACTTTTGCATATTTTTCGGTTACATCTATAGCTTCCTTTGGTGGTTCACAATTTTTTTTCTTTTAATAATGCCGCATACGACGGCCATTGATTGGTTTTGTACAGTATAGCGTCATTTCTAATGGACGTATACTGAAATTTGGACAGGTCTGCTGTTATAAACGTACAAAGAGCTTTCTCTGCTGATAACATTTCTCTTTTATGCATAGAATTGATTTATAATTGCATTCAAATTACAATGTAACGCTCAAACAGTTGCACGATTCACTCTCGTATGGCTTTGTATCAACTGAATGCAGAATGGCAGTGAATATCATTGTTGAAGGTTTATATATATTATAGCATAAACATTTGAAAGTGTGTATCTTCTGAAGAATTCCTTATGATGTCGCTCTATGTCCTGAAAACCTCGCTTCGTGTGGCCAAAGGAATTTTAGTGTAGCATAGTCTCGACGATGAATGCGCCCATAGCACCTATACGCACAGCGAAGCGTGCAGCTTTAAACAATGATAATTTGTAAAAATGGAAGAAGGTGATTCCGATTCTTGCAGTATTATATAAAAGAAAATATGCTGAGAATAGTCCATTTTGTAAAATTCTGGGAATATTCGAGAGTCAAAACATATTCCATGTGAATTACTAAGAAATTTTAGGATTTTCTCCAATGGAGTCAGCATTAAATTTGTTTTAAATAACAAACAGTAATGCTTAATTGTCAGTGATAATTTGTAATTTAAAGATATACTTTTCATTTAAAAAAAAGTGGTGGAAAAATATTGAAAAGAGTCGTCAGGACTGGTCACGTGACGTGCCGCGCGCGACTGAGGCGACACATAACGGTAGCGGTGGCATCGGTGAAGCCATTTCAGATTTCATTTAGTAGGTAATAGATACGATACGCGGCAATAACCTATAATCTGCGATATGTCCTGTCATTTGTCCACTCACCCGTGTTGCGTCTTGTGTCCCCATTGCGCACGCGCAACGTGTCATCGTTCGCTCCCCACTCGATTCCTGTTGCGTTTCCGTCGCGCATGCGTGCTTAACACGGTAATCGGAGAGAGGGTAACTTTTCAGAGGCACCTTCCCTGATCTGGCGGCACTGCGTATAGGAAAGGAAGAGACGACAAAAGTCGCGGCCTCGTTCATTACACGAGTAAATATCATCGGAATTATATCATATTTGTTATCATTTTCATTAGAAAAATGCCACGAATATGTTGGTGAAAGTTGCATGAAAAAAATAATAAAAAATAAAGATGTTCTGCAATTGGATTAGTAGTGATTCACACCGATATACCCGACCCAGGATCAGATTACGCGGCATGTTTACACTGCTCTGCGACCGATGCAGCTCGAGCTTCACGACATAAATTGCAATGTTCCGTTGGACTTAGATCGCGGGGTTACTGTATCGAGTGGTCCTCGTTGCAGCGTCGTTTAGGTAACGAAGACATAACAAGGACAAGAAGGAGTCGGTTGACGGACGTCGAGTTGTGCGGACGTGTCAAAGAAAAGCACCTCTCCTCTGATAATAAAAGGAATACGGTTTTTATAATATACTCTTTTATTGTAGGCAGAGATGCCGAGATTACACGGTCGCCCACGCAACACGCGGCCACCAACGCAACAAGTTGTGCGCAGACTGTGTGCGGAATGTCCGCGGGCAATTGTTCGTCGGTTGGATAGGGCTTTATTCCTTTCTTTCGAATAGAATGACATTTTTGCAATAAAAGAATGTATAAGCTTGTAGCACGCTGGAAAACGGTCGTCAAAGTCAGTAGTGACTACATCGTTAAATAAATCTACGTTTTGAAAAAGACTGTTTGAATTTTGACAGAAGAGTCTGCACGAACTTTTTCCGGCAATTCATATTTCCATACCTCGAAGGCAAATCAATTTACAATTACCCACGAAGATAAAAATCTACAGTAATTTTGCATTTTACAGACAAAGAATATTCAACACATTTTTAGAATGAATGTAGATACCCGGGTACCTATGTAGGTATTGACATAAGGATTAATCGATTTTAATATATTTTGATGTTGTCTTTTTACGATGAATATTTACAAAAAAAGTTAAATTTTATGTATTGTCAGACTTTTTAATCTAATTTATTAAAACATAGACTCTAAAGTTTCGTAAACTATTTAATCCCATATGTCTACAGGCTATCCCAAGATGGTATAAATGTGGATGGGGGGATTCTACATGAAAAATAAGTCGATAATATAGAATAAATATTTTTCATTTTATGTCTTGTTTTCAAGAAAATCGTCTGAAAATCCATCCAGTTCGCATTCCGAGCGTTTGTAAGTAGAACTGATAGGTTATGAACAGACGCGTCAGACGATCCCTATTCAATAGCACGAATGTTTGCCGAATTCGCAAACTCTAATTTCTCGATAACGAGGCTTCCAAATGAAAAAAATTTATTCTATATTTTCGGCTTATTTTCTCATGTAGAATCACCCCCTCCACGGTTATACCATTTTGGGATGCCGTAGTAGTAGACAAATGGAATAAAATAATTTACAAAACTTTAAAGTCGTTTTTGAAGAGAATGGTTGACTTGAGATGCATGGTTCCTTTGAGACTTTCGTGTCTCGCGATGAGTATTATACGATGCAATAAAAAAATTTTACTTTGAATTTTTCCATCAAGGTCAATTGTGCGGCAACTTTTTCTACAGATCCCCACCGATTCAAAGTTGTAATATCACCTGGTGAAGCCATGACGAAACATTTTGTCGCACCTTGTGCATAGTTAGTACTTATAATTGGAATTGGAGTTAGCGCGTGTCGCCGTCGTGCGTTGACTGTCGACTGTCGCGTCTCGCGTGTCGATGTCTATAGTATATGATTCAAGACGATCGAGACTTTTAAGACAATCAAGACTTTCAAGAGTTTTATGTTTTAAATCAGATTTGAAGTGAATATTTTGTCGCTTAAGAGATTCGAAGCCTTTCACATCACTAACAAAGAGACAGCACGATTCCAGAAATGCCTTTTCAGACGAGACCCTACAGACCTTGTAGTAAGTATGTACCCAGTATTGAAGATCCCTAATGGCTTTTTGCTTGGAAAAGCGAATTCTGGAAAAGTGCGGTCTCCTTATAAGTTCTACTCGCCACTCGCCGCTTCAACGTGAACGCTACCACTATAAAAATATACTTGGTATAATGTCCTATAAAAGTATATTGCGATGCTTCGCTCTCTTCGCCAGTATCGTAGCTCTGTTGTACTGATACCCTCGGAAGCGTTTAGTTGGAGCTGCGTGTAGAGTTAGGGGACCCTAGACGATCAATAATATTGTCAATGTAGGTTGACCAATAATATTGAAACTCCCGTCAATACGTTTCAAAAATCTCGTCAATCTAGCTATTAATATGGTGACTACGCAATGTTGTTTTGAAAAACAGTTGTGTACTTTGTACATATTCTAGTATAGTCTAGTATATTCTAGTATATTCTACAATATTCTGGTATATTCTAGTATAATCTAGTATATTCTAGTATATTCTAGTGTAGTCTACTATATTTTAGTATATTCTGGTATGTTATGGTATATTCTAGTATATTCTAGTATATTCTACTATATTCTAGTATATTCTAGTATATTCTACAATATTCTGGTATATTCTACAATATTCTGGTATATTCTAGTATAATCTAGTATATTCTAGTATATTCTAGTGTAGTCTACTATATTTTAGTATATTCTGGTATATTCTAGTATATTCTGGTATATTCTAGCATATTCTAGTATATTCTAGTATATTCTACTATATTCTAGTATATTCTAGTATATTCTACAATATTCTGGTATATTCTAGTATAATCTAGTATATTCTAGTATATTCTAGTGTAGTCTACTATATTTTAGTATATTCTGGTATATTCTAGCATATACTGGTATATTCTAGTATATTCTAGTAGATTCTGGTATATTCTAGTATATTCTAGTATATTCTAGTATATTCTGGAATATTCTAGCATATTCTAGTATATTCTAGTATATTCTACTATATGCTACTATATTCTAGTATGTTCTTGTGCATTCCAATATATTCTACTATATTCTAGTACATTCTGGTATATTCTAGTATATTCTGGTATATTCTAGTATATTCTACTATATTCTAGTATATTCTAGTATATTCTTTTATATTCTACTATATTCTAGTATATTCTGGAATATTATAGTATATTCTACTATATTCTAGTGTATTCTGGTATGTTCTGGTATATTCTAGTATATTCTAGTATATTCTGGTATATTCTAGTATATTCTAGTATATTCTGGTATATTCTACTATATTCGAGTATATTCTAATATATTCTAGTATGTTATGGTATATTCTAGTATATTCTAGTATATTCTACTATATTCTAGTATATTCTAGTATATTCTACAATATTCTGGTATATTCTAGTATAATCTAGTATATTCTAGTATATTCTAGTGTAGTCTACTATATTTTAGTATATTCTGGTATATTCTAGTATATTCTGGTATATTCTAGCATATTCTAGTATATTCTAGTATATTCTGGTATATTCTAGTATATTCTACTATATTCTACTATATTCTAGTATATTCTAGTATGTTCTTGTACATTCCTATACTAGAATATTCAACACTTTGCCAACCGTTTTACTTGTACGACCAGTGCGATGTCCGAGTCGAGTCGAGACTGGCGAAATAATGAAAACTAAACCTCCTAAACATCAATGCGCGCATCAATATGCTCTTTCGATGCGCCTCGTCAATATTATTAATGGGCGTATTGACAATATTATTGACCGTCTATTGACCCCTTTTCGGTTAGCAGGTTACGGATCGTCAAAAGCGCCGCGCTGACGACGTTCTTCTTGCTAGTATCTATGGCAGCTCCGATGTACTCGTACCCTTAGGCCCGGACATGAGATCCGACATCACCGCACGTAGACACGTCGGAAAAATCCAAGATTCGCACTTTTCGGGCACCTTTCCGACACCTTTGCAAGCGTTTGTGTAGTTCCAACCTGATGATTGGTGTACTGCTGGTCCACTAAACAGGTATATGTATATGACAACCGAAAACCTCGATGCGTCAGTCTTGATTACACCACAGAAAATAACGCAATTCTAACCTAACACCAGATCCATATCCATCGTCCATCGTTACGGGACCAAGTCCAGCATTCCGGTCTAAAGTCGAGCGTTCTTGTTGAAAATTGTTACAGTTTTCCATTATTGTTAAAATATATCATCCGTTGACGCAATTCAACATCGTGACCTTATTTGAATCGTCGCTATCTCCTTAACCAGACGTTGGGACGTCGCGTATCTGCGGTGACGTAAAACTTGGTGGTAGGACAACCTGCATACAACCCTCGTGGACTATACGGACAGTCACATCGCGGGTTGCGACAAAACAATTGCATGTTACGATTACATTTAAATGGTATGCATATTTTGTGTAAAACTTAATGAGTACCTCAATTTTAATTAAATAAAATTGCTATTTAATACCGCTGCTTTCTTTCATTGTTTTATTGAAGTAAAAATATGGCAAAGTTTAACTAAGTGTGTGATTAAAATATAAATACTAGAATTAGAATTTCTCCAGTTTCTTCGAATAAATCTCTCTGAAAAGTAGTACCGTTTTTATTAAAATTTGTTCGAATATGAACGAATAATTTTTCTTATAAACTAGACGTGTACTTTCATATAAACTAGATAAACGATGAACAGTCCAAACTTCTATTAATTTTAATGTATTAATAGAAAATGAATATATTCATTATATTTTGTGCTTTTCTGTGATATTCCGAATTAACGTCAATGTTTTTAATGTTTACTTGGCCGCAATTTGTTGCTTATGTATCTGTATGGAAATTTTCGTAACTACCGAAACTATCAAATTATTTAGCCATGGAAGCATAGCCAAAATTACTAATAAAGGGTAATTATATTATATCGCACGAAATTATAGCGTAATTAAATGACCGTGAAACGGCAAATGAATATTTGATTCTCGGTGCAGAATTTTCATGGCGCGAAATTAATTATCACATTCCATGAGTTTAAATGTAGAATAAAATGCGCTGGCGTGAAAAGTAAGTGTAGTAACAATGGCAAACATTCGGTATAACACTTGGTAATGACACAACAATGCATTTCAAACCGTTGTTATCTCAATTTATACCATTTACCTATTCAAAGGCTTTGAAATATACAGAAGTATAAAGTTTGCACAATACTAAGAATTTTAATGAATTTTTACTAGCAAATAGAACTTTTCGCAGTCGTGGCTGCACACCTTCCTAATTTTGGTAGACTCTTCTAATCGTTTTTGTATAATTTATCATACTTATGCAAGATACAAATTTTTTCCAGCAATCACAAGTATAGAAATTTATTTCTTTTCTTAATAATTTTAAGTTGATTTTAAGATAACAGTGTTCTCTGATTCTTCTAACGTTTACACAACAGAGTGATCCAAAAGTCACTAGACCATTTCAAAATGGAATGACTTTTTTATTTTTTAAAAGTTTTCATTGTTTTACAAACAAATTTGAGATTTAAATAGTCTAGTGACTTGTGAGTCATTTTGTATTTTGTGTTTTACCTACCCATTTTTATTATAAATGTATAAAAATTGCTATTTAGTTATTAAATCCAATAAGAGTAAGAAAAGTTCTTAATTATTTTGGTTGGGTCCACGCCTCATCCTTTGTGTAAAATCTTTATGTCACAAATTATATTCTTGCATTTCTTCTGTTTTACTTAGAAAAGAGGATAGCCGAATATGATGGTGAAAAGTGCTCTTGAACCAAATTTAACTTCCTATGAGACATTCGATGGAGGATCAAGAAAAAAATGTCGTCTAAAATGCTAATCCTGTATCTCGAGCGGAAAGTAGTGATAGAGAAAATGTAACAATCAGTTTTATGCTTACTTCCCCTATTTAGTTATATGCGGAAATTCTGAAAAAATCGAACAGACGTTAAATACATAGACACAAATACTGCAATTTATTTCGGATTTTTAAGTTGAAAATCCCGGTTGTAAGAAATCAGTGAAAAAGCAGATGACACTGGAGTTTAAGCATGACATAATTTATATTTCTACAGTATTAGTGTGTAGGTACAGTTCTAAATATTGTTCATGAATTTGTAAAAAGATAAAGCTGCTACATACGACGTTGGCTCAACTGCGTTTTGGAGAACTCCGTGTTCTTAACTTTTTTGAACTTTTTTTTATGTGATCCTGTAGATATCGCTGAAGACATTCCGAAAATGTGTGTATGGTTGTTAGGAATTCACTGGTTTATAAGTTATACGCGTGTAAAGATGAGCAGTTTTAAGCGTTTTTGACAGGTTAGAGCGTCGCCATATTGGATATTCGTTGAGTGGTAGAGGTATTTAGGTAGGTCTGTTCGGCGCATGCGCTTGATAGATCGTGAGTGTTCAGCGCATGTGTTAAATAGTATGGTATATTTGCGGGATAGGCTAAATAGTACTGTGCGTATGCGCTAGATGGGAATTCAGTGGTTACACATACTTTGTAAACATAAGCAATTTCAAGTGTTTCTCACAAATTAATTATTAATAAAATTGTTGATTTTGAAATGGCTAGTTCAAGTATTAGAAATTTTAACTTTAGAGACATGCCAAGTAGTAAAGAAGAAGCAATTACTTGGGCTCAGGATTGTGGATTGTTGCGGAAATTTAAAAAATGTCGTACTCATCGGTGCGAAATAAAAATTTATAACAATAATCATGGAATCTTAGTTGTTTTTAGCCTTTTAAACAAAATAATGTCCAAGTTTGATTTAGCACAAGCTGTCACTAAACAGTAATTAAAATATACAGAATCACATACAGGATTTCAAAAAGAAGGTACAGTCCAAGATGGTTTGGGGTTAGGTCGTCGTGGGAGCGGAGAAGGCCGGCCCGACTATGGTATAATGTTCAGCATTTTGAATTCGTAAATGTGTTATTATTACGGATCTAACGGATCTGTTCGGAAGTATTTAGCCCATTTTATAGGTATCACCTAGCAAATATATCAATATGGCGGCGTTTTAACTTGTCAAACGGCTTAAAAGTGTTCGACTTTATACGCGTATAACTTTTTAACCAATGAATTCCGCACAATAAGATTTTCATTTTCGGTGTTTTCTCGTCGGAATCTATGAGATTGTATAGAAAAAAAACTAAAAAAAAGAGTTCTCTAAAACGCAGTTAAACCAAAACTTGAACAACGAAACCAACATAATCAGTGAAACCCACCTCACCAAAAAAATATAAATGATGTCGATCTTAACCTTCAATGCAATATCAGCATTTTCCCAAATTTTTCAGGTTTGTGATATCATTACGACCAAGGTTTTCCACATAAAAATTCAAAACAAATTACAGAATATATGTCTATGTATTTGGCGTCTGTTTTCGGAATTTTCATATGTAACTAAATAGATAAAATAGTCCAAGAACTGACTTTTCCATTTTACGCCCACAACTACTCTTCCGGTCGAGATAAATAGTTAAATATTTTAATATGGTTTAAATTTGGTTTAAAGGTACTTTTGACCATCGTATCCGGCTATACACCATTACTTCATAAAGCCTGCATGTATCGAAAGACAGATAGCCACGTCGTATCCGATATTACAATATTTCCAATTGTAAGACCATCATCAAGAAAAATGATAATCTGAACTTTTTGTCAGACTGCCCGCCTCGGTCGCCCATCCCCTGTCTAGGGAATTTAAACGCGATCAAGATACTACGCGCGCGCGTCCCAGGTAATAATTTTGCGAGTTACACTCGCCAATTTGTAAACGAGACCGTGCCGATAACAACGAAGGGTGTGTCACGCCAGTGATATATCGGCGGAGACGCATTACCCTGATGAGTCTCCGCATCAAAAGTCAAAAAGGTAATTTGCAATTAACGAAACTCGCCTCTCGGTTCCCGCTCGTCTTGTATTTCGCCTGGCTGGAAATTTGAATATTTCTACTGGCAAATTGGCCCGCCCCTAACCGCCCTCGCGATTAAATCCAATCCAAATGTCATTAAAAACTGCTTCTACATCAAGCGCCGTTCTCTGTATGTATTTCATACAAAATTTTCCTTCCTTCTTCGTCAGGCGTGCCACTTCATTTTCTGATTAATGAATCCCGTTACGCGCAGCAATTCCACTATTGAAATTTTAATGTTTTCATAAACAAATTGCTGCCTCCACTGCTTTGATAATTACGAAATTTATTGCATGCTACAGGTAATGGCCGAAGTACCAACTTTTTCGTTAATTTTGCAGTTTTCCGGGTTCGAGAAATTGATGTGAACGATGAAAATTAAAGTACCACGGAGAATAAACCTTACCAAGCGAATTAATAGCACATAGATTGCATTTATTTGTTATTAATTCGTTCGCCAATCTGTTGATCAAATTTCCGGATAATAAAACTATCACATTCGTTTCTTTATTCGACGAATTTCATTTTTCCGGTATCGAAACTCATGCAATCAAATTATGTAGACACTTTATTTGTGTCTAGATCAGGCCTGGACAACACGCGGCCCGCGATTTTATATTTCTATTGATACTTTTGTTTTTCGTTGTATGTATACGAAAAATATTAAATAAATGAAAATTTGCATGTGTCATTGTTATAATGTGCAAGTGCGACTACGAACTCCAGTTCTATATTTGATATCCACGAACGCCAAATGTTACGAAAGCGAGTAACATTGTTTGTAAGAAACGAGTTATAAGTGCTTTCGGATCCACATATGTTTGTGAAACAGTTTTTTCGAAGATGAAATTTACAAAGAGTTCGTCGCGTGCTTCATTAACTGATGCGAATTTAGAAAACCAGCTGAGATGTGCAACGTCGAACATAAATATAGATTTACAAAAATTAATTGAAAGAAAGGATAAACAAATATGTCATTAATTAAGACTCGAGAGTTAATTATATTGAGTCATAGTATAACAATAAAGTTTTATTCATTTTGTATTTGTATTACATTTTTTCAAAGCATGTTTACCTAAAATGCGACCCGCTGTAACGCTACGCGTCATCAAAGTGGCCCGTGAAACCATTTGGGTTGACCAAAAGACACTAAAGGTCTAGATAAAAGACACCGTTATTTCCATTATTTTATATCTAATATTACTAATATAATCTAATAAATATGTATATGTATAAAATAATATAATGACAAATTTCTAATATAATTATGAAATTATATTTCTCGATCAACATTTCTTATCTTTTATTATTAATTTTTTAATGATAAGTTTACTGTTACTTCTACACTCACATTTAACACTTTACGTAAGAATACTTACTTAACAATTTTCGTGTATTGAAATACTCGGATTTAGTTTATTATTGATTTTATAATTATAAACTGAAAAGAAGTGTTCAGATTTGCTTTTATTCAACAAGCTCTTCTTCCTAAAATTATCTCACAGCGCTGTCTGTATATGTTAGAGAAAATAAGTCCTGCAGCTTTAGTTTTTATTAACTGATAATACATATTGGTTTTAACAATGGTAAATTGTGAAGAATGTTCACGACATCTGTGAGTTGCTAGTGCAACTAGATTAAGGTTGAGGTTAAGTCTGCAAGCATTCATCTATGTAATTATTGTAATAGTGTATTTTGTATGTGCGATTGTGTAAATAATGGGTTATGTTAACACTAGATTGCCCAAGGAAGTCATTTTGACTGCTTTTTAATTTCAATTAGAAGAAGAGTCGATCACCAACGATGAAAATGAAAGTGTCATCAATATGCCCAGGAAAAGTAAATTTTTTTCTTGTTAATATTTACTAATAACTTGTTAGATAACTGTAAATAATATAAAAAATATTAAAAATTAATTTTAAACTTTCTTTACACATTAGTTATTCTTTCACAGTGCAGTCATTTTGACTGTTTTTGGGCAATATAGGTATATACTAAGTTTCAGTCTTTCTAGTGTTAAATAAGGGGCCCTTTTTCAAATTGTTCAACAAAATTGAATTTCTATTTCAAGTATAAACCAAATATGTGCCTTCATTTAAGTCCCCCATTTTTCAAACGACGGATCAGTTTTGTACAAAAAAAACAAGACAACCAATTGCAGGACAATCTAATTTGTCTTCTGTGTTAGAACACGTGAGTTACAATTCCATGACCTCAAATAGAGCAACAAGAGGGTCCTAGAGAGTGAATATTGGGATGAATCATTTACGTACGAGTGTTTGTCTGTCCACAGTCGATCTACATACGATGCAACCTACATATACAGGGTGGAAATTATAAAGCGTTACACACGAATATCTCCAAAAATATTGATAATACGTAAAAATGTTTCAGATGGAAGGTGTTCAGTACCGAGGGGGGCATCATGTGGCGGAACTTTTACTTTTCCCGGTAGACACTCCAAGGTGAGGTGAAGGTCAACTTTCTTTTTTTAAGTGAAATGATCTATTTTCTTATCCACCATCAAATTGGGCGTTTTAAGATGAGTTCAATTACCTATAATTCAAGGTCATTCAAGGTCAAACTTGCAGGGAATTGCAGAAAAGGTGTGATCGTTTTATTTGTATTTTAGTTCGTGCCTTCGAACTTTCACACCGAAACAATAACATGTGTTCAATATCAGCATTACTCGCGACAACATCAAAGTCATTATCAATGAAATGAAAACAAACGTATTTATGTATTACTGTGCTCTTCTGCAAGATAGTCGGTTTACTTTCATTACTATTCGTGCTAAGGTATCGTTCGCTGAACGATAGTACTTAAATAAGTGGGGAAAATGGAAATGTATCAAAATTGTTTTGATAAGTTTATGTTACTAAGAGAATGCAGGAAAAATTACAGAGTGGCTGCTAATTTGTATGCATTTAAAAGACTAGAACAGCGTTTTCTCCGTTCAAGTTTCGTGCATAAAAACTGCGTAATGTCCATGAAGCCTACGACTCGTGAAAGCAAGAAAGTCAGAATATGGGAAGCTTGTGCTAAGATAAATTGTTGAAATGTTGTTAAGTGCATTGAAGTAAGAGGTAATCATTTTGAACACATTCTAAACTGAAGTACAAATAAAACGATCACATAATTTCTGCATTTCCTTGCAAGTTCGACCTTGAATGACCTTGAGTCATAGGTAATTGAACTCATCTTAAAACGCACTATTTGATGGTGGATAAAAAACATATCATTCCATTTAAAAAAAGAAGTGACCCACTTTCATCTGAAACATTTTTGTGTATAATCAATATTTTTGGAGATATTCGTCTGTACCGCTTCATAATTTCCACCCCGTATGTACCGCTAAACTTATTTTTCAATCGAACGTTGAGTTTATTTCGAGAGCATTCATTCAAACATCTGGTAATTCCAAGTGTTTTACAAGTGTCTTATTAATGAACAAAGAGTTTCTAAGTATAATAACAGCTTTCAAACGTGATTGGAATAAAGAATATACGGCAGATACAAATTATATCTCGATCGAATTCAGCTACGATGATCGTTGCCAAGTCCTTTATAACTTGACTTAATATTTAATAGAAGACATATTTTGACATTGTTAAATCCAGCTCCATGATATTATTCACAGTTTGCTCGTCGATGTTGTCATTGTAGAGAACATTTATTTATTCCGTTCGTTCATTACTATACTTTAATCTTTCTACATTCTTGACATGTGCAATTTTTGTAAAATACGAAGAACGGGCTGAACTGTACTTTGGAGGACCAAACATTTTCAAGCTTCCCGTATGCTATGCTACACATTTTGACGAGAAAACGATAGACGTGTAAATTTTCGTACATGAACTTCAAGTTTTAGTTAGCGGAGTTCATTGGTTGAAAAATTATACACGTGTAAAAATGAGTAATTTTAAGCGTTTTTGACAGGTTAGAGCGCCGCCATATTGGATATTCGTTGGGTGGTAGAGGTATTTAGGACTGTTGTGCGCATGCGCTAATAATATGGTATATGCGCGGATCGGCTGAGTAATACTGAGCGCATGCTTGGATGGCAGGGTAGTTTATTAGATAGGAGCACGTTGATAAATTAAGCTGATTTTAATATTTTTCTGCAGTTTGTTGTACATTTTATCGTTGATTTTAAGATGGCTAGTTCAAGTATTACAAAGTTTAATTTTAAAAACATGACAAGTAGTAAAGAAGCAGCAATTACTTGGGTTCAGGATCATGGATTGTTGCGGAAATTTAAGAAATGTGGTGTTCATCGGTGTGAAATGAAAATTTTAAAAGGCAATCGTGGAATCGGCCGTTTTCGGTGTCCTATCGGTCGTGATAAATGTCGGCAGTATTCTTTAACGGTTGATTCTTTTTTCGTGGACGTTCGGATGCCATTAGATAATGCTATACGATAAATTTGACAATAATTGATGCATTTGTACAGTTTAATAAATTGTTATTTTTTTAAAATTGGTGGTTTGCCTCACGCGGGATATGGAATCCCAAAATGAAAGTATAATTTAAGTTGGTTTGGGATTAGGTCGCTGTGAGAGCGGAGAGGCCCGGCCACGCTTACAATTTACTGTGTTCCGCATTTTGATTTCGTACATATGTTATTATTACGTTCGTGCTTGTGCTGCCGACTAACTACTTAGCCGACCTTGCGTGCACCACCTAGCAAATATACCAATATGGCGGCGCTTTAACCTGTCAAAAAGGCTTAAAAGTGCCCAACTTTTAGTGAACTCCTGGCAATAAGATTTTCATTTTCGGTGTTTCCTCGTCGAAATCTATAGGACTGCATCAAAAAAGTTAAAAAATATTGGTCCTCCAAAGTACAGTTTAACCTTAACGAATAGTACTTTTATCTTATTCTGATCGAATGGCATTTCCTAGTACTTCGGTAGATACAAAAGCTTGTTTATTTACACTGATTAAGCACAAAATGAAATTTCCATAAAGATTTGCAGTTTATTTATCGCATTTCAACCCTCGCACAGTCCTCGGAAATAACTACATGCACGTACTTCGACCAAGTGTGTTTTATCCATAACTTCGTATTTTAAATAAATACGTATATCAAATTTAGCATGACCGGAGAGAAATCAAACATTTCACAGCGTATCTAAACGCAAGAAATGGGTCAATTATCACTCGAGGAACGTACGAGAACTAAAAGCGCCGCTCGTCTTTTTCGAAGTACTCGAAAATTATTCGAAAATGAAAATAAAACGTTCGGAGCTATCCCGGCGGGTTCGAGTCTGTTTACAGTACACTTTATCCGGCGTCTAGTCAAAAGCGCGAAACACAAACTTGTTGTACGTCGAACGGTTTGAAATCAAAATCGCTTTTATAGACGATGAACGGCGGAACAAGAAATCCCCATTAATGCCGCGCGTGGAAACAAGCATTAAATATCACCGGCATTTTCCCGACTGTTGCCGAGCCAATTACACACGGCGAACAGGTTCGGCCGAATAAAAATTGACTAGGAAGCAACACCTATCCAGCGGTCGCGACCAGTTGCCATCCCGTTTAATGTTATTCCGGTTTTCGCGTGAGACGAAAACGAGGTTGAATCAACGCGGCATGACTAACACTTTGTGGATGGCATGATTCTACATATGTAGAATCTACATAAGTACAAAATACGGAGATTCGTGTCTTCGGTCGTTAACGCTTGGTAAACAAAAGACGAAGATTCACGTGTTTGGCAGAAAAAGTACACCGTGGTGCAAAGCTATAGCATTACTATAATTTTCCTGTACCCTAAGGTGGCAACCATAATGAAAAATTCGTTCGAGAAGGATAATCGTTTATTTGGAGTTGTTTAACGTTAAAAGAGATGTGGTACCCTGAAAAGAGTTGATATTTCTGTATTTCTACGGGGTTTCCATCGGTAAAAGAATAGGAAAAAGATATACAAAATTGAATTAAACTAAACGTTATACATATTTCGCGACATTTCTTATACTCATCATCATATCCGGTCCATGAATGCAGTAATAAAATACTATTTTCGGACGGATATTTACTCACAACGGAATATTTTTAGATGATATGAAAATATGAGTGAGGTACATAAAATTCTTGTTAACGTGGAATTTTTCGTTACGCTTACCCTTAGGCTTGAAGACAGAAGAAAATGTTAGAGAGAAAAGTTGTATTCCTCAAGGAGGCAAATATGATATAAAAAAATGTTCTGATTGTTGCCGTTTTCAAGGTCTTTCGAAGGTCATCGATTTTTAAATGGCAGCATATATTTTTAACTTCATAGTGTTGTAGCTGATATCAAGACAAGTTCAATGTCGTGGTACACTATGATCCTCAAATGACCTCGAACTAGAAAATTTAAGACAAGGCAATGATAACTTCAAAATGTGCAATTATTTTATCTCAATTAAATTAAATATTCGAAATTATGACCTTAAGCAGTAACACAAACATTTAAACGTTCTGTAAGGTAATTCTAAAAAGATGGGCAATGTTTCTCCTAGAAACGTGAGGTGCCTGGTTGCGCTTAATGTGCCGGGAATGAAAAAGGGTCCAATTATTTTATTATCTAAAATTCCGCACCAAAGGTTGATAATCCACGGTCACTGTTGACCCCGTTGATCACAATAATGCATATTTTTTAAGTTAACTTCACCACGATTTCTGAAGCAAGCCTCATCAGTAAATAATACTCGCACACAGCCCACTCATTAAAAATTGAAAAATTGAAATTTTCAAAATCTTTTCCATGAAGTTCTTGGTTGAGCCATATGTGGCATTTGCAAGGATTTACATTTACCGCAGCAAGAATTGAACTACATTTGAATATGTAGAAAAAGATGGACACCTGCGATCAGAAAATCGGTCTTTGTAAAGCAAAACAGCCTCTCGAAGATACTGACGACCTACGTAATAAATGGAAATAAGATCGATCATCTTTTCCTTTGAGTAACGAATCGTCAAACTCGCAATAATTATAACTGACTCGGCATTCGTACCTGTAGTTTGTTGATAATCTTGTTTGTGCGCGCTTGGAGATCACAATCCGTTAACGGTATACGTGCTCCGAGACCTAATGGCTTAAGAAATTGAATTTCCGTTGATCAAACGCAGTAGTGGGACTACCACATCATTGAACTCTTGACATCAGCTACAACATTATGAAGTTAAAACTATATGCTGCCATTTAAAAATTATCGATGACCTTCAAAAGACCTTGAAAACGACAACAAACAGAACATTTTTTTCGGTAAACAGATTTGCTTCCTTGAACAGTACAACTTTTCTCTCGAACATTTGTCTATCTTCGAGCCTAACGGAGATTTCAACTTTTAACGTAACGCTTCATAAAAAAATTTTGCAAGAAAAAGTCAATTTTTAACATATTATTTAAACAAATTATTTTTTTTTTAAATCAGTTTACACTAAAAGATTTCATTGAAAGACGTATAAATTGGATGTTGAAATTTTCGTCCGAGCTTAACAATTTCAAAGATATTCAATAAAATAAATTTTTCAACTCCGACTTATTGTTAGAATGCTATTATTCGCCCTCTTAACACGAATGTCGGCATTTATAAAAAAATACGTGTCAAATATTTTTCTAAGTTCTATATTGTATAAAAATTCCATTAAAATCGGCCTGTTACGATTGGGTAACCATCCTTATTAATAGGATCGCGTAAAAATTTCGATACAACTTTATGGAAACGTCCGAGTTTCCGTGTGATTTTATGAATTTCCACACCTTGTTCCCTAATGCTAAAGTTGCTCTTTGCTCTTCTTTACTAATGTAACTACCGCGTGGCATGATAAAAATTATTTAACAAAATCCCTAAAATGTGTTAAAAATGAACGTGGTGCTATAGTTTTGCACCAATTCTAAAATGTTTCTCCCTTTCATCTCGATATACGGTGGCCTGAATTAATATTCGGACACTCTTTGCAATACAATAACTTTCTAATAATTAAACTAAACGACGTCAGTTTTTTTGAGATGTTAGAGGGATTAGTTTACTATGTAACGTGTAAATAATTATTCATAAAAATTGCTATTGGTCGGAATTGCGACGAACAAAAGTAAAGGTCGCGATTCTTAAATTTTTTATCTGTGTCTGTAATGAAAATTTAAAAAATACTTTTTGTAGATCTCCGTAAGTTATATGTATGCATGCGCAAAGTTCCATCGAAATCGGTTAACGCTGTTACGAGTTACAAACATTTAAAAGCGATCGCATAAGTGCGAAATTCCCTGGAAACGCCGAAAATCTGCGGCTTTCACGCTTAAGCTCTCATCTTGTAATGTTTGTAGCTCGTAGCAACATTAACTATGTAAATTACGGAGATTCACAAAGATAAAAAATTTAGAAATCGTGACCTTTACTTTTTCCTAGTAAACCAATCCTTCTAACATCTCAGAGAAACTGAATTCGTTTACTTTAACTATAACAAAGTTATTGTATTGTAAAAAGTGTCCGAATATTAATTCTGGCCAGTGTACGTGTACACGTGTAATGCTTTCTTATATGATGCACTTGATTTTTCTGAATTATTCTTGCAAAGTTTGAGAATCTTAAAAATATGGGTGACGCTATAGTTACGCAACGCAGTGAATTAAAAGTCTCCGGACCGATTTATCATGGAATAGCTTCTTCCTGCGAGAAACTATCGTAGCGGCATCGATTCGGGAAGGCAGTTCGATAGACGCGAGCTACAATTGATTCCGCTTTCAAAGAGCCCGGTGTCGCCTTTTCCGTTCGTTTCACGCGGAACTTGTCACCGTTCGAGATTTACAAGTGTCGAGTCGAAATTCCTGTATTTGGTCGGGTGTTGCCATTTCAGAAGGAAATGTCAATTAATTAAAATTGCCAAGCTTCCTTTGACATCTAACAGTATATCGATTAAGTTTCTTGCCGGGAAATTTACGACTATCGTCCAATTCACAGGACGAATCAATTACAGTATTTCATCGATAATTGTCCACAACACGGGTCTGCGGAGGGACAATTATGCCGGAGGGATATCATTGTTTGAGGTTTGCCGAACGTTAAGAAGGACAGCCGAGCTCGAGAGGCCTCGGTCACCGAGAAATGTAAACATACCTAAACCGAATTTCCAACTTCTTTATTAATCATTATTTTTTTATGGGAATTCGGATTAGTGTGGTCTTATCGATATACCCGAGCCGCATGGTGTCATATTTCTCGGCGAGCGATGCCTCTCGAGCTTCACGGCCCCTCAAGGGGGTACACCCCGCACTAGTGGGGATATCTCAGGGACAATTATGTCGGAGACATTTGGGACAATTACCGATGAAATACTGTAACAGGAAAATATTTGTCCAACATAAACTCCCAGTTTTTTAACTACATTGTGCATATTCGTATCAAATAAAAATTCTCTGCTCCATTTGCAAGAAACAGGAGCTAAATTTTCCTTCCTTTTTCAATCATTTTAATAAGCTGAAGATAATATCGAACTAAAATTATTTTAATATCTCCATTGTTTTAAATTTCACTTATTCGTTTTTGCAATAAATGCATAAAAGCCACACTCGAACAAAGTCAGACTGTGCTTCATGCATTTAAAATAAATGTTGAAAAATTATAAATCAAATGTTCTCTTTCAAAATCTCATCGAAAATATTTTGTCATTTATTGCTTAAAAACTCGAATTTGTATAGACATATACGGCATTGTTAGACAATATTTGAACGAAATGTATTGACTTTAAAGTACAGAGAAAATTGTTCCAAAAACAAGAAAGTATCTTCTTTATCATTTTTTTTTTTATATAAATACATACATGCACATAGTGGTTACATTAACTTAAATACTGTACACAATTCAAACATATTTGATTTATAGCAGCATTGCAATTATAAAGATATTGTAAAGTTTCCTTCGAAGCACCAAATGTTTTTGCAAAGCATTTGGAATTCTGAGACAATGGACAGCAATGAAACAGCGACATTGACGACGCAGTAATAAAAAGAATCAAAAATAACGACAGCGTTGAAATTGGCGATGTTTCTGTGATCACATTGTGACAATTGTGAAACAGGAGATGAAGCACACTCCAGCGTAAATGATGAGGAGCGGATTAAGGACATTTTTATTGCGACGTGAATGTACCATTCATTCGAATTACTGCTTTCCTGGCACATGAAATTATTATTAACCTTGAAACATTTGTTCGTGAAAATCAGTTTCCGCGCGAAGATTTAATAAATTTACATAGGCGATATATTTTTTAATATAGTAAATATCGACCGATGACATTACATTATAAAATATTGTATGACGACGCGAGACTTAAAATTATAGCCTTTACAAGTTAATAAATCGTTGACTTATATTACACTGTAATTATCAGACTGCTGATTTTCATGCAAAATAATAATTTTCCAAGCTAATTCTAAAAAACATGAATAGTTGATTAACTTTTTCTCTTAATAATTTTAATAAGCCGAAAGTAATGCAATAGTGCTCTTGAATTCTTCTAATGTTTTCACAGTTTTGTATTTCATCAATTAACGTTTCTCATAAATACGCATAATGTGCAGTCTCATAATTATTATTAAAAACTCGTAATTACACTCGCAAAATGAGCGAAATACGAGTCCTCTATGTCAATGCAAAGGTAAACGCATCCAAATACATGTTTATGGAGAGGAATATTGGGGAATCGCATTTGTAATATCGACAACCGGAAGCAAAACACGTAATCATCAATATGCATGTCCCCTAAAGATTCCGATAAAATAACGAGACTTATGAAGGTAAAGCCAATTTACATGCATATTACACGAAATTTGCAATAATTGAACGATGAGATCGGATTGATTCTGCAAATGGTAAAAGTTTAATTAAACCACCGATAAAATCGATATAGCCGTAAATAAAGAATTAATTAACGTTCGCGTTATCTATTCATATGTTTCCTCGTTTACTCCACCATTTAGGTATAATTATCACATATTTTCCGACGAAATTAATCTAATCAAATCAATTATAAAACTTATTCGAATAATCTATTAAAAACTGACATTTTTATAATTTTTTATAACATTGGGTTGTACCAAAAGATTCTTTAGTAATGAATAAGTTTAATATCGTTAAATAACCCGAGCATATACAAACAACGCGATCGACGATTTGTTAACGTTTTATAACTTCCTATGATTCCTTTTACATAGCCACGAAGTTTGCTTTCATAAACAACTTGGTTGAATTTACATTGTGCGCGTTAATCGAAAACGAAACGAACTTTTGAAAATAATCTAATACAATTTAAATTTATGCAGGTTCTCCGGTATGCGTCGATAAACTGGCAAAAGCAAAATTTGTATGCAACATGAAATATATTTTATAATCAAGCATGTAGCTCACGAGAATTTTGATCTAACGAGTAACAATTTTTTGAAATTTGAATGGACTGTAATTCGATATACATATAGCACGAAGGCAGTTCTGTCCGAATTATCCGTCAGCAATCTTGCGTTCACGGACAATTAACAAATGTTCCACAGCCATTAATTCGCTACGGTAAGAGCCACGCGCTTTTAAATTTCTAAAATTTCATCCTGCACAGAACATCGCTTGTTACTCCCATGATACGATTCTATTAGAAAGTTTCTTGTTGCTCCGAGCTCGTTACACCGTGCTACACGATCGGCTACCGTTCATTATTAGCGCGCGGAATGAAATAAAATAATCGTTGTCGTTCCAGACGTTAAAGCGCGCGTTTCTCTATCAAAGCGGCCATTTCACAGGCTCCGATCGGTTGCACAATGAGCGCGCCATTGCTGCGGTTTGCTCCTTTTTTCGTGCCGGAAAAATGGTACATAATCGGTGCCATTATGCAATGAAATCCCGTTGCTGACGCCTCGAAAATCCGTGATCGCTTCATGGGTCGCTCACCGTCACGATTTAGAAAGGGAAAGTTTGTCGCGCTGTCTTTCAATTGGAATAAACAATAACAAAATAAGGTTCGTTGCTCCTTATAAGATAACTCTTGGTTCTGCCGTTTACCAGTGTATATCGCAACTAATAAATAGTATTTGCACACCCTTTAAAAACGAATAACTTTTTTAACTGACTAGATTGGTTTGCCAGATAATGTGTAAATAATTTTTCACGAAATTGATCTTGATCGCAATTGTGAAGAAAAAATATAAATGTCACGATTTTTAAGATTTTTATCTGTGCCTCTAATGAAAATTTAAAACATGTTTTTTGTATAATGAAGTAACCGCGTAAAAAGGCTATAGTTATTGTAAGATGAAGAAATCTTTGAATTTAGGTTTTGCGATTCATTTACATCGCAGCTTTTTATAAGTCTCACTATTTCCAATGGATTATATTTCATAGAAACCTTGCTCGATTTTGATAAAACGTTGTGTACGTATATAACTTACTTAGATCTACAAAAAGCACCTCCTAAATTTTCATTAGAGGCATCAATAAAAAACTTAAAAATCGTAACCTTTACTTTTTTCTTCGTAATTGCGACCAATAGCAACTTATAAAAAAATGACTTACTAAAAAATTCAAACTGTTTGGTCATTAATTAAAAAGAATGATTCCTTTTTTAAGGGTATACGAATAGTTTTTACACTGACTGTAGTACTTGTATTTAATTAGAGAAAGTGTAATATGTTTATGAAAGTACTATAAACAAGCTTTAAGATTTATTATACGACATCTCAGTCTAGCGTAAACAGCAAGTGTTTTCATTACATGGAAAATGTCGAATTTCGTGCCGTAAAACAACATTTACGGGAGGTACCGCTGCATTTTTCATTTCAAAGAAACGTGCAGCGTAAAGTCATCGTTTGCTTGTAGAAGTTTATCACGATAATGTGTTATCCAAAAGAAGTTGTAGAGATTGAAATTACTCTACGATGATCCATGTCAGACACTTAAAGAATTGTTGGGAACCCTCATTGCTAATCCGTACTGAGAACTATTAGTCAATTTAAGTCGAACATTGAAAGAAAAACGTCCAGAATATGCAAAAAGATACGACAATGTGATTTTTAGCATGACAATGCTAGACCATACATTGCAAAACCAGTCAAGAAAATGTAAGAACTGTTTGGATGGAATGTGCTGCCACAACTGCCATATTCGTCAGACATTGCCTCATCGGATTGTCATTTATTCCGATAAATAACTTCAAACAAGCCGAATTTATTCTATCGCGGAAGACTCTTATTACGTGAAAAGTGGGGAAATGTTATGCCTAATGGTGGAAAATACTTTCAATAAAATATTCTCTATTTTCCTATTCAAAAAAGAACTTTTATTTACCAAAAAGGCGGCACAAACGTATTCAAGTATCTGATTTTAACACCGTTTTCGTTCCGATATTTAAACTTACAGAAGAATAATGGTTAGACTGCACAATTTATACGTTTATGACACAAGGAATAGATCCAATACAAAACTGGAAAACATTGGAAGAATTCAAGGATATTGTTGTTGGAACTTGATGTTATGGTCGCACCTTTGCGCCATCTACTCTTCTTTCTAATGTACTATATGTATATAGAACCTAAACTGCTGTATATACTCGTCCCAGCGACATACGCATCCGCGTTCTCGATTAAAAACGTATCTATTACACTATCAAGACTCAGTGTTGTCATCAATTTGCCTATCTTCCACAAATGTTGAATTATTTTCTACTTTTTCAGATGATTAAAAAAGAAAATCCCTTTTCATTTAACTTCGGTTTCTTACGGCCGACTTGGACAATTTTTACTTTGCCTAAAGATTCGCAGTCCAGTAATGATACCTTTAAAAGCAATAATAAATAATTCCAGGTTTAGTATTTTCAAGAATAATTTTACCTACATTTTGGTAAGGCGCGTGGTATTAGGTAGGAACCGTCTGACACGTCTGATCATGACCAACCGATTCTACTTCCTGCGTATACTATAGCACGCGAACCCGACGGATCTTTAAACTCGATTTTCTCGAAAACAAGGCGTCAAACGCGAAAATGTTATTACTGTATTTCCGTTTTTAACTTTGCAAAAATACGTATAAAACAAGTTATAAAGTGTTTGTTTCATACCTCTATTTTCTAATAATATTTTTTGAAGTGAAACTTTTTTAGGCGCATTTTAGCGATTTATTAAAACCTCGACGCGGTAGGAGTAAAACCGATCTGGCGATGAAACGATGAAACGAAATTCTATTCTATTAGCATATACGATTCAGGGTTCGACATTCCTTAATAAAGATTATGATCAAATTCCGATGATACTAAGTGGAGGTTTCAACGTGAACTTTGCATCGGAACAATCAAAATAATTAATAGAATTTTTTAGAAGTAAATTAATATTGGAAATGGTAAATAATCCTAATGCAGCGACACCAAGATCAGGAACAGCTCTCGATGCAGTATTTGCAAGACATTTAGACAAAATTGAATCAAGAATATTTATATCATATTTCCGCTATCACAAGCCAACTGTTTAATAATAGAATCATAGAAAATTAAATGTCGTAAAATGTTAATAAAAATTCGAAAAAATTAAAGTAAAAAGTTTCACTTCAGCCATGTGGTCTAAGCACACACCGATTTTTTTTAAAGTAAATTAAGAATAGAAATGGTAAATAATCCTAATGAAGCAACAACAAGATCAGGAACAACTCTCGATGCAATATTTGCAAGATATTTAAACAAAATTGAATCAAGAATATTTATATCGTATCTTAGCTATCACGAGGCAATTTTTTAATAATAGAATCATAGAAAATTAAATGCCGTAAAGTGTTAATAAAAATTGGGAAAAAAACTAAAGAAAGAAATTTCACTTCAGCAATGTGGTCTAATTTTAATTCTATTTTGTTTGTAATATATCTTAATATTGTCTTTTTATCTATATTATTATCAAAAAGCAGGTGCCCCAACGCAGGTTAATATACATATAAAAACATCGACCTTATAAGCAAAAGAGCAAAACGTAATTACCTTCTTTTCAAATAACATAACGCTAAATCACAGTAATGTATAATATAAAATTTTGTATAATATATCCAGACTACATAACGTCTGTATATACAGACATAAATTCCATCATAAGGAACAGTTAAGCTAAGATAAAATTGTTTAGAAATAGATTACTCTCGAAGAAAGTAATGGCCACGTAGCATTACTGTCCTTCCACGAATTTAAAAACTCCATTACAATATAATTGTCCTCTTAGCACTTGTTATCCTCGACTACATTTTATTTAGTATTTTTCGTAAATTACCATGATTAATACACAGAGAGTCCGAAACGATCTCTGTCTGGTCGTAAAAAATTTATCCTTGTAGAAATTAAGGATTACGCAACGCAGTTCCGCTAGATTTAAAATGGGTTTCAACTTAATTATATGGGTCATTAAATTCTTACTTAAAATCATCGTAACTCTTAAAAAAACTCCTCTTGTCAAGTCTAAAGAAAAAGTTACTCGTTTCGTTAGTTAATTTTAGAATGACCTCTCAGCTAGTGATTTTTTAAGGTGGAGAACGTAAAATAGTTTTTTCGTCTGTCCATACAACATTTATCTTTGAAAAAATGAATGTTTGTTTACATAATGTCATTCGATTAGTTTGGATCAGACATGACAAAATCATCTCCATAGAAATTAGAGATAATATAATATTGTTCCATCAGTTTTAAATCTAGATTCCAAACTACCCATTTATTAAGATTTTATTTGAAATCAGGCAAATAAAAACATAAAGACAACAGTTTTCAGTAGGTTTAAAAAATTCATTGTTCGTGAATCACAAAAGCACACAATCACGAACTTATTAGAGGAAAACTAAAAACGTAAAACTAGATTCAGTATTACAGACAAATTTTTATCGTCTTATAACATCGAGTCAGACTCATGATGAAGATTTCAAACAAAATCTGCTAAATATTTCAAAGAGAAACACAATCCTGTATTTCTATTTACTTAGATATTGTTACGGCGACGTGTTCAAAATAAATCACCGTAATGCAAAACTGCCATGCCATGAATGACCCCTAAGGTAACAGAAGAGGAGAGGGGTTGTCAAGAAACTGTGGCGGCTACTTCCTATGCTCGTCAACAGAGGGACATTACGACAACACCTTTCCCGCTACTACCTGAATCTTCCTCTGTTTGTATACAGGGTGAGTCACCTAACGTTTGCACCTCAAATATCTTTGTTGTTTCTAAAGATACGTAAAATATGGTAAGGATAAAGTTTAATGGTACAATTGGGCTGACAGGATGCCAACAAAAAATTTTGTTTTTATGTAATTTTTTTAGAGATATCAAGGTCACCTTGACTTTTTTAAATGGAACCACCCTTTTTTAAACACCTACAATGATAGTCCCTTTCATTACGAATTCATTGACTATAATGCTCAAGGTCATTCAAGGTCGCGGACAGAGATAACGTATAAGATTTAATATCGATTCATGCCTGTAAACGGGCTTTGAAGGAATGTTGAACTCTGTCCGTGACCTTGAGTGACCTTGAGTAATTATAGTCACTGAATTCTTAATGAAGGGGACTATCATTCTAAGGTGAAGCACTAATTATTGCCACCTCAAATATCTTCGTTGTCTTTAAAGATACGTCAAATGTCTGAAGGACAAAGTTGAATGGTTCAGCGGGGCTCACACGATACGAAGAAAATTTTTGTTTTTATGTCATCTTTTTGAGATTTTCAAGGTCACCTTCATTTTTTTTAAATGGAACCACCCTTTTTTAAACACGTACAATGATAGTCCCTTTCATTATGAATTCAGTGACTATAATTACTCAAGGTCATTGAAGGTCGTGGACAGAGTGCAACATTCCTTCAAAGCCCCTTTACAAGCATGTATCGATATTAAATCTTATACGTTTTCTCTGTCCTTGACCTTGAATGACCTTGGACTAATTATAGTCACTGAATTCCTAATGAAAGGGACTATCATTGTAGGTGTTTAATAAAGGGTGGTTCCATTTAAAACAGTCAAGGTGACCTTGGTATCTCTAAAAACAATGACATAAAAACAAAAATTTTTTTGGCATCTTGTCAGCCCAATTTTACCATTAAACTTTATCCTTACCATATTTTACGTATCTTTAGAAACAACAAAGATATTTGAGGTGCAAACGATAGGTGACTCGCCCTGTATACTGTCCTAAACTGTCGTTACGACATCCCGCGTCTAAGGCACGGGTCCGCTAGATAGCCTTACCGACGAGTCCTCTAGCGGGCCTAGGACGAACGCTTCCTTCTCCTTTTTCCTCCTCTCACACACTTTTCAGCCGCCATAAAACTGTTGCGCCAACTGACAGTTAATATCTGACCGCCAAACGTAGCAGAACGTTAATCGATACACGAAGAAATATAATTGTATATTGTATATCAATTATATATTAGCGTAAATGAAAGCTCATTAATAAATGCCGCGACGCGTAGTGCTAGCGGAATCCGCAAGAATATAAATTTTCATCTTTTCTAGAGAATTGCCAATGACGAAGAAATTCTAACCAATTTACTCGTCAAATAAATTATAGTGCATGGGGTTAAGGTTTGTCATTAGAAACGTCGTTGAGTGACTTGGTGATAAAAAAGTTTCTTATATGCGAGTTCTAATTTTCCTGTAACAAATTCCCAGAAATAACTTATCGTCTATGTAATTTAGTGAGAGAGTACTCTAAAATACAAAATGTCGTTCCCTTGATCAAAATTTTCACAAATTGACTCACAAGGTAATCATAATTCTAGCACTTGCTGTCCTTATTCTCAGAAGTAATGAAACTGTGACGCAGTTAGGGTACGCCGATTATTAAGCATTTATCGACTGATAAGTTCATTATGGATTAACGTCGCGAAGCTCGACCCGTGAAAGTAACGCTATTTACACATCGCGGACTGCCCCACGACAAAGGAGGCTAGAAGCCATTCGACGAAGCAAAGTAAAAATGCCAGAGAAGTCTGAGAATATGACGGGAGAAGAGAAAATGGTGGAAATAGAAAATGCGGTGGAAAGTAGAACATCTGCGCGGTATCACGCGTCCTTCCGGTCAACAAGTCCTTATCGCCCTGATAATATACGATACTTTAGAGTTTCAAGGAGAACTCTGTCGCTGATTGCATTAAGCAATTAGTGTCGTCGTCGCGGAAAAGCAAGCGAAGCGTCATTACCTCTTCCTGGTAATGACTTTATGAGCAATCAACAGATAACGCAAATCTTTTTAAACGTATTAGGTCAATCGAGTGTTCGCACTCTCGGAGGAAATGTGCACGTTATCACGATCCACATTCGTTAGAAAATCACTACCAGCGAAAGCAGTTTTCCTGAAAAACAATTGATAAGCTGTCATTCGCAAGTAATGCCAACAAACGGGAATATCGTGGCCTTAAAAGTATTTGCTCACTGATAAGTAGACCGCGGAAATGCATACATTAACGAGAACTGATAGCAGTTTTATTGTACTTTTACAATGGTGAACCTGTTACTAAACCAAATAAATTTCTTTCTATTCCTGATTTTTATGAAATAACGTATGGAAATTAGAATTTGCACAAAGACTCGCCGTCACTGATACGCAAAGGAAAGATTAATTGCTAATAATAAGATCTTTGGTCAAGAACTCACCACCAGTACCGACGAAACTTAATGATTCGTTGTTCCATTACTCAATAGCCATGCTTACCTGAAATAAAAGAGAAACTCATTATTGACAATGTTAGCAAAAATGAAATGCACACGAAACTTAATTTTTCAAAAACACTATCATATCCATTTAATTTTATTCGTTTGATACACAGTGAATCCAGAAAGTATTTGAACACTAAATTTTAAATTATGAAGAAATCGTTGCTATTTAAACTGTGATAATTTCGTTGAAAACAATAATACAACAAGAAATCCAGTATCGTATTAATGTTTGAAGCTTCTATTTTTATCAGCAATTGTTCACCTTTTCCCTAAGACGAATTTGCACGACGCGACCGGTGGAAAACTGAAGACAT
Organism: Sphecodes monilicornis; assembly: GCA_913789915.3. Taxonomy (NCBI): domain Eukaryota; kingdom Metazoa; phylum Arthropoda; class Insecta; order Hymenoptera; family Halictidae; genus Sphecodes; species Sphecodes monilicornis. Next base: position 24,606,212 of record OU565294.1, on the reverse strand, counting down.
GTATTCTCACGAAAATGCTACCAACTGAAGCGCACCTAAAAACGTTGGAAAACTTTTTTCGTGAATGAATCTTCCGTATATTTGAAGATTGAAGTCTCCTCTTGATAACAACGCGAAAAACTTGACGAACAATTCTTTCAGTCGTTAATAAATGAAAGGGGTACAGCGAACTTTACGGTGATACAAGGTACATTAGGGCTTTGCACCACCGAACTTGGTCGTCGCGATTGCTTCGTAAAAGAGTGAGAAAAATCGTACATCAATGTTTATGGCGTCGTTGTAAAGGGAAAGCTTCGATCGTCAAATCTGTGGAAGATTTATTTACAAAAAATGTTTTAATGCCATTACAGATGTTTTAAGTGACAGGATTTTTTAGGAAAATTGGGTCTTCAGTTTCTCATCTGCTATATCGGGTATTAATATCTTCGAGGAAAATAAATAATTGTGTCTGAAAGCAAAATCTTCGAACTTTCAAATGAGTTCAAAATTTAAATATCGTCGATTACTCGAGAATCAGAAATTTTATGTTCAAATACTTGTCAATCCAATTTACGGGTAATAAATTACAAATAACATCCACAAATGCGAATAGTATTTGAATGATCCTGTTATTAACAATGCTAGCACAAAACCGACTTACTCCTAATTATTTCCACGATTAAAGCTGATCCCATGAGTCAAAACTTTAATTTTAATGAAGAAACGGGAACTGCGGTGCGGTAACGGTTTTCGAAGAAGAACGAGGACTCCCGTACGAACAGCATTCCGGAACACATCAAACATTGACACAAAGTGTCAGTTCCATTGAAATATTTTTCTCGGCAGTCGATTTTTTATTCAGCCAGTGGCGAAACTTTTCAGTCCACCGAGGTAGTAAGACGATATTTACCTTCTCGAAGTTGATGTTCAAAAGTACGTCTTCTAGCCTGAATATGTAGAACTTTAGTCGATATTAATTCTGCCAGACAAGCTTTGAAAAATCGTAGTAATTTTAAATTGGAAAAACACTCTAATTCCCGATAGTTTGTTTACTTAATAATTAAATTCCATGTTTCAAATTAAAATGACTAAAAGACGTTCTGAAAGTATGATACACTAAGAAATAGATTCGGAGACTGCTCTGCAAGGAGCAGCGGCCACTCCACAATCATCAAAATTACACAAAATCGAAGCAATATATTTAATAAAACAAAAACGAAGAAGTTTAGTTTTGTGATATTAATTACTGTTTAAAACCTCTTCTATTCCTCAGATCGTAAGGAAATTTTGTACACTCGATCTACCAACGTAAAAATTAATTTTCAATTCTGTATTATTGAAATAAAACAGATAATTTGAAAATAAAGCTCAAATCCAGGAGTGTCAGGGTGTCGCTTTCACAGCTACCGTAAAGCGATTTTAGAAAAGTCCAGGAAGCGGTGAATGTTTTTTGGATGTTAAGTTTTAGGGAGAGTGTTGAAATAAAGTAGTCACATTGTGGGTAAAACTCACATCCGGGGATGTCGGGACGTCGGCGCGGCGTCGCTTTGGCTGTTACAATGTAACAACTCGAAAAAAGGCTAATAGAGTGTGTGTCATAAGTCGAAATGACGATCGGCACGAGACGAGAGTGGGGAAGACGTTAGTTGCACGTCCGCCCAATGTTCAGTTCGATAGAAGAGTCGGTTTGGGCAGGACATACCTGGTATATATTAATAAGTTCATAGTTCCAAGTTTTTATATTAAAGAAAGTTCCTTATTCACTAACGCTGTGCTTTATGATAAGAGAAACACCATTCCTATCATATCCTCAACATGTATAAATAATTCCGTCACCCAGATATGGGTGACATGGCGCTGAACGTGTTAAATTGGGGAAAGAACAGTATTTTTGTCTTTCCATTCGTAATTAATTTGGAGACTTTGAATACAAATGCTAACGATCGTTCTAAAACTCGTACCTTACATAAATCTGTTGTGTGTAAAGTACATTGGAAACGAATACTAATCAGGGCCGTATAAAACAGTGGACATCAAAGAGGGACATAGAAAAGGAGACAGAATGCACGGCAACCGCGGTGTACGATGCAAAACAGTCCAATTCGAGATACATTCATTACCATAATATCAGCGTTTCCGTGGCACTCTTTCCGTAATAGCTGTCGCTAGCGCAAACTACACGAAAGACTCTCCGGAACTTTCGGCGAGCCGAATTTGCATAAAAATTTCGCGGCACGGTGTTTCTCCATCAAGGAACGAAGGCGAGCGCGAAAAAGTGCAACGTTTGCCAACTGTGTGCGAATGACTAACTCGTTTGTTTCGACTTCCTGAATTTGAAAATAAGATTACCTTTGAGCCAGTAAATGCTCCTGTACTTGGAAAGGACTATTCATTCGCACCAAATCCACCATGACACCAAAGAATTACCTGTTTCTTAATATGCATATCTCACGTTTTATAGCTGAAAATTGTGAATCTCCACACACACAGCGGATCAAAAAATTATTTGAACAATAAATTTCTGATTTTTTTAGAAATTGACGATATCGATATTGCGATAACTTCCTAAAAAAAAAATAGTGCAACAATAAACGTGAAATCATGTTAAAGCTTAAACCTCTACATCGATATCCCTCTTGATATGATACAAATAGAACGGTACAAATTAAAAGCTCTGTAAACACGTTACGAAATTATTTTCTTGACTGAATCTACCGTAGATTTGAAAATTGAAGCTTCCTCTTTCAAACGACTCCTCGAAATTCGATCTACGAGTTCTTTTAGATGTTTTATGGAATGGAAACGAAAAGCATGTTCGGTCGTATGAAGCCCTCGTGGTATAACTTGTATTAAATGTATCGAAGTTGGCGGTACACCTTCCATTCAAAATTCGATAAAACGGCTAGAAAAAATCGTAGAACAACGTTTGACTTGTCGTTAGCAAGGCGAAGCTTGAATCTTCAAACAAGCGGTAGATTTAGTCACGAAAAAAATCTCCTAACGTTTTTACAGAACTTTAAAGTATAATTTTCTAGCAAAATCATCTCTTCAGTTTCTCATCTGCTACAATATACCAAAACATCTTACAATAAAATACACGTGTAGGAGAAAGGCGAGGATATACGTATGCGCGCGTGTGTGTGTGCGCGAATGTCGTTGCCCCCCCACGAATCCCGCGACAATCGGGCGCGAATCGTACGTTGGCGGAGTGAATGTCACGCGTTTGTGAAAAGAGGGGAATACAGTTTACCTTCTCTCCGATGACCAGAGTAACATGTGACACGTTGCGCGGCACGTCGCGTGACCAGTCTTCGGTCTTAGTGGGGGACGTCGGAGTGTGCTCGTGTAGTGGAATGGGATAGTGGAAGGGGAAAAGGATGAGAGGAAAATCCACCCAGTTTTGGGTAGATCTGGCGACACTTGTCGAGGCTTCGCGGGCAACGCCGGACGAAGAGAACTCACTCGTTGTCAGGGAGTGTCGACTCCTTTGTTAAAAAGTGGAAACGAATTATAGTTGTTTCCCGATCGTTAGGTATGGTGGCAGCACATAAGTGTCCCGGGATCAAAGAGTAGGGATACAAGTTTTATCCTCGCTCTTCGTCGGCCTTCGGCTTTTATTGTGGAGACTGTACTATGGTATATGCGTCAAAATGTGTTGGACAACCCAGTATATGTTGGTTTCCATAGAACTGATGTGTTTGTAATATTTGAATGATGAATGTACACGTCTTCAGTTCACTGCATGTTCTAGTTCTTGTAATTTGTATCTATTGAATGTAAATATATTATATTTAATTATTCTAAATATTTCATTGTGCAAATATCTGCCACAATTGGTAACGTCACATACCACGTGCTCGTCGACATCGTTGGGCATCGCGCAAAGTATATTTATATTATGTATGAAATATGTTACATTATGTATAAAGTATGGCTTATTTAATACGTATATTTCACTTACATTGTACTTTTCAATCACACAATTTATAATAAATATGTACACACTGCATAAACGCAGCAAATCAATTTTTGTGAGAAAACAGATTTATATGTACCCAGTACCCATCAATGGCGAGCGAAGGATACGATTACACGTACATGTGAGGTTAACTATGTGTGAGTACAGGTTTGTGCACTGATATACAGTCGTGGACAAAATTAAGTGGACAGAACATAAATTCTGAATAATCTCTATTTTCATTTATTGTGTTATAAATTTATTGCAGATGTTTAATATGAAAAGTGTTTATACACAACGAAAGAATTTATTTAATATGTAAAAGCATAAATATAATGTTTCTGTTAATATTTATGCATATTTGTGTGTATGGGTGACTTTGAGACCGTGGACAAAATTAAGTGGACGCAGAGGACATTCTGTGTTGGGACGGAAAAAATGTAAACAAACGTTTGACTCTCGCATTGTGCGGTGTCATTCGTCCTCGGTAGACATTGAACTTTTGTTTAAACAAGATTAGAAATATAAACCGAGTGCAAAAATAAACTAAGTTATCGTAAAATGACTGAAAAATACAAAGTTTCTAAGAGTAGAGTGCATACAATTTATCACAAGTATTTACAGTATGATACTGTTGAAAATTTAATCGGTCGAGGACGAGAACGTAGCACAAATTCATACGATGATAGACAAATTGTAAGAGAAACTCAACGTATTCCATCGATAACATCACGAAATATTGTTGAAACTGTACAATTAAATATTTCTTCAAGAACTGTGAGAGAAAGATTAAAAGAAGTTAATCCGAAGAGTTGTTTAACTAGACGCAAGCCACACATTAGTAAACTTCATAAAAAGAGACGTTTAGCTTTCGCAAAAAAATATGTGAATAAGCCATTATTATTTTGGAAAAAAATTATATGGAGTGACGAGAGCAAATTTGATTCATTAAGTTAAAAAAAAAAGAGAACACGCGTATGGAGAAAACCGAATGAAGCTCTCAAGAAGCAGTATGCGTTGCCTACCATCAAACGTGGAGGGGGATCCATAATGGTATGGGGATGTTTTTCTTGGTATGGGTTGGAAATTTAGCACCCATCCATGACATCGTGAATGCAGATATGTTTGTTGAAATTTTAAATGAAAATATGGCATAGTCAACCCTAAAAATGGATTTCGATGAGGGATGGATGCTACAACGGGATAATGATCATAAGAATACGGCGAAGAAAACGAAAAAATGTTTATAAGATTGTGGGATAGATGTTCTCTATTGGCCTCCACAAAGTGCAGATCTTAATCCTATAGAAAATTTATGGAGCTTATTAGATTCGAAAATACCATTAGGAAGACGTCATAATAAAACAATTGCAAATAAAATTTCAACAAAGTGATCGAAGTTACCTCCAAAAACTTGTGGAAATCATCCCACGACGATTAGAAGCAGTAATTAAAGCAAGAGGTTACAATACTAAATACTAATTGCTTATTTTCTAAATATTTATAAAGTGTCCACTTAATCTTGACCACCAAAAATTGTATACAATTTTGATTAATGATAATATATTCTATTATATTAACTTTTATTATTGATATTGTTGTTTATTTCATTAAAGTACACTTTGTTAACTTAAATGTACCGTACAATTCTAGTTTATTAAAATTATGTTTTAAATTGCGTTGATTTTTTGTTGATCATTAGACCTGTCCACTTAATTTTGTCCACGACTGTATATACTATGGATACGGTATTGCCATAAGCCGGCTACACAGCTTTTTGCCCCGAATTGAACAGTAGATTTGGATGCCAGCGCCGCTATCGTTCGACCGGTGTACTGTACCCCTCGTACTCCTCTTCGCCCCGTGATCCTCCATACTTCGCCATGAATTGCAGTACACTTGTGCCATAGGTTTTCGCAATCACCCTGACTTCAACGCTTTGACAGCACAGGTGGCTAGGTCATATAATTAGCAGAACATACAGGAGGTATCAAACATTGTGCAGGTGACATTAGAACAAATCACTGGTTGTTCGTCTGTGTCTTTAAGTTTAGTTTAATGTACAGATCATTCGAGTCGGTTTTATAGAAAAATGGATCGATTTAGTAATAACGTTTACTGTTTAGCATGATGGAAGGTTGTCACACGTGATACCGACACGGGTCCGGGCGTTTTGGTTCGCTGCATTGCCACGCGATGCCTGTTATGAATTCGTGTTGACTGGCCGACGTTACGTCAACGGCAACGTTAACGAAACTCCTTGTCCCGTGAGAAATCGGCTTAAAAGTACGACGTTGCTCGATATGATCGACCGGGTCTCCCAGTGATTATGAGACGTCTGAATTCCTGCGCGTCGCTATTTTCCCGATTCCCTTCCGAAGAAGTAAAATGGCAACATTGAAAAGTACCCGATGCAACCTATCGGGAAAACGACGGTGATTTGAAAGTGTTCTGTCTCGCGTCGAGTTTACACACCTCGCATCCAAACATTGTACAGTAGAACCTCGTCTATACGAACCAATTAGGGGTCCGTTCCACTTAACAGACAATGATTTCCTTGACAATGTTTACATCGACACTACTTCACCGCTATATGTTTTCACTATCGGTTGAAAATGAGATTTTTAAATTATTCAAGCAGTTCGGAATTTCTAAAGCTTGTAATAATGCTAGGCATGATATCTGCTTAATTAATAAGTTGAATTGTGCATCATTCCCGTATTTTCGTGTTAAACCGCTACTTTGTACTTTACAGTATATGGATTGACAGTGATGGAACAAACATCCCTTTGATACCGCTGAAGAAAACACTGATTTTGTTGCATTTAATACTGCAATTTCAAAATCTGTTGATACGAATTATGGATTCAAAGAGAAACCCATTCCATTAGTAACCTGAACCATCTTGTTCAATAACGGTTTATAAGTTCTTTCACGTTGGTACTGTGTGGTATTGTTGATGTAAACATTATCAGTCATGTACATGCCCGTGAAATTAATTTCTGAAATTAAACAGACGTATGGCTATGAAATGGTTTTTAAATATATCCGATTAGTAATTAATTAATTTCGATATTATTTTGGCAGTGAATCAAAAATCAAAATGTCGGTGAACAAAAGCACAATGTCGGTGAAGTAGTGTCGATGTAAAAATTGTCGAGGAAATCACTGTCCGTTAAGTGGGACGAACCCCCTAATAGGGTTCGTTGAAATATGTAATAAATCTAATATCAGTTTTTCCCTGATATCCTGTTGCCCGTTGCAAAATTAAATTAAAGCATTTATTGTCGGAAAAGGTCACCTTTTTCCAATTCTTACGCCAATGTATTCGTCTCCTTGCAAACTCTAATCGGACCTCTTTAGGGCCACTGGTTAGTGATGGTTCCTTCAACATTTTACGTTACTTCAGGCAGTAACAATTTTTGATTACCCTTTCCTAACACCTCGTGTTGCTGCAGCTTCAACTGATATTTTCCTGGCAGTAAATGAATAAGTAGGCGCAATCTTTAACATTGCACGTCTTTCTCGCGCAGTTATTACTTTTGCGTGACCCCATAGTTGTTTTTTTTAGCGTAATTATAACTATTTTCAAGTAATTATAAATCGCACAACGGATTCGTCCAAATATTTGTGCAATAAACTTCACTAGATAATTTTTTCCATGAGGCATTTTTAACTATTTATAATATTGCACTATTTAATAGACTAATTACGTCGTCCATTAATTATTTGACACCAAAAATTTATCACAGGCTATTCCATTTGCCCGTTTAATAGAGACTGTCCCATTTATATTTCCCATTGAAATTTTTGAAACCGTAGCTTTAAGTAAGGCGTAGGACTGTGTAGAGTGTTATTGTATGATGTAAACAATAACAGTAAGAATGAAAGACGAGAAAGATTCTTACTAGAATACACTTTTCATTCATTTTCTTATAGTCTTGCCTTTTGCCACGGAGTGTAAAACATGCATGACTGACCATTATGTGCCGATTTTAACAAAGGAGAAAACACGGACTGTTGTGGACAGTCGACCGACCTTTATGTACAAAAACAATAGACTTCTATTATCCGAACGCTGACCTGTATTATCGGAACAAATAAGAGTCGAAGGTGGGGAGTATTAGTGAATCTTTATTAATCGAACTCGTTGGTTATCCGAGTGCCCTTGTACCCCAACGTGTTTGGATAAACGAGGTTCTACCGTAATTCTAAAATAACAGCGACGATGTTTGCGAGCGGAAGCGTTTAATTTAAAAATTAAAAGCAATATTTAACCGCGCGATTGTAGCTTAAACGCCGGAAACGTTTATGAAGCCTTATGGTACGAATTGGACGCAATCGTATCAATTTCAGAAACATAATTGCGCTGGCAAATTAGCACCATTAAATATTCTAATCTCATTCCAAGGTTTCATGAGTTTGCGTATCTCCGGTTTAAAGCGTTTGTCGGCCGAGGAGTGAATATAAACAAATGCCAAAGAAAAGCAGTCTAGATAATACAATTTATACACACGTATGAGATATAAAATTATTTTGTACAATATATTTGTAACGAAAGGCGTAATTTTTATTAATAAATTCTTGTCTCTCCTTTGTTGTTAATGTTTGTATACCGATGATGGAAAAATTGAGCGTCAATGTATAAAATAGGTTGCGGTATTATGTTCTCGTGCACGCTAGAAGAACTACCTTGAAACAACGTTTAAAAGTAACTAAAAACTCTCAATATAAAAAAGGAAAGATTTATAATTAAAAACTGGAAAGGTCAAAGGTTAACTCCATTTAATTGCAATCTACGAAAATAGGGTCGAAATATGTGAAACACGAATACTGTTTAAATATCGCGTTAGTCTGAAACGTGCTTGAATTTCGCGATTATCGCGATCTATATTCGTTGGTGACACCTCCGATGTTATTCGTCTGAGGAGTCAATAACCAACAATAGATCAAGTAAAAACTGCGTGACTTTCTGGTTACCAGCAAAAGTTAGCTGATAAACACGGCTATCGGCTGATCACCGTTGCAAATTACGTTCAAATCAAACTCGCGTCGCGAAGGTATAGAGAGACAAAGAGAACAACGTATACACGTTGAACAGAGACAGGCAGATAAGAGAGAGATAGCGCCGCGTAGCGGATCAGCTGACACTCTCGCGACGTTCGTCGAAGCCTGACGGTTCGCGTTCACTTGCTCACGAATCGTGCTAGCGAGCACTTGCTATCGAACAATTGCTTACGAGTCGTCCCAGCTGTCACTTACTCTTCGGTCGCGCTGTTGAATTCTTGTATCAAGTCTTCGACGGCGAGCTATTGCAACGACTGCTCGAACAGAACTGGTTTCGCGTACGAGACCGTTCCACTCGCTAAAAGAGAGTTGACAAGCTGTAGCCAGATTTATCAAACTGAGGATTTTCCGAGTTTTGATAATTAGAAGTTTATATTTTCACTGCCGTACGACATTTCGAACCGGGCGAAGCTCCCTTTATGAGCTCGCTACAGGATATTCGAGTAGCGACGTAAAGGCAATAGTGACCGGTATTGCCAGTGCTTTGATCACATAAACAGTACATGGTTGCGATAGCCGCTTAGATCTAGCTAACGTGGCTATTGTTTCACCGCACAACAAGTGTATTTCGGTGTGGTTGACGCGAGTTTCGTGTTCGTTCTCCGAATTCACTGCACGCCGTTCAAGGGATACTTTTGAAGGGAATCGTCATTCCGATTCCTTACGGCAACCCGTGTTAAGGTCGGGTTATACAGAGCCGTCCGATATCGGACGCGTTTTTGGAGTGTTTATACATTTCTATCCGAACTTTGAGGTAACTGGAGATGCGTTCGAGATGCTCGAACAAAGGCCAAGAGCCGAAGATCGTGTCATTTGCTACCCTAACCCCAGGGGTTCCGAGAACCTTTTACTCCACTCTATAGCTCGGGAGATGCCTATGCTAGAGTCGGACGACTGGCCGCAAAATATTTTCCTCGAGGATATGCTCTCCGATCGCTGGCGGCACGAAGGCAGGATATATAACGTTTATTTATAAAACTATTAACTGGAACTTTTCAAAGTTCATCGTGCTAATAGGCGGGGAATACCTTGCTAAGGAATTTAAACGTTATAACAAAAAAAGTTCTGTCGCATTTTAGCCTTCCGATGGCCAACAACTTTTTCAACGGTCAGAGCCCGACAAGGTCCCCAGGGACCTTTCCTATTAATATGGCGTGTGATGCGTATAATAGTTCTTTTTTTAATTCTAATGGTACTATTACAATTTTGTTGTGTTCCTAGGTTTGTTGCAGAATGTGTATGGATATATTTATATTTCGGCAGATTAGAATAAAAGAATAAAAATATTTTATTCAATTTCATTGTACTGCTTCGGCGGCCTCTGTAGCGCTACAAGTTTCACATATTTTTAAAACAGTGGAATGCTCAACACACACAGGATTTCGACAAACAAAGCAGATATAAGCAGTCTTGCGTTGTTTATTCGATTCTTGACGTCACAAACGGCAAGAAAAACGATTACCGCGTGGTGTCAATGGTGGTGCGGTGTCTGTGTTCGGCGGTGTTATCTGTCCCGGCAAGAAAGAAAAAGATAAGAAAACAGATGAGCTGATCAAGCAAATGTATCAGTTTGCATTGTTTTATGGTAACTTACAATTACTCCGAATGCTTCCATTGCCGCACGTATCTTCCGATAACAGGTAATGTGCGTATTCGTAGCCCGTTCTTCGATATTAGACACAACTAATTGCCTACTCAAAATCTTCAAAAATAAACGTCGTTTGTCTGACCGAGGAGCGGTGATCAATTCATCGTGGATAATAAATGATGCCAATCCAGCAATGTCAACGATGTTGTAAAACATGGCTAATGGCCATCGTTTTGTTGCTCGTTTACACGAATATGTGCCTAACATTTGGTCCATCGTGTCGACACCGCATTTATTGATATTGTAGTCGAGAATGGCTTCCGGTTTCTTCTTCGTGTTGGCGTCGTCAACCCTGGTTGTATAATGCTGAGTTGACAACAACAAAACAGCCTTGTTCTTTTTTGGTACGTAGGAGCACAGTGAAACATCTCCCTGATAAAATCCGAATAGTGTACTGTATACTTCTCGTGATTTGTGTTTTAGAAAAGAAGGTGGCACGAATGTTTTGTTGCTGCGTACGGTGCCAACAAAAGCCAATTCTTTTGATATCAAATATAATTCTAATTCCAACGTTGTAAAAAAATTGTCTGCATAAATGGTACGTCCGCTTCTCTCATACCGCTGCACCAAATTCAAGACAGTTCGTTGTCCTTCATTCACTTCACCAGGCTGCTTTCCGCTATAAATCACACCCTTCAATGGGTAATATGATTTTGAATCGCAGGGCCACCACACTTTTATACCATATTTTGCAGGCTTTGATGGCATGTATTGGGTGAAGCGAGTTCGGCCGCGATAGAGGAACAATTGTTCGTCAACAGTCATTGAGACGCGTGGTGTATACGCCCTTTCCAAATTAGCCATCATCATTGTCCATATATCATCTATAGCGGCCGTCTTACTTTCAAGTAGCCTAGCTGCGCGGGTATTGCCGTTATCAAAACGAATAGTCCTATTGATGGCGCGAAACCGATTTTTAGCCATCGCTGCTTTATACAGAGGGATTATAAAGAGAGATTGCTCTTATATATGATGCTCGCTCTTATTCGCTCAACCACTCATTTTTTCGCACAACAGCACTTTATCGACAATCGGACAAATCATGAAACACGAACAAATTACATGAAAATACCTGCACGACCAAAAAACAAGAACAAATGTAGGATAAAGAGTTATGCAATTCAAAATAATTACAGATAGCCGACGTGACGGTTGGAGCATCCGAAAAACCGTACGCGTTTTTCGGAAGAGTTCGCCCGTTACTTGTCAGCGACGAAGGTGAGCCGCTGACAAGTAAACAGTCAATGCCAGAGTGAGAGAATTAGCGCTATGATGTGAGAGAGAGAGAGAGAGAGAGAAGAGCGCAAGGTGCGATAACCTCGAATGTACATGTGCGCGCGTGTGTGATTCGCGGCCAATATAAATAAGGCGGGCCGCGAAAGCGAAAAGAGTCGTTGATTAAGAGTGTAAGAGCAATCAGAGTGTAAGAGCAATCAAGCATAAGAGCGCAAGAGTAAAAGAGTAAGCGAGCGTAATCAGAGTATAGTTTGTTTATAACATAACGAAGTGATATACACATATTTAAATCCCACTTCCGACACCCGATTATTTTATAATCCCACACAAATTACGTGGAAGTTCCCCCGAGGTCCCTGCGGACCTTGTCGGGCATCGACGCCATAAATGACTTCAACCCGACGGTTATAATGAAAAATATCACAGAATCGTGTCGAAACCGATTGTAATCGTTTGTAGACATCCCATTTATAGAAGTCATGGAGTCTGCGGCAGTTCGGTCGAACCGTATTGAAATGCCGCATCGTTAAAAACGTCATAGGTCTCTAGGGACCTTGTCGGCCATCGGAGGGTTAAATAAGCATGTAATTTTGCTTGTACATCGAAAACACATGTAGCTAATTAGTCATTGGGATACGGGAATTAACAGGTAACCTGAAAGATGACAACAAGTTGTTACAAATAATGGAAAAAAACGGAATTTCAAAGAGGAAGAATCGTAGAAAACGACCATTTTTTAAAAAAATTTTTTACACTTGAACCGATGGAAAATTTTTTAGAACAACGATGTCTCTAATATATTTTCTAATAATTATTTTAAATCATTATATAAGAAAAATTCACCAAGTGGCAGGAAAATTCCCTAGTTCCATGATGTTGTAAAGGAGAGCTACCGATAGTTTACCTAAAGGAGGTTTGGAGCCCACAGAAACCACGCACATTTTGTGCCACGCACAGCACGGAGCTGTCACCCGCTCGAGCTATATGGCCTTCCGACTCGAAGAAAAAGAATCGTTGAGAGGTCGGACGCCGATTTCTGTATGCGAACACTCATTTAAACCTGGGTTACAATATTCGGTCTGATCCGAACTTTGGACATGTATAACCCGACCTTAAGGGACGCATTTGGTTTCCGGTGGTGACCGAATTGAAAAACCACCATGTGAAACCTGCTGGTGGAACAGCGATCGTGCCAGGAACTTACGGCACTGATAGCATTTATCTCATCACTTGTTCTATTTGTAACGGAGACGGATGGTACTGTAGGATCAAAGACGATAAATATAAAAATATATAATTTAACACAAAAAATCACAACTGATACAATAAATTAAACTTTTTTCACAACTTATCACGTCTCAATCTCCGTCTGAGATTTTACAATTTTCGTCTCGAATCATTCACATCGTACTTTTTATCTATTCTGAAAACCGCAATCAATAATATTGTTTTTAACAGATCGTCGCGTCGTTACCATTACTATCATCGTAGTAATCGGCGGTATTCGGTACGGTAATTTGGTACAGTATCATCCCTACACTCCCTACATACATACCCACGGAACCCTCCTACTTTTCCTAATCTCCATACAGTATTTGGTCTAGGAGGTCCTGATCCCACACTCGGCCATCCTGCTCCGGCATTCGCCCTCGAATGTCCGTCGCAGCGCCATCGTCTTTTTGGCCTCAGCGCCATCAACGCAACTCGTCATCAACTTCGTCACTTTTCGGGCACACCATCCTACTGCCCTCTCTAGCAGTTTTCCCTGGATGTGTCCCTTACTTCGCTTCGTCGTCCTTTCGCTCGCGTGCGACCGTCTTCGCAACGCTTGCTTACTACGTTCGTCGTCTGTCACCATGCGGGCATCGGTGTTCCCCCCATCCCGGACGAGCCCCCAAATGTAGGATCTTAGGAAAAATGAGGAATTCCGCGCCGGGAATCGAACCCGGGACCCTCGCGGTTGTAGCTGATCAACTCTTACACATACCCACGGAACCCTCCTACTTTTCCTAATCTCCATACAGTATTTGGTCTAGGAGGTCCTGATCCCACAGTACTGGTAATTAGTAATTTGACAGACATGTAATGAGCAGGAGAACTTTTTTTATTAACGACCGGTCAAATAACCTGTTTCACATTTCTTATTTTATAATTATTGAAATTATAAATATGCTTCCATTAGAAATTATTAAATAAATCGCGTCGGTGCGCGATATCTGAATAAATTCAGTCTTGTAATTCTTATAAAAAGGATGTATTTTAAATTATGTACATTTCTATAAAACTATATACTTATTTAATTGACAATAATAATTTTCTAATGTACATATGTATAAATGTACATAGGCGAATATGCACCGAATTATGGACATATTTGGTCTCCTTTAATCAGCAAAATGTCACAATTATGTTGGTAAAAGTATCATAAGGAAAGAATGAAAAATAGAAAAAGTTTTACAATTGCATTTATGCTCTTCGGCTCTTTGTTTTTCATTCGCTGTCTCCGTTGCGCACGAAACTTATTATAGCCGATTAAGCATGTAAATATGTTCCAAATTATATCGTGTTTAGTATCATTTTTAGCAGAAAATACGCCACGAATGTATTGGTAAAAGTTTCATGAAGGAATGATAACAAAAAAGTTCTCGGCCGAGTCGAACAATCGAGCTTCACGGCCCCTCGAGGGCTATACCCCGCAGTAAATCGGGTGGGGGGGGGGATAATTTTACTGCCCTTATCCCATACATTCTCGAAGCACTCATCGCGACAATACTGTATATTCGAATTATGCAACACAATAAACCCAACTGAACACATACTGGTCACTTGTTTCAAACTTCCTAAAGGATATGGATACGTACTACTTAGACCAGTTACAAGGATGCTTGGACGTATTAAAATTTGCATCACATTAAAGACCATCTTATATTATATCTTATTTTATCATACTTTAAACCATATGCATATCATCTGTTACATATCGAAATTACATATAACGTATTAAAATATCAGATTTTTTAATGAAATTAATTTTTCTAAGACCCAAAAAAAGAGAACACATTTGTGCAAAATACGAACAAATCAGTAAATTCACAAATGTACGTTTGTAAGAAACTTAATTAGAATGACATACAAATATATTTTAAATATACAATCAGTCAAAGAAACTAGCATACCCTCTTTAAAATGAAATGACTTTTGAAAAGTGGATAAAACGACTTAAATTTCTTCAAGAACTTAAAAAGACTACATATGTTTAGTACGTGTAAATGAACGTTTTAAAATAATTGTAATTGAGATAAAAATAATTAAATGTTGATTGTACAGATTTAGTATCTGAGCCTGTACTGAAAATTGATAAAGTACGATTTGTATATTTCTGTCAGTTATGTATGTGCTGAAAATTTCATCGACATCGGATAACAAGAGAGTTGTAAAAAACGAACTTTAGTATTTTCTTCACGAATCTGACTAAATGCAATTTTTCGAAAATTGTTGCTCATATCAACTAGTAAAATAATTCTTCTAACATCTCAAAAAAAGCTAAAGCTGTTTTAACTCATTTTAAAGAAATGATTCCATGTTAAAGTATGCACGGTAGGGATGCGCATTTTTGTCTCAATTTGTCCCCCACCAGCATCCGCCATTAGCATAGAGGAAGGAAGATGCTTCGCCCGTCGCGAACAGTGCGCAGTCGTCGCGTATGAAAGAGAGGTTAGTGGGAGAAGCAGGCGTTTGCGGGGCCTCTACCGTGCCCGTCACGGATGTACGGAGACTTTTATGACAAACTGTATGTTATAAATAGACTGTGGCTTTTGCGCATTTATGACAAAGAGAATTAAGTGTAATGTAAAACAGTGGAAAAATTAAAATAATTGGAAACTATTCATATACTATCTTCAATCTGTTAAAATTATTTAAAAAAGAATGAAATGTCAATCTGGCTCTTATTGCTTGCGATGATTGCAGAAAAATTTGATTCTACTTCAAGATCCGCAGTTTAGTTATAAATATCACGTAATACAATGCAGGTGATGACATAATCATAATACAATTGAAAATTGAGTGATTTCTGATAAGTTAGCGAATATAATTATTTAAATCCATGCTTTTAGCAAAAACGTTTCTAGTTCTGCTCGCAGTAGTTCGAGCGTGTGTGGGTGTTTCTCGTCGGACGAGTAGATAAATCAGAATGGGTCAACGAACAAGAAACTTCGGCCGGACAACGGGTAATGTAATTCCGATTTTAGGACCGGATGCGGAAGGATTTGCCGGTGAAATGGCGACACACGTGTTTACACTAATACGGGTCGACGTGGATTGGAAATTATAACACCGCTGGGCACACGTCCGTTTCCCCCGAATATTCATGAAATTAGATTGATTTATACCGCGATGAGGATTATTTAGGAGAGACGCCGAAAATCGGGGAGATTGCGCGTATTATCGGCAGTATTGACGCGAACTAAACATGTAACGCGTTCCGTTTATGATGAATCCTAACATTAGAATAACCTCCATAATTCTGTGGTTGTAAGGAAAAACGCCGCATGTTACATATTTTCACACTCGAGACATTATCGTTTAAAATTTTGATCACTAATTCTTCGTACTAGTAGTGTTTCCTTGTTTTCTTTTTGTGAATTTCTTTCACTTTGCATAATATTGCATATTTGTAATTAATGTGGATAATAATAGAAAGAATAGTAATTTTAGTTTTTTAGCATTAGTTCTGC
The DNA here is from genome assembly GCA_913789915.3 of Sphecodes monilicornis. Lineage (NCBI taxonomy): Eukaryota > Metazoa > Arthropoda > Insecta > Hymenoptera > Halictidae > Sphecodes > Sphecodes monilicornis. Next base: position 24,589,588 of record OU565294.1, on the reverse strand, counting down.
CCAATGGGTGTGAATTGAATATTGGACTCTGGTTAAATTGCATTATCTTGATGAACCTATAGAATTTATGTTCATGACTTTTTTCTGGTAAATACGTAAATCCTATATTCTACAGCTCAATTAATGCATAAACTTAGATATTTTGAAATTGTGACGTTTTTCCTTGCAGCCACGGAATTATGGCTGGAATTCGTGTGCCAAGACTGTGTTGATGGGTCCTAGATTTCTACACATGGTAGTCTGTCCAATACGCGTACTTCGTCGTTAATATTTCGCAGTCAACCTCGGACAATAATTAATACATAGTATCGATTTGTGGGTGCTTCAGTCAGTAATAACTGACATTTAAAATAACTTATTACGTATTGGTTGTGTTCAGAATTGAACATCGCGCCAATTTCGCGGATCAGCCGTCGCAAACGTGACGACGCGATTCGTCGACTCGGCCGCGTCCGCGATGTCATAATTCGCGGACTACCGTGCGATAGCACATACGCGTGCCAATAATTAGGCCGGTGGCCCCCCCCCTCTCCCCGTGACTAGGCAAGACGAACGTCGGTCCGTTACGCGGTCGTCTCGCTCTCACTACCGTTTCCACTGTAGAGCCACCACGTGCGACCAACTATCCTTCTTTGCATTGCGCCACGCACGTGGACCGAGAATTACTCTCACCAAGTTTAATTAAAACTTCCGGTTATTCAAACCTTTATTGCTCACAATTAAAATACATAGTTTACATTAAGTGCGCGATCGCGTTAGTAGTTCAATAAAGACAAGGACACCACGTGTTCACTTTTCAAACCGCTGACTTTTCTTTCGGTTCGACCACCTCGATTTGCAGTCCCCCATTCTGGGATAGATCCAGCCCCGAACATTTTTGGTCCTTCGAGCCGGATTGCGTCGCGGAAAAAACAGTTTAAAGTGAACCGAAAGCCGAAAAGTGAACATGAGTGCCTTCCAAACCATACTGACGAAGCAGAAATGCGCGATGCGGTCTATCGAACGCGCTCTACCCAATTTTAAAAAATTGGGTAAGGAAAAGATGACCGCCGCGGTAACGAAAAGCCGCCTACAAACGGTGAAGGAAACCTTCGCCGAATGCCAGTCGTTGGACGCCGAGCTCCACGACCTCGCGGCCGACAAGGAGAAGGCCACAGCCCCGTATTTCGTGGAGGACCTGTTCGCAACCTGCGAGACCACCTACAACGAAACCATGGACTTCATGGCGGAGTGGCTCGCTGGTCTGTCGCCGCCGCAACAGCCAAACCCTGGAGGCGAAGGAAAGACGACCGCTTCGACATCCCGTTCCGGCAGCCATCTTCCAAGCCTGCAGCTGCCAACGTTCGACGGCGCCCTCGACCTCTGGGAGAGCTTCCATGATCAATTCGCGTCCATGGTAACAACGAATACAAATCTTTGTAGCGTAGAAAAGATGCAGTATCTGTGTTCCGCGCTCAAAGGCGAAGCGAAAGCCGCGATAATGCATCTTCCCATTACCGCCGCGAATTTCAACATAGCGTGGAAAATTATTACATCGCGATACGCGAACCACCGTCGACTTATAACGACACACCTCCACGCTCTGTTTTCCTTGCCGACCGTTTCAAGCGAATCGCCGAAGGAATTACGTCACCTTCGCGATCGCTTGAACGGAGCCATACAAGCGTTGAAGAATTTAAACCGCCCGGTTGATTCTTGGAGCGACATTTTCGTGTTTCTCGGGGTACAGCGCTTAGATCGATCCTCTCGCAAGGCGTGGGAATTAACGTTGGGAACCACGAAAGACTTTCCCGCGTATAAAAATTTCGACGAGTTTCTCGAGTCGCGAATTAGTGCGCTTGAATTTATCGCTCCACTTCAAAAAGAAAGACCGATCGATCTAAACACCAAACCCACCAAAACGAGGTTCCTTTCCGCTCACGCCACCACCGCCGTTGCAATCACCTGTCCAGTGTGCAAAGGCGGGCATTTAATTTACAAATGTGATCAATTTCTCGCGAAAACGCCAGCCGAAAGATATACTTTTATCAAATCGCAACGGCGATGCCTGAATTGCTTCTCCGTGAAGCATGATGGCGCCCAGTGCCGGAGCGTCCACCAATGTAAGGAGTGTCACCAGCGCCACCACACGCTCCTCCATTTTCCAACCAAGTCGCTGAAACAAAATAAAAACGGTCAGGATGACTCGGCAACCTCGAAACCAAACACGGACGAGTTAAGTTCTCACCTTGTAACGAAAACATGTACTAACCGTTCTGTTTTACTTTCGACAGCGCGAGTACATGTGTACTCGACCAGCGGTTACCCTGTAAAAGCGCGTGCGTTGCTGGATCAGGGCTCTGTCGCGACACTGATTACCGCCGACCTCTCACACCGCCTCCGACTGAAGCGCGATCAGCATTCCGTCTGCGTTACCGGGATCGGATCTTCAGCGTCGACGTCAACGCACTCAGCGATCGTCCGTCTCTCGTCCACGGATAAAGTTGAGCCTACATATTCGACAACGGCAATTATACTTCAAAATATAACCAGGTATACGCCGCAGGCCAAATTAAGTATTACTAATTTGGATTACCTTGCAGGATTGAAACTCGCCGACGACGATCCCATGAGTTCGGACCCAATTGATTTACTAATCGGAGCTGACCTTTACGGCCAGCTGCTCACCGGTGAGCTGCGCAGACGTGCCAACGACGAACCCATTGCGCAGTCAACGACATTGGGTTGGATCCTGTCCGGTCCCATCATCCCTTCCTCAATCCCGACGCGAATCGAAGTGCATCACGGCGCGGTTTTCGAGCGGCTGGACGAAAATATTCGGAAATTTTGGGAGGTCGAAGCGATCCCCGAGAAACCCGCGTTGTCCACTGACGCTGAGTCATGCGAACACCACTTCCAGGCAACGCATTCACGGTCAACAACCGGACGGCATATCGTTCGCTTGCCATTCCACACGAACCCGCCAATATTAGGAGATTCGCGTTCCGCCGCGACGAGGCATCTTTTACAATTAGAGAATCGTTTTTGTCGCGATAAGTCTCTAGCTGTCGAATACAGAGAGTTCATGCGTGAATACGAATCGCTCGGACACATGAGGCGCGTCGAACCCAGTGCCATCGCGGCTCCCGGATATTATATCCCCCACCACGCGGTACGTCGCGACCACAGCGAGACCACTCGCACGCGAGTTGTTTTCAACGCATCGCGAAAGACCACCAACGGTAAGTCATTAAATGACTTACTGTTGAGCGGACCGAAACTGCAGCAGGACCTGACGGCTATTCTAATGCGATGGAGGCAATACGAATTCGTATACACCGCCGATGTCGCTAAGATGTACCGCCAGATCCTAATGCACGACTCCGACGTTGATTTCCAACGCATTTTATGGCGAGAAAACCCGGACGAACCAATTTCCGAGTATCAATTACTCACCGTGACATACGGTACTACGTCCGCCCCGTATCAAGCTATTCGGGTTCTAAAACAGCTCGCTCACGACGAAGGGCATAAGTTTCCTCTCGCGACACCGATCATCCACGAGCAGACATACGTGGACGATTGCCTCTTCGGAGCTGATGACCCGACTCAGCTCCGCTGTCAGCGCGACCAATTAATTCGACTCCTCGATAAAGGCGGATTTCATTTGAGGAAATGGGCCAGTAATGCCCCTGCGCTCCTATCCGACATAGATCCATCCGATCACGGCTTAGCTGGCGGAAAAGATTTTGCGAAGGGCGAAACACTCTCCGTCCTCGGTATCGCGTGGAATCCGGTCCAGGATAAATTTAAAATAAAATCTATCACGATCCCGGATCCGCCGCGAACAAAACGATCAATCCTATCTGCTATCGCGAAGCTCTATGACCCGTTAGGATGGATCGCCCCCGTCGTTGTCACCGCCAAGGTTCTCATGCAGCAGCTTTGGCAAGCGTGCTGCGAGTGGGATGACGACGCCCCGCGCGACATCTTAGAGCAATGGAATGTCTATTGCAACCAACTTCCCCGCGTGAACGAGCTGTCAATCCCGCGAAAAATCGCTTCCGGTGCTATCGTCCGTCGCGAGTTGCACGGTTTCGCCGATGCCTCTACCAAAGCCTACGCCGCGGTTGTTTATCAACGCAGCATCAAAGATAACGGCACCGTTGAGATCGGTTTACTCACGGCGAAAACTCGAGTCGCTCCCGTAAAGACAATCTCTGTTCCGCGACTCGAACTATCCGCAGCATTATTACTCGCAGAACTTCTCTGTACCGTTCAAAACGCACTTCGGTCACATCGCTTCGATGTTTTCTGCTGGAGCGATTCGAGCATCACACTGTGGTGGCTCAGTAAATCGCCGAACCAGCTTAAAACATTCATTGCGAACCGAGTAACTAAAATTCACGAAGCGTTGCCCGATGCTTCATGGCGTCACGTATCCACCGAGAAGAATCCTGCCGACTGCGCGTCCCGTGGAATCTTCCCAGCAGAATTAGAGAACCACCCTTTGTGGTGGACCGGTCCAAAGTGGCTACGCGAGCCGGAAGAACAGTGGCCAAAAACGATGCCCTCGTTACCACCCGATTCGTGTCGCGAAGAACGATCTACCATCCCGTCATACGTTACCGCAACCACCGAGTCCTGGAAGCTGGCAGAACGCTACTCGTCGTGGCCGAAGCTCCTTCGCGTAACCGCGTACGTGCTCCGATTCGTCGCTGCAGCCCGAAAACACGACCGCGAGCACACGACTTCCAGACATCCCACGTCCCAATCTCCGCTCGTCCTGCTCCCAGAAGAAATCTCCAAAGCCAAAATCTTCTGGTTAAAAACCATGCAGGCCGAGACCTTCCCATCCGAACAATCTCAGCTTTCCAACAAACGCCCATTGTCGAAGACCAGCGCAATAGGCTCGTTGACGCCATTTATCGACGGCGACGGGCTCATAAGAGCGAGAGGGAGATTAAGGCACTCCTCGCTCCCATCTGGAAAAAAAAATCCAATCATTCTCCGCTCTCATCGCCTTTTAACGTTAATTATTCGTGATACTCACCTCCAAACACTCCATGGAGGACCACAGCTCACGCTCTCAGTGCTGCGGAGAGAGTACTGGATCGTGAGAGCGAGAGCCACGGTACGAGCAGTATTGTATCAGTGCGTTGCATGCACACGTGAAAAGGCTGCAGTACCTACCGAACTCATGGGAGACCTTCCGACAGCGAGAGTCACACCTGAAACAAGGGCCTTCATCAATACCGGGGTCGACTATGCAGGGCCAATTTTAATTCGCACCACGCCCGGTCGAGGCTACAAAACGCACAAAGCATACATCGCTGTCTTTGTATGCATGGCAGTTAAGGCAGTTCATATCGAATTGGTAAGCGACTATTCGGCTAGTGCGTTTGTCGCCGCGTATCACCGCTTCATTTCGCGTCGAGGAAGGCCTAGAGCCATTTATTCCGATAATGGCACCACGTTTCATGGAGCCAACCGCGAACTCTCTACCGCGATTCGACTAGCATCGCAAACCATAGATTTCGCCAACCACACCGCCGTGAGGGGAGTGCAGTGGCACTTTTTGCCTCCCGCGGCACCTCATTTTGGTGGGCTGTGGGAAGCCGCCGTAAAGAGCGTGAAATATCACGTCAAACGCTGCATCGGTTCCCACACACTCACCGCCGAGGAAATGACGACGCTACTATGCCGAATCGAAGCCTGCCTTAACTCGCGACCGATATCCGCCGTATCGGACAACATCGACGATTACCAAGCCCTGACACCGGGTCACTTCTTAATCGGCACTGCGATCGTTGCTGAGCCTCAACCGAGCGTGGTACACCTCGCCGAAAACCGACTTTCGCGGTGGCAACTGGTCCAACGCCTTACCGAAAACGTTTGGAAATCGTGGTCAAACGATTACCTTCATACGCTGCACCAACGTCCGAAGTGGAGAACGGTCCAGGGTCTCGCAAAAGTGGGGCAAATGGTGCTTCTACGGAATCCATCACTGCCGCCCAGCACGTGGGAACTTGGACGGATCACGGCCTGCCACTCTGGAGAAGACGGTCTCACCCGAGTCGTCACCATAAAAACCAGCAAGTCGGAATACAGACGTCCTCTCGCCAAGGTCTGTTTCCTGCCAGTTGCCATCAACGAGCATGACGAAACCCGCGGGTCATCTGCGCCCGGTACGACTGCGTAGAACCCACGCCGTCGTCACTGTTGTGACCGAACATAACCTCGCGACAACATGTAACGATTCCGCCAAAATTCGTAACGGGCTGTACCTATAGCGTCAACATCCAGCATGTACATTATTGTAAATAGTTAGATTAAGTTAGATTAAGTAGGCTAAGTCGCGCTTACCGTTACTTTTCCCGATACGCCGTCGCACCGAAAACCCTTATATGTTTTCACCATCAGCTCCTCTTCTCACCTCGCAATTAACTGCGTACGCGACAAGCGTAACACCGTACCGAATGGCACAAACACCGCCACCGCGCTTGCGCCGCACCGATTCCCGCCGGTACGTTTCGTTGAATGAATTCATTCAACGGAGGGGCCGGTGTGTTCAGAATTGAACATCGCGCCAATTTCGCGGATCAGCCGTCGCAAACGTGACGACGCGATTCGTCGACTCGGCCGCGTCCGCGATGTCATAATTCGCGGACTACCGTGCGATAGCACATACGCGTGCCAATAATTAGGCCGGTGGCCCCCCCCCTCTCCCCGTGACTAGGCAAGACGAACGTCGGTCCGTTACGCGGTCGTCTCGCTCTCACTACCGTTTCCACTGTAGAGCCACCACGTGCGACCAACTATCCTTCTTTGCATTGCGCCACGCACGTGGACCGAGAATTACTCTCACCAAGTTTAATTAAAACTTCCGGTTATTCAAACCTTTATTGCTCACAATTAAAATACATAGTTTACATTAAGTGCGCGATCGCGTTAGTAGTTCAATAAAGACAAGGACACCACGTGTTCACTTTTCAAACCGCTGACTTTTCTTTCGGTTCGACCACCTCGATTTGCAGTCCCCCATTCTGGGATAGATCCAGCCCCGAACAGGTTGTATCACGAAATGTTTGCATGAATAATGTAGCATTATAACACTAACCGTACTAAGCACAAAATGTGACGCTGTTTTATAAAAGTTACTGATTTTATTCTGATTTCTTCCAATTTTTATTACAATATGTGCTTGAACGAAGAAATTTATTTATTAAGTTATTAATGGAAGTATCAATGAAATTTTAATAAATATGGAATATACCTACCCGGCTGTGGTTGGGATACTGTTACGGGTTTTATCAGATGGATGTAATTTGATCCTTTTGTTATATTTATGACATATCAAGGCGATTTTGAGTTTTTTAAATGATCAATACATTTTCCAATACCACGTTATTGCCAATAAAAGGACGAATTCGGTAAGCTACTATTGCGGTGACCTTTAGTGAACCCTGATTAATTTCCGAAGTATTCATAGTGACTAGTTTCCCGCGTTTAAAAATGTTCATACTTGTGATTAAATATTGTAACATCATAGCATCTCTTTAGTATTTTTTAAGTTTTGTCCAGACTGACAGACTGCAGAAAGTCCGCGGACAATGTCTGTAGACTGTCTGGACGGGGCATTAGTTAGTGCTACATAACAGTACGGGCAGTAAGAAAGAGTCAACTCAAGGTCAACTAAAGGTCATCATACTAAAGGTTACTAAATTCTTCCTTCCATGGGCAACAACGTGGTATTAAAAGGCAACTGCATTGACCATTACAAAATTCAAGATCGCTTCGATGTCTTAAAAAAGTGAAATACAAAAAGTTGAAATTGCATCCATGCGAAGAACCTTTAACTCGCAAACCACCAGAAGTACTATTACTTTAGTAATAAGGCTTATGTAAAAGTGAAATATGGAGCATGATTTGATTTTCTTTATGCTCAGAGCATTAAGAGGAAATAAATACTATATAAAACATGTGTAAAGCGAATTAATAAATTAGTTTTAATAAAAATGTTGTAACAAAAAATGTATTACTTCTTTTTTTCCTACCATTTTTCATATATGGGTTCGTTGGACCCTTCCGGTCTATCGCATTGCTTTTTTGTGGTCGTTTGAGGGTTAAAATGCTACATAATTCATTAAAACGTTTCTTGATGCAACCAATAGCTAGCGAGTTATTTTGGATATTAGTTTCTTTCAACTCACCCTGTATATCTGATGTAGATTTTTATACACTTATATCATTTCGGTAACTGTTGGAGTGTACACCGAAATGCACGAGTGCAGCGGAAAGAGGAAGGTCTTTTTTGGCCTGCGTTTTATTGCACGCCTAGTGCCACGTTTTTCTGTTTCAGCACTGAGAGGCCTAAGGAGCCATAGGGCAAATCGTAGTCAGTCGGTCCGAGCTAACCTACCGAGCAGGTCACAGTTCGTGAACCGTTTCTTTGCGTTTTTTTCTTTTTATAGAGTCACTGTGTTACGTGCAAGCATATTCACACTTGATATACGTGTATTTCATATGTTGTTTCAACTAATAAACTAACGTTTATTATAAAGGGTTGTCACATTCATTCGCGCAATACATACCTAAACCCAACAGTAACAAAAATAAAATTGAGTGAGCACATAACATATTTATATAGTAATAATTAATGATTCTAATTTTAATATTTTTTTACGTATCCTTTTGCACGTGTAACGGCTTAAAACCTTTTAGGAGCACGAGTACGATTTCCATGGCCCCTCGTTTTGATCCGCCCCCTCCACGACCTAACCACAACTCATTCTATTCACATGATTTTTCCATTACTAGTTCAAATTCTGCATGACAGCTACAATGCAAAGATTATGCGAAGAAAATTTAATTTTCTACAAAAAAGGTCTCTTGATATTTTGCTATATTTCGCATAGTTACCGAGATATTTGCAAATTTATAAAATCTACTTTACCGGCTAAACCAGGCCAATTTGACACCATGTTATAAATACATTTTTTTCCTGAAATAACCCCAAAAATACAAATATAACCTCAAAACGAGGGGCCACGGAAATCGTACTCTCCCCCTTTTAGGCATAGACTGCACTAAATTTTTTGCTATGGAACTTAAGACAATCTTCCATTTTCAATTTCAATAATTTTAGGTTTTGCCTGTGTTATTTGTTACTTGGTAATCTCTCAATTCACCTTTTAACTCTATCCACAAATATGCAATCTGATTTAAATCTGGTGACGGTGGCGAAATAGTTAATAATTTTGGCAAATGTTATAACAGTCATTCTTTTATAACATACGCATAATGCTTTCGGTCGTTGCAATGCTGAAAATAATATTAGGCAAGAATTTGCAAATTTTCACCCGACTGTTTCAAAGTGTTTTTTTAAGATATTGAAGTATTTCATCTTGTCGATAATTGTATCTATAAATTCCATATTTCCAGCTCCATTGGCTACCATACAGCCCCAGAAGATTAATGAACCTTGTTTCATAATTGCTACTGTATTATTCTTATTAAACGCCACATTTGATTTCCGCTACATTATAATTCTACCAGCCGAGTTAAATAAATTAATTTTTATCTCGTCTGAAAATATTACATTATTCCAGAAACTTGGACCATAATTTACATAGTATTTTGCGAATTCCAAACGTTTTAACCTGTTGACCTTGGAAATATAAGGTTTTTTACGAGCTACTCTTCCTTTATAGCTTTTATTTCGCAAATCTCTGCGTACCACTCCTGTTAAAATTGATTTTTTAATTCGTTCTGCAATATCTATTGTAAATTTATGGACACTAATGTTGGAATTTACATTAATTTGACGAACCGAATATCGTTCGTCCACTTGACTTAAAAATTTGTCTTTCTATCCACGCCCTACTGCATTGTACAATGTTGGTACTTGTATAATTTATTATAATTTTCTAGGTAGAGTAACATCAAGCGATACATAAGAAAAATCATTGAAAACGGCCTTACACTCGTAAAAAGAACAAATATCAAGTGTTAAAGCGAATTTTTATTTCGTAGGTTAAATGTTTTTTGCTTTTACCTCTTGTTTTATATTCGCAAAAGAAAAAAGAATAGATGGCGTGTGTCTTTAAACTATAACTTTTGCAAATAAGGGACCTTATAGTAGAATGCAAATTTTGGTAAAGGAATGAGGGAAGGAAAAATAGTATAAGATTTTTATTAATTTTCAGTAACTTCATAAGTTTCACGGAATGAAGGAAATTCAAAAGGTCGCTAAACCTACCCCATTTTATTCAACTTCTTATGCACACGCGCGGCACTATGAATACGTGAACGTCGTCACACTGTTTGTGCGCCACAACTCTAATGAAATATTCAGAACCGAATGTGGGTTACGTGCGCGAGATAACATTTTACGGTAGTTTTTTGAAAAGTATCTTTCCTTCGAAGGAAAATAAATTTATACTCATAAATGAATGACGCGATCAAGGACTGCGTTCACGCGAACAGCGAATGCATAATGAGTGTGCATATCTCGAATTTATGTTTCTCATTTTCCAACCCCTGATTTTTTTATATTAAAACATTTCTTTGGTTATTACTAGACTGCGGGTTTTATGTTTTTATGACAAAAATGAATAGGTAAAATATAAAACTGCAAAGTCATTAGAAGAATTTTGGAGATATTGTTACATTACTTCCGACATTTCAAAGTGATTAAAAGAGAATATGCATTTTCATTTCATTTCTGTCTCTTATAATTTACTCGAGCAATTTTTATTTTGCACAGAAATCCACAGTCTAGTTATTAGTTTTAAAAAAGAACTGTATTCATGATTTCTATCCATTTTGGCACAAGCATTTTATCATAGAAACTAAACTATCTTTTCTCAGTTGCAACGAGAAGTACCTTTAATGGTTTTCAGAGGCATATGAAATCTCATTTCAGTTTTATCGACAAGCGAATGTCCAATTACAGTCATATCCAGCCTGGTTCAAAGGTAACATCAGTACTATTTAATAGGGTAAGTCCAGGAGAGTTCCACCACCGGGAGAGACCGGCCAGTATTAACATTTTAAAAACAAGAGAGAAACTACTTCCGGCCCGAATAGAAGCGAAACAAATAAACCAGCTTGATGTTAGTGACATTTGAAAGATATATAAATTTATTCTCGATATTAAGCTATATAATATAACATCAATAGTACGCATACATTCGTTATTACTTTATGTTGAGAAGCTTTGTCGATCACCAGTGCCGCCAGACGTAATCCATTTGGATGTCGTTTCCGCCCCTACGACGCTCCTTCCACCATCCCATTCCACCACCACGAGCACACTCCAACGACCCTCACTAAGACCGTAGACTGGTCACGTGACGTGCCGCGCGCGACCGAGGCGACACATAACGGTAGCGGTGGCATCAGTGAAGCCATTTCAAATTTCATTTAGTAGGTAATAGATACGATACGCGGCAATAACCTATAATCTGCGATATGTCCTGTCATTTGTCCACTCACCCGTGTTGCGTCTTGTGTCCCCATTGCGCACGCGCAACGTGTCATCGTTCGCTCCCCACTCAATTCCTGTTGCGTTCCCGTCGCGCATGCGTGCTTAACGCGGTAATCGGAGAGAGGGTAACTTTTCAGAGGCACCTTCCCCTGATCTGGCGGCACTGTCGATCACTCCCGTAATTCTGGCATAGTTCGACCACATTAATTCGGGACAGTTCGAAGAAATGAATACAATAATAGTGTTACAGATTGATAAAAATGCCTGCATATTATAAAAGAAAAGAAAATTTCAAAGAGTGTTAATGAAGCCGCTTGAACTCAACCAACTCTGAAAGATAGCATTAGAAAGTCTGATGCAAGAAACCAAAACAGACTTGGGCCGCTATCATGCTTAGGAGATGATGCAAAACTGGAATTGGTGGGAAATATAAAAAAATGGCAAAAATATGGATTTGTACCAGATCGAGAGTCCGTTAGAAGAAGTAACGCATTTCTTTTTTATTATGCTTTTTATTATGTATATTTTATGTTCTACCTTTTCTTGTCTTTTAATGTCAGTCTCACCCGTAGTGTGTGGACTCTGTAACGCGGACACGCGGTGGGACCGGCCAGTTGCAATGTATATGTCTTTTTGTTAAAAATGGAAATAAATATTTTAATTTGTCACAAAGTACAGTTTCTGTGTACTCTAAATTACAAGAACAATGCTATAATTTACTAAAAAAAGGCAATGCTACGATGTTTCTTCCGAAAAGTAGTCGAACTCTGCCGTACTTTATCTATGATAAATATCGAAAGAATTTTGTGATTGTTCATGCGTATGCTACTTTTCGCAAGGGTAAAGGACGCATAATGATTTATCACTATATTCCTATTCTATCAAGAAAATAGTGGATTTCTTACTGGGGCACCTGGCACAAAGGTAAGTGCAGTATGGCAAGATAAGAAAGGCTAAGCATAATAGGAAATATGAAAAATATCTGAGAAAGGGGACACCGAGATATCCAGAGAAGAGTAAAGCAAAAGAGAGTCACAGTTTAACAGCAAAGATAATGCACGAGAATGAGAAAGACGAAAACAAAAATGAAAAAAAAAATTCAGAGCGAAAATAGAGAGTGTATAACTGTGCCGAACTATGCAGGAGAGATGATTGCAAAATGTGGAGGAGCGCCGTCTTGTTGGAACCACATTTCTCTTCTAACGTGCAGTGGCACATCTTCCAAAAGCGCAGGCAAATGATTTTTTAATGAATCACAATAACTTGCAGATGTTACAGTTTCTTGAAAAAAAATAAGGTCCAATCACAAAATCTTCTATTAGGCCACACCAAACATTTAAAGACCATCGATGTTGAAAGGGAACACATCGCATCCAATTTGGGTTTTCCACGGCCCAATAATGCAGATTACGTCTATTTACATGCCCTGAATACATAAAAGTGGCCTCATCCGAAAAAAGTATTTTGCACAAAAAGTCATTTTCCACAACACCCTGCAGCCACTCACAAAATCTTACGCGGTGATCGTAATCTGCTATCGAAAGCTCTTGCGATAAAACCATGTGATATGGATGATACTTTTGCCGTTTCAAAATTCGTTGAATCGATGAACGACTAATATGTGATGTTTGTGCAAGCGTACGTTGACTAATATGAGGATTTAATGTAATTCCAGCAAGAATACTGGCACTATTATTTTCATTAGTGACAGCTTTAGGTTTATTGCGAGTTTTTTTACACAATTCACCGTGCTCGCGAAGCCGCTTTTCTAAATTATGAAATGTCGCATGACATTTTTTGATCCCATAACGTTCAAAAAACATCACTGCTGCACGCCGATAATTTTTTTGGCATTCACCTAACGTTAATAACATATTCGCTTCTGTGTCAAAAGTAGCCATAATCACAATGTTACTGCTTGAATAACAGCTCTAAACTGAAAACGATTTCATAGATAAGTGAGTCAAACTCAAGAATTGTAAATATTATTGTTTGTGTTTCTTCATGAATAAGCAATGGACTCAAGCGCGTATAATTCCATAACGCTATTTCCGAGAGCTTCAAGTACCTACAACTCGAAACTTCAAACTGTTATATCTCATCATGGAAGTATCTGACAAAAAAATGTTTCAGACAAAATTGACTTGCTTTTTTCCGGTAGAATCTAAATATGTAACATTTTATAGGGGGTTCCATTTAAAATTATAAAGGTACCGCCCCTCCCCCGTTAAAGGGGAAGGAAGGCCACTTCACGTTTATGTAGTCAGAAAGGCCCTTCAGTTCCATGCAATTTAAGACTAAGAACTTTAAAATCGATGGGACAGTTTTCGAGATATTGAGCTGTTCAGAGTTATGTGGGCCACCCTGTATATCAGTGACCTTAGACGATGAAAATGAAAGAAACGGAAACGCAGTCAAGTTTAGTGGTGCAAAATCGTAATGTAATTAGAATTGGTTAGAAACTGAACAGCTAAAGTAGATTAGAAAGGTCTCACGAGACGAAATCCTCCGATGAGATATGTTCATAGTTGCCGGACGGCTGATAAACACGGCACATTTCATTAGTTTCTAGCTGAGAAATTTATGAAGGGGACAGAACAGAAAAAAAACGTTTTCATGCAGAACTCACGCGCGGCCGGGTCCGAGTATCGGCCACGAAAATTAGTCCATCGGGATTAATTTTCTGGTTAGCACGGTGCGTGCACAGGCGAGGAACCACAGTGTTTAATGTCTCGTCTGCAGGGACTCGGTGCACACGTGCGGTTGCGGTGACGTTTACAGAGAAATAACACAGTTCCGTCTGGCCGTGCGATTTTTTAATTAACCCTTTGTGGTCCATTAAAATCAGCCGTGCGTGGGCGTACTTGCCCGGTTGAATTTTACCACCTCGCCGGAAAGATTTATGCACGCGCACGCCGATCCCGTCGCTAAGACCAAAGTCTTTGTAAACAAACGCATTACCACATTTTTCAATGAGAAAGGAAAAAACGACTGACCGGGATATGAATCGGACCGCGGCGGAGCATAATTTTTCTATGGTGTCTATTAGATCACACCGCGTGAGATCCTGCAACTTGAACATCTGTCTGTAAAAGATTTTCATTATTAAAAGGAGGATGAAAAAATAGTCTGTTACGTCTATTAACACGTTGATTATTATCATATGAATGTTCAAATTTAAAACTTAATTTTCTAAAGATGCAAAATCGCTAAAAGGACATCAAGTCTATAGTAAATCCTAACTTTTCAGATTTGATCTTAGAAAATCAATTATTTTTATCTTGAGGAACCATCGTGGTTACTATAAGTAGATATTGTGAAGACGTTTTTTGAAAAAATGAGGTACATTAATAGTAATTCTATGTAACATTTTCAATAAACTGTGATAAAGACAGAAATTTAGTAGATATTTGCTTTCCCCTTCAATAATTTTAAGAAAATAATATATCCATATTTTTAAATTCTTTTACCGTTTCATACACCCTGCGACAAAACTATGAGACATAAGAAAATGAATGAAAATTGTCTTTGTGAGCTTTACATAAGGCGTAGAACGGTATTCGTAGAGTATAGAGTGTTACTACACCATTTAAACAATAACATTAGGAATGAAGGAAGAAGAAAATTCTTACTACAATACACTTTTCATTTATTTCTTTATAAGTTTTATAGTTTTGTCGCGGTGCGTATTTCTTTCAGTCACAAATCAATCATATTACTATATCAAGCATAATATCAATCATATATATGTAAGCTTTGTGTACGTGTCTGTGAGTCATATAGTTATATATATGCTCGAGAGAGGTCGGGACTTCAGAGGTGAGAAAAAGTAAACGAATAGATAGACAGAGTGACAGTTAAACCCGCAGTTAATTAAATTGATAATTTGCGAGTGAATTAATAAATAAGAACCTTTAATACAGAAATCTACAAATACAAGTTTCTATAAGAATCTTGTGTTGAGACAATCTAGGGAAGCACAAAACATTTAATTGTTGATTCTCTATATTTTTAGGTTAGTACAACACGTGGGAAGTATGCAATCAAATTTATTGTACATGTTATCTAATTAGTAATAAAAAAAAAATCTCTATATTTTTAGACGAATCAACCTTGTGTTTTTGCTTGAGAAAGAACCCTGAATCATATTATATATATATGATATTTTTCATCAATAAATCAGCCCATGTTTTACAGAATTCTCAGCTAGTAAACTTAAATGCTTGATTTTATCGTGCTAATTATAAGGAAAGTTTATGTATCTTATCCAAGTGAAACAAACAAGAATAAACATATTACATTAAAGAATAATTATATTAAATTATAAAATACTGTGTAGAAATAACTCATCAAACTTTTTAAAGAACGCACGTACGGTGGACGCTCGAGTTCAATTTCCATGGGTTAACGAAGAGCTTAATACAAAGCAGAAGGATCGAAAGATCAAAGGAATAGAGACTTAATCTTTCGATGAAGATAATCAACGCCGAACGAAAAACAGAGTCGGCGGCTTTTGTCTTAAGGAAACTGGAAAATGAGCGGCGTGCTTACGGTCGAATAGCACTCGACGTTGAAAGCCGTGCTTAAGTACCTAGCAGCTTTCGCGTGTCAAACAATGGATCGAGCCGATTGATCGGACGAGTTGCTTTCCACGTAAGGCAGTATCGTCAAACAGAGCATGAGCACGTACCTGGTTAATGTTTACTGTTTCCGATCTCTCGAGGAAACTGTAATTTCGCGTTATATTAAATTCAGGAACAACAAGCGTGTACCTACTGCCGGCGAAACATCCCTCCATTGATCTTACTAATTAGTTTGAGTTGCGGAGAACGTTGATCCATTTGCAAGAGAAATTCTTCGATCGTTTAATTGGCTTCGTTATCGCCGTGTATTTCATTCCAATTGCAAACTTCTATTCAATTTTCTTGAACAGAGTGTATAAAAATGATATGTCACGACTACCATAACAGGATTCTATACCGCTTGTTGTGTCGTGTCAGTGCTCAAATAGTAATTTGTGAGCCGCTGAGATACACACCTCAAAGAGAGATAAATTAAATAAAGAGATCATCGGGTTTCGGTTAACTAAGTAACTTTTAATAGAAAATGTGAAAGACGATATAAAAGAGACGGTATTACAGCGACAGATAATTTCGACTCGTAGTTTCGACTCTTAAATCACGACTGGTCTTACAACTAACGCGTAAGAAACAAGTAACCTCGTGCGGTTGAAAAATCCCTCCACAAAGTACAAAATAGTGGGGGCCCCAGCCAATGATATAATATTTGGGAGGCTACAAATGACCTCCCAAAACAAGGGCAACGCCCATAGACGAAATACGTCGTAACGAGTGTCGCTAAACAGACGACACTCGGTTTCCTGCAATTTCGCCGGAAACCATAACTTAGGCTTTGGGCCACAGGCCCCCCTTGGCGCTAAGCGTGGGCCTACGCTACGTCATGTGCCATTGAGAGCTGCACGGCTAGGCTGACTTTCCCATGGTCAGCTGATACTTTCCAGCCGCACCAGAGTCATAAAACAATAAATTCGTCAGAAGACGCTAGAGGACCCCTTCGACAATTGGCACTGTTCGAAATCGACCGTAGCGTAGACCCAAACCGAAATACGAGCCGGCCATACAATAATCACGCCTCAACACCGCTGGATCGGTGGAGATTTGTTAAAAAAATGGTACACAAATTTGTCTCAACTCAAATTTGTCTCCACAAAAGTCTCAAAGATACCATGAGTCTCGAGTCAACCATTCTCTTACAAAACGACTTTAAAGATTGATAAACTATTTTATTCCACCTGTCTACAGGGTGTCCCCTAGATGGTCTAAACGTGGAGGAGGTGATTCTATATGAGAAAATAAGCCTAAAATACAGAATAAATATTTTTCATTTGATGCCTTGTTTTCGAGAAAATCGACTTTGAAAATCCGTCAAGTTCGCGTTTCTAGCGTTTGTAAGAAGTAGAACTGGTATTTAGGTCATGAACAGACGCGTCGGACCATTCCAGATTCAATATCAAGCGCGTTCACCGAATTTTCAAACTCTAATTTCTCGAAAACAAGGCGTTAAACGGAAAAAGTTATTGTGTACTTTAAACAAATCTTGACATCGACAGGATTCGAACCCCTTTTCTCGAGTTCCTTCGACATTACTTTTCCTTCCTTCAAAAGCATTATGTTCACTATGCCAATACACTCTATCAGATGTAAGTAATATCTGGAAAATGATTAGAATCTATAGTCTATCTTGAAGAAGAAACGCATCTACTGTTTTGGAGGAGGAAAACCTACTCCAACTTTTACTCTAGACCAGTGGTGGACACGGGTGGAGCCCCTTAAATGCCTGCTTCCCCCACCAACCTCTCTTTCATGCAGCGCGCTCGTTCGTTGCCCCATTGTACCGCGCTTGCTGGAAGGGGACAGAGGGCGCTACGCTGTGAACGGTTTTACCTCAATTGAAGCAAAATTGCCCATCGCTGCTCTAGACCATATTTAGGACATTTTTACCATTAATTATAGCTATTCTATCTTGCGAAATTGCATCGCGACTCAAGAGTTTCAGTAAGAAACAGACAACTCCTGCAATGCAGACAATTTGCCACTGAAACACTTCTCAATCGACAAATTACATTGTTTCGAAGAATTGAGTTCTGTATGAAAGATTTACACTGATTTTACAACTAATGTTACAAGCAAACGACCATTAGAACATTGTTTACAGATATTTAGGTCATATTAAATTTGTCTCTGTAGAGTGATTTCCAAAACCTTTTCTTATCGAATGTTGGTGTACACTCTTATGTATGTTTCAACTATATCTACAAATTTTGAGTCGAACGGAAAAACAAAAATTGTGTTTGTTATGAGTAGAATGCAAATATTTATGCATTTATGATATGCACACAATTTAACATACAAAAAATACGTACAGTAACAAACATTAGTAACATCTCTACTTTATTCTCACCATGAGAGGTGTTCTAACTTATAAATTGAAATTTTGAATTTGCATGAAGATCCACAGTCTAGTTATGAGCAATGAAATCCTTGAAAAAAGTATCCAAACGAGGATAACTCTAGCTGTGATTTCCATAGTCTTACTCGTCTAATATATAAAATAAATATGTTAGTAAGTATGTTTCTTTTAATTATTTCGCCTCTTTAATACGATTCTGAAGGCTGTCAATGCAATTCAATGCAATCGATAAATCTAAAAACATGTATAATTTTGTACATTTATATTGTATGGATAGTACTGTTGCGACGACACGAGCAATGTAAAATCACCGCAATGCAAAATTGTACTATGATGAACAACCACTAAGAAACAGTAGAAGAAAGTGGCTATCAGGGAACTGTTGAACCAACTTGGTACAGTCAGCGAAGGTAATCAGCGACCACGAACCAAGTAGGACGCACGATAAAGGATAATTATGAGTTATTGTAAATTTGTGTGAAATTATTGTATACAATGCCGCGACGCAAAATGCAGTAGAACCTCGATTATTTGAACTAAACCAAGAGACACGAGTTCTGAAATAATAGAACAGTTGCTTAGTGACAGTGCTAGATTGAATCTTTCTTAATTTGTACAATAAATATGGATTGCTTTAGATTGAGCTATTTACATGTGGAACGTGTACGGGCGATAAACAATTCAGATATCGGAGTACAAAAATACCATTTTCCTGCGGTAAGGTCGCATCGGAAGCGAACGATTTCAATGAAAAAACAGACATCGCAGACAAAAGGAACGCTTCGAAGAAATTTTCATTCGATGCATTGCCATTTCACCTTTGATTTTTCGTAGAACCGCGTTTCAATCGATAAATTCCATTACATTGAGGAATTTAGACTTGGTGAGAAGAAAGAAGACGGGGCTGGTGGTGATGGAGG